>OZ018322.1:32878549-33478549 GCA_963969495.1 Ceratothoa steindachneri
TATATATATATATCAGGAACATGCTGTTAGTAAATTCAAGGTAGTCAGAAAGTGTGAAGCAAGCTGCCGCATTTCATTATATGAAGAGCCCATTTATAAAGTAAATTGTCGGCAGAAGGTAGGAATTATTAAAATTAATTGCAGCAGCTTCACAGTTTCTGCCTATCCTGAATTTAGGCACGACACGTGCCTGATATATATATATATATATATATATATATATATATATATATATATATATATATATATATATATATATATATATATATATATTGCATTAACGCAATTAATTATGCCTTTAAAAGGCTATTTTTGGCAAACACAGTCTTCCTCTAAGCCCTCGGAAGGAGCTCTTCTCACATACACGAGAAGGTAACAACACTTAAAATAGGCGTTCTCTCAGATAGCCAAAAAACTATCTTTCGATTGGCGTTTTTAAGTGTCACCCTTGTTTTTCGAAGAAAATGGAATTTTTTTGGATGCTCCATCTTCGCCACACCTTATAAATTAAGAAAAATCATTGCAGTAACGCAATTAATTAATATATATATATATATATACACACAATTTTTCGTGAATTAGCTATGGGCCTAGCATATAAGTTTTTTTTTCCGATAGTTCGCATCTGGTCCGGATTGACATGTTGAAGATTGTGCTCAGATGTCTCGACACTTCATCGCGCACTTCTTTCAACACTTTAGGTAGAAACCCGTCCGGGCCAGGGAACTAATTCGTCTTTAGATCAGTATTTTTTTTCCTATTTCTCCTTGGGTGAATTCCAAATCCTCCAGCTTTTCACCCAAGTAAGAATCCGTAGCCTAGGGAATGGGACCACTCTCTTCAGTAAACACTGAAGAGAAGTAGTCGTTGAGGAGGCTAGCATTTTCTGCATCTGAGTTTACGGCTATTTACATAACCAAAGAACTCCTTGAGATTCTTTTGGGAAAGTCTCGTCACTCGGAGCTCCTCGGCACGCTTTGCTGCCCTTATGCTGGACTTCACTCCCCTAGCTAGCCTACGGTACTCGTCAAAATCCCCAGAAATCTTTGACTGCCGGTACACCGTTCTTTTCTCCCTCAGCAGAAGACCGACGAAGGCTTTTCAAAGGGATTAATCGTAATTAAAGATTAATGAACGTAGTTTTGAATCTATTCCACGAATCTTCAACATCCTCACACACTTCTAGCCTCGCATCAGTCAATCCAGCACGAAGACCTGCAAAGTCTGCTCTTCTCAAATCAAGTTTCCTCGATTTGCCAGTCGCAGACTCTACCTTGGGGACCTTGACTATAAATCTGACTAGTCGGTGATCACTGCCACCGAGCTCTACGCCTACAGAAAGATCCTTAACGATATCATCCTAAGAGGTGAAAACCAAGTCGAGGGTATTATTTGCCTCTCCTCAGCCCTCTCACCCATTGAGTGAGGAACTCGTTGTTCGCCAACTCCAGGAGTAGTGCATTCTCGCCACAGGGTTCTCTGTTTTTCCAGTCAACTTGGGTATTGAAGTCACCCATGGCGATACACGCACTGTGAGTGAAGGAGGGAGAGAGAGAGATGAGAGAGAGAGAGAGAGAGAAAGAGAGAGAGAGAGAGAGAGAGAGAGTGTGTGTTACAATGAGTTACAATGAAAGTACGCACCTTAAAAGAGCTTGTTTCCCTATTATATTATATATACAAAAAAATCAACGAGTTGGAGACAAAATGAGAGTAAAGTTGAAGTCTCTCCCCTCCCTCCTCTCCCACCGGCAACGCAGGTATGGAAAACCGAAAAGATACCTGGTTCTGTTGAAATATAGAGCTCAACCAGGAATTTTGATAGTAAAGATTTTGAAATATACCTAGCTAATCATTAAAAATAGCATTTATCATTACATACATCAACAATAAATAATCATGCATGTTCTCAATACATAAATATTTTACGTTCTTGCTGCTTGGAATCTCGTCATTGATTTATTTTTGCACCTACATTGATTCTTTACAGCTTTCATTAAAAAATGTTGTTTTGATCATAAGGTTCTTGTCATTATATTTGTTATAATTTATATACATATTTATTCGAATCCATTATATTTACAATTTATTAGCTAAGTGTATGTATGATTGGGTCTAGGTTTTTCTTAAAGGTGTGAATAGTTTTGCTGGATATTACATCTCGTGGTAGCTTTATTCCAAATATTAACGATTTTATATTAAAAGAAATTACTAGTTAGATTTTTTCTAAATCTTAACGGTACTAGTTTCATCCCGTTGTTTCTTGTTTCATTCCCATTTAACTTAAACCATATTCCAACATCTACATGTTCAACCTTCTTTAATATCTTGAATGTTTCTATGAGTTGGCCTCGTATTCTCCGAGTTTCCAATCTAAAGAGATTTAGTCTTTTTATTCTTGTTTCATAATTATGTTTGCTTAACGATGGTATTAGTTTTGTCGCTCTTTCTCGAGTTTTCTCTAGCCTTTCAACATCCTTCCTTAAATGCGGGAGCCAGAATTGTGCACAATATTCTAAATGAGGGCGAACTAATGCATTATATAAATTCACTACTATAGTTTCGTTTCTACATTTGAATTGTCTTTTTATGTATCCTAGGATTATGGAAGCTTTTTTTTCTGCTTCTATGCATTGAAGACTGAACTTAAGATCATTCGATACACATACTCCTAGGTCCTTTTCCATTTTTGTTTGTGATAATTCCAAACTGAAAAATGTATATATAGTGGGTGGATTTCTGCTTCCAATATGCATTACTTTACACTTATCCAAGTTTATTAGCAATTGCCATTCTTTTGACCATTTTTCTATACGATTAATATCATTCTGAAGCTCATCTGCGTCTTCTTTACTCATTACCCCTTTTCCAAGTTTTGCATCATCTGCAAATTTTACTATTTTTGACATGAGACCTATGTCCAGATCATTTATATAAATTATAAATAGCAGGAGTCCCAATAGAGATCCCTGAGGTACCCAACTTGAAACTTTTGTCCATTCAGAAGCAGATCTATTTATTACTACTCTTTGGTATCTATTCGTGAGCCAATCTTCTATCCAGTCTCCTACCTTGCCTTTTATTCCTAGTCCCCTAAGTTTTGCCATCAATAATTTGTGAGGGACTTTGTCAAACGCTTTCTGAAAATCTAGTAATATAATATTAATCGACTTCTCATCATCATATTGCTCAAATACATATTGGAAGAATTCCAGTAAATTCGTTAGACAGGATTTATTTCTTCTGAATCCATGATGAGAATCTCTAAGCGATTTTTTTTATTCTAAATGAAGTACAATTTTCTTGGAGATGAAAGATTCTAAAAGTTTTCCAACCACTGAAGTTAAACTAATCGGTCTATAATTTTTAATTAAATCTCGGCAACCCTTTTTAAAGATGCGTGTTACATTAGCATATTTCCAGTCATTTGGGACAATTCCGCTGTCTAATGATTTATTAAAAATATTTGCTAGATGCCTACCTTCTACTTCTTTAACTTCTTTCAGGACTCTGGGATAAAACATATTGTGACCAGGTGATTTATTTGCATTCATTTTATTAATCAAATTGCTAACACTTCAGTAGTACAGTTGGCATATTTTAATGAGTCATCTCCTCTATATATAATTTTTAATTCAGGTATATAAGGGGTTTCTTCGTTAGTGAAAACCGTCATGAATTAATTATTCAGTAAGCAAGCAATGTCATAGTTAGCGAATTTAAAACTACCATCACTATCTCTCAATGGTCCAACATTGTTTTTTTTTGGTTTTCTATTTTTACTAGAGCAAAAATTCCTTTGGGTTAACTTTACAATTTTGTGACACTCTTATCTCTTCTTCTCTCTTGACTTTTTTAATATTTATTTTTATTTTTCGTCTTAAGTTATTATATTGTTCTTTTAACTCTTGGGATGGTCTGATTTTTAGCGTTCCATAATTTTTTTCCTATTTTTTTTATCATGAATTTTATTTCCTTGGTTAACCACGTAGGATCCGGATTTGTACATAATTTTTTAGTTTTAACGCGAACATGTTTTCTTTGTTGCTTCATAAAAAATTCTTATAAGATATCCACGCATTGTTTACTTCTTTTTCACTTGTATTATATCCTGCTAGGCTTATTTAATAGTTTCATAGTTCCCTCTGTTAAAATGAGGTCTGTGTATATTATTGAATCTTTCCTGGGTCGATGAATGGATATCAAACTCTATTAAATTGTGATCACTGCCTTCAAATTTTTCAACGACGTAGACGTTTGAAAGTAAGTTGTGTTCAGTAGTCAATATAAGGTCTAATATGTTATTGCCTCTTGTTGGTTTATTGACCGACTGTGTTAAGAAATTATCATCAATAAATTCCAAAAGTCTCTGCCCTTCTTTGTCCACTTGTTTTGTTAGCCAATTTATTTTACTGCAATTGAAGTCTCCCAAGACTATTGCTATTTTCTTATCTATTTCTTTTGTCAATGAATCATAAATTTTAACATCAAGGTCCGGGGTCTGGTGCGGTTTTCTGTATATTAAATCAATACTTATTTTTTATCTAAATTTAGTTTCACTCCTTCATTTCTAGGTTTGTATGCAAATAAATCTTAGTTGGGTAAAGATGTTCGTGAACGTATAATAACACTCCCCTTCCAACTTTATCTTTTCTATCTTTATTGAACATTTTGTAGCCTTTTAATTCAAATTCACCCCTAAAATCTCTTGAGTTCAAATTTATCCATGATTCTGTAATTGTAATTATGTCATACTTCTCTACAGCTACCATAGCTCTGAATTCTAAAAAAATATTTCTGATTGAAGGTGCATTTAGAAGAATCGCTTTCATGGGTTTGTTACATTCAATGGAGGATATTCGCTTCCCCAAACAGGTGTCGCTACACTTGATGGAGTTGTTTTGTTTTTGCAAACATTTCTTTTACTAGAACATTCAAAGAGATTGAATACGTTGACGTTCAATAGTTCGCCATATTTCTTTTTGCCTTATTATTTAAGTGCGTCCCATCAATGAAAAAGTATTCTTCTCAATCGATGAAACTCCGCCAAAAATTTACGAACCTAATTCCTTTTCTCTCACACATTATTTTAAGTCTTGAATTGATTCCAATGGTTTGACTTGATGCCTCTTTTGATACATTTAATCTTGGTAAATTGCCTACCATAATACCTTTGTCCGTTTTGGCTTTGATTTTATCTGTTAACGACTCGAATTGTGAAATGACCTGTTCGGTTTCGACCATTTCATCTCTAGCATAAGTATCATTAGAGCCAACATGAACTATTACTGTACTATCTAATTTATCAACTTGCAGTTTTACAATCTCTTCGTCAATTTTCTTAATCGTAGCACATGGATAGCAAAGGGTCTTCCTAATTTTCATTTAATCCAAATTACTCACATTTGTTTCTTACTAAAGAATCGCCAATAAGGAAAGTTTGCTTCTCTTTCTTAGAATTTAATGATTGTTTGTAATTTTTAGTTATTGAAGAACTATTATAAGTTTCTGTTTGACAGTTGTGTGGTATATTTGTGTCAACTTTTGATTTACACATCGCTAATCTAAAATCGCCATCATTCCTTTCTACATTATTTTCTAAGATCGCGACTGCTTGTTCTAAACGTACAACCTTTTGCTTAAATTGGCATTGAGTTGGGTAATGTTTTCGTTAATTGACTCAAGGGATACTATCTTCTTTTCTAAGTCAAATAATTTGGCCTCGATATTTTTCAGAGCATAATGATCTACGTCAGGGTTACACCTTTTTAACTCTAGAGCTGACATTCTGTTTTCCATTTCGGCAATTATTCTTAAAAAATCGTTCTTTTCTTTTGTATGGGTTTCCTCCAATTTACAAAAGAGGCAAACGCCCGCAGAAGTAATGTCGTGATATGTTTGTTCTGGAAAATTTATACACCATTTGACTGTCTTGCACTTAAAGCAGAAAGCCTTTAACTTCTCTGCACCAGGCATGTTGAATTATTATACTGTTTATATATCTTAGTAATTAGGCAAAAGTTTAGTTTCTTTCGAAGCTGAATTGTAAAAGTCAGACAAGTAAGCCTGATAGACAGTTAACTGTGCGTACTATGGTAAGAAAGAACCACAATATGATACCCTTTACACGCAAGAAACAATTTTTATGAGAGTATAATAACCACTAACTTCGACCGCTTAAATCGAAAATTTCAATTTAAGTATCAGAATTTCTGATCTGATAAATAATTCAAGTGAAATGTACTTGTTTCACAACATGACTTTTGAATTTCACTACTTAAGATAGCTATTCAATCAATTGAACTTTTTTAAATGAAGTGGTTTATTCTAAGTTGACTAATATAACTAAATTAACGGAAATATCTAATTAAGATTTATGTCTGAACAATTTTAAGAGAATAAATGTAAGAGACTCGATAACGTTTTTTTTTGCACTACAATCAAAGATGGCGCCGTGAAGAAATTTCAAATCGTAACATACTTCTTCGCTGATTGGTTGAAGTCAATTACAAGATGGCTGAGTAAACAAAGTTTAAAATTTACAACTTCCTCTCAAAAAAAAGGAAGGTTAATTCAATGAAAATTCTAACTCACAAGCCTAGCTTAATAATCTTTGAACTTTTATTTATTAATATAGTAACTAATATAGTAATCATTTAAACAAATTGGAGCGCGCAAGTTCAAAACCCACAACCAAGTCAGTCTCCGAATTAAAAGAACTGGACTCAGATTAATCACAATTAATCTAAAAATTCGCCACTATTCAAACACGATTTAAGAATTATAATCTGATCGAAGATGAGCCCCAAGGACAACTATTAAAAAAAAACACTTTTCAATATGAATATCGATAAATAGCAAGCACTTTATGAATCAAATAGAGGGGAGTGGCACTGTCGCACATCCGACTGTGACAACGGCTGAAATAGAGAGAGAGAGAGAGAGAGAGTAACAACAAGGAGTAACAACAAGGAAAAAAGGTACCCTAGGAGACCTTACGGTCAATTCAAAGAGGGTACCATTGGTCTTGCAATCGAGCGGGCACAAGGCTGCTCAATTGTTTTGCGTCCCTAAACGGCCACTTTTCAAGACCTTGTCTAGTCTTGACTTGAACTGGTCAACAGATTCACTGTTGACAACTTCCACTGGAAGTGCGTTCCACTTACCGCAGATACTGTAGGTGAAAAAAATTTCCACACAGATTGCGGTTGTAACGCTTCAGTTCAAGTTTGAAGCCGTGATTGCGCGTTCTGTTCTCACTCAGTGTGAAAATATCCCGGTAGTCAACATTGTCGAACCCTCGAAGTATTTTGAAAACTTCGATGAGCTGACCACGCAGTCTACGGGTTTCCAGCGAGAACAGATCTAATTCCCTTAGTCTATCCTCATAACTTTTATGTCGGATAGAGGGAATCTGCTTGGTTGCCCTAGCTTGTACGCGTTCCAATCTCGCGATGTCCTTTCGCAATGAAGGACTCCAAAATTGTACGGCATACTCCAGGTGCGGTCGGACAAGTGAGTTGTACAGGCACAGTACAATCTCCTGTTTCCGATAACCAAACTGGCGCTTAATATAGCCTAGCATCCTTTGGGCCTTTTTCTCAGCCTCAATGCACTGTTTCGAGAACTTGAGGTCACTAGTGATAGTTACACCCAAGTCCTTCTCAGTGTCACTCGATTCAAGAGCAGTGCCCTTAAAGATATACTGAGATTGAGGGTTTCTGTGGCCGATATGCATCACTCTGCATTTGCCCACGTTAAAAGGCATTTGCCACGTGTCCGACCACTCCCCAATCTTCCCAAGATCTTCCTGCAGGCGGGCAGTATTTCCATCCTTTGCAACGTTCATACCAAGCTTGGTATCGTCGGCAAATTCGGAAATCTTGGCAACCATGTCACCGTCCATGTCGTTGACGTAGATGATGAATAGTAGTGGTCCTAGGACAGAACCTTGAGGCACCCCGCTAGTAACGGGCACCCACTCAGAAGACTGTCCATTTACCACCACCCGTTGCCGTCTGCCACTTAACCAGTTCTCGATACAGCCGGCTACCTTTCCGTCTATGCCAAGCGCTCGCACTTTCCGGAGAAGGCGACGGTGTGGTACCTTATCAAAGGCTTTCTGAAAGTCTAGGTAGACCACATCCACCGCCTTGTCCCGATCGTGCTCACTGAAAACGAAGTGGAAGAATTCCACAAGGTTCGTCAGGCATGACCGTTGCCTTCGGAAGCCGTGCTGGGAACTCCTCAGTAGCAGGTTTGACTCTAAATACGACGTCATTTTGTACACCATCATGCTTTCCATGAGTTTACCGACTATCGAAGTCAGACTGATAGGTCGGTAGTTCGACGGTTGGTTACGGTCTCCTTTCTTGAAGATAAGAGTCACCTCCGCCTCACGCCAGTCTCTAGGAACGCATTTTGTCCGGATTGACATGTTAAAGATAGCGCACAGATGTCGTGATACTTCATCGCACACTTCCTTCAACACTTTAGGTAGAAACCCGTCCGGTCCAGGGGACTTATTCGTCTTTAGGTCAGCGATCTTTTTCTTTATTTCTCCTTCGGTGAAGTCCATTGCCTTCAGCTTTTCCCCCGAGTAGGAATCCGTCGGCTGGGGAATGGGACCACACTCTTCAGTAAACACTGAAGAGAAGTAGTCGTTGAGGAGGTTAGCATTTTCTGCATCTGAATGCTTTAATGTCCCCTCCTCATTCCTCAAAGGGCCAATCGTTCGACGGATTGGTTTACGGCTGTTCACATATCCAAAAAACTCCTTGGGATTCTCTTTACAGAGTATCGCCACTCGGAGTTCCTCAGACCGCTTAGCCGCCCTTATAATGGACTTCACTCTCCTGGCTAGCCTCCAGTATTCGTCAAAGTCACCCGAGATCTTCAATTGCCGGTACACATTTCTCTTCTTCCTAAGCAGTTGGCCGATTTCTCGATTAAACCACTTAGGTTGAACAGAAGACAGACGGGGGCATTTCAAAGGGATGAAACGCGATTGAAGACTCATGAATGTGGTTTTGAAACTATTCCACGAGTCTTCAACAGCATCGCACACTTCTAGCCTCACGTCAGTCAGTCCAGCTCGAAGCCTTGCAAAGTCTGCTCTTCTCAAGTCAAGTTTCCTTGATTGACTGGCAACAGACCTTACCTTCGGGATCTTGACGCTAAATCTAACTAGCTGGTGATCACTGCCACCGAGCTCTTCGCCTACAGAGAGATCCTCAACGATATCATCCTCAGAGGGGAAGACCAAGTCGAGGATATTGTCTCCTCTCGTCGGTTCTCTGACCCATTGAGTGAGGAACTCGTTGTTGGCGAACTCCAGGAGTAGCGCGCTCTCGCCACAGGCTGCTCTGGTTTCCCAGTTAACTTGGCTGTTGAAATCGCCCATAACGATGCACACTCTGCCTTGAACCAGCTCACCCAGCAGCTGGTACAGTTCCCTGTCCTTCTCAACGGGTTGGAAAGGGGGTCTGTAAAGCACCAGGGTTCTGTATCTGACAGGACCGATCTCTAGGTCAACGCCTAGGAGCTCGTGGTCGGATATAACGTTGGAGTTCGTAGATTTGATTGTATCCTTGACATACAACATTACACCACCACCCTCTCTGTCTGGCCTATCTTTGTGGAAGAGATGGTAGCCAGGAACCGTGAATTCGCCTTCAAAGTCTCGGGTTGAGGTTTTTATCCACGATTCTGTTATGGCTACCATTTCGGGTTTTTCCGTCGCTACGAGGCCACGAAGCTCAGGAAACTTGTTCCTGATTGACCTCGCATTGAACAGAAGAACTTTCAGGGAGTCCCCTAATGTAGGACTCCCTATACTCTTCCGTTTCCCGGCTTCTTGTTTGTCACGGTGGCACCATTTTTGACAACCTCCGAGAAGGTTGTTTGGGGAGTGACTCGGGCGTACTGGCGTACGTCCGCCTTCCCAATGGGCCGGACACTCCTTTGGGTGCGCTCCACGACATCCTGGATGAGGTTGGCTAGGAACGCCTTGCCCTTAAAGGAGAGGTGCACCCCGTCCCTTTGGTAGAGGTCTTTTCTACCATAGAATACGGCGTACGGGTCCACAAAAAAGACACCCTCAGCCGTACAGAGGTCTGCAAGGCGCCTGTTTAGCGACATGTTCCTCAAGTGGGCAGTCCGGCTTGGACTCCACCTCGGGAGCATCCCCACCACGACGCGTCTGCGGGTTTTCAATCCACAGTCGTCGACAGCACCCATAACTGTCCTCATAATCTCACCTTTATGGCCTACCCTACCTCCTCTGAGGTAGAGGTCGTTGCCACTTACCAAAGGGCAACGACTGAAGTTTCTGAAATCTGAGACTTCTCGGCCTCAGCTCTTACCTGCTTATTCCCACAGCCTGGGATGCAGCTCACCTTAACGCTTGTGCGAAGGCGGGCCGCTAGCAGGGGCTTCAGACCCCGTGCTTGAGAATCACCAATAAGGGTGACTCTTGCACATTTGTCTGCGGACGACTTAGTCTTTCCTTTCGGAGGCGACTTGCCGCTTTCCTCTTGTATCTCTATTTTTTTTTCTTCTTATTCTTATTCTTCCTCTTATTCTTCTTCTTGACTTCCTTTGTTATCTCTTCGTTTGTTTCCCGTTTCTCTTCTTCTGCTTCTGCTTTCTCTTCTTCTGTTTCCAGTTTCTTTTCTTCTATTTCTACTTTCTCTTCTTTCTTCTTTCTTTTCTTCTTTTTGGCTCGTTGAGGAAGCCCTTCAGCAGAAGAAATCGGCTGTTGGACGTCCGGAGCCTTCTCGCCTGAGCATCTGCATCTCTCTGTTTTTAAGAGTTGAACTTCCCTTTTAAGGAGGGAGTTCTCCTCTCTCAGTTGAGCGATGCTCTCGCCCAGGCGCTTCTCGAGTTCGCAGAAGTCACAGACACTGACGCCATCTGTGAGTTGCTTGCAGCTCCTTCCCCCGAAGTCTTCACTCCATCTGTAGACTTTGCATATTTTGCAGGTTAGCTTTCGAAACGGAGGACCATTCTTCTTCGCCATGTTACAAAAATCTCGGACCATACGCATTAAAAAAGGGGTTTTGGGTTGTGATTTTCTCTCGCACTAATCACATCCGCCTATTTCCAGGAGGTTTTCGGTCGTTCGGCGAACAGAAACCCTTTGATCAAGCACACCAACCCTAAGGTCTCCCCTGGGCTGGACGTCCCCAATCGTGCCGCAACTCCCAACTGAGCAGCACGAGAGACCCAGTGAACTGGTTCTCTGATTTTTCGACAGGGGTGCCTGAGGTGTAACTGTCTTCCTACTAAGCCCTACTAATCAACTAAAAACGGCCAGACTTGAGGCAAATAGTAAAGCTAAGTGCCCACGACTTCATCCGAGATCTTTAGCTGATCTGGCAACCAGCAAGGCACAAAAGCTCTCTCTCCAAAGATCAGTTGAGCCTTTATTCACCAAGTAGCGGTCACAGGGAGCTGGTCAGGCAATTACACGTTAGGAGAAAGCTTCTAAGGGGTACCTAGCATTTCTCCATTAATCGTACCCCAAACGCCTAAGATCCCTTCAATCTCAGTCTCTTGTAACCTATGAGTGCTCCAAGGCGTTATTTAAAGAGGTTTCAAAGCCTCTCTTCTCACGCGGCATAAGGGAGCTGGTGAGGCCCTTATTAATAAATAAATTATGTGTAATAGAGATGATGGTTTTTTTTTGTTATTGGGTTTTTGTTTTGATTTTTGACAGTTGAAGAGAGTTGGTGAAACTTAGTACTAACAGAATCGAAGAGGTTGGTAGGGGGATGCAAGGAGACGCATCAAAGAAGTGGTAGAGAAGTTTGACAACCATTAGTCTGGATCCTACTACAGCTACCTTACTGGCATGGGTGACCCTACCGGACTAAAAGTCACCCAGCTTAGCTAGCTTAACTCAGGCAGATCACGCAAGCTCTCTCACCGACGACAAGGTGGTTGTGTTGAGAGAGTAAAGAGAGAGAGAGAGAGAGAGAGAGAGAGAGAGATGGGGAGAGAGAGAGATAAAGGGATGGAGAGAGAGAGGGGGGGTGGAGAGAGAGAGAGAGGGATGGGAAGAGAGAGAAAGAGAGTTACAAGGAGTTGCAAGGAAAGAAAGTACCCTAGGAGACCTTACGGTCCATTCAAAGAGGGTACCTTTGGACGAGCAATCGAGCAGGCACATGGCTGCTCAATTGTTTTGCGTCCCTAAAAGGCCACTTTTCAAGACTTTGTCTAGTCTTGACTTGAACTGGTCAACAGATTCACTGTTGACAACTTCCACTGAAAATGCGTTCCACTTACCGCAGATACTATAGGTGAATAAATTTCCACACAGATTGCGGTTGTAACGCTTCAGTTCAAGTTTGAAGCCGTGATTGCGCGTTATGTTCTCACTCAGTGTGAAAATATCCCGGTAGTCAACATTGTCGAACCCTCGAAGTATTTTGAAAACTTCGATGAGCTGACCACGCAGTCTACGGGTTTCCAGCGAGAACAGATCTAATTCCTTTAGTCTATCCTCATAACTTTTATGTCGGATAGAGAGAATCAGCTTGGTTGCCCTAGCTTGTACGCGTTCTAACCTTGCGATGTCCTTTCGAAACGAAGGACTCCAAAATTGTACGGCATACTCCAGGTGCGGCCGAACGAGGGAGTTGTACAGACAAAGTACTATCTCCTTGTTACGGTATCCAAACTGGCGCTTTATGTAGCCTAACATCCTTTGGGCTTTCTTCTCTGCCTCGATACACTGTTTCGAGAACCTGAGGTCGCTAGTGATAGTTACACCCAAGTCCTTCTCAGTGTCACTCGATTCAAGAGCAGTGCCCTTAAGGATGTACTGAGATTTGGGGTTTCGGTGGCCGATATGCATCACTTTGCATTTGTTCACGTTGAAAGGCATTTGCCACGTGTCCGATCACTCCCCAATCCTTCGAAGGTCCCCTTGGAGGCAGGCAGTGTTCCCTTTCTTTGCCACATTGATACCAAGCTTGGTGTCATCGGCAAATTTGGAGATTTTGGCAAACATGTCTCTGTCTATGTCGTTGACATAGATAATAAACAGTAGTGGTCCCAGGACGGATCCTTGAGGGATACCGCTAGATACAATCGCCCATTCAGAGGCCCATCCATTCACCACTACTCGTTGCCGTCTGTCACTTAGCCAGCTCTCTATCCAACCTGATCGAAGATAAGCCCCAATGAGAGAGAGAGAGAGAGAGAGAGCGCTACAAGGAGCCTTTAGGAGAATAAGTACCCTAGAAGACCTTACGGTCCATTCAGAGAGGGTACCTTTGGACTAGCAGTCGAGAAGGCACAGTTTTGCTTAACGGCTTACGTGCCCAAACGGCCACTTTTCAAGACTTTGTATAGTCTTGACTTGAACTGGTCAACAGATTCACTGTTGACAACTTCCACTGAAAATGCGTTCCACTTACCGCAGATACAGTAGGTGAAAAAATTTTCACACAGATTGCGGTTGTAACGCTTCAGTTCAAGTTTGAAGCCGTGATTGCGCGTTATGTTCTCACTCAGTGTGAAAATATCCCGGTAGTCAACATTGTCGAACCCTCGAAGTATTTTGAAAACTTCGATGAGCTGACCACGCAGTCTACGGGTTTCCAGCGAGAACAGATCTAATTCCTTTAGTCTATCCTCATAACTTTTATGTCGGATAGAGAGAATCAGCTTGGTTGCCCTAGCTTGTACGCGTTCTAACCTTGCGATGTCCTTTCGAAACGAAGGACTCCAAAATTGTACGGCATACTCCAGGTGCGGCCGAACGAGGGAGTTGTACAGACAAAGTACTATCTCCTTGTTACGGTATCCAAACTGGCGCTTTATGTAGCCTAACATCCTTTGGGCTTTCTTCTCTGCCTCGATACACTGTTTCGAGAACCTGAGGTCGCTAGTGATAGTTACACCCAAGTCCTTCTCAGTGTCACTCGATTCAAGAGCAGTGCCCTTAAGGATGTACTGAGATTTGGGGTTTCGGTGGCCGATATGCATCACTTTGCATTTGTTCACGTTGAAAGGCATTTGCCACGTGTCCGATCACTCCCCAATCCTTCGAAGGTCCCCTTGGAGGCGGGCAGTGTTCCCTTCCTTTGCCACATTGATACCAAGCTTGGTGTCATCGGCAAATTTGGAGATTTTGGCAACCATGTCTCTGTCTATGTCGTTGACATAGATAATAAACAGTAGTGGTCCCAGGACGGAACCATGAGGGACACCGCTAGATACAATCGCCCATTCAGAGGCCCGTCCATTCACCACTACTCGTTGCCGTCTGTCACTTAGCCAGCTCTCTATCTAACCTGATCGAAGATAAGCCCCAATGAGAGAGAGAGAGAGAGAGAGAGAGAGAGAGAGAGAGAGAGAGAGCGCGCGCGCGCTACAAGGAGCCTTTAGGAGAATAAGTACCCTAGAAGACCTTACGGTCCATTCAGAGAGGGTACCTTTGGACTAGCAGTCGAGAAGCACAGTTCTGCTTAACGGCTTACGTGCCCAAACGGCCACTTTTCAAGACTTTGTATAGTCTTGACTTGAACTGGTCAACAGATTCACTGTTGACAACTTCCACTGAAAATGCGTTCAACTTACCGCAGATACAGTAGGTGAAAATATTTCCACACAGATTGCGGTTGTAACGCTTCAGTTCAAGTTTGAAGCCGTGTTTGCGCGTTATGTTCTCACTGAGTGTGAAAATATCCCGGTAGTCAACATTGTCGAACCCTCGAAGTATTTTGAAAACTTCGATGAGTTGACCACGCAGTCTACGGGTTTCCAGCGAGAACAGATCTAATTCCTTTAGTCTATCCTCATAACTTTTATGTCGGATAGAGAGAATCAGCTTGGTTGCCCTAGCTTGTACGCGTTCTAACCTTGCGATGTCCTTTCGAAACGAAGGACTCCAAAATTGTACGGCATACTCCAGGTGCGGCCGAACGAGGGAGTTGTACAGACAAAGTACTATCTCCTTGTTACGGTATCCAAACTGGCGCTTTATGTAGCCTAACATCCTTTGGGCTTTCTTCTCTGCCTCGATACACTGTTTCGAGAACCTGAGGTCGCTAGTGATAGTTACACCCAAGTCCTTCTCAGTGTCACTCGATTCAAGAGCAGTGCCCTTAAGGATGTACTGAGATTTGGGGTTTAGGTGGCCGATATGCATCACTTTGCATTTGTTCACGTTGAAAGGCATTTGCCACGTGTCCGATCACTCCCCAATCCTTCGAAGGTCCCCTTGGAGGCGGGCAGTGTTCCCTTCCTTTGCCACATTGATACCAAGCTTGGTGTCATCGGCAAATTTGGAGATTTTGGCAACCATGTCTCTGTCTATGTCGTTGACATAGATAAACAGTAGTGGTCCCAGGACGGAACCTTGAGGGACACCGCTAGATACAATCGCCCATTCAGAGGCCCGTCCATTCACCACTACTCGTTGCCGTCTGTCACTTAGCCAGCTCTCTATCCAACCTGATCGAAGATAAGCCCCAATGAGAGAGAGAGAGAGAGAGAGAGAGAGAGAGAGAGAGAGAGAGAGAGAGCGCGCTACAAGGAGCCTTTAGGAGAATAAGTACCCTAGAAGACCTTACGGTCCATTCAAAGAGGGTACCTTTGGACGAGCAATCGAGCAGGCACATGGCTGCTCAATTGTTTTGCGTCCCTAAAAGGCCACTTTTCAAGACTTTGTCTAGTCTTGACTTGAACTGGTCAACAGATTCACTGTTGACAACTTCCACTGAAAATGCGTTCCACTTACCGCAGATACTATAGGTGAATAAATTTCCACACAGATTGCGGTTGTAACGCTTCAGTTCAAGTTTGAAGCCGTGATTGCGCGTTATGTTCTCACTCAGTGTGAAAATATCCCGGTAGTCAACATTGTCGAACCCTCGAAGTATTTTGAAAACTTCGATGAGCTGACCACGCAGTCTACGGGTTTCCAGCGAGAACAGATCTAATTCCTTTAGTCTATCCTCATAACTTTTATGTCGGATAGAGAGAATCAGCTTGGTTGCCCTAGCTTGTACGCGTTCTAACCTTGCGATGTCCTTTCGAAACGAAGGACTCCAAAATTGTACGGCATACTCCAGGTGCGGCCGAACGAGGGAGTTGTACAGACAAAGTACTATCTCCTTGTTACGGTATCCAAACTGGCGCTTTATGTAGCCTAACATCCTTTGGGCTTTCTTCTCTGCCTCGATACACTGTTTCGAGAACCTGAGGTCGCTAGTGATAGTTACACCCAAGTCCTTCTCAGTGTCACTCGATTCAAGAGCAGTGCCCTTAAGGATGTACTGAGATTTGGGGTTTCGGTGGCCGATATGCATCACTTTGCATTTGTTCACGTTGAAAGGCATTTGCCACGTGTCCGATCACTCCCCAATCCTTCGAAGGTCCCCTTGGAGGCAGGCAGTGTTCCCTTCCTTTGCCACATTGATACCAAGCTTGGTGTCATCGGCAAATTTGGAGATTTTGGCAAACATGTCTCTGTCTATGTCGTTGACATAGATAATAAACAGTAGTGGTCCCAGGACGGATCCTTGAGGGATACCGCTAGATACAATCGCCCATTCAGAGGCCCATCCATTCACCACTACTCGTTGCCGTCTGTCACTTAGCCAGCTCTCTATCCAACCTGATCGAAGATAAGCCCCAATGAGAGAGAGAGAGAGAGAGAGCGCTACAAGGAGCCTTTAGGAGAATAAGTACCCTAGAAGACCTTACGGTCCATTCAGAGAGGGTACCTTTGGACTAGCAGTCGAGAAGGCACAGTTTTGCTTAACGGCTTACGTGCCCAAACGGCCACTTTTCAAGACTTTGTATAGTCTTGACTTGAACTGGTCAACAGATTCACTGTTGACAACTTCCACTGAAAATGCGTTCCACTTACCGCAGATACAGTAGGTGAAAAAATTTCCACACAGATTGCGGTTGTAACGCTTCAGTTCAAGTTTGAAGCCGTGATTGCGCGTTATGTTCTCACTCAGTGTGAAAATATCCCGGTAGTCAACATTGTCGAACCCTCGAAGTATTTTGAAAACTTCGATGAGCTGACCACGCAGTCTACGGGTTTCCAGCGAGAACAGATCTAATTCCTTTAGTCTATCCTCATAACTTTTATGTCGGATAGAGAGAATCAGCTTGGTTGCCCTAGCTTGTACGCGTTCTAACCTTGCGATGTCCTTTCGAAACGAAGGACTCCAAAATTGTACGGCATACTCCAGGTGCGGCCGAACGAGGGAGTTGTACAGACAAAGTACTATCTCCTTGTTACGGTATCCAAACTGGCGCTTTATGTAGCCTAACATCCTTTGGGCTTTCTTCTCTGCCTCGATACACTGTTTCGAGAACCTGAGGTCGCTAGTGATAGTTACACCCAAGTCCTTCTCAGTGTCACTCGATTCAAGAGCAGTGCCCTTAAGGATGTACTGAGATTTGGGGTTTCGGTGGCCGATATGCATCACTTTGCATTTGTTCACGTTGAAAGTCATTTGCCACGTGTCCGATCACTCCCCAATCCTTCGAAGGTCCCCTTGGAGGCGGGCAGTGTTCCCTTCCTTTGCCACATTGATACCAAGCTTGGTGTCATCGGCAAATTTGGAGATTTTGGCAACCATGTCTCTGTCTATGTCGTTGACATAGATAATAAACAGTAGTGGTCCCAGGACGGAACCATGAGGGACACCGCTAGATACAATCGCCCATTCAGAGGCCCGTCCATTCACCACTACTCGTTGCCGTCTGTCACTTAGCCAGCTCTCTATCTAACCTGATCGAAGATAAGCCCCAATGAGAGAGAGAGAGAGAGAGAGAGAGAGAGAGAGAGAGAGAGAGAGAGAGAGAGAGCGCGCGCGCTACAAGGAGCCTTTAGGAGAATAAGTACCCTAGAAGACCTTACGGTCCATTCAGAGAGGGTACCTTTGGACTAGCAGTCGAGAAGCACAGTTCTGCTTAACGGCTTACGTGCCCAAACGGCCACTTTTCAAGACTTTGTATAGTCTTGACTTGAACTGGTCAACAGATTCACTGTTGACCACTTCCACTGAAAATGCGTTCAACTTACCGCAGATACAGTAGGTGAAAAAATTTCCACACAGATTGCGGTTGTAACGCTTCAGTTCAAGTTTGAAGCCGTGTTTGCGCGTTATGTTCTCACTGAGTGTGAAAATATCCCGGTAGTCAACATTGTCGAACCCTCGAAGTATTTTGAAAACTTCGATGAGTTGACCACGCAGTCTACGGGTTTCCAGCGAGAACAGATCTAATTCCTTTAGTCTATCCTCATAACTTTTATGTCGGATAGAGAGAATCAGCTTGGTTGCCCTAGCTTGTACGCGTTCTAACCTTGCGATGTCCTTTCGAAACGAAGGACTCCAAAATTGTACGGCATACTCCAGGTGCGGCCGAACGAGGGAGTTGTACAGACAAAGTACTATCTCCTTGTTACGGTATCCAAACTGGCGCTTTATGTAGCCTAACATCCTTTGGGCTTTCTTCTCTGCCTCGATACACTGTTTCGAGAACCTGAGGTCGCTAGTGATAGTTACACCCAAGTCCTTCTCAGTGTCACTCGATTCAAGAGCAGTGCCCTTAAGGATGTACTGAGATTTGGGGTTTAGGTGGCCGATATGCATCACTTTGCATTTGTTCACGTTGAAAGGCATTTGCCACGTGTCCGATCACTCCCCAATCCTTCGAAGGTCCCCTTGGAGGCGGGCAGTGTTCCCTTCCTTTGCCACATTGATACCAAGCTTGGTGTCATCGGCAAATTTGGAGATTTTGGCAACCATGTCTCTGTCTATGTCGTTGACATAGATAAACAGTAGTGGTCCCAGGACGGAACCTTGAGGGACACCGCTAGATACAATCGCCCATTCAGAGGCCCGTCCATTCACCACTACTCGTTGCCGTCTGTCACTTAGCCAGCTCTCTATCCAACCTGATCGAAGATAAGCCCCAATGAGAGAGAGAGAGAGAGAGAGAGAGAGAGAGAGAGAGAGAGAGAGAGAGCGCGCTACAAGGAGCCTTTAGGAGAATAAGTACCCTAGAAGACCTTACGGTCCATTCAGAGAGGGTACCTTTGGACTAGCAGTCGAGAGGGCACAGTTCTGCTTAACGGCTTACGTGCCCAAACGGCCACTTTTCAAGACTTTGTATAGTCTTGACTTGAACTGGTCAACAGATTCACTGTTGACAACTTCCACTGAAAATGCGTTCAACTTACCGCAGATACAGTAGGTGAAAAAATTTTCACACAGATTGCGGTTGTAACGCTTCAGTTCAAGTTTGAAGCCGTGATTGCGCGTTATGTTCTCACTCAGTGTGAAAATATCCCGGTAGTCAACATTGTCGAACCCTCGAAGTATTTTGAAAACTTCGATGAGCTGACCACGCAGTCTACGGGTTTCCAGCGAGAACAGATCTAATTCCTTTAGTCTATCCTCATAACTTTTATGTCGGATAGAGAGAATCAGCTTGGTTGCCCTAGCTTGTACGCGTTCTAACCTTGCGATGTCCTTTCGAAACGAAGGACTCCAAAATTGTACGGCATACTCCAGGTGCGGCCGAACGAGGGAGTTGTGCAGACAAAGTACTATCTCCTTGTTACGGTATCCAAACTGGCGCTTTATGTAGCCTAACATCCTTTGGGCTTTCTTCTCTGCCTCGATACACTGTTTCGAGAACCTGAGGTCGCTAGTGATAGTTACACCCAAGTCCTTCTCAGTGTCACTCGATTCAAGAGCAGTGCCCTTAAGGATGTACTGAGATTTGGGGTTTCGGTGGCCGATATGCATCACTTTGCATTTGTTCACGTTGAAAGGCATTTGCCACGTGTCCGATCACTCCCCAATCCTTCGAAGGTCCCCTTGGAGGCGAGCAGTGTTCCCTTCCTTTGACACATTGATACCAAGCTTGGTGTCATCGGCAAATTTGGAGATTTTGGCAACCATGTCTCTGTCTATGTCGTTGACATAGATAATAAACAGTAGTGGTCCCAGGACGGAACCTTGAGGGACACCGCTAGATACAATCGCCCATTTAGAGGCCCGTCCATTCACCACTACTCGTTGCCGTCTGTCACTTAGCCAGCTCTCTATCCAACCTGATCGAAGATAAGCCCCAATGAGAGAGAGAGAGAGAGAGAGAGAGAGAGCGCTACAAGGAGCCTTTAGGAGAATAAGTACCCTAGAAGACCTTACGGTCCATTCAGAGAGGGTACCTTTGGACTAGCAGTCGAGAAGGCACAGTTCTGCTTAACGGTTACGTGCCCAAACGGCCACTTTTCAAGACTTTGTATAATCTTGACTTGAACTGGTCAACAGATTCACTGTTGACAACTTCCACTGAAAATGCGTTCCACTTACCGCAGATACAGTAGGTGAAAAAATTTACACACAGATTGCGGTTGTAACGCTTCAGTTCAAGTTTGAAGCCGTGATTGCGCGTTCTGTTCTCACTCAGTGTGAAAATATCCCGGTAGTCAACATTGTCGAACCCTCGAAGTATTTTGAAAACTTCGATAAGCTTACCACGCAGTCTTCGGGTCTCCAACGAGAACAGATCTAATTCCCTTAATCTATCGTCGTAACTTTTGTGTCTGATAGAGGGAATCAGTTTGGTCACCTTGGCTTGCACACGTTTCAATATCGCGATATCCTTTCGAAGCGAAGGACTCCAAAATTGCACGGAATACTCCTGGTATGGCCGGACAGGTGAATTGTACAAACAGAGTACTATTTCCTTGTTTCGATAGAGAGAGAAAGAGAGAGAGAGAGAGTGAGACAGAGAGAGTTACAAGGAGTTACAAGGAATGTAAGTACTTGAAGAGACCATTCGTTCCATTTCAATGGAAGTACCTATAATTTTTTTTTCTAAATTCTAACTATATACAATACTACAGATAAGTGGCAGAAGCCTCATTTAGCCATTCAAAGGCACTTGTAAGTGATTTGAACCATGGGAAACCATCGATGCAATAACTATTTATCATTTTATCCCAAAACGCCGCAGGTCATTCGAGGGACTTACCCTCCTTTTTTATCAGTCGCCGGTGTGGAACTTTTTTCAAGGTTTTTCCTAAAATTTAAGTAGATTACATCTACTTTTCGGTTTATGTCATATGTTGAGAGTGTTCACCTTTAATAGTGGTAGGTGGAAGTGCTGATGTATTCTTAGTTTTTAAGAAAAAAGACAGTAATTTCTCACATTGTAATATTTCCAAGTGACCCCAATTCTGCGGCATGGATGCACTTGGAGTTATCTTGATTGTAGCGAGACTAATCAAGTTAACCCAAGGTTAACCCACCACTAATTTAATTATTTTCATTAAATTTACAAAATAAGTATTACGGTTGTTTGCAAACACAATTAAAGACCGGCAAACACCTTAAGATCCATTTGAGGCCAGTCCAAGTTCCACTGGAGGCCAATCCAGGAATATACTGGAGGCTAGTCCAAGAATCTACTTAAGGTCAGATCAAGAATCCACTCGAGGCAAATCCAAGAATCTACTCTATGTCAGTCAAAGAATCCACTTGAGGACATTCCAAGGAGCTACTCGATGCTAATCAATAAACTTTTTAGAGTGACGTCGCTGATTGGTTTGATGTCATAAGGGATCCACCCACCAACCCGCCTCAGTTCTACCCCCCCCTCCCCCTAAGTCTTTTGTTGCCACTGAAGATGTATTCAGATGGGGTAAGAAATCTACTCCAGCCTATTCATTTACAGTTGATTTCTTCGACCCCATTCGTGGATTTAACACATGAAAAGAGGGAGCCTGCTAAAGATTTATATATTTATCGCATTAAATTTCTGTATGACTTTTATCTTGGAGACAGAGTTGACTACTATACTAAATATTTCAGCCCCACCACTTCTCAACTACAATAGTGGAAAAGAGTAGGTACTTTAAAATTTCCAGTTTATGGTTTTAGATGATTTGATCATTGGTGAAAAATTAAAAAATGAGGTTATGGATCAGTCTTTCTTTATAAGAACATAAGAACATAAGAAAAGAAGGAGACTGCAAAAGACCATTCATGGCCTACACTTGGCAGACTCTGATCGTCACAGTACATGTGGAGACACGTTTTTCTGCATATTGCATTCTATCATGATAAATGATGGTGAGAAACTAGTGGATATCGTTATAGGTGATATAAAACTGTTATTTTGTTTTCTCTCCTGGTATGCTCAATGGCTCAAAGATACTATGAACACCAAGATTGAAGAGTCGAGGGTTAAATAAATATCCTCTTTACAAATGCAAGAGAATGTGATCAGTTATTTTGTAAACAAATTAGAAAGTTGGCAGTTGACATAAATTATTATTATTTTACCTTTATGAGATATATAAAACTCTTTTTTAACATCTTTTTATCTTAATATCAAACAGCTTATTATAATTTTAAAAAATATACACCTAAAGAGGCGGTAATAATTGACAAAGATATGTGATATATTAACTAAATTTGTAAATGTATGTACTCCTCTTGGAAACCGAAATCTATGGTTCGATAACTACACGGAAATTCGACTCCTTTTATAAATGTCTTTCTTAAAAACTCTCCCCCCTCTCATCTCTTTTACTCGACCATATTCCTCGGCTCTGAAACACATATATGGTAGAAGGCTGAGAGTATCAGCATCCTCCCCACCATCATTAACGCCAACTAGACGTTTCATAGTATCGTAGATATTAATCATATTCTTAGTTTGAGGGTTAATGGTTAATCCTTAAGCACGAAGTATATATACTTTATTACACCTCCTCTGGATACGTACTGAGTAGGATTTGGAACCCAAAGGTCAGAATGAAACGCTTCGACACCATATGCATCTTTGATTTTATTGGTGAGATCACCTAGGAATTCTCTAAGTCAAGGTAGCGTATCGTCTTTCTTAGAAACGAAGATGACACTGTCTCTGTCATAGTACAGCAGTCGTTCTCCCGACGAGTTTAAGAGGCCATATATGTAACTTGATTCGAGCATAGGCGGTTGTAAATGCTGCAATTGTAAGATTCGTAAAGTGATAGTCAACTTCTATATGTTCGGTGTTCACTACTTTCACTATATATGCATTACTAACTGCATCCAAAGAATTCATAGTATAATTGCCGTTTTTGATTAACTCTATAACATCATAGAGTCCGAACCGCAGATGACTTGATTCGAACCGCAAATCTCTCAGCGAACTTTCCCCAAAGACTTCAAAGGAATTGATATAAAGAAAATATGAGTACGATTGATAGACTTATTATTATTATTATTTTATCGTTATCATTATTTATAGATTGTTTTTATCGGAATATAATATTTTTGTAATATATTAATTAGTTATGATCAATGAAGCAAACCAATCGCAGGAAGAAATCCTTACCTGTTTAGACAGCTTTTCTCTAACAGGTCTTCTAGGATTCTTTTTGATGTTGTCCATTTGTATGTTGATCCCCTCAGCCTCATATACCCTCTTAAC
The DNA here is from genome assembly GCA_963969495.1 of Ceratothoa steindachneri. Classification (NCBI taxonomy): domain Eukaryota; kingdom Metazoa; phylum Arthropoda; class Malacostraca; order Isopoda; family Cymothoidae; genus Ceratothoa; species Ceratothoa steindachneri. The sequence continues at coordinate 32,902,022 of OZ018322.1, forward strand.
ATATGTCATTTTCTCTTTCTTTCCATCCACTCCTTAAGGGAATCCAGAAGCGTCTATTTTTTCTTCCAGAGAAGTTTTTAGGTATTCTGCGATCAACCCATTCATCTTTTCAAATTCCCCCAATTCGTAAATTTTCTTGATCTCAGACATATTTTCCAATGCAAGTTCCAGTTCTGTGGTTGTGTACACCCTTCAAACCATACGTTGATTTTCCGAATGATCATAGTCACGTGAGATTTGCTGGGCGCATCTGGCGGTGCAATGTGAAAGTAAGCTTACAATCTATGGATTGAGTGAGAACTTAAATATATAGATCATTAGGATGGAGAACATCTACTTTCTCGATACCGAAATATGCCTTATTCAAGCTGTTGGAGAATTCTTGAAAGGCCGGAAGTTCACCCACAGATACGATACAAGGGGCAATAACGTTGCCATGGAACGTATAACAAGGAAAAACACACGCCATGGTTAAAACGCAGTATCTTTTTAGTATACGTATCATTGATGTTTTGAATTGGATAGTAGGTCTCACCTTCAAGAACACTGAAGAGGAGTGGGGCTGATTTTCCATGATATGTTGGTCAATGGAATAATTGGAATTGGCGTTCTTCTCTTTTAGCTGCAAATAAGATGATCCTGCATTTCTGTTCACGTTCTATCAAGGAGAGCCGATCTACAGTAATAGCGTCTTCATACAAATCATTGCACGTTCTTGCCAACTCCTGGGCTTCTTGTTTTATTGATGAGAGCCATAAATATTTTGAAGGAATATTCTCTTTCATTTTTTTTTACGAGAACTGAAAATTTATTTAGATTCTATAGCGATCTAATTTAACATTAAATGGTTCTTTCGCATTATTGCCCGGAATCCTATATATACGAATTATGAGATTAAAGGTTCCAAATTCAATTGTTTTTGCAGACTTAAATGCTGGCTCGAATTCCTGCAACTGAACGAAGGGAATATGTAAATATATCGTATCACCGGTAGATTCCCTAATTTCAAAACTTATATTTACACGATAATCACTCGCCTGAACCCAATGCAGATTCAATATAAACTGTGAACGTTCTGGGATTACTCTAGCAACCCCAGTTTCTTTTGGTCTCTCCACGATCACATGCTATAAATTAACGAGAAGGCTTTCCGTGCGTGTTTTCACTTAATACAATTTCTATACGAGAATGATTTTCTCTTTTGATATAAAAGATGCTCTTGTGAATGAGGGTACGAAGTTCTATCCGGTTCAGTTACTTCCTATTCATCCGAAAACGAAGGGTCTATTGCATGGACTCACTTCGATGTTTGATCGTTCACTTCCCTCCTTTATACGTTCTACATCTTCATCATCGGAGCTTAAGCGTAATGATGTGCGAATTTTCACCGAAACTATCGTTCGATAAAGGGTTGGATAGAGAAGAAGAGGTTGGATTGTTTCGGTAGATTCCCTTCCGTTTCGTAGGAGTAAAATTCATTAAAGTTTCTGATGATCTAAAAAAATTACATACTGGTCTTTAAGAAGTTACCTCATTCATTGCACAAAAGCAAAGTATGAGTGAAGAAAGTATAAAAAAATTATGTTTGTCTCCCCCTGTACTTTCATCCAACATTGGGCCGACATCAAGCAGAAAAAAATGTACTACTTCTATCGTATAATGCGTAATAGAGATTAGATGTCCACTCAACGCGTTGATAGAATCATCTAGTGTTACACTGTGTGGCAGAAAGACTGAATAATTTAAAAATGAAGTTAATGTTTTATCTTTGAATGGAAGAAGTCATACCCTCCTTATTTTAGATGACTTACGAAGAAGATAGAGGAAAAGATATCAGAGGAATTCACAGTGTCATCCCACCATAGGAATATCTTCATATTCCTAATAGCACAAAATCTGTTTTCTAAAAACTCCTTTATGCGCAATATTACCTTAAACTGTCACAATTTAGTCCTATTTAACGAGAGGAGAGGAATCTCTCAGCTAAATATATTCGCACTACAAATGATGCCTTGGGAACGGACTAGTTTCATGAAGGTAAATATAGAAGCAATCTCAAGACTCTATGGATATTTACTCTGTGATTACAGTCGGAGAATTACTACGATTACTTTACAGGCAGAAATATTTCCAAATGAGGTCAAAATCTGTATATCTTTTGGAAGGTGTCAGAATCAAAAAGATACGCGCATCTATTCTATGTGTTACCCACGCTTTAAAAAGGGTGAAAAAGTCAATCATTGGACGCATAGATAATAATTTTGTCAATTGTGTATGTGAAACATGGCTTAATCTAATAAAAGTTAGTATTCTGATGGTAACATTGCAGAAACAAAAGCTATTACTATTCAAAGGGTTGACAGTATTTTAGATCGGAAGCCAGGTCATATTTTCTTAAAAAAATATAAAAATAAACTAGATGATCGTTTCTTCGAACCTTATTCTTTGCTCTAACACGTATCATTTCCAGTCTTCTGAGATGAAAACAAATATTGTTTACCCCGGGAAAGAGAAAGAAGCACCCTCAAACCTAATCCTTTCATAAGAATGACTTTTATCTTGGAGACAGAGTTGACTACTATACTAAATATTTCACACATCCCATCTAGGGTTGTAAAATTCCCAGGAATTTTAAACTCGGAAACTTTCCAGGAGAATTTTAGGAATTTATTGGAAATGTAGGGAATATTCGGGAACTTTAGGAAGGTTGTGAACGCCTTATAAATTATAAAAGAAAAGAGGTGGCCCCTTATTCCTGAGGAGAATTAAGTCATTTGTAAATAAAAAATTTATTTGAATCTAAATATAACTTCCCAAGCTTTAGATAACGTTATTTCAAAATGTGTGGCTTTGACATTATTCAGTATGAAAATTGAAAACCTTGTTTGTAAACTAAAATTTTACTCAAAACTGGTAAGTACAGTAATATGTAAGCAGAATAAGAAACCAAAACGTATCGTAAATTATCACCGGCTATGCCATACAAGTTACAACAATAAAGCAGATTGTTTCAATTTCTGACTACATATATTTCTCAGTTGTTCGGTAACTTCGGTTTCCTCTGAATCAGATGACACTGAATCTTCTATCACTTCACTCTCTGAATCCATTTGACTGGTGCAGCTGGTTAAATTGTCCTCATCCATGTCATCTTCAAACAGTTTGAGATTAGAACGAATTTCCATCAACTTTTTCACTCGATCATTGGTAAGTCTGTTTCGCAGCTTGGTGTGTATTTTCATACATATATCAATTTCTCCCTGACGAAACGGATGTCGGTGGTATCTGTGAGAGAATACTTGCTATTTAGGATACTGGTTCCGAGCTACAAAGCCCTTTCTACCAAGTTGTTTTTGAAACATGCACAGCTGACTTCTAGACGCCATCTGATTTCCAAATACCGTCTCTGGCACGAAATTTTGCCAGGCCTTTATTCATTTCACCAACATCAAGATTCATACGAATGGCCAGAAATGATATGACATAATATGCACTGCCAACTTGTTTTTTATCAATGTCTTGTCCTTGACACACAGGATCAAGGATGTTTGCTGCTGTATGTATTGGATTTATGCAAAATTGACTGAATTTGGTTCTCAATATATGCTGTCACAGATGCCTCTTCTGAATGGACTCCGAATAAAGGTGATGAAGGAAGAGCCAGAGTTATTTTCTGCTTTAATCCAGCAAAGAGACTTGGTACATTTGAGACGACTGCATCATCCTTTTTCTATTTCCTGGATAGCAGAGGCAATAGGCTCTAGAAAGGCCAGTGAGCTCATTACAGACACCCAGAAAACTTCATGGTCTAATATCAACTTGCGTATTTCCTTATCTACACTGAGACTTTTCATGATAAAACTGCTGCAAGTCCTTTTCCCCTTCATTTAGACTGTTCAACATCGGGACTATGCCTCCTCACCTTGCTTTACTAGGAAGTTTAAGGAATGAGTTTTGTCTTTGAGGTTTTTACTTAGAGGAGAAAGTGGCCAGTACTGTTTGTTTGTGCTTGACATACTTGATGATCCTTTTGGCTTGTTTATCTAAGTTGTCCATAGTCTTTAGCTTCATTACATAAAAAGGAGAAGGTTGCGGGCGTGTGTAGCACAACCAATTCCTGTTAGGTGAGGAAAATCTTCATTGATAATCTTCCAAGTAGCTTTCATGTTCGCTGCATTATCTGTAACTGTGGCAAATACCTTTTGACTGCCTACTCGTTCAATAATAGAAATGATTTCACTAGCAATGTACTCTTTGGTATGTTGTTTATCTCTGGTGTCAGTGCTTCTGAGGAAAACTGGTAAGGAGTTGATATTATGTAATTAATTATCGATTCTCCCCATGCATTTGACCAGCCATCTGATACTACAGAAAGACGGTCCACATCCCGAATCACTTCTGTTACTCTATCTTGAATACGTTTGTATTCCGAATCTAGAAGATGAGTAGTTAAAGGAGTACTTAAAGCATGTTTTGCAGGAAGTTTGTACAAAGGGAGCATTTCTTTAAAATACTTTCTCCAGTAGACTTTTTATGTTAGCATAAGTGGTGAACCAGATGAATAAATTGCTCTTGCTAGACTTTCATCCAGTTTTTGTTTTTAATTACTGCTTATTATGTTAAAGAATCCTTTCACATTTCCTTGATAGTTACCAAATGCTGAACTGCTGGATTGATCAGCCTTTACTATTGGTTACTAGGCTGCTGAAGCACACTTGACCGGGAAACCAGATTGAATTCCTTGTTTCTTTTTTAAACATTTCTGTAAATGTGCTGCTTGCTTTGTAGCATTTTAAGCATACTGCGATGAAAAATGATTACAGAGATAAACAGTTTTTCTTCTTTTATTCACTGCAGTGAAATGCTGCCATACATCACTCTTCACTAGTGATATTCTGAAAAAAAAAGAAAATCTTAGATTACTGACAAACTATAGCCAGTAAAGTTTTGTGCCTTCACCTCTGTAATTGTTTATTTTATGGGGAAGAAGAATACTGAAGAAGAAAACAACCTTCTCCCTGGCAAGCCTGATTGGCATACATTTTATGAAGTGGCTATAGTCTATGACAGTAAATCTTAACTCAATTCACAATATAGCCTACACAAACCAACCTTTTATTATCATAATATAAGTTTCCCAAAAGATTATCTCCCAATATAGTTTCATGATGATGTCATTGATCACTTGTGTAGGTGTGTATGTTGCAATAGGCTAAATAATGCGAAAACCATTCATATCTTGTCAGTACTCAGCATTAAAATTGTTTATGATAGAAATGACCTTAAAAGTAATACTTTTAATAAGTGACTTACACTTATAAAATACAATACAAATTTGACAGTTATGCAATAATTCAACTTACATTAATAATATGTAGACAGTGAGAAGGATGAAGAAGTGATTAGGGACGGAAGTAACCACCGTAACCTCCTCTCTGTATGCTGTTTCTGGCTGAAGTGGATAGTTTAGTGAGAGACTGGCACAGTGAGAAGTTAGTGAGAAGTAGGACGAGTTTAGTCCTGTCATTGCCGTAAGAGTCCTGTTTAATACACGTTCATGTACTGTACTAACTGGAGTTGAAGACACTTATTGTATACAGACTTTCTTAGAAATTGTATCATTACAATATGCACACACGCACACAGGGATATTATTAGGTCATTAAAAAAGTGCAATAGAGTACTTGAAAAACTAATGCTTAACTGAGAAGTATATATATATATATTACTAAATCCTACCGAGAATTTGCATAACTCAAAGTAAGCTTTTGGCAGTGATCAATGACACCAACCTTGTAGGTATTGTAATTGTACTGAAATACATTTTTTCAATGTTCAACTGTATCTAATTAAAATATATATTACCCAAAATTGTTTTACTTATTAATACACAGAAATATTTTGGACAAATGTGAATATTCCTGAAAATTCCGCAAATTCCCGGAAACTTTCCCTGGAAAGTTTCCATTTCCCAGGAAACTTTCCCACCCTTTCCATCATAAATTCCCATTAAACAAACTTATTATACTTTACCAGATAACGTTGGAACACAATTTGAAACAGTACGATAATTTTATGCATCCCTTTACTGTTAAAGTTGATGATAGTGACAAGGATCAAATAACCGAAAACACAGATGAAGTTCTGAGAATACAAGAGGCTAGTGCTCGTGGAAGAGGTAGATCAATTTATCAGACACTAAAAATACTCAAGGATTCAGTTGAGATAATGATGGGGTAATTACCCCTAATGGTAAAAAACTTTGCCAGTCTAACAATATCGACATACTCATAGAGATTCCTGTACGTCGTAAAGAGTTAGAAACGATTACCCACACGCCAATTTCCTCTCCATCAAAATCAGTGGTTCGCGCAAACAACACATCCTACTTCTCTGTATCCACCACAATGAAAATAAAGGAATATTGATTGATTGATAAGAAAAGATGGGAAAAAATGGGTGCAAGATAGTAGGAGAGGTTAGAGTGAGAAAAAGTGTTATAGTAGAAGAGAATGTGTGCCAGCTTATATGGCATAGTCTTCACGTCGTCTTCTTTATTCCCAAGCGTATTAGATGGGAAAATTAAGCATTCAAGCCTTCGTATTTGTTTGGCTTGATATCTGGCATGTAGAACTTACTCATAGTTTAAAGACGTCCTACATGTTATTTTAGTTTCCTTTAAGCTTTATTTTCGAAAAAATCATTTGTTTTACTTGTGTCCAGTTCGGATCTTTTGGTTAATTTTATTTATAATTTGTTGATTTAATTTGATTTCATTTTGGTTAATTTTTTTTTTAGATACATGTATGAAAAGTACTTTTCATTGTCCTATTCGTGAAATTTTCGGAGTTTTTCTGGATTGTTATCTAAATAAGGGAATTACATCCTCCTGCGTACGCAGGCGGCTGCTGTTGAATCCGCGTTTGTAGTGTCTAAATCTGTTATCAAGATTGGGTTGTCGTAGTTCTTGGTTTATTCTCTCTGGTTGATGTTCTTGGATCTTCCTCCAAATCGATTTTGCCTTATTTTGTAGGATTACGTTTAAGGGTTCCAATTCGGCTTGAGCATGAAGTCTGGTCGAGGGGAAGAGGTCCAGTCTAGATGCATTAAATATAAATCGGAGTGCCTGGTTCTGTACTGCTTGTGCTTTCTTCAGCTAAGTCTTGCTCTCTAGGTGCATCGGAATAGCGGGGTATAGCAGAATTGGCCTCACCAGCGCCAAGTACACTTTCCTTTTGTTCCGGGGAAAGAGCCCCTTATATTTGTAGAGTTGACGTAATTGTTGCTTGGCTTGCGCGGCCTTTACATTAATATGTTTGCCGTATCCTGTTGATATTATGTTTAGTCCAAGGACGCAGCTTCGCGGATATACGGCCGTTTTGTTTTGTCCGATGGTAAGGACTTTAAACTTGTCCACATTGGTACGGATCTTATTGCCAGCCTCGTAGGCATTGAGGTTGTTTATTTCCCCTGCTGTTCTATTCGCGATGTCGATAGGATTGGAATAATCGCTGGTGATCAATTGCGAAATATCGTCGGCCAGCTGGATGTAGGCTGTGCAATCATGAGTGGGAAAGGGTAGGTCGCTTGTAGAGATCGTATACAGGGTCAGACTTAGACAGCCTCCTTGGAGCACCCCAGTCCTCATGGGAAATGGTTGCCCCTCGAGGCTGTTGATTTTTATGGTCGCCTCGTGGTCCTCAAGGTAATCACAAAGGAGTCTGATGATATTCGTAGTCATCCGTAGGTCGCAGAGTTTCTCCTTTAGTCCGGGGATCCATACCTTATCAAAGGTAGATGAAACGTCCCTGAGTACTAAATCTACCCTTTTGTTCTCAGCCTTAGCAACGGCAAGGGCTGTCTCAGTTACCAGGTGTTTCCGGAATCCATGTTGTTGTTCATTGTAACAACCATTTACTTCAAGATAGTCCCTCAGCCTATCATTGACCCATTTCTCAAAGAGATTCCCTATGAACTCCAGGAGTGATATGTGCTTGTAACTTTTCATTTCCCCTTTGTGTTTTCCTGGCTTTAAGAGAAAAATAATTCTTGCCCTCTTGAGTTGATCGGGAAAATAACTAACGTTAAGGCAGGCATTAAACAGGTTAAAAATCGCCGTATTGATATTTTCAGGAGCATTTGTCAAGTGTGCCTTGGTAATGCCTGAAATGCCTGGGGCTTTTTGCTTGAAGCTTTTAAGGGTTGCCTCAAATTCGTCATGGGTGAATGATCTACCCTCCTCCTTTGTTTGTCTAGCAGCATCGACGAAACGGAAAGGAGTTAAGACCGGCCCTTGTGCCTCCAGGTTCTCCAAGATCTCTTCCTCATACTCCATATCGAAATCCTGGTTCTACTCATCTGTGATGGTAAACTTTCTTCTCCAATGTTCCCTGAATTAGTTCTCTATTTCCTGGTCATTTGATATTCTTCTCACCTCCGCTATGATGTTGATGTTGGTTTTGGCGGGGAATGTGCCACTTAATCTCTTAATTTGGCTCCAAAACTTCCTGGGATCACCTTATTAAGGAAGTATTTGACTTATCGATTAATTATATCAAGGAAAATGGCAACTACGCGGACCATTAAAAGATTTAGAAAGAGTGAAGCAGCAACTCTGCAAGTATACTAAAACAAAAGAATAGATAAATTGTCAGACTACGGAGAAGTTTCCTTTCCCATGTCAGACTGTCTCTCTCATCGTCTGCCCAGATTAACTCTAGAACTCACGCCTAAGAAGCTATTTCTCGATTCCAGGTGAAGCAAATTATACAAAAGGGAGTATACAATTAATATATTCATCTTTTTGAAGATTAATAGAACAAAAGCCACCTATGATAGAATGATCTTTGAAAACTATCAACGGAAGATCTATTTAAAACGATAAACTATTTTTTAGTGAGGATGAATTTTGGCTGTTTTTTTTCGGGCAATACAGTACAACGGTTAAAACAGGAAAATTTCTCTCATGTAGATCAACTGGTAAAAGAATAAGGTGCAAAACAACTAAAATACGTACTGAAACCATGCCATCACAGTCTATTCTACAATATACATTTCGTACTAATTGGTAAAGAGGCAAATAGTTAATTCATACATGATTTAAAAACGCAATATACAACGAATATGAAGTCAATACTTTTCTAAAACTTGAAGGCGAATTTCATCGAAGTTTTTGTCTGATGAAGTGTTTGAAAAATGTGATTGATGCTTGCTATCTTTCATACAAAATGGAATCGATGGATATCGTGTAGCAGTGCAGCAGATTCCTATAATCTGCAGTACTCCAAATATCAACAATTATATCCTTTATTAGCAAATGAACTCGAGCAGAACGATAAGCCAACCATTATATATATATTCATTGTTACATAACCCAATTTACGTATTACCATTTAATATCCTGTTAAATCCTGCGAATTACCTTCTAATTATATTTTAAATATCCTTTTATATCCTTAAATATAATTCCGAAATTGACATTTAATCCTTCGCATATCTCACATCACTCACTCGTTTTATACCAAATTATATCTTGTAATATATCCAATCAATTAATCGCTTTATGTTATTATCTGTTAATTCGTAAATAGAGTTTATTTTCGTACATATCTCTTTGTATTCAATCCCTCGCGTGTTTACCTCAATGCCGTCCAGTTAGGCATAATACCAATCCCAATTCACCATTCATCCCCCCATTACTTGTGTGTGTTGCAGCAATATAATAACTAGCACACCTAAAAGTTGTAAACAAAGTCTTAACATAACCGAAGCTGAGTATATAAAAAATGTATCATTTGATAAGTTTCATTATTTCTTAACATGACACGGAACACTATTGAGCATGTAAAAGAATTTGTTCTAATGGATATTCAGGACTACGTGTCCTTAATTTTTAATATGATATCTATCTATCAATAAGCTCACTATGGAAGTCCAGAGGATGAAATGACACTAGCCTGCATCATTAAGATTTGCACGAAGAAACTTTAAGTTCATCCCAGATTAAAAGATATCATTTTATCAGAGCACGATTCCTAATCAAATACTTCTATTAACTTTCAAAACTATAGATTTGTATTAAAAATACACAGTGATAATTTTTATCCACTCCATATTGAATACCATTTCCTGATAGACTTAATCTGACTCTTTTGATTCAGAGAATCAGTATATGTGCAGAATGTAATAAAGTTGCGAATATCCATAAAATTTCAAATGAAATAATGTATTTTAGTTTGTATGCAAAATAAATAGGTTTTAACGTAAGAGGTCTTTTATTTATAGTTTTATAAGTGTAATCATAACACTTATTCACTCCAAATTGAATCACCGATTTCAATGGCTGTATACATCACCGAATCTACCAACGACTTTTAGTGGGGGTAAATTGACTATTTAAATTTGTAAAAAAAATTGCTAAAAGATCGGATGTGAAAAAAGATTCAATTCAAAACATAAAACATGTAAAAGCACACGGTAGAAATGAAATTTAGCAGATTGATCTCACTGTAATGCAGACGTTTCAAAGTTTTAATTAATGTGTACACTATATACTGTTTGCATTGACATCTATTTTAGATATCTATGTTTAATTCCTTTATAAGAGAAGACGGATTAGGCTGTGACAAAAGCTATGCGATATTTCATGGAAGAAATCAGATAGATTCCAGGTTATATATGTTCTGATGATGGAGGGGAGTATAAAAAAAGAATAAGAAAAGGGTATTTGGCGATTATAATATCAGAATATATCATCATTCACTAAACAAAACTAGTCTTGTAGATCGCGTACAAAGAACAATAAAGGAAATATATCCACCCACTCCATGATTTTGCAAGTGCGTATAATAACACTGTACAACAATGGAAAAACAAAAAAACAAAACGAAAATGAGAATAACCTTTTCTAGGGGTATCTTGCGTAAATCACGAAAATAACATCCGTCTCTTTCTGCAACCCTCTAGTTTCTCGTAAATTACCATCTTAATTAAGTTAAATACACTGATGGTTCCGTCGGGATTGAATGCAAACAGGATTGGGCCGAAACTGAGAACTCTCAAGGTTATAAACGGATTTTGATATAATTTTAATGGGGTGTTCCTAAAGTAATTGTCAACCTAACCTATGAAATTTTGGAAAATATACTCAATATTCTTTTAGTTATATGGGTCCAAATCCGTGGTAACTCTTACATAACGCTTGATAATTTTGTAACTTTCTATAAATATACTTTTTTTATTTAATATTTGCTGCAGTTACTCTTTATATTATTTTTCACATACAACAGTGTTTTTGTCTTTACAGGAGGCAGAGCTAAAATACCTAGAGAATGCAAAAATTCACCAGACAGTTTGTGTTATATATGTGGATCAGTTACATTAAGAGAATACAAGAGACAGTTGACTAAACCAGTGAAGAAACTTTATGAGCTGTACTTTGGATGTAAAGAGGGTGATCAGGACAAACGCTAGGCACCTTACATATGTTGTGTCAGGTGTATAAGTTCTCATTCTGCCTGGGTGAAAGGCAAAGAGGATGGCCTCATGTTTGGCGTTCTGAAGGTCTGGAGGAAGCCAAATGACCATTTAACAGATTTCTTCTTCTGTTTAATAGATATTAAAGGTGGGTATTTGATGTGCTTTCTTCTCAAGTCTTTAATATATTTTCAAGAGATCTATCAATTAAAAAGATCAAAATACATTATATGTTGTACTTCCCCTATTTCTGCAAGTGATCACAGCCAGTAATATTCATTTTTAGTCTGATTTTATTTTATTTCACTGCAAGTCGCAACATAAACGGCAAGAAATCAATCATGTATCCACATCTTCAGTCTGCTATTCGCCCTGTTCGACATTTAAGTGCTATTCCTGAACCACAGCCGCCCTCTGAACTACCAAGCGATGACCTGAGCAACTCAGACTATTCAAAATCTCAAGATACACCATATGTGGCACAGTTTGAATCTGACAAGAAACCACACCTCATCACCTAACCGGAACTCAATGATCAAGTTCGTGATCTAACACTTACTAAGCAATAGATTGAACTCCGGGCCTTATGTCTTCAACAATGGAACCTGTTGGATGAGCATGCTCGAATACATACATAATTTAGGAAGCGTTTCGCAGATCGGGCAGCAATTCTTCACTTTTGAAAACAACTTGACTTATTGTACTGATATCAGAGGCCTATTTAATTTCCTTGAACTGACCTATGAATCAAATGAGTTGAGGTTATTCATAGATGCATCCCTTTACAGCATAAAAGCGGTTCTGTTGCATCTGGGAACACCATGCCTTCAGTTCAAGTTGCTTACTCAGTCATTTTAAGTGAGACATATATGAACCTTGCATTTATTCTAGACCGCATAAGTGACAAGGATCATAAATTGCTAATTTGTGCGAGCTTAAAAGTAGTAGCCCTAATTAATTGGCTACAAACTGGATACACTAAGTTTATTCGCTTCCTTTGAATGTGAGACAGTAGGGCCCGATCAGAACATTATGTACTCTCAGAATGGTCAGCTCGGGAAATTATGACGCCTGGATGCCATAGTGTAATTCATCGACCACTAGTTAAGAAGGAGAAAATCATTTTGCCACCAGTGCATATAAAACTAGGCAGAATGAAGCAATTTACCAAAGCACGGGAACATAACAAGCCATGTTTCCAGTACCTAAAAGCGATCTTCCCTAAAATAAGTGATGCCAAGATTAAAGAAGGCATATTCGTAGGGCCTCAGATTCGTCAACTCATAGATGATGAGGACTTTGAGGCAACAATGGATAAAACTGAGCTAGTGGCCTGGCATTCATTCAAAGATGTACGCAAAGGACTTACGGGAAAGCACCAAGGGGACCAGCGAGAGCTTATAGTGGAGAGCATAATCAAGTGCTACCAAGATATCGGATGTAATATGTCACTGAAGATACACTTTCTTAATTTTCATCTGTCCTTCTTCCCAAAGCATACACGAGATGTGAGTGGTGAACATGGAGAGAGGTTCCATTAAAATATAGTCTCAATGGAATACAGGTATAAGGGAAAATCGAGCCCTACTATGCTAACTTACTTCTGCTGGAACCTGAAGTGTGACACACCTGAGACGTCTTACAAACGAAGAAGAAAATACTAAAATGTAGGTTAATATATTATATAATGCTAACAAACATGATGATTCATTGTATATTCATGAATTAATTACAATGGACACATGTAATCTGACTTTGGGAGCGAAATACATTTATGGTATCGTGAAATCGGTATCAATTGCATAAGTATTAAATTGGCAATTAACAAGAAAATGTTTCGGGATGGGAAATTTTTGTTATCAAATTCGAATTCAGCACACTCAGCTTCATAATAAAATGTACATGAGATCTATGTTCTTTTCTTGACGGAAATTTGTTGGACAGTGTAATTGTAGACAGAATTATTGGAACAAACCCTTCAAAATTAAGTATGATGTTACTACGAGAAGCGGTGAATAAGTTTTGCGAATCGGTAGGGCAAAACAGAGGAAGAGGGATGGCTGTTTGTGGGGGTGTTACGACAAGTTATGACAAGTCAGGACCTGCAGCCGCACGCTTCTTCCTCGTCTATTTAAGAAGCAGTAGCTGATCGCAGATCGTCAGTCACAAATCTTTCAACAATGGAGAAGGTTGAGCACCGCGCAGTGATTAATTTTTTCACCAAGGAAGGCAAGAATGCAAAAGAGATCCATGAAGGCATGGTTGCAGTGTACACCGACACCGCCCCTTCTTATACAACCATTGCTCGCTGGAATAGGGAGTTCCACCATGGTCTTGAGTCCCTTGAAGATGACCCCCGTCCAGGACGCCTTTCGGCCGTGACAAACGAGGACAATGTGGCACGTGTGGAGAGGATGATTTTCGAAAATCGACGGGTGAAGGTCGAAGAAATCGAGCGAGAACTTGGAATATCACATGGAAGTGTTATGAACATCATCCACGACAATTTGGCCATAACCAAGGTCTCTGCGTGTTGGGTCCCTATAAACCTCACGCCCCATGATCGACTTCAAAGTCGTAAAATTCCACAAGGCCAGAGTTGCACAAGGTGCCCTGCGCGAGTGCGGATTCGAGGAGTTCAACCATCCTCCCTACAGTCCCGATCTGGCCCCTAGCGACTACTTTTTATTCCGCCAGCTCAAGGACGATGAAGATGTCCAGCTCGCCGTCCAGGAGTGGATTGAATTGCAGTCGGGACAAGTGGCGCAAGTGCATTAAAGTCCAGGGTAGTTATATTGAAAAATAATAAAACACTTTTCCTCATATCTCGTTTCTTTATATCTGAAATGCAAAACTTATCGACCACCCCTTGTATATTGAATCAAATAATTGGATGTAGAAAAAAAGGTATATATATATAAGATCAGTGATTATGTTCGGTTCTCACGCGTTTTAAGCAATTTTAAAAGAGGATACGAGTCAGAGTCGGATGAAGAAATCTACAAGATATATAGAATTTCAATAGTAATAAACTTTACTATATTGAAGATTTAAATGCAGAATGTATTGAAGGGTGGATCTAAGAACTACAAAAAATAAACTTTGACTCCCGTAAGAAATATATAGGGAAGAGGATACTTAAAATCATGGCCATGCAAAAACCAAGCTATGTTTAGTAAAATGGAGTCGGTTCCCTGAGTCGCTTAACTCCTGTGTCAAGACTTATGATATCCCCCACAACAACTACAGAAATAAGGTTTGACTCTCGTAAGAAATATGTAGTGGAAATGGTAGTTGAAGTCACGGAACATGGAAGAAACAAGCTATGTTTAGTAAAATGAAGAGTCTACCCTAAGCTGTTTAACTCCTAAGTCAAGACCGGTAATATGACCCAGCCCCATTCGTGAAATTATATATGAGGTTAGGAAATGAGAAAGGTTTTTTCCTTTGTGAAGATGGAATCAGAGAGTTTTTATGTTGCCCTCTCTTCCTGATCCTCCCTTGAGGTTTACCCATAAAATACCATGTCTGACTATTGAGATGGAATCAGAGAGTTTTTATGTTGTCCTCTCTTCCTCATCCTCCCTTGATGTTTACCCATAAAATACCATGTCTAACTATTGAGATGGAATCAGAGAGTTTTTATGTTGTCCTCTCTTCCTCATCCTCCCTTGAAGTTTACCCATAAAATAACATGTCTGACTATTGAGATGGAATCCGAGAGTTTTTAAGTTGCCCTCTCTTCCTCATCCTCCATTGAGGTTTACCCATAAAATACCATGTCTGACTATTAAGATGGAATCCGAGAGTTTTTATTTTGCCCTCTTTTCCTCATCCTCCCTTGATGTTTACCCATAAAATACAATGTCTGACTATTGAGATAGAATCCGAGAGTTTTTATGTTGCCCTCTCTTCCTCATCCTCCCTTGATGTTTACCCATAAAATACCAAGTCTGACTATTGAGATGGAATCAGAGAGTTTTTATGTTGTCCTCTCTTCCTGATCCTCCCTTGATGTTTACCCATAAAATACCATGTCTAACTATTGAGATGGAATCAGAGAGTTTTTATGTTGCCCTCTCTTCCTCATCCTCCCTTGATGTTTACTCATAAAATACCATGTCTGACTATTGAGATAGAATCAAGGAGTTTTTATGTTGCCCTCTCTTCCTCATCCTCCCTTGAGGTTTACCCATAAAATACCATGTCTGAGTATTGAGATGGAATCCGAGAGTTTTTATGTTGCCCTCTCTTCCTCATCCTCCCTTGATGTTTACCCATAAAATAACATGTCTGACTATTGAGATGAAATCACAGAGTTTTCATGTTGTCCTCTCTTCCTCATCCTCCCTTGATGTTTACCCATAAAATACCATGTCTGACTATTAAGATAGAACACGAGAGTTTTTATTTTGCCCTCTCTTCCTCATCCTCCCTTGATGTTTACCTATAAAATACCATGTCTGACTATTGAGATGGAATCAGAGAGTTTTTATGTTGCCCTCTCTTCCTCATCCTCCCTTGATGTTTATTCATAAAATACCATGTCTGACTATTGAGATGGAATCAGAGAGTTTTCATGTTGTCCTTTCTTCCTTATCCTCCCTTAAGGTTTTCCCATAAAATACAATGTCGGACTATTAAGATGGAATCAGAGAGTTTTTATGTTGCCCTCTCTGCCTCATCCTCCCTTGAGGTTTACCCATAAAATACCATGTCTGACAATTGAGATGGAATCAGAGAGTTTTTATGTTGTCCTCTCTTCCTCATCCTCCCTTGATGTTTACCCATAAAATACCATGTCTGACTATTGAGATGGAATCAGAGAGTTTTTATGTTGCCCTCTCTTCCTCATCCTCCCTTGATGTTTACCCATAAAATACCATGTCTAACTATTGAGATAGAATCAAGGAGTTTTTATGTTGCCCTCTCTTCCTCATCCTCCCTTGAGGTTTACCCATAAAATACCATGTCTGAGTATTGAGATGGAATCCGAGAGTTTTTATGTTGTCCTCTCTTCCTCATCCTCCCTTGATGTTTACCCATAAAATACCATGTCTGACTATTGAGATGGAATCCGAGAGTTTTTAAGTTGCCCTCTCTTCCTCATCCTCCATTGAGGTTTACCCATAAAATACCATGTCTGACTATTAAGATGGAATCCGAGAGTTTTTATTTTGCCCTCTCTTCCTCATCCTCCCTTGATGTTTACCCATTAAAAACAATGTCTGACTATTGAGATAGAATCCGAGAGTTTTTATGTTGCCCTCTCTTCCTCATCCTCCCTTGATGTTTACCCATAAAATACCATGTCTGACTATTGAGATGGAATCAGAGAGTTTTTATGTTGTCCTCTCTTCCTGATCCTCCCTTGATGTTTACCCATAAAATACCATGTCTAACTATTGAGATGGAATCAGAGAGTTTTTATGTTGCCCTCTCTTCCTCATCCTCCCTTGATGTTTACCCATAAAATACCATGTCTGACTATTGAGATAGAATCAAGGAGTTTTTATGTTGCCCTCTCTTCCTCATCCTCCCTTGAGGTTTACCCATAAAATACCATGTATGAGTATTGAGATGGAATCCGAGAGTTTTTATGTTGCCCTCTCTTCCTCATCCTCCCTTGATGTTTACCCATAAAATAACATGTCTGACTATTGAGATGAAATCAGAGAGTTTTTATGTTGTCCTCTCTTCCTCATCCTCCCTTGATGTTTACCCATAAAATACCATGTCTGACTATTAAGATAGAACCCGAGAGTTTTTATTTTGCCCTCTCTTCCTCATCCTCCCTTGATGTTTACCTATAAAATACCATGTCTGACTATTGAGATGGAATCAGAGAGTTTTTATATTGCCCTCTCTTCCTCATTCTCCCTTGAGGTTCACCCATAAAATACCCTGTCTGAGTATTAAGATGGAATCAGAGAGTTTTTATGTTGCCCTCTCTTCCTCATCCTCCCTTGATATTTATTCATAAAATACCATGTCTGACTATTGAGATGGAATCAGAGAGTTTTTATGTTGTCCTGTCTTCTTTATCCTCCCTTGAGGTTTTCCCATAAAATACCATGTCTGACTATTAAGATGGAATCAGAGAGTTTTTATGTTGCCCTCTCTGCCTCATCCTCCCTTGAGGTTTACCCATAAAATACCATGTCTGACAATTGAGATGGAATCAGAGAGTTTTTATGTTGTCCTCTCTTCCTCATCCTCCCTTGATGTTTACCCATAAAATACCATGTCTGACTATTGAGATGGATTCAGAGAGTGTTTATGTTGCCCTCTCTTCCTCATCCTCCCTTGAGGTTTACCCATAAAATACCATGTCTGAGTATTGAGATGGAATCAGAGAGTTTTTATGTTGCCCTCTCTTCCTCATCCTCCATTGATGTTTACCCATAAAATACCATGTTTGAGTATTCAGATGAAATCAGAGAGTTTTTATGTTGCCCTCTCTTCTTCATCCTCCCTTGATGTTTATCCATAAAATACGATGTCTGACTATTGAGATGGAATCAGAGAGTTGTAATGTTGCCCTCTCTTCCTCATCCTCCCTTGATGTTTACCCATAAAATACCATGTCTGACTATTGAGATGGAATCAGAGAGTTTTTTTGTTGTCCTCTCTTCCTCATCCTCCTTTGAGGTTTACCTATAAAATACCATGTCTGACTATTGAGATAGAATCAAGGAGTTTTTATGTTGCCCTCTCTTCCTCATCCTCCCTTGAGGTTTATCCATAAAATACCATGTCTGACTATTGAGATGGAATCAGAGAGTTTTTATGTTGTCCGCTCTTTCTCATCCTCCCTTGAGGTTTATCCATAAAATACCATGTCTGACTATTGAGATGGAATCACAGTTTTTATTTTGCCCTCTCTTCCTCATCCTCCCCTGAGGTTTACCCATAAAATACCATGTCTGAGTATTGAGATGGAATCAGAGAGTTTTTATGTTGCCCTCTCTTCCTCCTCCTCCCTTGATGTTTACCCATAAGATACCATGTCTGACTATTGAGATGGAATCAGAGTTTTTATTTTGCCCTCTCTTCCTCATCCTCCCCTGAGGTTTACCCATAAAATACCATGTCTGAGTATTGAGATGGAATCAGAGAGTTTTTATGTTGCCCTCTCTTCCTCCTCCTCCCTTGATGTTTACCCATAAAATACTATGTCTGACTATAAAGATAGAATCAGAGAGTTTTTATGTTGCCCTCTCTTCCTCATCCTCCCTTGATGTTTACCCATAAAATACCATGTCTGACTATTGAAATGGAATCAGAGAGTTTTAATGTTGTCCTCTCTTCCCTATCCTCCCTTGATGTTTACCCATAAAATACCATGTCTGACTATTGAGATAGAACCCGAGAGTTTTTATTTTGCCCTCTCTTCCTCATCCTCCCTTGATGTTTACCCATAAAATACCATGTCTGACTATTGAGATGGAATCAGAGAGTTTTTATGTTGCCCTCTCTTCCTCATCCTCCCTTGATGTTTATTCATAAAATACCATGTCTGACTATTGAGATGGAATCAGAGAGTTTTCATGTTGTCCTTTCTTCCTTATCCTCCCTTAAGGTTTTCCCATAAAATACCATGTCGGACTATTAAGATGGAATCAGAGAGTTTTTATGTTGCCCTCTCTGCCTCATCCTCCCTTGAGGTTTACCCATAAAATACCATGTCTGACAATTGAGATGGAATCAGAGAGTTTTTATGTTGTCCTCTCTTCCTCATCCTCCCTTGATGTTTACCCATAAAATACCATGTCTGACTATTGAGATGGAATCAGAGAGTGTTTATGTTGCCCTCTCTTCCTCATCCTCCCTTGAGGTTTACCCATAAAATTCCATGTCTGAGTATTGAGATAGAATCAGAGAGTTTTTATGTTGCCCTCTCTTCCTCATCCTCCCTTGAAGTTTACCCATAAAATACCATGTCTGAGTATTCAGATGAAATCAGAGAGTTTTTATGTTGCCCTCTCTTCTTTATCCTCCCTTGATGTTTATCCATAAAATACGATGTCTGACTATTGAGATGGAATCAGAGAGTTGTAATGTTGCCCTCTCTTCCTCATTCTCCCTTGAGGTTTATCCATAAAATACCATGTCTGACTATTGAGATGGAATCAGAGTTTTTATGTTGCCCTCTCTTTATCATTCTCCCCTGAGGTTTACCCATAAAATACCATGTCTGAGTATTGAGATGGAATCAGAGAGTTTTTATGTTGCCCTCTCTTCCTCCTCCTCCCTTGATGTTTACCCATAAAATACTATGTCTGACTATTAAGATAGAATCAGAGATTTTTTATGTTGCCCTCTCTTCCTCATCCTCCCTTGATTTTTACCCATAAAATACCATGTCTGACTATTGAGATGGAATCAGAGAGTTTTTATGTTGTCCTCTCTTCCTCATCCTCCATGGAGGTTTACCCATAAAATACCATGTCTGACTATTGAGATAGAACCCGAGAGTTTTTATGTTGCCCTCTCTTCCTCATCCTCCCTTGAGGTTTACCCATAAAATACCATGTCTGACTATTGAGATGGAATCAGAGAGTTTTTATGTTGCCCTCTCTTCCTCATCCTCCCTTGATGTTTATTCATAAAATACCATGTCTGACTATTGAGATGGAATCAGAGAGTTTTTATGTTGTCCTTTCTTCCTTATCCTCCCTTAAGGTTTTCCCATAAAATACCATGTCTAACTATTAAGATGGAATCAGAGAGTTTTTATGTTGCCCTCTCTGCCTCACCCTCCCTTGAGGTTTACCCATAAAATACCATGTCTGACAATTGAGATGGAATCAGAGAGTTTTTATGTTGTCCTCTCTTCCTCATCCTCCGTTGATGTTTACCCATAAAATACCATGTCTGACTATTGAGATGGAATCAGAGAGTGTTTATGTTGCCTTCTCTTCCTCATCCTCCCTTGAGGTTTACCCATAAAATACCATGTCTGAGTATTGAGATAGAATCAGAGAGTTTTTATGTTGCCCTCTCTTCCTCATCCTCCCTTGATGTTTACCCATAAAATACCATGTCTGAGTATTCAGATGAAATCAGAGAGTTTTTATGTTGCCCTCTCTTCTTCATCCTCCTTTGATGTTTATCCATAAAATAAGATGTCTGACTATTGAGATGGAATCAGAGAGTTGTAATGTTGCCCTCTCTTCCTCATTCTCCCTTGAGGTTTATCCATAAAATACCATGTCTGACTATTGAGATGGAATCAGAGTTTTTATGTTGCCCTCTCTTCATCATCCTCCCCTGAGGTTTACCCATAAAATACCATGTCTGAGTATTGAGATGGAATCAGAGAGTTTTTATGTTGCCCTCTCTTCTTTATCCTCCCTTGATGTTTATCCATAAAATACCATGTCTGACTATTGAGATGGAATCAGAGAGTTTTTATGTTGTCCGCTCTTCCTCATCCTCCCTTGAGGTTTATCCATAAAATACCATGTCTGACTATTGAGATGGAATCAGAGTTTTTATGTTGCCCTCTCTTCCTCATCCTTCCCTGAGGTTTACCCATAAAATACCATGTCTGAGTATTGAGATGGAATCAGAGAGTTTTTATGTTGCCCTCTCTTCCTCATCCTCCCTTGATGTTTACCCATAAAATACCATGTCTGACTATTGAGATGGAATCAGAGGGTTTTTATGTTGTCCGCTCTTCCTCATCCTCCCTTGAGGTTTATCCATAAAATACCATGTCTGACTATTGAGATGGAATCAGAGTTTTTATTTTGCCCTCTCTTCCTCATCCTCCCCTGAGGTTTACCCATAAAATACTATGTCTGAGTATTGAGATGGAATCAGAGAGTTTTTATGTTGCCCTCTCTTCCTCCTCCTCCCTTGATGTTTACCCATAAAATACCATGTCTGACTATTGAGATGGAATCAGAATTTTTATTTTGCCCTCTCAGCCTCATCCTCCCCTGAGGTTTACCCATAAAATACCATGTCTGAGTATTGAGATGGAATCAGAGAGTTTTTATGTTGCCCTCTCTTCCTCATCCGTCTTGAGTTTTACCCATAAAATACGATGTCTGACTATTGAGATGGAATCAGAGAGTTTTTATGTTGTCCTTTCTTCCTAATCCTCCCTTGAGGGTTTCCCATAAAATACCATGTCTGACTATTGAGATGGAATCAGAGTTTTTATGTTGCCCTCTCTTCATCATCCTCCCCTGAGGTTTACCCATAAAATACCATGTCTGAGTATTGAGATTGAATCAGAGAGTTTTTATGTTGCCCTCTCTTCTTTATCCTCCCTTGATGTTTATCCATAAAATACCATGTCTGACTATTGAGATGGAATCAGAGAGTTTTTATGTTGTCCGCTCTTCCTCATCCTCCCTTGAGGTTTATCCATAAAATACCATGTCTGACTATTGAGATGGAATCAGAGTTTTTATGTTGCCCTCTCTTCCTCATCCTCCCCTGAGGTTTACCCATAAAATACCATGTCTGAGTATTGAGATGGAATCAGAGAGTTTTTATGTTGCCCTCTCTTCCTCATCCTCCCTTGATGTTTACCCATAAAATACCATGTCTGACTATTGAGATGGAATCAGAGAGTTTTTATGTTGTCCGCTCTTCCTCATCCTCCCTTGAGGTTTATCCATAAAATACCATGTCTGACTATTGAGATGGAATCAGAGTTTTTATTTTGCCCTCTCTTCCTCATCCTCCCCTGAGGTTTACCCATAAAATACTATGTCTGAGTATTGAGATGGAATCAGAGAGTTATTATGTTGCCCTCTCTTCCTTCTTCTCCCTTGATGTTTACCCATAAAATACCATGTCTGACTATTGAGATGGAATCAGAATTTTTATTTTGCCCTCTCTTCCTCATCCTCCCCTGAGGTTTACCCATAAAATACCATGTCTGAGTATTGAGAAGGAATCAGAGAGTTTTTATGTTGCCCTCTCTTCCTCATCCTCCCTTGAGTTTTACCCATAAAATACGATGTCTGACTATTGAGATGGAATCAGAGAGTTTTTCTATTGTCCTTTCTTCCTAATCCTCCCTTGAGGGTTTCCCATAAAATATTATGTCTGACTATTGAGATGGAATCAGAGTTTTTATGTTGCCCTCTCTTCATCATCCTCCCCTGAGGTTTACCCATAAAATACCATGTCTGAGTATTGAGATGGAATCAGAGAGTTTTTATGTTGCCCTCTCTTCCTCATCCTCCCTTGATGTTTACCCATAAAATACCATGTCTGACTATTGAGATGGAATCAGAGAGTTTTTATGTTGTCCGCTCTTCCTCATCCTCCCTTGAGGTTTATCCATAAAATACCATGTCTGTCTATTGAGATGGAATCAGAGTTTTTATTTTGCCCTCTCTTCCTCATCCTCCCCTGAGGTTTACCCATAAAATACTATGTCTGAGTATTGAGATGGAATCAGAGAGTTTTTATGTTGCCCTCTCTTCCTCCTCCTCCTTTGATGTTTACCCATAAAATACCATGTCTCACTATTGAGATGGAATCAGAATTTTTATATTGCCCTCTCTTCCTCATCCTCCCCTGAGGTTTACCCATAAAATACCATGTCTGAGTATTGAGATGGAATCAGAGAGTTTTTACGTTGCCCTCTCTTCCTCATCCTCCCTTGAGTTTTACCTATAAAATAGCATGTCTGACTATTGAGATGGAATCAGAGAGTTTTTATGTTGTCCTTTCTTCCTAATCCTCCCTTGAGGGTTTCCCATAAAATACAATGTCTGACTATTGAGATGGAATCAGAGAGTTTTTATGTTGCTCTCTCTTCCTCATCCTTCCTTGATGTGTATTTATAAAATACTATGTCTGAGTATTGAGATGGAATCAGAGAGTTTTTAAGTTGCCCTCTCTTCCTCATCCTCCCTTGATGTTTACCCATAAAATACCATGTCTGACTATTGAGATAGAATCCGAGAGTTTTTATGTTGCCCTCTCTTCCTCATCCTCCCTTGATGTTTATCCATAAAATACCATGTCTGACTATTGAGATGGAATCAGAGAGTTTTAATGTTGCCCTCTCTTCCTCATCCTCCCTAGAGGTTTATCCATAAAATACCATGTCTGACTATTGAGATGGAATCAGAGAGTTTTTATGTTGCCCTCTCTTCCTCATCCTTCCTTGAGGTTTACCCATAAAATACCATGTCTGACTATTGAGATGGAATCCGAGAGTTTTTATGTTGCCCTCTCTTCCTCATCCTTCCTTGATGTTTACCCATAAAATACCATGTCTGACTATTAAGATGGAATCAGAGAGTTTTTATGTTGCCTTCTCTTCCTCATCCTCCCTTAAAGTTTATCCATAAAATACCATGTCTAACTATTGAGATGGAATCCGAGAGTTTTTATGTTGCCCTCTCTTCCTTATTCTCCCTTGAGGTTTACCCATAAAATACCATGTCTGACTATTGAGATAGAATCAGAGAGTTTTTATGTTGTCCTTTCTTCCTCATCCTTCCTTGAGGTTTACCTATAAAATACTATGTCTGAGTATTGAGATGAAATCAGAGAGTTTTTATGTTGCCCTCTCTTCCTCATCCTTCCTTGATGTTTACCCATAAAATACCATGTCTGACTATTGAGATAGAATCCGAAAGTTTTTATGTTGCCCTTTCTTCCTCATCCTCTCTTGATGTTTATCCATAAAATACCATGTCTGACTATGGAAATGGAATCAGAGAGTTGTAATGTTGCCCTCTCTTCCTCATCCTCCCTTGAGGTTTATCCATAAAATACCATCTCTGACTATTGAGATGGAATCAGAGTTTTTATGTTGCCCTCTCTTCATCATCCTCCCCTGAGGTTTACCCATAAAATACCATATCTGAGTATTGAGATGGAATCAGAGAGTTTTTATGTTGCCCTCTCTTCTTCATCCTCCCTTGATGTTTATCCATAAAATACCATGTCTGACTATTGAGATGGAATCAGAGAGTTTTTATGTTGCCCTCTCTTCCTTATCCTCCCTTGAGGTTTACCCATAAAATACCATGTCTGACTATTGAGATGGAATCAGAGAGTTTTTATGTTGTCCTTTCTTCCTCATCCTTCCTTGAGGTTTACCTATAAAATACCATGTCTGACTATTGAGATGGAATCAGAGAGTTTTAATGTTGCCCTCTCTTCCTCATCCTCCCTTGAGTTTTACCCATAAAATACCATGTCTGACTATTGAGATGGAATCAGAGAGTTTTAATGTCGCCCTCTCTTCCTCATCCTCCCTTGAGGTTTACCTATAAAATACCATGTCTGACTATTGAGATGGAATCAGAGAGTTTTAATGTTGCCCTCTCTTCCTCATCCTCCCTAGAGGTTTATCCATAAAATACCATGTCTGACTATTGAGATAGAATCAGAGAGTTTTTATGTTGCCCTCTCTTCCTCATCCTTCCTTGAGGTTTACCCATAAAATACCATGTCTGACTATTGAGATGGAATCAGAGAGTTTTTATGTTGCCCTCTCTTCCTCATCCTTCCCTGATGTTTACCCATAAAATACCATGTCTGACTATTGAGATAGAATCCGAGAGTTTTTATGTTGCCCTCTCTTCCTCATCCTCCCTTGAGGTTTATCTATAAAATACCATGTCTGACTATTGAGATGGAATCAGAGAGTTTTTATGTTGCCCTCTCTCTCTCATTCTCCCTTGAGGTTTACCCATAAAATACCATGTCTGACTATTGAGATGGAATCAGAGAGTTTTTATGTTGTCCTTTCTTCCTCATCCTTCCTTGAGGTTTACGTATAAAATACCATGTCTGAGTATTCAAATGAAATCAGAGAGTTTTTATGTTGCCCTCTCTTCCTTATCCTTCCTTGATTTTTACCCATAAAATACCATGTCTGACTATTGAGATAGAATCCGAGAGTTTTTATGTTGCCCTCTCTTCCTCATCCTCCCTTGATGTTTATCCATAAAATACCATGTCTGACTATGGAAATGGAATCAGAGAGTTTTTATGTTGCCCTCTCTTCCTCATCCTCCCTTGAGGTTTACCCATAAAATACCATGTCTGACTATTGAGATGGAATAAGAGAGTTTTTATGTTCTCCTTTCTTCCTCATCCTTCCTTGAGGTTTACCTATAAAATACCATGTCTGACTATTGAGATGGAATCAGAGAGTTTTAATGTTGCCCTCTCTTCCTCATCCTCCCTAGAGGTTTATCCATAAAATACCATGTCTGACTATTGAGATAGAATCCGAGAGTTTTTATGTTGCCCTCTCTTCCTCATCCTTCCTTGAGGTTTACCCATAAAATACCATGTCTGACTATTGAGATGGAATCAGAGAGTTTTTATGTTGCCCTCTCTTCCTCATCCTCCCTTGATGTTCATCCATAAGATACCATGTCTGACTATTAAGATAGAATCCAAGAGTTTTTATGTTGCCCTCTCTTCCTCATCCTCCTTTGAGGTTTACCCATAAAATACTATGTCTGAGTATTGAGATGGAATCAGAGAGTTTTTATGTTGCCCTCTCTTCCTCCTCCTCCTTTGATGTTTACCCATAAAATACCATGTCTCACTATTGAGATGGAATCAGAATTTTTATATTGCCCTCTCTTCCTCATCCTCCCCTGAGGTTTACCCATAAAATACCATGTCTGAGTATTGAGATGGAATCAGAGAGTTTTTACGTTGCCCTCTCTTCCTCATCCTCCCTTGAGTTTTACCTATAAAATAGCATGTCTGACTATTGAGATGGAATCAGAGAGTTTTTATGTTGTCCTTTCTTCCTAATCCTCCCTTGAGGGTTTCCCATAAAATACAATGTCTGACTATTGAGATGGAATCAGAGAGTTTTTATGTTGCTCTCTCTTCCTCATCCTTCCTTGATGTGTATTTATAAAATACTATGTCTGAGTATTGAGATGGAATCAGAGAGTTTTTAAGTTGCCCTCTCTTCCTCATCCTCCCTTGATGTTTACCCATAAAATACCATGTCTGACTATTGAGATAGAATCCGAGAGTTTTTATGTTGCCCTCTCTTCCTCATCCTCCCTTGATGTTTATCCATAAAATACCATGTCTGACTATTGAGATGGAATCAGAGAGTTTTAATGTTGCCCTCTCTTCCTCATCCTCCCTAGAGGTTTATCCATAAAATACCATGTCTGACTATTGAGATGGAATCAGAGAGTTTTTATGTTGCCCTCTCTTCCTCATCCTTCCTTGAGGTTTACCCATAAAATACCATGTCTGACTATTGAGATGGAATCCGAGAGTTTTTATGTTGCCCTCTCTTCCTCATCCTTCCTTGATGTTTACCCATAAAATACCATGTCTGACTATTAAGATGGAATCAGAGAGTTTTTATGTTGCCTTCTCTTCCTCATCCTCCCTTAAAGTTTATCCATAAAATACCATGTCTAACTATTGAGATGGAATCCGAGAGTTTTTATGTTGCCCTCTCTTCCTTATTCTCCCTTGAGGTTTACCCATAAAATACCATGTCTGACTATTGAGATAGAATCAGAGAGTTTTTATGTTGTCCTTTCTTCCTCATCCTTCCTTGAGGTTTACCTATAAAATACTATGTCTGAGTATTGAGATGAAATCAGAGAGTTTTTATGTTGCCCTCTCTTCCTCATCCTTCCTTGATGTTTACCCATAAAATACCATGTCTGACTATTGAGATAGAATCCGAAAGTTTTTATGTTGCCCTTTCTTCCTCATCCTCTCTTGATGTTTATCCATAAAATACCATGTCTGACTATGGAAATGGAATCAGAGAGTTGTAATGTTGCCCTCTCTTCCTCATCCTCCCTTGAGGTTTATCCATAAAATACCATCTCTGACTATTGAGATGGAATCAGAGTTTTTATGTTGCCCTCTCTTCATCATCCTCCCCTGAGGTTTACCCATAAAATACCATATCTGAGTATTGAGATGGAATCAGAGAGTTTTTATGTTGCCCTCTCTTCTTCATCCTCCCTTGATGTTTATCCATAAAATACCATGTCTGACTATTGAGATGGAATCAGAGAGTTTTTATGTTGCCCTCTCTTCCTTATCCTCCCTTGAGGTTTACCCATAAAATACCATGTCTGACTATTGAGATGGAATCAGAGAGTTTTTATGTTGTCCTTTCTTCCTCATCCTTCCTTGAGGTTTACCTATAAAATACCATGTCTGACTATTGAGATGGAATCAGAGAGTTTTAATGTTGCCCTCTCTTCCTCATCCTCCCTTGAGTTTTACCCATAAAATACCATGTCTGACTATTGAGATGGAATCAGAGAGTTTTAATGTCGCCCTCTCTTCCTCATCCTCCCTTGAGGTTTACCTATAAAATACCATGTCTGACTATTGAGATGGAATCAGAGAGTTTTAATGTTGCCCTCTCTTCCTCATCCTCCCTAGAGGTTTATCCATAAAATACCATGTCTGACTATTGAGATAGAATCAGAGAGTTTTTATGTTGCCCTCTCTTCCTCATCCTTCCTTGAGGTTTACCCATAAAATACCATGTCTGACTATTGAGATGGAATCAGAGAGTTTTTATGTTGCCCTCTCTTCCTCATCCTTCCCTGATGTTTACCCATAAAATACCATGTCTGACTATTGAGATAGAATCCGAGAGTTTTTATGTTGCCCTCTCTTCCTCATCCTCCCTTGAGGTTTATCTATAAAATACCATGTCTGACTATTGAGATGGAATCAGAGAGTTTTTATGTTGCCCTCTCTCTCTCATTCTCCCTTGAGGTTTACCCATAAAATACCATGTCTGACTATTGAGATGGAATCAGAGAGTTTTTATGTTGTCCTTTCTTCCTCATCCTTCCTTGAGGTTTACGTATAAAATACCATGTCTGAGTATTCAAATGAAATCAGAGAGTTTTTATGTTGCCCTCTCTTCCTTATCCTTCCTTGATTTTTACCCATAAAATACCATGTCTGACTATTGAGATAGAATCCGAGAGTTTTTATGTTGCCCTCTCTTCCTCATCCTCCCTTGATGTTTATCCATAAAATACCATGTCTGACTATGGAAATGGAATCAGAGAGTTTTTATGTTGCCCTCTCTTCCTCATCCTCCCTTGAGGTTTACCCATAAAATACCATGTCTGACTATTGAGATGGAATAAGAGAGTTTTTATGTTCTCCTTTCTTCCTCATCCTTCCTTGAGGTTTACCTATAAAATACCATGTCTGACTATTGAGATGGAATCAGAGAGTTTTAATGTTGCCCTCTCTTCCTCATCCTCCCTAGAGGTTTATCCATAAAATACCATGTCTGACTATTGAGATAGAATCCGAGAGTTTTTATGTTGCCCTCTCTTCCTCATCCTTCCTTGAGGTTTACCCATAAAATACCATGTCTGACTATTGAGATGGAATCAGAGAGTTTTTATGTTGCCCTCTCTTCCTCATCCTCCCTTGATGTTCATCCATAAGATACCATGTCTGACTATTAAGATAGAATCCAAGAGTTTTTATGTTGCCCTCTCTTCCTCATCCTCCTTTGAGGTTTACCCATAAAATACCATGTCTGACTCTTGAGATGGAATCAGAGAGTTTTTATGTTGTCCTTTCTTCCTCATCCTTCCTTGAGGTTTACCTATAAAATACCATGTTTGACTATTGAGATGGAATCCGAGAGTTTTTATGTTGCCCTCTCTTCTTCATCCTCCCTTGATGTTTACCCATAAAATACCATGTCTGACTATTGAGATGGAATCAGAGAGTTTTTTTGTTGTCCTCTCTTCCTCATCCTCCTTTGAGGTTTACCTATAAAATACCATGTCTGACTATTGAGATGGAATCTGAGAGTTTTTATGTTGTCCTTTGTTCCTCATCCTTCCTTGAGGTTTACCTATAAAATACCATGTCTGAGTATTGAGATGGAATCAGAGAGTTTTTATGTTGCCCTCTCTTCCTCATCCTCCCTTGATGTTTACCCATAAAATAACATGTCTGACTATTGAGATGAATTCCATAAATCCCTTATAGCAGACCATAGCCAATTTGAAATAGGGTTCTGTGGGTTATAAATTACAGGAAATATCCACAATATTGCGAAGCATATACTCATGCATTTACAGTTAATTGGAAAATTAAAGACGTGAATTATAATTCTACATCAAATACTATATAGAGAAGAAGAAAAGAAACAAAAATAAAAAGCCTTCCTATGTTTTTCACGATATATGGATAGACGTAGGATATTACTAAAATAAAAAAAAATCCTAAAGAAAATAAATCTGAAAATGAGGCAAAAATTATCATCTTTAGATTTATTACTTCAATCTGCCAAAACGCAACGGAAAATGTCTTATGAATGCTAATACTCACTTGACGTCCAAATGCTCAATGTGAAAAGGAAAGAAATTTATTATTTTATCTGTCGGAAGAATTTTCCTTTGTAATGAAAAGATCTATTATAGATTTTATTCTAAAGTATGCAATTGTATAGCGTTTAGCATAGATTTTCCTGCCCTCATCTATCATCGGAGGTCATGTTACATTTACTCCAACCTTGTAAATCACCACTTTGTAGGCGGGACACAATTCCGACTACTGCGCATTAATCACCTCCCATTCAATGATGCAAGGGTTGCCAACCTCTTCTACCAATTACCCCTTGAGTTAGTAATATATTAATATATTAAGACTAATTACAATGGATATTATCAAATGGTTGAATTTATAATAACTTTATTAAGCAGTTAAGCATTAACTTCAGAGACAATATACAATGGTACTACACAGGAGAGAATTATGTATAACAACCAGTATTGAACGTCAGTGTGAAGGTTGTGCAAACAGGTTTCTCAATTCGAGGAGCAGGCATACTAAAGGTCATGTTCCACATTAAGCCGTTCTTGGTGCTTAGTTTTCATGTTTAACAGCGTTGAAAATCCTTGCTCACATATCTAAGTATTAGGGAACATAAGCAAAGCCCTCATAGCAACATCATCTCAGCATGGCAAAGCTCACTCATTTTAGACCAGAACCTAGTCATGGGAAGTGTGTCGAATGTATCTTTTGTAACAGAGTCGTTGACTAATTTAAGGATTTTTTTTTGGCGTGGTACCTGGGAAAAGGGGCACATTAACAATTAATGGGTTTCTAATCAATTTTAACTCCAAACTCACTCAATTCGAGGAAATAAGACTGCAACTGTATTTGAAGGGGAAAAAGATTGTTTGCACTTGGTTCATCAATTCTAGCTTTCTAGTTCCTTTGCTTTTATCAAGTGCCTCACTAAGGTATTCATACATGTTAAGATTTTCGTCTTTCTCCTTCCCATCCCACAGTTATAACTTATGTTGAATGACCTTAGGTTGTCTATAAAACTAATCACTATGGTAAAACGGCCTTGGAGAGATAGGTTTATTGAGTTTGGATTAAAAATGTCCTTCAATTAAGCCAGCTTCTGGAACTAGTGGTTGTCTGACAATTTCTTGGTGAAGAATTCGCACAGTTCTTCCTTCAGTGACTCTACTCTGCATACCACATTCCTGTGACAACCATCGAGCCTCAGTGTGAAAAAGTAACACTTCTTCATCTGCCTAATACTCTTGGCACATCAGACAAAAGAGTCTTGTATTTAGGGCACTTGACTTGATGGCATTTACTATGTGCACAATATCCTCAAACAGTAATTTTAACTCTGGTATGAGAGTTGTAGATACATGAGCATATCCGTGAATCATACAATGAAGATACCTTGTCTCAGGATTTGCCTTATTCACTCTTCCTTGGTACCCTGATCGACGGCTGAGCATTGCTAGTGTTCCGTCAGTCGTGCATAAACAAATATTATTCCCAGAAAGTCCTTCAACTTAAAAAAGATTGAGATTTCGTGGAAAATATATTCACCACTTGTTGTCGATTTCAAAGCATGAGAGAACAAGAAATTATCCATGAAATCTCCACCACCGCTGTATCTTACAAACACCAAGAAATGGGCACATGCAGCCACGTCAATCGACTTATTAAACTGAATTGCAAATTTGCTTAAAGATGCCTATTTAATTTCAGCAAACATTTGTGGATTTTATATATTCAGACATATCTAATATTCGTTGATGAACACTTTCATTTGAGAGGGTTACTGATGTGACATTCTGCTCCCCATCACATCCAATAAACTTCGTAAGATCTCACTGTAAAAACAACCTTATATAGTCATATTATAACCAGGGCTAAAAGAACTAACTTATCTGCAATATTGTAAGGCTTTTTCTTCTTGTGCAATTCTAAATTATACCATGTATGATTCACGTAAACCGGATTCATTTTCTTAACGGAACCGTTCCGAACGATCAAAGCTTGCTTGCTTAAGTTCCTCTTCCTTTTCAGATTGTCAGATTCGGATGACAACTATTCAAATGTCGCTTGAGAAAAATTGGTTTCATCCACTCCAGTGATAAGACTTTATGGCATAAAGCGCATTGTGGAAATTCACTTCCGATTTTGACGATAGCAGTGAATCAATACTGAATGTAGCTTTCATCATATTTCCGTTTCTCGCTGATGAGGCCATAACGATATTTGGAATTATAACGAAATGTACTTTATCGACACGCAGATAGAAAATCATCAGTCATAAAATTACATAATAAAAACACCATCAAGCACTCACATTATTACCATCATCGTATGAACATACAATAGTAACGCTTGCAGACAATCATAACGTCAAGAGATAAAGAAAAGCCGAATATCTGTAAGTCATATTATCAACACCGCCGTAAGATCTCACAGTAAAAACAACCTCAGGTAGTCATATTATAGCCAGGGCTAAAAGAACAAACAGTACCTAGAAAGCACTCAGAGAGTGCAAACCTCTACTAACGCCTATGTAATCTAAGATTTGCTGCTGAATAGCAACACATATGACCACAAGCATGAACACGATTTTCCAAAATGGTATAACATCATTTAGTAGGCGAATTGTTACCACATTGTAAAAAAAGATTACTAGCATACACATCATCATATTAATTAAATACTAACACACTATTAAAAATGCTATGAAGATAAGGTTTCTGCCTCATTCAGGTAAATAAAATTATCTGGAAACAGCTGGGTAAGAAGTACGTGCGTCAGTTGCGGATAGCTGACCGCAATGTCACAGTGCACCCTAACCTCACTCAGTGCTGCTGTTTGAACGCAAACTAACCTGACACGCGCGTCGTACCGTCACGTCGCACTGTACTCTCTCAACTTGACACGTGCATTTATAACCGTCGTACATACACACACATACATACTCTTTTACAGTAAATTTATCTATATTTTCGTTAGCCATGTAAGTACCCCCTGGAAACTCTCATGCGAACCCCTGTAATGATGGTTCATTTAGTATAACTTTTGATAACATACACGATCTGAATATAAGCTATGGGAAGTTGAAATTAATTTATATCTATAGAAGAACGCTTAACGGTGAAAGGTTTTCATTCGCTGTTGTGAGTTGATAATAAAGCTTCATCTGAAAAGCAGACATTAAAATAAAAAGGTTGAATCGATTACACGTGTTTAAAAGGTTAAAAGCTAAAGGAAGCATGATCCTCGCTGCTTATTCCATAGTGCGACACCATATCTAAAGAGTGGTGCTCTTTGGTAACCAAGTTACGAGAGAAAGAAGAAAATTACTTAGTCTGTAAAGTTTTGCGATGAACTGAGAAACTGATATATGTTCTAAAAAATCACTTACCTTTCTTCCCAGGAGTCCGATGCCATGTCTGTCCGGGGTTTCATATTCTTGTATATATTTAGAAATAAAAGAATATAAACAGCAAGCCACATAAGAATCTTCGTTTGAAAAAATGAACAATAGGAAAAAAGTCTGGTTCACAATAGGTCATGATTAATATAACAAATCGGAACAGCTTGATATGCACTTTTCCAACTATACAAATGAGAAAAAAATGCTAATCTACCGTTCTTAAGTAGAATATTCTACTTTTTATGCTACATTAAGCATTTAAAATTATTTTTAACTGTTTCGCTCTAAAATCTTATCATCCAATCCTCTTCAAAGTCGTCTAGACACGTAGTCTTTGATTGATCTTCCTATAGTTACTGAGTGGAATGAAAGTGATCTTTGCCTCAGAAACAGTGTCTAGACACATTTCATTGACTAATAATTAGCTATACAACCAATGTGGATTAAGTGTGTCGGTTCTGCTATATCAGCTTCATTGGAGCAGCCATCCAGACACCAATTCTCTATTGGCGGGATGAGACAAGCTCATCTTTCAGCAATAGATGGGTTGTTTAATGAATCAGAAATATACACAACGATATGATTATAGACATGATCCGACAGTTATATAGTGTACATATATCAATTTAGTGACGGCAGAAAAGATTCTTATCCTCTTTTTTCTTCACAATGTGATAAGAGTATGGGAAATGGAAGAGTGAATAATGGCTTGTTTAAAGATTCAAAATGACTAAAACTTCTTAAAATCATATGTAAAACAAATATATGATTAAATTCGGCATGTAGTAGAACTACATATCCATCAATTTTATAGCTCCTCCTTATACGAATCTAGTACTGTATAGCTTTTTCTTTACATAAAATAAGAGCCTGGAAGCCAATGGATAGCGATTTATGTAAACGTTGATTGCGTTATATATTTTGACAGTTTAAAAATAAACCTAGATAATGTCGTCATTTTAAAATGATTACTAATAAACTATTTTCCGAAGATAGTAATTCATATAAACACAAATTGTATCCAATCTATAAACGGTTTATATATGGGCTTTATTGCAATCTTTTTGTACATTGTTTAGCATACAGAATGCCATCTATTTCCTTTTTAAACCAATTCTTATTATGTGATTGTATATTAAACGATCAATATGTATTATCTCAGCAAAAGTAGCATAGCATAGAATTAGTGAGGTAGTTTGTAGAAATACAAATAATAAACTTGAATCACCCTTTAATTTTTCTTCATATCGTGGAAAATGTGAAGCATTTTGATGCAATGTGTGTTTATGTGTGTACGAAGTGAGTTTGAGAGGAACTATAGCAGGTCCCAATATCGCCAGTTATAGGTTTGTGGGTTATTGACCTATTAATTATTGGTTACCAGTTTACCCGGGGTTATTTAGTTAGTTTTAGTGTTCATGAGATATCCAGTATACACGTATACCAGGCGTAATACCTGGTAACTGGAGGATTGGCATTCCATACAAGCCCCAGTATTTTCGGCACTCTCGAACTAGTTTGAGACCACTGGAATTTATTTTTTCGAGGCATCTCCAATTTACCCCCTTTTTACCAATTTATTTACAAGCCCTTTCTCAATCACCATTTTTGGGGGGCATCGGCTGATTTCGCGGGTTATTCGTCGAGAAGTTATCCTTAGTCGGGTCCGGGAAGGTGGAGGTCGCCCACTTTCCTTTTGGCTCTGGTTGGGGTGTTGGGTTTTAACACACCTTCACTCTCCCCATCCTTTTCTCCTTCCACTACCCTCGCGCCATATATACATCCTGCTACGCACTCACAAGGGGATGCCAGATGACTTCTAGAGGGATGTGTGCCATACTGCCCGAAACTCCCCAGTGTCCCTCTCGGCCCCAATACCCATTGGGGTATTTTTGCGGCTATGCACCTTCCACATTTTTTCACTTTCTTTTTCTTCAGCATTTTATTGTTCTCTCCTTGCAAACTATCGGTGAGCTATGCCCTCGTTGATTTTTCTCTTATAGTTTTTATGCATGTGTATGGAGCCCTTCGAGAGTCGTGGACTTATCCATCACTGAGGGGAGTCTTCGAGGCTCTCTAAGGGGCACCGAGAGAAGGAGAGAAGCGTATCTTGACACGATTAGGCGCACAGAGAAAGGGAGAGAATCGTGGTATTATGGCTCTTTTAGGGGCACCGAGATAGGACGAGAAGCTTGGCATCATTGCACATGGATGTCTGGAAGAGAGTCATTATTATTTCCATCTTACAGAAATCCTTTGTTTCCATGGATGCAAAAATAATGCAGTAAGGGTAGGTAAGTTTTTTATATTTTATTCTTTTATGGTTAATTAATTATGGTTACATAATTAAGTTGCTATCTGCCTTGTCGACCTTTATCGACCGGACCGGGTACTCCTACAGATCAAGTACTCCATGGATCTGTATTGTTTGACTCCAGTTATGTGTATGTGTGTGCGTATGTTCGACATGTTGTGGATATGTGTGTTTAGCTGTGTCTTGTTACTGGTGGCAGTGGTTGAAATTATCTGTCGGTCAGGTCTGTGCGGTACATGTGTGTTTATTCTGTTAAGGAAAAAGATCAATAGCGAAATTTAGTTAGCCAATCTAGAAGATCATGCTAAGAATAGCGACACCAATATTACCATGTCAAGAATAGTAAATATATTTCCCCATTTTAAGAATCGCAAACCAAATTTTGACATTTCAAGAATAGCGAAAACAATTTTACCATGCAAAGAATAGTCAACCAAATTTTTCCATGTCAGGAACAACGCACCCAATTTCGCCAAATAAAGAATATTGAACGCAAATTTTCAATTTTAAGAATAAACAACTAAATTTGGCCATGTCAAGAATAGCGAAACCAATTTTACCATTATAAGAGTAACGAACCAATTCTACCATTTCAAGAATAGCATATCTAATTTTGGCAGGTTAAAAATAGTGGACAAAGTTTTGCCCTATCAAGAATAGCGAGCCTCATTTACCAAGTCACGAATAGTCAACCAAATTTTGTCATGTCAAAAATAGCGAACCCAATTTTACCAAGTCAGGTATAATGAGTCCAATTTAACTATATCAAGAATAGCGAATCAAATTTACAATGTCAAAAATAGCCAGACCAATTTGACCAAGTCAAGTATAATGAATCTAATTTAACTATGTCAAGAATAGCGAATCAAATTTGCAATGTCAAGAATAGCCAGACTAATTTTACCACGTCAAGAATAGTGAAACAAATTTTGCCATGTCAACAATAACGAACCCAATTTCGCCATTCCAAGAATACCGAACACAATTTTTCCATATCAAGAATAGCAAAAACAATTTTGCCATGTCAATAATATCCTATCTAATTTGCTATGTCAAGCATAGCGAACACACTTTTGCCATAGTAAGAATAACTAACAGAATTTTACTGTCAAAAATAGCGAACACAATTTTACCATGTCAAGAATAGCGGACGCAATTTTTCAATTTCAAGAATAACCAACCAAATTTTGGCATGTCAAAAATAGCGAACCAAATTTTGCCATATTAAGAATAGGTAATCTCATCTTGCCAAGGCAAGAATAGTCAACCAAAATGATTTCACGTCAAGAATATCGATCATTAAGGGTATTAAATTCGCCTTTTTTTTACATGATTCGTTAATCTCTTACTTATAATCATTATTATTTTTACGTAGAGCAAAATATATAAATTCATTCCTCATTTGTTCAGTTAATTCAATCCCGCGCCGCTTTGGGCATGTCCAGAGATGAACCATAACGAGATGCAAAAAGATGAACAGATTGGGTATCTGGCTATTTGTTCGTTGCGTTGCGTTGCTGCCCACTTACCCCACCTTATGGGAGAAATGGTTGCACCTGAATGAGTGTTCCTTTGATCACCACTTATCTTCACCACTCTTCTTAATTCTTTCTACTCACTAATTGATGGTAGCAAAGTAAGGTTCCCTTAGTGTACCTGAGAAGAAACACGTAAGCCGAGCGTTTATCAGGACTAGGCCTAAAATACAACTAGAGAAGATCAGATTCTGACTTTATCTTCTCTGAAAAGGGCTACTTGATGCGACGCTAGTCGAGATAAAGACGCAATTATCATGAAGGTGAGAGTATGTAATTGCGAGAGTACTGTACCGCAGTTTTGGTTGACCTCATACGTGCGTACATTAAACATTGCACAGGAAGTCATACAATCTCTGATTCAAACCAACTCGTTAAGGAGATTCCACAAGAGATCTACCGAAGAGAAATATCCTTCCTATTTCACAAGCGATCACTCTTGCAAGCCTCTCCGATACGGTTAATATTAAAAACTAAACCCATGCAAACAACTCTCCGGTCTGGCCTATGCAGACATCTACACCCAAAACATGAATACTTTAGGCGAATTTAAGAGTGAACCGCGTCCAGTCGGCAGACCACAAGGTGCCAATCTTTGGGCTTTGACAAAGGCCTTGGAAAGTGCTCCGAAGCTCAAAATGACTGCGCTCGCTAAGAATAAGATCTCGGTGGCCACGGTGTCTAGGGCCGTCAAAGAGGACGGTGACAAGAACTTGACGTGCGTGGAAAAGACTCTGTTCACAGACTGTATGCGAGAACAACGTGTGGAGTGCTGGCATCGCCTTCTCAACGACTTGAAGAGTTAAAGTTATTAACAAAGAGCCTTCCAAACTTTTTCAAAGTCTTGATGATAAAGTAAATAGACAGATTTCTAAACTTAAATCCTTTATGATCATCGAGGAGTTAACCTACAAGCAACTTTTCTCCTCTGGTTCTAACCCTGGTCTTATGTATGGTCTTCCAAAAAGCCATAAACTTGGTGCCCCCCTTTCGCCCTATACTTGCAACTTACCCGATGACAACCTACAAGTTAGCTAAATATCTTCTTCCTTAACTTAACCCTTTTATCATTAATAAATACAAGATCAATAATAGTTACTCTTTCGCTGAAGAATTCCGAAATGTGAATTTTCCAAGTC
Source organism: Ceratothoa steindachneri (assembly GCA_963969495.1). Lineage (NCBI taxonomy): Eukaryota > Metazoa > Arthropoda > Malacostraca > Isopoda > Cymothoidae > Ceratothoa > Ceratothoa steindachneri. The sequence continues at coordinate 32,940,191 of OZ018322.1, forward strand.
CCAACTTTATTTGCAGTTTTGATGTCGCCTCTCTTTTTACGAATATCCCTGTCAACCAAACCATAGACCTCATCATTCAAAGGCTTTTCCTGAATCTACTTTCGACAAATTCACTCCCTCATTACTCCGGTTCATTTTCAAACTAACTGTTAAGGACAATCACATTTTGTTCAATAACTCCATCTACCAGCAAACTGATTGGGTAAGAATTGGCTCCCTCTCTAGTCCTCTACTCACCGAGATCTTTATGTCTAATTTTGAAAAAATTGCTTTGCGAGACTCCCCCCCCCTCTCCCCCTGCTTTCAACCCGATCTTGTACCGTCGATTTGTTAATGACACGATTTTAGTATTCAAATCTGAACAAAAATCCCTTCCTTTTTTGCATTACATAAATGAACGCCAAAATAGCATAAAATTCAAGAAAACGAAAGAGACGGCGAGCTCCCATTTCTAGATATGTTCCTAGCCCGGACTTCAACCAACTTCACCACTTCGGTCTATCGGAAATCTTCTTTTAACGGTCTCGGTATGAATCTTTATAGTTTCTGTGACATTACATATCAAATTAGCAACATTAATACTCTCCTCTAACGTGGCTATCAATTATCATCTGACTATTTTCTCGTACGCAAAGAATTTGATTTCGTCAAATGTTATTTCCATAATAATGGGTTTCAGCTTTTCCTTATCCAAACGTGTATTCGTCCGTTTGGGGACAAAATATACTATCCACTTCAACTATTTGCCTCTCTTCACAGGAATCTTCGCTATTGACTCCTCTCAGATATTGGTCCCCTTAATTCTCACTTACGCCGTAAACTCAATAATCTTCTGAAAATATTTTTCACACACACTAACTTTAAAATAGTTTTTATTAGTAATTTTCATTTAGGACATTTTTTTAAAATTAAGGACAGACCCCCCCCCCCCCTGAGATGAGCTGCTCGGTTGTTTATAGATTAATTTGCCCCAGTTGCCACCTGGGGTCCTGTCTTGAAAGCACTGTCCGCTCATTAAAGGCTGTTCCCACCTAGGCATAAGCCCGCGTACTGGCTCCATTCTCACTAATAAAGAGATGTCCCCCATCCGTGATCACTCCATTCAATGTAAGATAGATATTTCTCACCTAAACTTTTACATTTTAGGACATTGCGAAGATGATATCTCCCTTCATATTCTTGAATCGCTGTCCATAAAGCAAATTAAACCCCAGTCTTAATACTGATTCTACTCCCATCCCCCTCCTTATCGCATAAATCTCCTAAAAAAGTTTACAATCTACCGATCCTACGAGTATGAAGTCGCATCAGAGCTTTCTTCCTCAATTCTCCGTCTTTGCTCTTCGCTAAAGGTTAACATTATTCATGTTTAAGCAATCAATAATTTCAAAGATCCCATACATAACCTAATTAATGTTTTCGTTTCATTGTTTTGTCAGTGTAAGCCCGCCCACATTTTACAGTATCGATTTCATAGTTCTTTATTTTGATCACAATTATAATTTTTTTTATCATAGTATTATGTTCTAACACTCTATTTTATAGAACCAGATGATGGGTAGTGCACCCGAAACGTCGTTATGATTAAATAATGAGAACTGTTTGTCGTGGTATTGTAAGGGGTGAGTGGCGGTATACGTACGTAGGTTTGTTACGTACTTGAATAACTTCTTGATTACGTTTTCTCTAAGAGTGCTATATTATTTTACGTTATTTAAACTTGGAGGATTTCAAGTGCCATGTGCAGCGTTTCGAGGATTGAATTAAATACTTCTAAAAAAATATATCTTTAATTACAACATAAAAAAGTAAAATCTAAAAAAAAAACTTATACAGCTATGAATAAACGAGTTTATCTTAGAATTTCTAATATAAACCAAATGAATATAAAGTAATGGTTGACATCAAGCTCACTTTAATATTGGACGCTAATTGACACTCAAAAATAATTGAATTTCTTTACCTTTAAAAAACCACACGTGAATCCGGCTGAAAAATTACCTTGGCCTTGGATTTTATGTAGACGAAAAAATGTTTTTTTGCGGTTAGGCGCGTGGGCGTGTTCACAGACACCAAGCTGTTTGACTGGCGAGGAGACGGGCTTGAAGCAACAGGTGATTTCGGTGAGGGCGACAGATGGCGTTAAGCAGGTTGTCTTGTCAGATGATTTAAACAACGGGACCGTGAAGGTTGCTTTTTCCAATCTTAGGGTTAATCTTGGACCGGTTCGCACTGACGAGTGATGAGCAAACAAGTGAATTTTTTGAAGAATGGGGGGGGGGAGTGAGGGAGTTTCCTTTGGGTATTCCTCAATGGTGAGGGCTATCTCTGGTTTTTGTTGCAAACCGGGATAGGGGGTTTCTCTGACGAGAGATGTAAGAGAGTGATTCTCAATACAAAAAAAAATTGGGTGGACCACCAGGAACTGGCTCAGCATGAGCTTCTTTTCTGTTCCTTTCTTTTATTGCCGGGCACTGCCGCCGGACTTCGTCGTGTCGATCTCTAACTCGATCTTCTCCGAGACAAGATGCGAATTTTCGGTGTGACCACCAAGAACTGGCTCAGAATGAGCTTATTCTCTGTTCCTTTCTTTGATTGCCGGGCACTGTCGCCGGACTTCGTCGTGTGAATCACTAACTCGATCGTCTCCTCTTTTCTCCAGTTATCCGCCTATATACTTCACCAACCCACTGTAGGTAGGGGAAAGGGGGGGGGGGCTTAGGAATTAAGCCTCGCTCCTCTAACGACTCTTCTCCAAGCGTCTTTCCCTTAGCCCTGAAGGCATCTTCTTGCTTTTGGTCGCCGCTCCTATAATTTCGTTAAGGACGCGAAAATAGATCCAAACCTTAAGGGAAATAGTGCCTGTTTAACCAATGTTATTGCACCTGGTCTCCTTCCCTTCGTATTGTTATGCTCGCTGGCACAGAAATCTGTAGATACGTCCTTTTCGTGGTTTGAGGAGGCGTCTGGCGGCCCGCGGATCGAGGGTCGAGAAGAGCGGGGGGTTAAGTAATCGGGTTACACTACCAAGCGCCATGACGTTGTGGTGACCGAACAGAGCCTCTGTTATTTGGGTGGGATATCGATTTCCCTACACTGTTACCTGTCTAATTCTCGGATTCATCCTTAACTTAACTTTTATATATATATATATATATATATATATATATATATATATATATATATATATATATATATATATATATATATATATATATCAGAGGCGACGCTACGTCATCAGCGTCAATAAGGCTCATCAGAGATTTCGAATAGGACACATGTATAAAAGAAGGTCAGAGATGTAATGCACACCGCACTGATAACACTAGCCAACAAATTTTAACTTTATCTTTGCTACTTTGGTAAATGTTGTTGTAATTAACTAGTTTTAGTGCGCTGATTCCAAATATGTGCTCAGATCTGATCTAGCACGTAAGGTGTCTGAGTTATGCAACTAGGCTATATGGCTCATGTTGTCACCTTGGATCAATTAATGATATAATTATTACGAGTTTGAGAAGAATGAGACGTTATAGCTTACACTTCTCCGCTGAATTTTCATAAAAAATATAACTTCACCACTACACCTATCTATTCTTTCGTTTTACATATATGTATTTAATTTTAATATTTGTAAAATGGAAAAACTTATTGTATATTTATCGCTATAATATATCTTGATCTTGAAGTCAGACCATTTGAGCCTTCCAATTGTATGTTTCTTGTAGCGCTTAGTTCCCCCTTAAAAATTTCCATGCACCATGATTGGCCAAGTTTTGTAATACTTATGTTCGCGAAAAATACTATATATAATGTAGCAATATTTGAATAATTCCATTTCTGTTCATTCTCTGAAGATGACCTAACATGGTCGAAAGACGTCTAGGAATAAAGAATGTCATTCGCGGATATTTATTCTCGCCTCGAAGACCCTGTTAAAAACTTGTATGAAATATTAAGAAAATACAAGTTAAAATTAATAACGCTGCCACAGCTGTGGACTTCAATAGAACCTATATATATATATATATATATATATATATATATATATATATATATATATATATATATATATATATATATATATATATATATGGATCAAGTAAAGATAATCCATTCCTTTTCTGTTTGGAGGGTTTATCTTTACCTTGTCATTTTTGTGAAGGATCATCTTTATTTGTTAAAGTTTAAGGTCATAAGAAAAGATTGTATCTCTTAAATGCCCGTATTGGATGTTGAGACATTATTAAACCTTTACAAAGTGACCATGGTTGAACTGTTTAGCTTTTTCGTTAATTTTGTACTGTACAAACCATTTTATCGCGACCCCATTAAACTTGTGGTCCAGGTAAAACTGCGCAAATTGGTGATGGTTGTTTGAACCAGAATTTAAAGGTTCATCTGGGTATTACAAATGGTTAATTCCACTAACCCTCCATAGTCTGGTTATATGGGGATTCTTGCGCCACGCAGTGCGGCGACACTCCTGCCAATAATTGAGGCCATAGTCCGCCTGGGAACAACTTAGGCGAAACTTCGAAAATGCCCTTTCTATATCCATTACATATAACATCAATCATAAATTAATACTAAATAATTAAACTAATTTGGCAATGACGCTACCACACTCCACCAAGAGATAACAAGAGCTACAAAAAGTTCGACCCTGGGATGAAGTGAAGGGGCTGGATACCAAAAAGGCCATAACGTCGCAACAGCTGACATAAGAGGTATGGCGATCTAGCGACCCCAGGGCAAAGAAAAATCACGATAAATAAATTGAATTGCTTTCTATGAAGCGCTTACCCACACAAACTAACAAAAAACCCTCGCATATCTAACGAAAAAGAACTCACACCTAACGAAAAAGAACTCGCCTAACAAAAAAGAACTCTCATACCTAACAAAACAAAACTCACATACCTAACAAAAGAGAAAACACAAACGCATACCTAATGAAATAGAACTCATATAGCGAACAAAAAATAACTCATATACCTAACAAAAGGAGCTTACATACCTAGTAAAAAAGAACTCACCATACGTAACAAAAAAGGACTTGCATACTTAACAAAAAAACCCTCACAAACCTAACAAAGAATAACTCACATACCTAACGACAAAATCACACATATCTAACAAAAAGAACTAAAATACCTAACAAAAAAGAATTCACAAACCTAACAAAAAATAACTCGCATACCTATTGAAAAAGAACTCATATACCGAACAAAAAAAACACATACCGAACAAAAAAGAACTAATATACCGAAATAAATAACTCACATACCTAACAAAAATAACTCGCATACCTAACAAAAAAAACTCACATAACTAACAAAAAGGAACTCACATATCTAATGAAAAAGAACTCACATACCTAACGAAAGAGAACTCATATATCGAACAAAAAATAACTCATATACCTAACAAAAAGAGCTCACATACCTAACAAAAAGAGCTAGCTTACCTAACAAAAAAGCACTCGCATCCCTAACAAAAAAAGGAACTCACAAACCTAACAAAAAATAACGTACATACCTAACGAAAAAGAACTCATATACCGAACAAAAAATAACTCACCTACTTAACAAAAATAGCTCACATACCTAACAAAAAAGAACTATCATACCTAACAAAAAATATCTTACATATCTAACAAAAAAGAACTAACATATCTAATGAAAAAACACTCACATACCTAACAAAAAATAACTCGCATACCTAAAAAAGAACTAAAATACCTAACACAAAGAACTTACAAACTTAACAAAAAAGAACTCATATACCGAACAAAAAATAACTCGCCTTTGTATCAAAAATAGCTCACATACCTAACAAAAAAGAACTAACATACCTAAGAAAAAAACCTCATATACCTAACAAAAAAGAACACATACCTAACGAAAAATATCTCTCATATGTAACTACCCCTTCATACTCTCACTAACTTCCATATGTAATAATGAAAAATACGTAGACAAAGACAAACATGAAAAATGGTCAGGTCGGTAACTATGGAGACAAAATTGCTATTCAACCAACCACAGTTCCAAGTATGAAAGTAATAATTGGAAGTGGTTTTACCACCCATCTGCCCCCATTTAAAATACCTTTTAATTTTCAGTGAAGACCTACTGATTAACGTTGGTTCCGAACCTTGAGTATCTATGCCGTGATTTCGACTCAAATCGGGGCTCAATCCAGCGATTAATCGTATCCGATGTCGCTTAATTTCGCTAAAATCGGAAGCGGTGTTTCCACTCCACTGACCCAGTGTCTTTTCAAGTTGAGCCAGAGACTTAATTCTTTTTCAAATATCTTGAACACACAAAAAAAAGCTATTGCCCAAATCTCCTAAAGTTGCACCAATCGTATACACAATATGTCAATGCTTCTGTGTTCGAGTGAGGGTAAGAACAAAGACAGCTGTAAATCGAGTCCCTGAAGATGTTTTAATTTTGAAGTTTACATTAAAATAAATGATTAGCTCCTAAATTCAAGTGAGTTATAAGAACCAGGATCAATTAATCCAATGAGCCAATGCCGTCCCAAAAAGCCAGGTGGTCGCGCATTGCTGCGTAGGAGTTCATTTATATCTTACCCCACAATATATATATATATATATATATATATATATATATATATATATATATATATATATATATATATATATATATATATATATATATATATATATACTATAATATAACACTATATAATACATAGTGTGAGAAACAAATCAGCGTGCGTTTGTGTAATTAAATAAATGTGCTTAATTCACGCTTAGTAATATAAAGTGACGGCACCTAACTCTTTCTCACCCATTGGGTGGACAGGCTATCAGGAAAAACTCCTCCCAGTATATTAACCTACTGCATATTTAACCGCTTCCACACAAGGTAAGGTCATCACGCATCAACAGCAGTAAAAAAAAACTACCCACCTCACCCTTTTAGGTTCTATCATCACCCATCCTTTTCTCCCAGCCAAAAATCACCCATCATAGCCATGGAGTGCTCTGTACTGTAGCATCGCGCACAGTCAGTGTTCATCACTGGACAGGAGGCCCCAGGCACGGGGCCTTCCATCTATAACTATCATACACAATCGCACCCACATCCTCGTTCAGCACATCATCAACCCACTATTTAGGTGGTCTTCCAACCCTCCTGGACGCCTGACAGTAACTCTCGTATATTCTATTCCCAAGTCTATTTCAATCCATTCTCATTTCTGCACAATCAAATTTAGAACACACTCAGTCACAACTTATTTCACACCATAGCTATCTTTTACACAGTGGTTCACCACTCTAACAACTCTTGCCCATTTTTACTGAACTGACTCGGTATAATTCCTTCTTTGATATCTTGTTTCATGGCATCCTTTCTTTATTTACCGTTTGCAGTATTTCCTTAACATGTTTAGCGTTTTATGTTTATTTCCCATTCGATCCAATAGTACTGGATGTCTGGTTATCTATGTTTATTTAAGCTAAGGTAAAAGAGTGAAATTAGGAATCTATTAGATTGAGGAATAAGTTCTTGCGTTTTTTTTAAGGTTGTGTTGATTTAAATTTTGTTGACGTGATTTGTGCACATATTAAGAAACAATAATAAATAATCAGAGCAAAATTTGCAAAGGTTAGGCTACGTCTCTTAACACCGTAGACTATTAGGCTGTTGCTTAGGCTACGTCTTAAAGTTGAGTAATAAGTCATTGCGGTTTATTTAAAAGTTGTGTTAATTTAATTTTTGTTCTGGACCATCAAAATGGAATGTCAAGTTGAAAGAAAGGCGTATTTTCGACACTTGTTGTTATTCATTTTCAATCGAGACGGGAACAATGCGAACGCAGACAAAGCTCGTCGCGATATTTGTACTGTGTACGGAGAAAATGCTTTATCAGAAAGGACAGCTCAATGGTGGTTTTCACGTTTCAAAAACGGTCATTTCAATCCTAATGACGAAGAACGTTCTGGTCGCCCCATTAAGTTGGATGAAGATCGATTGAACGACCTTCTTCATGAAAATCCTCGTCAATCGACTAGAGAATTGGTTGTACAATTGGCGGGGCATCAGAAAACTGTAGTGAATCACCTCCATTGGATAGGGAAAGTTCCAAAACTCAATGCATGTGTTCCGCACGCTTTGAGCGAAAGCAACAAACTTCAACACTCCACAATTGCCGCAGGTTTGCTTGCTCGTCACAAGGCTACTCGTGGATATAAGGACATATTTCTTCACCGCATCATCACTGGCGACAAAAAGTGGTGTGTTTATGTCAACATGGACCATCGAAAACAATGGCTTAGTCCCAATAAAAAAAACACTTCCGCGATTAAAGCAAGGACTTCATCCACGAAAGACGATGCTGTGTGTGTGGTGGGATTGTGAAGGCATCATTCTTTATGAGCTCCTTGCGAACAACGAGATTGTCAATGCAGAACTCTACGTTCAATAAATGTATCGACTCGCCGAAGCTATTCGTGAAAAGCGACCTCATCGACTTTATGGAGTCCTTCTGCAACACGACAATGCTTGCCCTCACATAGCCAATATGACAAAAGACGCCATCCAAACGCTTAATTGGGAAATCCTGGCGCATCCTCCATATTTGCTAGACTTGGCTCCATTGGATTTCCATCTGTTCCGATTGCTCTCCAACAATTTGCGCAGCGTTTCGTTCAATACTGATGCGGAATTAAAACCTGGTTAGACGAATTCTTCGAGTCAAAATCCAGAGATTTTTATTGCAGATGCATCGAAAAACTAGTTGAACGTTGGGAAGAAGTCGTAAATAACAACGGAGAATACATTATTGAATAAATTGCATATTGTTATCAATTAAAAATGAAGTTTTTCTAAAATTGTTAATGGTAATGAATAAATTTGATAAAACCGCAAGAACTTATTCCTTAACCCATTATGTTAAATCTGCTTTTCTATGTTTATTTAAGCTAAGGTAAAAGAGTTAAATCGTGAAACTATGTTAAATCTGGTTATCTATGTTTATTTAGCCTAAGGTAAAAGAGTTAAATCATGAATATACTTAAAAGCTCGTCCCAATATCAGGACATATAACTAGAGCAAAGATCACCCAAACTGGGACATTCAACAAGAATGTGCCGAACAGTCTGGGGGACAACGCAGTCGTCGCAGTAAGGTACAGGCGAGCGCTCCATCAAATGGCGGTACGTCCTGCGAGTGTGTCCATTTCGGAGACGACAGAAAGTGACCTGAAGCCGTTGTGGCATTGAGGGATAAGTCCACGGCTAAAGACACATCGCTATGACTCGCACTTTAATTTCCCCTCGGCCGTGTCCCTTCTTCTTTTCCAGGTAGCCCAGGAGGCTGAATTAATTCCTGCCATGTAGTCAGAGTGAAGATGAGCAAAACGCTGGTCTAGTCGCCCCGTCCTCGCGGAATCTTTGATACCCTCATTGGCGCGCCCATTACCAGCAATCCTCACATGCCCAGGAACCCAGCAGAAGATAATCTCAACATCCACCCGGATCGCCGAAACCGTGGCGTCACGGATATCGCAAACGTGAGGATGTTGAGATTCCAATGCCCCGAGAGCATTCAAGGCACTTTGTGTGTCGCTATAGGTTATTATCTGATCTCCCAACCTGGCACGATGCGTTATCTCCCGTGCCGAGCGGCGCATTGCAACCAGCTTGGCCGTGGAGACAGAGGCAGCGCCTGGCAGATCCCGCTGATTCCAAACAGAGGAAATACAGCGTGGAAGCTGACCCCTTTCTGAGACTTGGGGGCATCCGTGTACACTGGCACAGATCCAGCGTGACACGAAGTGTGCCCCCAAATGGTTGAAGTCAGTATTCCCAACGCTTTGGAAGCTTTGGGGGCAGAGGTGTCGCGACAAATAGTCAAAGGTAGTAAGTACTCTCCAGGGTTGCTTAATGAGCAGAACCAGAGTCGCTACCGGCCGGATAGGATTTTCATTGCAAAAGGAAGGAAATATGTAAGCCAAAGATTAGAGCAAAAGAACCGAAATAAATAGTGAACAACCAAAACAAAAGTTTTAGCGTTGTTAATCAGTAAATGGAGTGGAGGATTTAGTATAATCGACCGAAAGATGAATGCAGAGAAATATCGTCGTATACTAATTCAGGATGCAATGATATCTGGAATGAGTCTTCCTTTCTCTCAAAAATTTTGAGAACTACCCTATACAAGCTACTATAAGGGAAAAACATGTAAAAGGGAAACAAGGATCTGGATAAGTTTAAATAATAAAATGGTACCCTCAAAGTTCAAACCTGAATATTATATTAGACATTTCTGATATTATTTAGACCAAAGTAAACACGAGAAACAACAAAATTTAAAGAATCATGAAAAGTTCTCTATGATAGGCCTATAATAATATTCCATACATACTCATATTGACAAAGTGCAGCCTAGCATTCCAAAATTAATAATTGCTGTTGTTAATTTGCCCAACAACGCCCAAAATTACTTATTAACTAGTGTTCATTTTGAACAGTCGAAAAATTGTATAGGCTGTGTTTTAATTTTCATAATTGGGTCTTTGTTGAATATCCGTGTTTGATTGTATTTTAATTGATGGTTCCTGTTGTACAGACATATTGTATTGAATGGGGTGACATTCTACATATTCACTTGTGATCGATCATTCGTTTGTTTACTGTGTATGTACTACTTCTTTTTGGGTTGATTTTGTGTTAATTGCCCCCACAGTGATGGAGAATTGTAAAAAGTTTGGTTAAAATTGAAAAGGGATTGAGTAAAGAGGGAATATATGGAATATATATTCTAAAGTGAGAAAGAATGCTTTTAGAAAAAGGGTAGATAAGAAATTACCCATTCTTACAGTTCCTCTGACGTATATCATCTGTCTGTACAGACAAATGAAGTTTCTAATTCCAAAACTCGTTCAACAAAAACAAGCAAATCAGGAAGGCATCTTCATGGAACTTTTCTAAAGTGTGAATCTGTATCTTTTCCCCGGAAAACTGAGAGGAAATAAATATTTCAATTAAGACAAAGATTTCCAGGCGTCTCTGTTTGACGAAGGCAAAAACATTATTTAAATCACCTTTTATTTCTAGAAAAAAAAGACATGTGCACACATACACGAGCATACACACACATGATGTTTTTAATGGACCTGGCCTCCCCCTCCCCCTGATTGGTTTGACGTCAAAAATTTCCGGCCCCCTCGCCCTCCCTTCTAAGAACATCCACGAGTCTATTTGACTAGGTCAGTGATCTTTTTCGAGCAATAATTAGGTTAGGGTGTCTTCGACGAGGTTTGAATATTCATAAATGAGATACCTATGTCTAGCCTGTTTTCTGCGTCAAAGGGCTCGTCGCATTCCACATCGGTAGCTCTCGGAAGATTAATCAAAGTCTATAATGTCTAGACCAAATTAAAGAGGTCTGGCATGTGCAGATTTATTTTCGAGTGAAAATAGTTGAAAATAATTAGAAGTGCTTAATGAGGCAAGAAAAATAATTATTCTATCAAAGAAGAGTAATTTTTTTTTATCTATTCTACTATTTTAGTGACTATTGATTTTCTGGTTTAACCGAGATTTTAAAAGACTGAATTACTCTACTTAGGATGTCAATTTTTTTCTCCTCATTTGTAGAGGTATAAAAATACATCAAACCTTCTACATTTGCCATAGAAATTCGTAGCTTGCTGTGAAGACCTATTTTTCTCATTGTTCAGCTGATCGAACTTGAAGTTTGTAAGTATATACAAGAATATGGGGCCATTAACAGAGGATGAATGTAGTTTATGCAGCGAAATAAGTAAGTAATTTTTTTTGTAACTTGTTTTTTAAATAAAGTCAAGGTTGTTATTATGATTTATTTTACATTTAAATTCCAATATGCACACATTTCTGCAGATTAATAAATCTGAAAAAAAACATAAAACAAAGTAATCTGAATTATTTTATTTATATCTATTATTTAATTGATACTAACCAGATTAAATAATGGCATATAATATATACAATTTAGTAGATAGACTACATAATTACACATTTCTAAATAACAATTAATATTTAATGAGTGTATAATATCAAGTTTCTTTGCATTCTACAAGTCTTTCTTACTACGATCTCTTTGTTTCTTTGATCATTATATGAATCAAATTGTTCTATAATAGCTCGATATGATTTACCGATCGTCATTTGCTGAATGAAATAAACAAAACAAGCCGCAAGAGTCTGAAAAGTATCTCCGAATTCTGAGTGGATTGATAATAATAATTTTATGCCTTTTTTGTCGCGAGCGATTCTACATCACACTATGTCGGTCGTTCGTTCGGTCGGTCTCCGGTTTGCTTTTTTTTTTGCAATAACATCATAACTATTCGACTGATTATAACGATATTTGAGAACCTTATGTTGTTTTACATTCTCTTTCGAATGCTATAATTGCCAAAGTCCTCCCAAGTTTGCTCGGGAATTATTTTGTTTTGGCAATAACATAATAACTATTCTTCTAATTCTAACAAAATAGAACCCTTATGTAGTTTTACATTCTCTTTCGAATGAGATAATTTCAAAAGTACTCTCAAGGTTACCCTGGGAATTATTTTGCTTTGGCAATAACATCATAACTATCCGGCCGATACTCTGCTAGACTAGACTAGGCTATAATATGCTATACTCTGCTAGGCTAGCCTAAAATAGGCTATACTATGCTAGGCTATTATAGGCTAGGATATACTATGATAAGTAAGCTAAGCTAAGATATAATGTACAAAGGTAAGATATACTATGCTAATTTAGGCTAGAAAATATTAAGCTATGCTTAACTAGAGTATAATAGGATAGTATAGGCTATACTTGTGTAGAATAGTTAATGCTAGGCTAGGTTATACTATGCTAGGTTAGGCTAAGCTATGCTAAGCTAAGCTCTGCTAGGCTAAGCTATACTAGGTTAGACAGGGCTATACTAGTCTATGCTAGGGTAGGCTAAAGTATAATAGGCTAAGGAGGGCTATGCTCAGCTATGCTAGGTTAGTTAGGCTATGCTAGAAAATACTATGTTAGGCTATGATAGGCTAGCTAACCAACGCTATAATAGGCTAAGCTATGCAAAGTTATTGTAGTCTAGGGTATCGTATGCTTTACTGGTCTAGGATATACTAGGCTATGCTATAATATGATACGTTTGGCTATATTATGTTAAGTGTAGTTATGCTAGGATAGGCTATAGCAAGCTAGCCTTTCGTATGCTAGGCTAGGCTATTGTATGAAAGGATATATTGGCTAGGCTATAGTAGCCTATTCTAGCTTAGCTATACTAGGCTAGGCTACTCTAGGTGAAGCTATGCTCGGCCAGGCTCTGGCATGCAATGCTAAGCCGTACCTGGTTAGGCTAGGCTAGGCTATATTTAGCTAGGCTACACTAGGCAATGCTACGCTAGACAGGGCTATACTATGCTAAACTAGGCTATACTATAATATGCCAGGTTAGACTAGAGTCTACTAACTAGGCTAGGCTATACTAAGCTAAGTTAGGATAAAGTATACTATACTATGCTAGGTTATACTAGGCTAACTAAATTATACTAAGCTAGGCTAGGTTAGGCCCGATACAGCTAGGCTATTCTATTTTAGGCTAGGCATCCTATGTTTAGCTAGGCTTGGCTATACTAGGCTAAAACAGAGTAGGTTATACTATGCTATGCTTGGCTATGATATACTATGCTATACTAGGTAAGTTTAGGCTAGGCTAGGCTTGGCTATACTAGGCTAAAACAGAGTAGGTTATACTATGCTATGCTTGGCTATGATATACTATGCTATACTAGGTAAGTTTAGGCTAGGCTATTCTAGGCTATACTAGGCTATGCTATGCTAGACAATACTACGCTATACTAGGCTATTCAGAATAAGTGAGGGCGCGCGACTTTTAAGTCAGCAGACCTTTTTATTTTCAGTTTTTACGTATATAAACATCGTTCTGGAAACATGGGCATAGGCTATCAAAGTAACACATAAAACTTTTGTCTACAAACACAGCAACCCAATGCGACCCAGGTCGATGGCTGCCATCCAGGTTAATCATATAAATTGCTGGTCGTTTTAAAGGTATAGATGAATCTCTATCGCAAAACATCCATGAAAAACTTGTTTCTTAGTTTTATTTCGATATAATAGTGCTTCTATTTATATTGCAGTCATTTTATTAAGAATAACCTAGTATGTTCCTAGACTTATCTATACTTTATCACCATCAATGACCATGTTAGAATGTAATATGCATAAAAACTTGTCCTCGCCCATGTACTGTGACGACCGGATAGGCCTTCTACAAAGAAAAACTGATCCAGAAGCTCGTTTTTTAAATTTTCACTAATGATTAAATCTTCTAAATCCATAAATTGTAGATTTTCTATTACTTCTTTTCCGTTGTTATAGTTGAAAGGCAACCTGGACTGGCCCACTATGCAAAAATTCACTCAGATCAATTGGGTGTTGATGAATAAGTCAACGAAGATAGACGAAGAAATCAACCGTAGATGAATAGTCTGAGCTAAATTTATAATCCGATCCACACACATCTTTGTTTGCAAAATAGTTACTAAGTCTTTAGTAATTTTTTAATTTTGATTTTCTTTATTCGGATCATTTAGGACTGCAGTTGACGTGGAGTTGTACTCGTAGTGTCTCGTATTGGTAGTACTCGTATCAAGAATCTTAACGTGGACCTGTGAAGTGTTATATAATCGCACGTTTATGTCAAGACACGATGTTACTCGACACCCACCACCTTCCGAATATAGACCGGCCGCCGGTGAATTCAGACATATCAGCGATTGTCATTCTAATCTTTACGTGCATTTCATCATCTGGTCGTGGGATCTCTCCCAAACGCGAGGGACCGATGTCGCACCTTACTACTAGGACTTGTATGGATTATGAGGGGCTTTCGGTCGCCTAATGGATAAAGCCTTGGATTTCCGCGTTTGAGTACTTGGTTCGAGTCACGGCGAAAGCGGACACAAAGGAATTTTGACGCTCGCAGGGGGAAGCCGCCATGAGAGAGCGCATTGAAGGAGATTATGAGCGCAGCCAACTCCTACCACGTACCCCTCATCCCCCCTCTATCAAATCACAACATCGCTATTTCTTCCCACCTTCTCTCCTAACATCCTGTCGAATGGGTCCCTTATCCACATTCCCTGACAAGGATGAGGTGGCCATCCCTCGGGCCACGAAGGCTTCTCACACTCGGTGATTGGTAAGGATATGCAGCACTACCATTATTATTATTATCATGTTATTGTTATTATTATTAATATCATTATTATTATATTTTATTGTTATTATCATTTTTATTTTTATTATCATTTTTATTATTCTTATTATTGTCATTATTATTGCCATCATTGATATTATTATTATCATTATTATTTTTAATATTATTATCATATTATTAGCACTTTTCTTCTTATTATTATTATCATCATCATTATCATCATTATTATTATTAATATTTTATTGTTATTATTAATATCATTATTATTTTTATTATTAAAATCATTATTATTATTATTATCATTATTATTGTTATTATTATTAATATCATTATTATTATTATTAATTATTATTTTATTACTATTGTTATTATTATTACTATCATTATTATTATTACTATCATTATTATTATTACTATTATTATTATTATTACTACTATTAAATTTCTGGTACTTGCATGGAGCTGCCGCCAACTATGACGAGGCGCCAAGTGTGCTCGCTGGTTGTTAGGAAATAGTGCTAACTCCTCACCCCCCCCGCCACCGCCCAAAGGCGGGCTCTTAGAAACCAGATGAGGGGAGCTTACCAAAGACGCGTGTCGCTAATAATAATACTAATTACTCCTTCTAGCCGAGTGGATACGGCGTTGCTCTGCCAACCGGGTTCGATCCCTGCATGAATGGCCACAAACGTCAGCACAAGGACGAATGTCGCTACCAGCTGTGATCAGCTCTGTATTCGGGTGGGTAGATCTTACACTTCTCATCAGACACACAACACTGCTTTATTTCATCTCCCCATCTTCGCAGCACAACACACTCTCTCTCTGTTCCAAGAAATTCTGCTTATAGGTATCTATATCCCCATACCTCTGATGCGGAACAGGTCCCTCTGTCTCGGGTTGTCGAAGGAGGTTCCACCTGAACGCGGTTCGGTGTTAAAAAAAAATTCATGGCGCCTCTCCTCAAAAAGGACAGACCCTTGGTGATCCCGGGATCACCAGCGATTGTCATACTAACCTTTATGTCTATTTCCTTATCGGGTCGGGGTCCACCTGTATAAAGGCAGGTTAGCGAACCACCACCTTTACTAGTACTACTCCTCAAATCGTTTATCACCTGCGAGTGGTTGATCTTTGTGACCCCCCCCCCCCCCTTCAATCCCTTTGGACTTTCAATCGTGCATCGAAGACCCACCTCTTCTCCCAAGCGCCTCCTTGGTTGATAGAAGGCTGGGGGTGCTTTTTTGTGAAGCCCCCTCGGCATCCAAGATGCCGTAACGCTTCCTATTATTATTATTATTATAAGATAATAAACGCATCATCATTGTTATGATATTTAATCATAGATTAAATGAAAACAAAATTTTGGACGATTTGCACAATGATATAATTATTATTTTACCACCTAAAAAGGAGACAAAATGATCTTACAAATTATAGCTCACTCAAACTTCTTTCAATTGTCTACAAAACCTCCTTGTTTCTACCAATAAACTACAAAACAACTAGATGGTCAAGAACCATCGATCACCAATAAACATCAAAAAAGCTCTTTAAAGGAAACTCTAGAATACCAGGACATATCTGCTCTTTGTGGACTATAAAAAACTCCGCGTGATTCATTACTCAAACCATAAATTCTAACTGCTATGAACCACCACCTAAACATTGAGCCAGCCACAATAGCACATTAATATAACAGTTAACAAAAGAGTTTAACCTACATAAGATTAAACAATGACTCAGAAATCTTCCAATTCCATTTAAAACTAATAGGGAAACAACATATCGCCCCAAATGTTCCAATTCGTGTCTTGAGCCTATATTCAGAGGGCGAAATTGGCAAAAATAGGTTCTTATATGCTCATAAGATGCTGAATTTGGGAATAAAAACTAGCCCTGACAAACAGGCCACATCTGACCTGCTAAATATATATCAACATTGACATGGCGCAAATTGAATTCGTACACACATACACATATCTCAGTTAACATATAACAATGTCCCCTGAAAGAGGTCTATAAATCAAATGCATAACATCTTCAAAAGTCAATTGCTCACATCATTTCGGTTAAAAAGTGGAACAAGTTGGCGTGGTAGAAAAACAGCCGGATATATGAAAAATGAGTACTGTTATAAGTATTATACTTCTATTCAGTCTATATCGGTCTGTTCGAAAAAAGAAACCATAGCAGACGACCGGATACAAAGGATAAAACAGCACTTTGGGTTAAAATTACAAATTGAAAACTCTAGCTAGAAACCCTAGTTAACTATGCACTTGATAGTTGACTGCATATAGCTTCAGTTAGTCATAGTTGTTTTTTACTGTTTAAATATCTATCTATTCATCTTATGTTTAATGAAACAAGAAACAAAGTACTAAAGTAGCCTGAAATTACCTTGATATAATCTACTAGGGGCAGCGAGTAATTTGTCGCCGTTGGAAACTCTGAATTTCACGCATGCGTGTTGTCTGCCGTCGGTTCTGTCTTCTTCTTATCACAGTAGACTTAGTTGTACATCGTCTGTAAGGAAGTAAGTACGAGACTGAATTTAATCCTCAATAAATTTGAAAAAGGCAAAGCTGTGGTGCTTGGAATTCACGCCGGAGCTTCAATGCGAAGATTTCCGAATGCTTAGGTGTCCATCTGAGGACAGTGCTGAAGATCCAGAAGAGTTGGCTCAGTCAGGCTAAGATTACGAGATTACGGTTGGTCGTAAACCTCACTTTAAGCTTTCTGATACGAAAACAACCACTGAATTGGTGGCTGAGATCCAGGCTATCATTGATAAAGATCGTAGCAAGTCGATGAGCCTTATAGCCATAGCCAGGGAAAAGGGTTTGTCAGTCTCTCATCAGGCAGCTAGTGAATAGAGACATTCGCTACTACTCATATAATTTAAAAAAGACCAAGCTACTCTCGCAGAAGATGAAGGGCAAACAGAAGGAACGTACTGCGAAGCTTGTGAACAAACTGAAGCACCCCCATGAGCCTGTCCTGCTTTGGTTCTTCTCAGACGAGAAGAATTTCTGCCATGGCCAGGTGGTTAACTCGCAAAACAACCACTGGGATTGCTCTGCCCCCAAATATATACCGAAAGTCATGAAGACAGAGTTCAAGGTCAAAATCATGGTCTTTGGGTGGTCAGTAGCGAGGGTTAAGGTTATGCCTATAATATATCTACCTGGGGGGGAAGGGGTACATCAAGTAGCTGGAGGAGATTGTATTGTCCTGGATCCAAAAGGTGGACGCTGGAAGTCCGTACCTGTGTTGGCACACAAGCAGGAGGACTCAGTCTTGGCTCTGAGACAAATTTTTCACCAAATCACTCTGTGGTTGATAGAGCGACCAACAAGCACCCGTGCACCCCCAAGGTGGAGCTTAGATCCAGGATCACCACAGTGTTCACCCACTTAATTAGGGGGACCATCGAAAAGGCCTGCAACAGGTTTCGACGCCGCCTGGAGGCCGTGGTTGAGACCGACGGCGAATTCACTTAATAAAATGAATAACACAAACCTTCAAGTATCATGTAACCTTGGTAAATAGCTATGTATAAATGAACCTCTCTGTGTATTTTCTTTCACATTGAAGTTAGGCGACAAATTGCACACCGCTCCCTGTATTTAGATGAACCAACACGAGTAGAGAGACCATTCATAATACGATTTGAGGTCGATTTTGCTTTATGGAAGGGGGTTCGTTTTCTGGCAAGGTCCTCAGTTGTATATACCGAATTTGCTGAGGCCCTCCAAGGTTTTAGAAAGGTTTCAGAAACGGTAGCAAAGGACCTTTTGTAACTGGGTTTTTTTATTGGTTCAAAATATATTGTAGATTTCTGCATCATCATTGTTTATGATCGTTTTCGATATGCTGCAGTCCGAATTTCAGGTAGTAACATACAAGTAGGCTGTACAGTTCTGCAAGATTACAAGACTTCCTCAGGGTCCCCCGTTTTGAGAGAGGGAAATACTTAATCAACATCTAAAACAAAAGAACTATCTGTCAGATATCTGTCAGAACGGCTAAAAATATTAGTTCTGACGGTAGGTCGATAGGGAACGCTATCCGTCTCTTGGCGAGGACCCACGACGATATATTCCTTTGGTGAGGGTTGCCAAATGGGTGCTTAAAATATTGGCAGGACTGACCCTCACAATTAGATAATTAAATCAACATAAAGATCATCATGACAATCGCTGTTTAGCTCAAGGGCACTAGGAGATGGTTCTCGTTTGTTGGAAGGACGGGGGGGGGGGGGGCTGGAAGCATTTTTTGTATACCAACGACTAATGAGATAAGAACCTTTGTAGCCCCGGGGTAAAGTGGACCCGTCCCACCACCAAGAAATCCCATTTACAGGATTCCTTGGAACATGTAAGAATGCGTTGCGCTGAGAAGACGGAAGAGGAAAGACAGCGGTGTTGTGCTATGTGTGTGATGACGTTTGTGTCCGCTGTCCTTGGGATTGAACCCAACACATCGACGAGAGAAGACCAACGCCGTAACCACTAGGGTAGCGAATGCTCCCACAGGGTGATCCCCTCCAAAGTGGGCCCTAAATTTCAATAGGCTTCATTTCTTAATTGTTTGTCGAATTAAGAAACTAAAGCCTATTGAAATTTGAGGGGGCCCGTTTTGGAGGGGTCTCCCTGTACTAGTTTTGTTGTGTTGGCCCTGCTGACCTATTAGTTTTAATGTATGGTCTATAGCCTATTATTTAGAATCGAGAAGTTTGAGATGGTAGGCCCAGTAGGAGGCTTTATTTCATAACCTTTGCTCAAACCACTTCGACAGAGACGGTAAAGTGTGTAAGATGTTACTTCCACACTTCGTGGTAAAGATGTGTTGAAGTGTTTTTTTTTAATTGTGGTAAAATTGTGTTAATAATGGTGGTAAGGATTCGATGAAGATGCATTTGCAATCGTGATAATTAGGTTGTCAAGAGGGGTTTCCAATCGCTGTAAAGATGTATGGCAATTGTAGAGATGATGTGGTGAAGATGTTTGTAATCACAGCAAAATGATCGCAGCTATTTGCAACATGCGAAAGTTTTAGTCTCACTCCGGCGAATCTGGAGAATTTCCTCCATTACCCGTCCGAAGCTACATTTCGAAAGCTACCAAGAGCCATGTTTTCTTCCGCTGCTCATGTTTAAGTTTTTATTGTACATTTTAGTTTCCTACCATTTCGATTGCTGTTAGCATTCTATTTTAGTGTTCTTTCTTTTAAACGAGGGTTTCGAACCCGTGGACCGCTGGCACCATGGCGCCTGGGACAACAATTACCAATGGCTGCGAAATAACTTTGCTTGGTTTTATCGATAATTGTTTCTAAACGATTATCATTGGCTAAATACCAACCAGATATTCAATCTTTGACAAAAAAGAATACCCAGGCATCTCATTAAAAAGACTATTATTTAATTTAAAAGTTAAGTGCCTAAAATAGTCTTTGATTATGTATATATATGTAATATTATCTTAATGTATCGGTGGGTCACGCGTCTTTTAATTTCCTTGAAATGGAGCCCCCACCTCCAAACTTTGGCTACCCTTGCTATAAACTGCCTTAACGTGGGTTTATCAATTCATGCGCTTAGGTGTGTTAATCAATTAACTCCTGATCCTTAAATTTCCGTGTAAAATGTATTTAAATTAACGTCGGTTATATTAGGTCGTCTATACATCAATTTGTAGGTGTGTTCGTTTAAAACTGTGAATTTAAATTAATTTGATGATATTTAATTTATTATTTACTCAGTGTTTTTGATTTTTTAGAACGATTAACGCCTTCTTTCACCTTTTGCTGGGTCTAAACAGGCACGATATAGTTGGAGATTTAAATGAAGAGAAAAAGATGACTCGTGAGTGCCAGTTTCTCTTGGGGAGCCGAGGTCGGGGAGAGTGGGGGTTTCCGCTACTCCACATGTTAGTTTGTAGTAGGGGGATTGACTATCCCCCGTCCCTTCCCTTGTGAGGAGTTACTCCTAGTGCAGCATTTTTGTGGAGTCTGGGATATTATTATGCCTACAGAACCACATACGTTTGAACTTGTTTCTATATATTTAATATAAGCTTTCCCATCGTCAACATGTACATATTTATCTATAGATGCCTGACAATAGATAGAGGGCGATAGATGATAGAAATACGAAGGGGAAACGTCGGTTATTTATCGAGTCTTAGAACTTTGCCGTCTGTCGTAAGACAGGAAATGATCGTGGTCGGTAGGAAGACAAACTCACCTGTAAATAACTCAATACTGTTCTTTGTCTCGCCGTATTATGTACTCCTTATCTCTTGGACTGAAGGTTGACCTTGGATTTTACTCGTATATCCAAATGAACGGAGGAATTCTCCCCTTCTTTCATTATTTACTTTCACTCTTTTTCATTATTTTCTCCAAGTTTTAATTTTATTTACCTTCATCACTTTTGACATAAGTTAAGCGGTGGCTTAAAAAAGCGTGTAATAATTGATGACGAGTGGTTTATGTCCACTTTACATCAAGCCCAGGGACGGATTTTGAAGGAAATTCACGAATGCTTAGTTACGTAAAGAGCTGGCAGAGGAACAGCTTCTTTGCATCATTTCATATATATATATATATATATATATATATATATATATATATATATATATATATATATATATATATAAATATATATATATATTTTTTTTATATATATATATATATATATATATATATATATATATATATATATATATATATATATATATATATATATATAATATATATATATATATGAAAATTAACCCACAGGAAAATGAAAAGATGAATCCAAGGAATTTCGAACTATATTTGCAAGTTCATTTTCCTCCTTAAAATGAACTTGCCAATATAGTTCGAAAGTCCTTAGATCCATCTTTTCATTTTCCTGTGGGTTAATTTTCATATTATTGCTTTCTCACGTGCCTCTTTGTGAGTTTTTTTATTATTATTACTATTATATATATATATATATATATATATATATATATATATATATATATATATATATATATATATATATATAAAGCTCGCCAACCTATACATGGAATTCTTCGAATCTAGAATACTTCCCTAAATTAATGATTAATGAAGCCCCTATAGCTTGGATGCGATATGTTGATGACATCCTTTGCCTTTGGCCTAATAATTTAAATATTAATACATTTCTTACTAAAATTAACACCTTAGCGCCCTGGATTAAATTTACTTTAGAAGTTGAAAAAGATCGTACACATCTTTTCCTATATATTCTAATTCATCGGACAAACCATCGTTTTAAATATGAAATATATAGAAAACCCACAGCCATAGACTCTTATATAAATTTTTATCCCAACCACTATAATAACATCAAACAAAGTGTTTTCTCCTCTATGTTTTTGCGTGCCCTTAGAATTGTCTCACCAGAATATCTAGACAAAGAAGTCGATAGAATATATAAAATAGGGATAAATTTGTGCTACCCTTTGTACTTTCTCTACAATTACTATAAGTCCATTAAGCGTTCCTATTATCAAACAAATTTTAATAGTCCTAAGTTTCAGGCCAAAGACTTATTAGTTTTACCCTATAACCATATTTTCATTAAATTACCTCATTTACTTAGGCCTCTGAATATAAATGTTATTTTTAAGTACAAGACTACAATTTATCGCATCCTTGTCAAGAATCCCCCTCCCCCCGACCTGGCATTGTTTATTTGATAGGCTGCAACAACTGCCAAAAATGTTATTATGGACAAACCGGGAAAGAATTAGATGTCCGGATTAAGCAACATCAAGCCAATGTACGTAATCATAGTGAACAATCTGCGTTTTTTCTACATATGTACAATCTTAACCATAGCATTAACTGGAACAGTGCCAAACCATTCATAAAATGCAGTAATTATATTTATAGAAATATATTAGAATGTATCTCCATTAACGCGTTCCCAAATTTCAACCCTAGCCCTGGTTTGATCATGCTAGACCCCATTATCACTACATATATAAAATCTCAAATAAAGTTGTTTCAGGATTTTGTAGCCGCTAATTAAAGTTCAGAGGTGGGTAGTCTAATACCCCCTTCCACTATTTGAGGCAATGTATGTCCAGCTTCTTGTTCATTCCTTGAAAAGGTCTTTAAGAATAAAGACGAAAGTGCTCGGAATCGTTTTTCACTTTTCTTTGTGGGTGTATCTGCATATATATATATATATATATATATATATATATATATATATATATATATAGAGAGAGAGAGAGAGAGAGAGAGAGAGAGAGAGAGAGAGATATTGCGTGTGGTATGTAATAGATGAAGAATCCACATATCGTCTTCAGGAGGGTGTCGTAAAGGGCAACTAAACCCTGATAAGGGCACCTGATTTGGGAAGCGGCGCACCTGAAAATTTTATTCCTGCGACATGTTTGAGTGGGTGGAATGGGGAAAGGTGGAAGAAAGATCAGGGAAAGGTATTAAGAGTAAATAATTTCAAAAGGCGGAGATTGAGGATGCTTGCGCCACCCTGTAGATCAGGGTGGTAGGAGTAAAAAGTAGGGGAGTGCTTTTGAATGAGAGGATGATTAATCTGCTCCTAGAAAGAAAAAAAATATGCTTTAGAATGTATTTGATGTGAAAACTATGAGAAGTATGAATGAGTGTGTGACTATCGCACCACATTTGACGCTGTGGGTCACAGTATGATCATTTCTCGCCTCTGGGAATTCATGGGTGTTTCTGGTAATGCGTTGGATTGGTTCCGTTCGTACCTCTCTTCCCGTACCCAGTCAGTGCATATTGGGACTAATGTTTCTAGGCTTTTATGGTACTTTATGGTTCTTCCCAAGGCTAGATTCACGATTCGATACTGTTCCGCATCTACCTACTTGTCCTTAGAATTCTCCTACCTCTATTTCTATGTTGATGATCTTCAGATCTCCTTCTCTCCTATTACTTTCGCCTAGACTCTCAGAACCCTTCTTTCTGTGTATGGCACAATGATTGAGCGGTTCTCTGACAACTTCCTAAAGCTCAACTATGAAAAAATTGAGGTTCTATTGTTGGACATTGATCTAGATGTGGCCTGCTGTAGAGCTATAGATTCCTCTATAAATTTATAGTGGAGCTCCATCAGAGGCGAGGAGGGGAATCTTGGATTTCACATCCACTTGCGGATACTCTTACTGCAGGTCCGTCGATAAATCTATTCACAGGTACTAGAACTGCAGAATCTACAAGGTCTCCAAGTACACTAGTAGAAGTGTCTACTGTGAATCAAGCCACGGGCTCTTCTTATCTTACTGTGGATTTTCGACGCTTTCCCCACTCGTTGTTCGAACCAACCGTCACTTTTCCCTCTTACGATGGAACGAGAATGTAAGAAATCAGAATTCCTTCCATTCTATGGTGTACTTTTGTGTCATTCGGTTCTTTATGCGTTATCGATTTGCTCCCTACTTTATCCAAATTAATTAAGTCTATTTATTTTGTCTTTGTTATTTTAATTAGTTCACCTTTCCCATTCTAAACGCCTTAGATTGGGGGTTCAATTTCCATTGCTGGAGATTGTTTCAATATGTCTTGAGCTGTGCTTTTAAGGAACTCTGTGAAAGTTTACATGCATATATTTAGATTTAATCGGTGCAAATAACATTTAATACTAAGACCTATATAAATTTAATCCATTCATAGTGTAAATACAAAGTTCAAGAATTCAGCGACTCCTTCTTCTTTAAAGCAGCGTTTAGCGCTGTGTAAGGTTGTGTAGTGAGAAAAATTTATTGCCTACACCATTCGACGTCACTACTTCTGAAGGTTGATCAGCGGCTTTTGAGACCTTTCAATGACTTCCGGCCTTGTGCAAAGAGTCTGGATCTAGCCTATGGTTTTCTTACGATCCCGAAAGCTGATGTGACGCATAAATGTTTCGTTACATTGCGTACTGAACCTAGATTGTCCAGAACGAGGGGTCGATCTTGTGTGTTCTCACTTTCCTGGATCTTCTTCACCACTTCTGCAACACCAGAATGTGATTCCCCAACCCTCCGGGCGATTTGTCGAGCTGCGTGCGTATCGAACATCTTCCCTCTACGGTATATTTAGGTGTTTTCGCTATTATCATATCTTTATCAGATCTTGTCGACATGGAATATCATATTATTCAACAAATTTGATGTTGTATGACGATATTTTGACGGCAACATACGCATACTGATACCAGGATTTCATACATTTCAATGTATCACCATTTTACATATATATGTATACCAACAAAAGTTAGACGAAGCTTTCCATATGTATGCAAGACCACTATAACATATTCCTAGACATATCTGAGGCTAAAAAATAATTTCATGGTATCTGAAAACGTTTGGTTGCGGTTGTACATATTGGCCCAGACCCTTGGATTCTCTTTGCAATCTTTGGTTAGAGGGGGGTGGAGTATTATTTTTTTTCTTTGTCTTATAGATTTTTCACGCTTCGCTTTAGTTCTATGCATTTGTTTTATGTCGCTTCTCATTAGATTTGGTCGCGATACGGTATTCTTTATTTCTATCCTTGATTATTTTGCTTGTTCATTTTGTTTATGCACTTGCCTTACGTTTTCTTTCTCTTGGTACAGTTGTCTAGAAAAAGTTTCGACATTGCACTTACGTCATCTTTCTCTAAAGTAATTTTTTTCAATCTCACAAGTGGTATGTATCCATTCTGATATTGCGGAATAGACAATATTTAAAATGAATCTTAAGTTGAACTGATATTTGGTTAGTCTCCCGGAGGCAATCAAATAATAATTTCATCTATCAAACATTTAATAGTTGTCAAAACAAGATCAAAGATGTTAATTTCACGTGTAAGATGATCCAATCGTTCATGTAATTTAATGATTTCAACCTTTCAAGGTTTGAATTTAGATCAAAGTTAATGTGAATATAGTTTCGGAGATATTCAACATGTGAAATAGCTGGTAGTTGTGTTGAGAGCGTCTGGGGAAGATGGGGTAACAATCTACCTTATAAAAGCTAGGAGTGAAAATTTTGCTGTACTATACTATCTATTATGCTTACAGAGTGTTTAAAGGGAAGTATAATTCCAATTCCACCCTCCAACGCTTCCGTTGTAATTTTGTTTTTTTATAAAGGTGAGATATATGATTAAATGGCATGCAGGCTAATCAGCTACATATAAATTACATACTTAAAAAATGCATAGAAAACAGACTGACAGAAACATGGGACTGCAACCAGTACCTAGAACACGAAGGTTTCAGAAGTAAGTGTAGAAACTGCCGGAAACAAATGGATATTAAATACAACTGTAGATAGCATTCGTTGACTGAAAGAGCGCCTGACTCAGCAAACACAGATTCAGTTCTAAGAGCACTATAAATACAAGGAATTAACATAACCTATATTCGCACTGACCAATGACTTTCTTTAAATATATTTGAAACAAAGTAGCAATTTAAAGGATTGAAGTATATATATATATATATATATATATATATATATATATATATATATATATATATATATATATATTAGTGTAGTTAGGTAGCAGTCTTTCTTGAATGCAAATTTTGTTGAAGACCATTGTGTATTTTTCCTTAATTAATTTCCTTTGGCAACTTTCTCTTTTTCTAACTAACTTTTTTATTCCATCTTGTGGATGTGTTTCGTAAAATCAAACTAAATTCCTAAGCTTTCGATCTTATTCGATCATCTTCAGAGTGTTTTAAAATGTTCTTGCCTCCTTTACCGATGTAATGAATGGAGTGAGGATCTGGCAGAGTGAAAAAAATAAAATGAAATGAAAGGAGAAGTGGGAGACAAAGAACAGCTCTTCCGACCTTCTCCCCGCCCCCCTTGAAGGATTTTTAAGGGGTATTTATTCGGCCTTGGTTAACCGTAAGGTTAGAGGAAATGGGCCACTCCTGTGAGTGAATTTTTTAATAGTTTTAATGTGCGATTCCAGCTTGTCGCTTGACTGTTGATAGCCGGCTATTCCTCATTTATTAATATGCCTTTAAGATGTTAAGCCTCGCTTTATTAACCTATTTTCTTTTAATAACGGTGTTGTCAATTAGCATATCTCTCGTTATATTAATAATATGGACACTCTCCATATGATTCTTAGGCATTCCGCTTTGTAGATGCATAGTTAACCGTCCCGAAAGTGTAGTAGTTGTCATGCCAATATATTTTGAGTTTTTATAAAGCTTACAGTCTTTATCAGGGCAGATGAACTCGTAAACTATGTTGGTTGACTGGAGATTCGAGGAGTTTAGGCAGATGTTGTTTTTCATCAGAAGATCGCTGGCTTTTGTTGTTTTATAATAGATGATGAGTTGGATTATATCCGTTTGATTTTTAGCTGATGTATTTTTAATCTATTTTATAGGCCATGGACATCTGGTTTCTGTAATACACTTTGATGTTGTTGACTTCTCCATGATTACTTTCAGTTTTAGCCGCATGTTTGTAATGGTTATTTAAAAATGATTGGAGTTGTTTGTCAATCATGCTGTTTGAGAAACTGTTGTTCACTAGTGTTTGTTTTACTTGTGCTATCTCTTGGTTGAAAAGTTCCTACGTAGCGCAACGTTTATAAGCTCGGCGGATGTGTGAGCCGATTACGCTTATTTTGTATCTTTCAGGGCATTCACTCTCTGCATTGAGGCATCTTCCCATGTCCGTACTTTTCCTATGTACTTTAGTGATGTAGCTGCCATTGATGTTTTGAACCTCAACATCCAAGAAAGGGAGTTTATTGCCCGTGCTCAATTCATAAGTGAATTTTAGCACGGTGTTCTCCTCAAAATGCTGCTTCGTTCTGGACGTGGATGTAGATGTCATCTACGTATCGACAATATGTGTGTGGCTTATTTTCCATGATGTCCAATAATCTCTCCTTGAGTTGACCCATGTAATAGTTGGCGAAAGTCGGCCCTAAGGGTGACCCCATAGCCACTCCATCCACTTGCGTGTATAGATTTCCGTCCGGTGTCCTGAACGGCGCCTCTGATGTGCATGAACATAATATGCTCCTTAAGATGTTTTGGTCAAGATTTGGAGGAGACATTGTAGGATGGTGATACACGTTTTTTATAATGATGTCGATGGTCTGAGCGAGAGGCACGTTCGTAAACAGGCTTTCTACGTCAAGGGTGAATACTAAAGGAATTGGCAAGAAAAATCAGCACAAGATCGACTATCCCAGCATTCCCTCGGCGATCCGGCCAGTACCTCATTCTGAGTCTTCACCAGTTCCAATTTTCAGTGGATATGCTTCCTCCGAGGATGAAAATGATGTACCTGATATGGACGTCCACGGAATGGATCTTGAGTCTGCAGATTCATCATCAGATGCTGAACAGTCATTAGCTCCTCACTGTTTCAATCAAGAGGATTTGAATGACTTGATACGTGATTTGGTGCTCTCCAAGAAAGCTGCAGAACTTTTAGCCTCCAGGTTGAGTGAAAGACATATGCTTGACAGGTCGGTACGGGTATCATATTACCGAACAAGGGAGAGTACATTTGTTAAGTATTTCTCTGAGGACAAACAATTTGTATACTGCCACGATGTTCCTGGTCTGTTTACTGAGTTGGGACTTGGTACCTATAGCCCTGCTGAGTGGAGACTTTGGTGCAGTTCCTCTCGGTCACTCTGTTTATCTGCGAGAAACTCACGATGACATAAGAATGGTCATGGATTTACTTAAGTACCATGCACACAATTGGATCATATGTGTAGACCTTAAGGTGGTCAACTTCCTCCTTGGCCAGCAGAAGGGATATACAAAGTTTTCATGCTATATCTGTATGTGGGAGAGTCGAGACCGTGACAAACACTGGTCCCCAAAAGATTAGCCAATTCGGGAAACTTTGGAAGCAGAAATGCCAAACATTGTAAATGAGCCCGATTGAAATCAAGAAGAGGTCCTCCAGCCTGATGTACGGTCATTAATAAATTACCATCTATTTGATTACAGTATTTGTAATCCTAATGTGTAATTCAAGTTTCTTCTCATATGCAATAAAATGTTTGTGCAAAAAAACCTGCTTTACTATAAATAACGCAAAAGGATGATTCAAAATTACTTCAGGGCTTGATGATAGGCGTGATAAAATGAAAATTATTGTATAATATTAGTTATTGATATTACGAAAAAATTTTAGCATTTAGAGAGAATCTAATTTCAGATTTGAATTAAGTATGCTCGAATTAGATAGGAAAATGTACTTTTGTCAATTCACCAAATACAGGGTGTTCCCCAGTGTAATTAATCAAACTAAAAGATATAAAAGAAAAATTTAACTTTTAGGAAACAATTCTTGTAATGCATCGGGAAACCATTTCCTGTTATTATAAACAACCTGGAGGAGGAAATCTCGCTGTTCTTCATCTAAGTGAGAATATTATTAAAGTTTTCGATCATATTTGAACTTCCTTTTACACAAGCATTGATAACTTTAATAGTGTTACCCTTAGACTCAATTTTATAATATGGTCTGCTTTCCCACTCCCTAGAATCTCTACAAAGAAATTCGTTTGGCAAAACGAATACTTGAAAAAGATAATGAAATTGGGAGTGAGCAACGTTAGTGTTTATATTCTTAAAGCAATCATCTGCAGGGACATTTATGCGCTTTGGATGGTCTTCTAAACCTTCACTCAGTAGGGAAGTGACAATTCAGTTTTATATTAAAAGGAATGTATTACTACAATTATAATTATTAAACCTGAAAAAAAAATTGGGGGGGATTAATCGCAAAAATATTTGGTAAAAAATAAATAGCTTCCACTTGGAATTGGTGTTTTATTCAACAGAAAGCACAACACCATTGCACACAACACTGACGCACTACACACCACTCAGATCAATATAGTTTATAAAAGAAACAACATCCTGCTATGGTGCAATAAACTTCTGCAGAGAGGACGGACGTTTTTGAAATGTCTATTACTCAGTAGGTACCATTCTGCCCGTGGTGTCTTAGCATTTTTTTTTCTTATCTTTTCAAGGAAAGCCATGGCGCTGTGGACCATAGAGCATCGTGTGTTTTCCTACGATAGTTAAGTAAAGAATAACGAGTCTGTTACAGCAGTTCAGCGTGAATTTCGGCGCCACTTCAACATTCACCGAAATGAGGCTGTTCCCACTCGTAACATAATATTACGCTGGGTTAATTCAGCAGCATTATTACTGATCTCCCTGCAGAGGTAATGACAACTCTTTATGTGGATGACTTGGCAACTTTATCAGCATCCCCTCGGCTGCCATTTGTCATCCGTAAATTGCAACTGGCCATTAACATCATTGCCAAGAATGCCGCTGCAAAAGGCTTCCGACTGTCACCCTCAAAAACAGAGGCAGTTCATTTCTACAATTTCAGGCAAGTTGACTGGGAACAGCCAACCTTATCTTTGTATGGGTCCCCCATCTCGTTTAAGCCTCATTGTAAATTTCTTGGGGTTATCTTTGACTCAAAGCTCTCCTGGGTCCCCCATATAGCTGCCTTGAAAAAATCCTGCTTGAAGAGAATGGATATCTTGAAACTTCTATCACATTTTCGTGGGGAAGTAATCGCCGTACCCTGTGGCTTTTGTATACAACTTTGATCCAGTCTAAGCTGGATTATGGGTCACAGGTGTACTCTTCAGCCTCATCCTTAAACCTAGATAAGCTCAATTCTATTAGGAACCAGGGAATGCGTCTAGCTTTGGGAGCATTCAAGTCCTCCTCAGTATGGAGTCTCCATGCAGAGAGTGGGGTCCTTCCACTATCCTTTCATGCCTTAATTTTAACCTGCAGTACCTTTTCAGGCTGCAACAGCTCCCCCACTCACCTGTATATGAGTTCACCTATAATATTCACTCGGTGGCTTCATATGACAGGTTTCCTTCGCTGACTCGCCCCTTTGCCCTGCGTATGACTGGAGATACAGGTCAACTGAGGGAATTATCAGTTATTCCATATTAGATCCCTAAAGTACCCCCATGGCTATGCCACCCGTGAGGGTTTGCAAGGTGCTGGTAGGCAAACCGAAAACCAAGTTCTTGCCTTCGGTCCTACGAAGCCTCTTTTATAAACACTCATTGTGCCATAAATCAAGTACTTTTATCTACACAGATGGATCTAAATCCTCTGATGGGGTAAGAGCTTCTGCTATCTTCCCCTCCCGTCATGTGTCTGTTTGCCTGCCCAATACAGCCTCTATCTTCACTGCTGAGCTTGTCGCGATACTGGCTGCACTGTATACCATCGCTTCTTCATCACCGGAATCTTATACAAAATTCTCTGAATCACTCAGCTCTTTGGAGGCTTTAGTCTTTTTTATTTCCAGATCACCCGCTGGTTTCAAAGATCCAACAGGGGCTTTTTTATTTATCCTCGTTCCACGAAGTTTTATTCTGTTGGGTACCGAGCCACAGAGGTATAAAAGGAAATGAGAGAGTAGATGCTGTTGCCAAGGTAGCTGCATCTCTAGGAACCTCCACCCCTGCTCCTCTTCCTTTCCTTGATGTCGCACCAGACATCCGTGAGTACGTGGTCGGCCAGTGGCAGAGGACTTGGGATGAACTTTTATTTGCAAAGTGATGTGTCCCCAGCAGGTTCTGAGGAGCATCCTTTCCGAGCATGAGTGCACCTTTCTCATGAATCGAGTGTTTAAATTTTTATCAGAGCCAAATCTTTTAAAGGAAATTTAATGTTTTATCATTTTTGGAACCACATAGACGTGTCGTGTCTTATGATTTTACAACATTCTAGAGGCATTTATTTTTCTACGTTTTTACTCCCTCTTTCTTTTATATATCTTTTATATTGTTAACCATACATAGTCTATGTTTTGAAAAA
Organism: Ceratothoa steindachneri; assembly: GCA_963969495.1. Taxonomy (NCBI): domain Eukaryota; kingdom Metazoa; phylum Arthropoda; class Malacostraca; order Isopoda; family Cymothoidae; genus Ceratothoa; species Ceratothoa steindachneri. The sequence continues at coordinate 32,972,330 of OZ018322.1, forward strand.
AGAACATATGAAATTTTGATGAATCCTTTCTTTCTGAAAATGGCTGCGAACTTGCCCACTTTGACTTAAGCAGCACCCGTCTGATTTGTACCATTCATTCATTATGTGGAATCCATACATCCAGTTGGCTGACTTTGCCCATTTTCTCTAAATGATGTAAAATGGTTGTATAACTGACGCTAAACTTTTCACCCAGCTCGCGTGTTGTCCGATGTGGATCAGCTTTGACACAAGCGCACAAACGCTCATTGTCAATAAATGATGGTCGACCACTTCTTGGCTGACTTTGGACATCGAATTGTCCACCCTCAAACTTCTTAACCGAATCCTAGACTGTATGAAGAATTATTTTGTCTTCTCGACTTGCTGGGTTGATATGACGTTGCGATTGCGCAGCGTTTAGGACGGACTTACAATCTCAGAGTGAAAGAGTACGTTGCTGTTCACGAGAAAGAGTCATTTAATGGGTAATTTTGGAAACTTTAGATATTAAATAGGGTGTCCCACTAATTTGCGTGTAGTGGCCTAGGCTTTCATAGACCTCGCTTGAAAGTGAATAGTGAGCTAGTCTACCTAGGCTCTACTTCATTAAGCATTTTCAAGCGAGGCCTAGAAAGACGAGATCACTATACATTAACTAGAGGTACACCCTGTATATATTTATAAATAAATGTTAAAAAAATTGTGCGGAAACTTTGTTTCCAACCTAATATATATATATATATATATATATATATATATATATATATATATATATATATATATATATATATATATATATATATCATCATCATCATCACTTCACTAACTCTATAATTTAAGAGGATGATTTTTTTACTATTTGAATAATAATTTCATCTTAGTTTGGTTATGACTTATGTTTTTTTATCAATGTTATTTTTAATAATCCTTTTATAATATCAAAAAACAAAATGGTGAAGTTCAGAAAATTAACTAGAGGTACACCCTGTATATATTTATAAATAAATTAAAAAAAAATTGTGCGGAAACTTTGTTTCCAACCTAATATATATATATATATATATATATATATATATATATATATATATATATATATATATATATATATATATATATATATATCATCATCATCATCACTTCACTAACTCTATAATTTAAGAGGATGATTTTTTTACTATTTGAATAATAATTTCATCTTAGTTTGGTTATGACTTATGTTTTTTTATCAATGTTATTTTTAATAATCCTTTTATAATATCAAAAAACAAAATGGTGAAGTTCAGAAAATTAACTAGAGGTACACCCTGTATATATTTATAAATAAATTAAAAAAAAATTGTGCGGAAACTTTGTTTCCAACCTAATATATATATATATATATATATATATATATATATATATATATATATATATATATATATATATATATATATATATATCATCATCATCATCACTTCACTAACTATAATTTAAGAGGGGGATTTTTTTACTATTTGAATAATAATTTCATCTTAGTTTGGTTATGACTTATGTTTTTTTATCAATGTTATTTCTAATAATCCTTTTATAATATCAAAAAACAAAATGGTGAAGTTCAGAAAATTTATTTTTATATATCTTCTTCTATAACTATATTTTAGCAATGTGATATTTTGAAATGCAGGAAATTTTGTTTAGAGTTCCTTTTAAAAATTATTATAATTGGCGAAATTCAGAAAATTTATAAAAATTTAACCATGGTTGCTCTTTTTAAGATTTTAAATTTTAATCTTAGTAGCGAAGCCATTGCCTGGTATATATATATATATATATATATATATATATATATATATATATATATATATATATATATATATATATATATATATATATATATATATATATATATATATATATATATATATATATATATATATATATATATATATATATATATATATATATATATATATATATATATATATATATATATATATATATATATATGTATATATACACGAGGGGCGGTCAATAAGTTTTGCGAATCGGTAGGGCAAAACAGAAGAAGGGGGATGGCTGTTTGTGGGGGTGTTAGGACAAGTTATGACAAGTCGGGACCTGCAGCCGAACGCTCCTGCCTCGTCTATTTAAGAAGCAGTAGCTGATCGCAGATCGTCAGTCACAAATTTTTCAACAATGGAGAAAGCTGAGCACCGCGCAGTGATCATATTTTTGACCAAGGAAGGCAAGAATGCAAAAGAGATCCATGAACGCATGGTTGCAGTGTACACCGAAACCGCCCCTTCCGAGGCAACCATTGCTCGCTGGAATAGGGAGTTCCGCCATGGTCGTGAGTCCCTTGAAGATAACCCCGTCCAGGACGCCCGTCAGACGTGACCAACGAGGACAATGTGGCCCGTGTGGAGAGGATGATCCTCGAAAATCGACGGGTGAAGGTAGATGAAATCGAGCGAGAACTTGGAATATCACATGGAAGTGTTATCAACATCATCCACGACAATTTGGCCATGACCAAGATCTCTGCCCGTTGGGTCCCTAGAAACCTCACGCCCCATGATCTACTTCAACGTCGTCAAAGTCGACAAGGCCAGAGTTGCACAAGCGGCCCTGCGCGAGTGCGGATTAAAGGAGCTCAACCATTCCCCCTACAGTCCAGAGCTGGCCCCTAGCGACTACTTTTTATTCCGCCAGCTCAAGGCTGCACTGCGTGGACGCCGGTTTGAGGACGATGAAGATGTCCAGTTCGCCGTCCAGGAGTGGATTGAACAGCAATCGGGAGATTTCTGGTTGTCGGGAAGTCGAAGCCTCAGGGACAAGTGGCGTAAGTGCATTGAAGTCGACGGTAGTTACATTAAAAAATAATAAAACACTTTTCCTCTTATCTCGTTTCCTTATATCCAAATTGCAAAACTTATTGACCGCCCCTCGTATATATATATATATATATATATATATATATATATATATATATATATATATATATATATATATATATATATATATATATATATATATATATATATATATATAATTCCAACTTTAGCGCAGGAAAGAGAGAACGGAATAATTTTTCTTCGGAAATAGTTATTTCTTACTTCGAAAAAATCCCTTTTCTCTTTCCTGCGGTGAAGTTGCATTTATTTCATCATTCTCTTGCGCCCATGATATATATATATATATATATATATATATATATATATATATATATATATATATATATATATATATATATATATATATATATATATATATATATATATATATATATATATATATATACTGTGGCATACCTAGGATTTTAGGCCGGGGGGGGGAATCTAGAATTTTTGATTTGATAAGAGAAACAAAATTCTTCACTTACTCAAATTAAATCTTCACTTCAATTACTCGATTTCATCTCGCATCGAGGGTTTTATTGTCCAGATTCATGCTATCAGCGGTTAAGTTCTCGAGTTTAAAAATTAAGAAAAGGCACAGAACAGAATGAAACAGAATTATTTTTGTATTGTTACATGAACAAGAGATACAAAACACACGCTTGAACATAGTCTTTATTGTATTAATGATAATCAGCACAAATATTAAATTATAAAATTAGGAAATTAACCACATTAGGCAGTTAACAAACATTTCACCAAATGACTGCCTCAGTACCGACATGAATCATTTTGACGACTGCAGAACAAAAGTTCAAAGCAGGAGCCGTCCATTGCCCTTATCACGAAACACATCAATAACTTTGTCTGGGTCCACCTCAATGTCGTGTGTCATTAGCACCAAAGCATCGAGGCGCTCTTGAGTCTTTATCGACCTCAGATAATTTTTGAGTCTTCGAAGATGAGAGAAGGATCGCTCGGAACTCTTGGTAGACGACGGTCCAGTTCCGAATAGTCTAAGTAGTGTTGCCACGTCGGGCAGCAACTTCGAGTCGCCTTCTTGATGTACTTTTCAAGAGTCCAATCCTCTCGATCTTCCACTCCACTTATTTCAGTCAACCACTCTTGAATTTGAGAGTTAGCATTATCGATTCCATCAGTGAGGTCTTGCTCGTAGATCTTGAGGGCAGGGAGTAGTTTCTTCTAAGTGCCCTCCTGAGCAAATCGGAGCATGGCCTCTTGCAATTACACTACCTGGCACATGCATTTGTCGTCGAACAGGCTCGCTAGTTTGGCTATCATCGCATCCAGAAATGGGACTAGTAAGGTTCTTTCATAGTACAATTCAGGCGTCGACCCTTCTTGGCCCTGTCGAGGTACAGAAATTTCAGTCCCCATGGCGGTGCTCATCTTCAATGCTTTAGTAAACATTGGCTTAAATGCAGTTGAGGACTCCTCTATCATTTTCTCAAGCCTGTGCCTGATGACACGGATGCATTCATACGCCTCCCCAAGATGTTGTGCTGGGTCTTGCAACCCCTGACTCACAGGAAAGGTTAGTCGCAGACTGCGTCTGCCACTGCGAGATAGCAGATAAAACTAGGTCGCGTCATTGCGCCAAGAAGGAAGACAGCGTGGGAGTCGCCATCTTCCGAAAGATGGTTCATGATGGATACGACAGAGGAAAATAGTTCAACTAGAATGGCAATACTGTTGTGGCGTTCACCCACCGCGTAGGGCAGTACGCCTTCAGACGTCATTTCTTGTGTAATGATGCCATCTCATCCTTTTCAATCAGATGCTCAAGTATGTTGGTGCGCTTGGGCGGGTTGGCGAAGAATTCGCAGATTTGGCTAATGATTCCAAAGAGTACTGTGAACTCAGGACGGTCGCAGGCCTTCCCGATCACCAAATTCAGCCGATGAGAAAAACAGTGTACGTAGACGGCGAGAGGCTGCTTAGCCTTCACGATGGCTTGACATCCGTTGAATCGACCGGACATTGATGCTACCCCGTCGTAACTTTGGCCTCGCAAGTTTACCATATCCAACCCTAGAGGGTTGAGGGTGTCCAACATCAGAGTGGCAAGCCCTTGGCCCGAAGTGTCTTTGGCCTCTACAAAAGCGACTAAATCTTTGCTTATCATACCTTCCGATTGCATGGTGCAAAGAATGATGAACGCCTGCTCCGTTTGAGCCGTATCCGTGGTCTCGTCCATCAGCACTGAGAAAAACCTTGCCCACTCAACTTTAGTGACCAACTCGTTGCGAATTAGCTCACCCACTACGTTGCTAAGTTCATTCTGGATTCGAGGAGACGCATATGAAGCGTAGTGAGGTAACTCGGAAAGAAGAGTCTGGAGTGCCTCGTCTCCTCCGTCAACGCGGAAGCGCAAAGCGTTCTAAAATATGCCATCATTTTTCGAGGCCAAGACGTCTCCGGCGTCGCGGTGGCCACGAAAAGCAAGATTATTGCGATTCAGAAAGAGTATTGTTGCTACGATTGATGGCAACTTTGACCCGTTGGCGGCGATCTGGACTTTCCTCTGAGCCATAAGCTGATGATCGATGGCCTGATCACTATCAGTAGTGTGGAGTCGATGCAGTCGCGCACGCTCAACGCAAACAAGATGTGTGACTGATTACCATGATTTTGGAGTATTCCATTCGCGTTTTTTAGGTCTGTTAGCACACGCGTGACTAGCTGGGCGATAGGCTGGTATTTTTCTCCGATTTTGGGGATTTCTTTTTGGAATATAGTACAAGGAATGCAGAGGGACCCGTTGATTTCTTTGGCATAACCAAGCCAATTGAACATCTCGAGCCATCCCCGGTGAAAGCGTCGCCCTTCCTTGTCCACTGGAAATCTTTCGCCTTCTCCTGGCATCGAACGGTTCTCAAGAAGCTGGTTCGGTTCAACTGATGAACATTTAAAGAAGATCCTCCCAGATGAATCCTTAGTAGCTGACCAAGGTAAACTGGTGACGGGGTAGACATCACATTCTGGTTGACAGATGAAGTGGATAGAGAGTTTAACGGGACGGCATACGCGCTCGTCGAAGCGATTGTAAGGTCTTCTCTGGTGGACACGCTCGATGTAGAGGACTAAGAATTTGAAGGCGAAGAACTTGAAGTCAAAGACTCAGACACAGATAACTTCTGACTTTTTGGCACAGGCCGAAAGAAATTCGTCATACTACCTCGCTTCATTGCACAAACCTGTGGTAAGAATAAAAATGATGTTTAGAAAAAGCTACTCGTAAGTTATTTTAAAACCCATTCAATAGTAATGATAAAATATTTTAAATAATTATGTATTTAATTATTATTCAAATTATAATTAGACAAGGAACGGGCGTGCTATTGGCAAGTAGCTGCTCATATAGCTTCTACAGACGAGCTCTATAATGCTCCAATGACTTTTAGATCGCGTTGTCTTCCGGTAGCGCGCAACTAACCACGTGGTGGGGGTCCCCAAACATTCCAAATTACAGGAGGCGACACCACTGTACAATAACTATCTTAATATAACAAAAACAAGTGCATTATCGGCAAGAAACTTATTATATAATTTCTAGAGAGGAGTTCTAGAATATTCCAGTCACCAGTGCGTGGTAGGTGGCGTGTAGCTTCTGGCGGTGACTCGCCGCTGGAGTTATCTTCCGGTAGCGCGCAGCTAACCACGTGCTGGAGGTTCCCGAACATTCCAAATCACCCGAGGCGACAGTAGCAGCCACTGTGACCTTAGCCCATTTTACCTCAATTTGTGCTATTTTAAAACTCAACCTATCTTATCGGTAAAATAAATGTTGCTAAATATCTAATTACTTTTGAAAATTGCTAAAAGTAAAAAAATATTGCCACATTTTCGGGGGAGGGGGCGGTCGCCTTTCCCTCTTCCAAAGAGCAAATTTTCGGGGAGGGCGGCTGCCAAGCTCGCCCCCCCCCTCCTTAGGTGCGCCACTGTATATATATATATATATATATATATATATATATATATATATATATATATATATATAATATATACCGATTGTGTAGGTATTCTTACTCTATTCTTTGATAATGAATGCAATAACGTTCGTAAATACTTGGAATTAGCTTTTCATTTTTCCTGTGCGATTGGTTTATATATATATATATATATATATATATATATATATATATATATATATATATATATATATATATATATATATATATATGGAGTCATAATTTTGGTCTCTGCCATATGCTGTAGATATCAATGGTTCGGATCCCACTTTAATTAGTACCTTCCACGGAATAGTTAATTGACACACTTTATTTTATGTCTTTTAGATTGATCGATTTGATGTAGCCACATGTTTTGCTTGGGCCAGGACCTCCGCATGGGGTACCTCTATAGCAGTGTGGACGAAGCCAACCATTTTGCTGTCTTAACCGCACAACCAAAAGAACGGACTGAAAGTAATAAGAGTTTTCTTTTGTTTATTCCAATTTCTCGTCATTTCGAAATCAAGATTCATACAAAGAACTTTGGGCCACGTGAAAAAGGTCGCCTCGAACAGTGATATCGCTTGCCTCAAATCTATGAGAGCAGATAAACAAAGACACCTCTTAGAGGTTTGTGGCAGACATTATAATTTTGCAAGGCATGGCAAGTCAAGGCAAGACAAGTCAAGGCAATGAAAGACAAGACAAGCTAGGGTAAGACAAGGCAAGATAAGATAAGACAAGTCAAGGCAATGAAAGACAAGACAAGATAGGGTAAGGCGACTCAAGGTAATGCAAGTTAAGGCAAGGCAATGCTAGACGAGATCCTGTGGCAAAATTACTTTATACAAAACTTCTTTCAAAATGGCCAAATATTTTAACTTTGTCGAAAATTGGTTAACCTTATTAGAGAAATAAGAACCAACAAAGACCTCAAGATCCACTCAAGGCTAGTTTAAAACAAAGTCAACATACCTAAGTCGCGGGCTCTCAATTATTCTGACTTATGTACTCCCTGCAACAATCAGTCGATCCGTCGAAATGAGCTAACCAAGAAATGGCCGCTACATACCCGACGGTTTCGTTCCTGTGGTATCATTCATGCGCAGACTTCAAGTAGAGAGTGAGGGAAAAAGAGACAAAATCACAACAAAACTAGAGATTATTTTCGCGTTTAGGAGAAAAAGTATATGCTAGATATCTATAACAAAGAATGAGGTTTTTAATCAGAAATAACGTAACGGCTTTCTAGTAATGAAAAGAACTGATTAATGCCTGGTTAAAACCATTAAAATTATAGTTTAAGTTGATGTGCAGGTAGGGAATCAATTTTCAGCATCCTGGTCAAGTTTACTGGATTTAAGTTGTGATTAAATTAATGTGTTTTGAGAAGGCTTCTTTGCACTTTGAATCTCTACCAACTCTATCAGTAATGAAGTTTTGCTAAGGAGGAAATAAACAACTTATAAACTAAAAAAAATAAACTGGGAGGAAAGTTATTAATTAATTCCTACGAAAAATTAAATATATTAAAATGAGGAAGAATTAGTGAGTCTATTTCAGCCGAACCAGAGAACACGATTGGTCAGCGGTAAGAAATAGTTTTTACCAATAAAATAAAAATTATAATGATTTGGTTCCTGTAATGACTAAAAACTGCTATAAAAATTGTTATAATAACCCGATAATAAAAGGTATAGAAAAATAACATAATAAACCACGATAACAAAAAAAAACAACAAACAAAACTTAACTTTCAGGAGATATTCCAATAACGCAGAAACAAAAATTTCAATCACGAAACAAAAAATTTAACACGCTTAAATTCATAAATAAGACAAAGTAAACAAAAAAAGTATTAACAGAATATTTCACGAGTACAAAATGTAATCATAAACTGATGAAGTTAAGGTTATAAAGTACCTCTGAACCGCATGGAATATGTTAACAAAACCATGACCCATAGTTATTTTGCAGAAGAGCACTAAAAATTACGATTTACATATATTATAATCTGCCCTTTTAACCATGATTTTGTCCAGCTGTCTCAATAGCAGTCTCAATATGGTCTATTCTTTCTTCGTCGACGGCACACACTCAGTCGCCATTTGCCTTGTTTCAGCTTGAAGGTGTCTCTGTCACCTCCTAGCGCCCCTCGACCCACGTACTCCAACCCTCTCATCGAAATTTACAACTGTTTAACTTTAGCCATCGTTTGCCTGCCTTGGTCAGTTGCTCTCTCGACGCCTCAAGTGATTACTAATTTCCTTGTTGCCTGACGACCTTGCCACTGCAAGATTCTGAGACGTCTTCAGGTGACTTACCCAATCGTAATCGACGTTACGTGCAGCTACTGTCTGTTTTGAACTACCTCTCTGCCACACACTCTTATCCTTCTAATTTTCGGCTCCTTTCAGCATAGGGGTAATTTTTCCTCCGTTAAGTAACTGTAAGTACAGCATATTGTTCGAAAGCACCCACTTTGGTTTATTGTTCGAGTTTGTCTTATACAATGTAATCTTAATCCATGTGCTTGTTAAATTATCCCTTATCGAACTTAATTTCTGAATACTTATGTTCTGTTAAACACGCAACACGAACAATATCTGCACCATAGAGAGAACAATTATATGTTTCCCTCGTTGGTCATTTTTCCTGTAAGATATAGTTCCCATCCTTGTTTTATGAGAAGTAATATGCTATCCCTTTTTTTCACTTGCAATATCAACGGATCAATTGCAGAACTTTTAAATTGACGATAAATTCGAATCTTGTACTCCATAAATTATAAATTTACAATCACTGGTGGTGGAAAAAAGCGGTGCCGATGTACTTGAAAAGTGCCAGGGATGTGCTATGGAGAGGGTAATGGACACCAGCAGTATACTAGGGATGTTGACATCCGGCGTAGGCGAAGATATATATATATATATATATATATATATATATATATTGAGGGAAATGATATGCACGACTGAGCTTTGAAGGTTTATTTCTGAGCTTTCAGACCTAAACTAGGGTCCTTCTTCAGAGATGTACTGAGCGGAGTGGAATCCAAACTAGGAATGGTTTAGGAAAGAGATGGGGATATATTTATAGCATGAGAGGGTTCTTTCAGGGAGGCGGGATGAGTGAAAGATGTTTATGTTTGTTAAGAGGGTTATACAGTTGCCAGGATACTGGCTGATCTTCTTTGTTTGGAATGTGTTCTTTCTTCTATTTCCTGTGTGTTTTTTCTCTTTGTCAGTTTACTTCTAATTCACTTTCCTTCTTGTATTTATTTTTTTATTTTACTGTTTTGAGTCGGGGTAGCTTCTCAGGTAACGTTAATTCTAATTCTTATATAGTTTATTTGTTTTGCATGTATGTTTACGTTTACTCATTCTTGTTTTGTTTGCTTCTAATTCTGCTTTTGTTCTTTCTTGATTATCAGTTTGTTTTTATTTCAGGCATTCATGCCTTTATTTGAAGTTATTCTTGGTTAATTTTGTTTTTGGTTTCATTTGGTTATTGGCTCTTCCTCTCTTTGGAGGTGATGCCTCCTGCTTCGGAAGGATTCGCGTCCGGAGTTTTGATTTTCAACGATGAGTTGTCTGCTCGTTTCTGTATGTTTTTCCTCGATCTTTTGCAGACCTTTTTGGCCCGTTCTTCTAATATTTTGTTGATCGGAATTAATCTGGCCGTGTCGATAATTTCCTCCATTTTTTTTCCTTTCTCTTCTTCTAGTGTTTGTAATTACATAGCCGCTTTGTTCTGGACCCTTTGCAGTTTCTTTTTATTACTTTTTGTTGTGGTGTGAATTGGGATCGGAAGATACACCAATACCGATTCTATGAAGGCTTTATATAGTGTCCTTATTCGTTTCCGATCAAGATTTTCCATTTTGGCTTTGCTAATTCTTTCCTTTATATGTGCTTGATATCCTGTTTTCCCCATCTGTAGGCCTACTACCTTTCCTTCCGACATGCATGTGTATTCTACCCCGTCGATGGTTAACGGATCTTTTTTGCGTCTCATTATGGAGATGATTTTGAATTTGTTCAAATTAGTTTTAATTTTCCATTTTTTCTCGTAATCATTTAAATTATTTTTTATTTCACGTTCCGTAGTTCTTGCCTGCCATCTGGGGTTCGTGGTGCGTGTGGAGATCACCTGGCTGATGTCATCGGCGTAATGGTTTAGTGTAGGGTGTAGGGAAAAAGGTGTAGAAGGAGAGATAGAGAAAGATTACCAGCCCCCTCCCTTCCCTACTCCGGTCATCTTGAGATGACCGGAGGGGGAGGAAAGGGAACCCGGCCCCCAGGCCTCCCCTCTCTTCTCCGAGGTCTTGAAAGACTACTGGAAGGGGAAGAAGGAGATCAGGATAAGAAGAGGAAGAGGAAAAGTTAGAGATAGCAAAGTTTGAAGAGAGAGCAAGTTGATTGGTGGGCCTACAGCTTTACGTGGAATCCGAACCATGGTGTGTAGTTTATCCTCAACTATTTATTCTTACTATAGTACCCCTGCTTGTTCTACATATTCTGTGTTTAGCCCTTTAGGCGTGAAGAATAGAAGAAAAACTGTGGAGAGAAGAATAAGGAAGTAGTAGAGTTGCAATTGAATGTTAAGTTGCATGAAGGTCATTCTAATCTCTCTCCTTTTAGAATGTCTAGTTTAGAAATAAGATATATTAAGTTGGTGTATGCCTGAGCTTCAGGCTTATCCTTCTTTGTGTTGCTGTTAGGTGTTCAAACTGTTTTTATTTTTTTATATTACCATTACTGATAATGCTTTTATCCTTGCTATTACTTTTGTTTTAGTTTTCTTCTTTTTTCCTTTCCTTTCTTCTTCTGACTTCTAATGTTATCAAATTATTACTTACCCTCTCTTTAACTTTGTGTTAGCCCGTGAAGTATTCATCCTCTTCTTGATCGAACCTAATTGTATAGGTGGGGAAGAGGTTATGCGATCTCCCCTTATCTCTTTGGGTGATTAAATTCTTGATCTCCTCTCCTATTTCCTGTTGTGTTTGTTGAATTAGCTTCTTGGCTCTTTTTTCTAGTATCTTGTTAATTGGTTTCATCTTCACTTATTTATGTAGATCTCTTTATCTTCTTCTGTCTCTTCTTCTCGTGTCGGTGATTATTAATAATGCCTTGTTTTGAATTATCTGTAGTACCATCATGCTACTCTTTGAAATGGTGTCATAGGTATTACTGGGTATACCATTGCTGACTGGATGATCGCTTGATATACTTTCTTTTTGTTTCTCCGGACTTGAGCCTATATATTAGTCTCATTCCCTCTCTTCCTTTTTCAACTCTTTCTTTAACATGTCTAAAGTATCCTGTCCTGGTCATTGTCAGTCTTAGTACCTTGGCTTCGCTAGCATACTCATATATCTATCCTTCAACGTGTATGTCTCTGAGTTTCCTCCTATAAATTTGCACTATCTTGAACTTATTTCTGTTAGTGCTTATTTTCTTTTTTCGTTCGTGCAAATTAATCCTCCTTATTTCTTCTGCTGTTAATCTTGCCTGCATTTCTGAGTTTCTGTAGGGGCAGACGACGATTCATGTGACATCATCTGCGAATTGCATGTTGGATAATCCGTGTGTAAATAGTGGTGGGATGTCTGGGGTATACACTGAGTCTAGTGATGAGCTCAGGTACCCTCCCTGAGGCAAGCCAGCCTCCATCTTAAATATTTCCCCTCGGTAGTTCCCAATATCTATGTATGCACGTCTATCCATCACGTAATTGCAAATGACTCTTTCCATTTTGTCATGCATACGTAGTTGTAGTGTTTTAATTGCATTCCTCTAATCCAAAATCCGTCGAATGCTTTTGAAACGTCCCTGCAGACGATGTCAACGCTTGCATTCTCTTTCTTCGCTTTGGCTATTTTTTCGGTAATGACCGTGAGTGCCATTTCCGTGCTTCTTTTTTTTTCTAAATCCAAATTAAACTTATTCAGTAAATTGTTTTCTTCCAGGTGCTCACACAGTCCTTTGTTTATAATCTTCTCAAACACCTTCCCGATGAAGTCGACTAAAATGATTGGTCTATAGCTGTCTACTCTCGCTGGTTGTTTTCCTTCTTTAGGGATAAAGATCATCTTGGCGACCTTTAATTCCTTCGGGAAGCAGCCGGTGTTCAGGCTGGCGTTAAAAACAAAGGAAATACCATGTAGTATACTTTCTGGTATTTTTTCGTAGTGCTTCTTAGTGAGTCCAGATCTTCCTGGTGCCTTTTGTTCAAACAGCGAAATAATACTCTTGACCTCTGGCACTGTGATTTTTGCGTCATTACCGTCAAGGGTGTCTCTCTCCACATCTACAGTTGGATGTGGGTGAACTTTCTCTGCATTCTCGTTGAGCGCTGCAGTGATGTATCGTTTAAAGTCTGAGTCGAATTCTTCATTATCTTCTTCGCTTATGCAAAAAATCCTCTTCCAGTTGCCCTTGAATAATGTTTTTATCGTGTCCTCGTCTTCGGTGTTATTTTCTTGGTTGTCTTTGATTACGAGTTTTCTTGTTCCTACTTTGCCTTTCATCTGTTTTAGTTTTTTCAAAATTCCTTCACTGGTTCATCATGTCGATTTTCTGGATTGTTTCATTCCAGTGTTCTTTTTATTTTTCTATATTTCTGTATTTAGTTCCCTTTTAGTCTTTCTCAACTCACTGTGTAGCTCCCTCGTTGGTCCATTGCTTCTTATTTTCTTTGAGATTTCTTTCAGTCGTCTGTGTTTTCGTACCATTCCGGGTGTGCATGTGAAAGTTTTGATAGTCTCTTAGCGGTTTGGGGGGACAGTCTTATCGTCTGCTGCCTGCATAGATTTCCTTATTTTTTCTAGTTAAGTATCGATCTCTTCCAAAGTTGCGTCTTCTAGTGGATTAGATTCGAATGAGTTTAGTTCTCTTTTGTATATCTCCCAGTCTGCTCTATAGAAGGCTTTTCTTGCTTTACCTGGGATTTGAATTGGTCTTTGGTTAATTGTGAGAAGAGTTGCAGTATGATCTGTACATGGTATATCCTCCGGCCTCATATGATAGTTGTATGGTAGATAATTATTGCCTAAGCAGATACCCGGCTTTGTGGCAGAGGTTTTTGTCACAAAAGTATGGTATTCTGGGCCCAGTCGTTGGCAGATTCCTCTTGCGAATAGCGCCTCCAGGTGTCTTCTTAGACCGTTTCTGTAGCCGCTCTCTCGGCAGTGAGCATTGAGGTCTCCCATTAGTAGTACCGGGTTTCTGTTATTAACGATGTTAATGAAGTTATTAATTGGCAAATGATCTCTTCTAGGTGGTTTATATCCCATTGCTATTACGATGCTAGATAGTTCTAATTTGACTTCTATTGCGAAGTATGATTCATCAAGTTCATCGCAAGTTCTGTATTCGATGCCTTTTTTGATCGCTATTGCAGCTCCATTGTGTGATTGTCCTGTGGGGTTTACGGCTATTACATAGTTATTCCATATTTATTTTTATCGTTTGCTAAGTTTACTCTGTGTGCAGAAATTAAGACAAATGTTTCCGAACATTTGTCTTTTGTTTCTCCATCTGTTGACGTTAATGGTTTAGGTAGGTAGGTAGGTAGGAGAAAAGGTGTGAGAGAGTAAAAGACTAGTGCGTCCAGAGCTATTTCGCCTCCCCTCTTCTCCCTCAGCCCCATCGTCAGGGCCAGCAGAGAGGAGAAGGGGGCGAGCGAGCCCGGACTCCTCCCGTTCCCCTATTCCCTCTCCTTATGCCTTGAAGCACCGGGGAGAAGAACATAGGAGGAGATAGGAGAAAGACAGAGAGAGGAAGAGGATAAAGAGCGATAAAACAGCGAGAAACTAGTAGTAGATCTAACAGGTAACCTAGGTGCTCTTGGCCCTATATCTAAAACGCGGTACTAATACCACGGTGTGTATCACCCACTCTCGTATTAGTGTAAAACCCGTGTTGACAACAGTAATAAAGAATTAGAGACGAAATGAAGGAAGTAGGAGAGTTGCTGAGAACTGAAAATTGCTTGGAGGTCAAGCTAATCTCTGGCCATTTTATATAGTTTGAAGTTGGTATTGTAAGTAAAGAGTAAGTACCTGAGATCCAGGTGCATTTGTTATCCGTTTTGTATCCTAGTACTTATAGTTGGCGTTCAAACCATTATTGGTGTGTGAGTATTTGTTACATTATATGTTTTAATTGCTTTTCTTTTTTGTTTATGTTGTAATCTAATTGAAATTGTTTAATTTGGCATGCATGTTTCTATTTATCTTATCTTCTTCGTACGTTGTCTTCTCAGTGGTTGTTTTTGTCCCTTTGGTGATCTTCTTAGTCATCTGTTTCTATTCGCGTCGGTAGTATCACTACGTGAATATGCCTACTTCTTCCACGTCCTCATTACCGATTCTCCCATCCAGCTTGGAAACAGTCGGTGAGGCCTCCAATCTGCTTCTATCTCTATATGCGCTGTCAAACCGTCTCCAATTTCGTCGCGAGTCTTCTCGATGACACCTCTAGCCCTTTTACTGATTATCTTGTTCAGGGGCTCGATGTTGGCTTCTCCCTTTTCTACCCTTTTCATTTCTGCTCTTCTGGTATCAGTTATAAGGTACATTGCTTTATTCTGGACCCTTTGCAATTCAAACAGTTTGGTTCTTGACATTGTACACATTGCGATTGCTGGGTAGATTAGTGTTGGTTGAACAATCACATTGTAGATCTTCTTTTATTCTGCAGTCTTAGCCTTCTTAACTTATACAGGAGTATCAATCATCTCCTTTATTTCTCTATTCTTTCTGCTACGTGTTTAATGTAGCCGGTCTTTGATATCGTCAGTCCCAGTAGTTTACAATCATTACTATAATTGTATCTGTCATTATCCACGTTGATATCTGCTGCCTTTCTTCTGAAAATGGGTACTATTTTAAATTTATCTCTCTTCGTACTTATTTTCCATTTGCGCTCGTATTCATTCAATCTACGGATTTCTTCCGCAATCGCCCTTGCTTGGAATTGGGTTGCCTGTAGGGTGAAACCACGACTTGTGTTATGTCATCCGCGAACTGTATATTCATGCAACCCTCCCTCTCTGGGGAGGGGGGGACGTCTGCTGTATATAATGCGTATAATAACGGACTCAGGAAACTGACTTGGTGAACTCCAGCCTCCAGCTTGAAGAAGTTCCCACTGTGATTGCCCGTATCCATATACACGTATCTCTCGGATACATAATTGTATAGTATCCTTTCCCGTAAGTTGTCCAAACCCAGCTGGAGTATTTTGTTTTTCAGGCCTTGCAGCCAAACTTTGTAAGTGCTCTGGACACGTCTCTACATACAATGTTCACGCTCTTCTTTTTGCCTTTAACGTTGGTTATTTTCTCCGTTATTAAGCATATATCTGTGATCCTTTTCTTCCGGAACCCGAATTGGCACTCTTTATACAGGTTATATTCCACAAGATGTTTGTCCAGTCTCTTCTTTATTATTTTTTCGTATACTTTACTGATAAAATCCAGTAGCGAAATTGGCCTGTAATTTTCTACCCTGTATGGAGATTTTCAAGTTTTAGGGATGAAAATCATCTTAGCCACCTTCAGATCCTTTTGAAAGTATCTTGTATTTAGGCAGGCATTGAATACATTTTTCAATCCCTCCAAGATGTTGTTCGTCGCTTCCATGTAATTTCTCATCGTGAGCCCTGAGACTCCCGGCTCCTTTTGCTTAAAGCTGCTTATTGTTTCTTTAAGCTCTGCAACGGTTAGTATTTCTCTATTATCCTCGTTGTTGTTCCTCAACTCGTCGCCTGTCTCATAATGTTGTGTTCTCGCCCTTGCTTGGTTGAGTTCTCGAATAGTTGTGCCCTCAAAATGCGTGTCGAAGTTTACATTTTATAATGGTTTAGGTTGGGAAAGGACACATGATTAATAGCAAGGATGCGGCTGGTAAAGTAGCGTTTAGGTTGGGGAAGCACATTAGGTGGGAAAGAATACATGATTAATCGTCGGGATTCTGCTAGTGAAGTAGCGTTAGATAAGCCTTGGAGTAAAAAATAAGGATAAACCCGATTTTATGGGCTAGTATAAATTAAAAGAACATAATATTCAATATTCCACAATAACATCGTTATAAACATAATTTTTTTAAGGAGTAAGAGTGATTATAAGAACTATTGCACAGTAAATGAAAGCTTTTACAGCCAATGACTACCAGCAACCCATACCGTTCTACGCATAAGTTAAGAGCATCATGAATAACGCGTTTCCGACTATGCAGACACGATCTCCTTCCTGACCACCCCCCAACCGTCGTCCAGTCATAAACACCGCGAGACACACCCAAATACACCACACATCAGTATCTTGCCACCGAGCTATCAACTCTTCATATCCCCTCTCAAGTTATTTCAGGACCCTTTTCCTATACCACTACCTGATCTCCTGTGTTACACAGTGATCTCTGTTCTTTCTATATATACATCGATTAGATTCGAATGAAAGTCCTCCTTCGCTCGTGGAATCGAAATCTCACTATTCACGAGTAGAATGCGGGTGCCCCAAGGAGGGGGAGCTCACTACCCAGTGGGGCCCCACGGGCTCGGCCTCCCAGGACTGTAAGAGAGTTCTCCTTCGCACTATACGGGGGGGGAGCTAAACTGTCAAGAACAGCCGTGATAGAGGCTATCTATAAACATAGCAATGTAGCCTTCATCAGGCTAATTGACACCCCGACTGGCTACGCGTCAATCTGCTATTACCATGGAGGATGTTGAACGGCTGGTCTCGAACAAGGCCAAGGTCCACCTCCAAAAAATCAGACTAGAGGCGAACATCCCACAAGAAATATTAGTGCAACGTACTTTTATTCTTCGGCGGCTGGACCCGCTCTTCACTTACAACACCTATGAAGAAATCAAGGCAGAGCTGTCAGCGAAGCAGACATGGGCCAACATTTTAAAGGTGGAAAAATTCGGCAACGGAAACAGTATAGTGAAGATCATCTTCTCGAGCATCGAGATGGCGAGAAGAGCCAAAAAAAAGATGGGCTGCTTGGGTTTTACCTAAGGGTATCAGCCGAGCAAATCGAAATAGAAGACTACATACCGACCGACTGCTGCTACAAATGCTATGCAGTCGAAAAGCCCTTAACAAAGGAATGCACAGCGACGGTAAGTGCATTCTCCAACTGCGCCAATTCCGGGCACGGTTAAGAAGATTGTATGAAAGAGAAGCAAAAGTGCGTCAACTGTGGAGGAAACCATAGGGCCTTGGCCATGAGGTGCCCATCCGCAAAGAAGCAATCTGTACAAAACAGGAGAATATAAAAAGAAAAAAGAGGTTTGAACCAAGACCAACTACGCTCAAGCGGCGGCCCCGAAGCTGGTGATACCAGAAGCGGGCAAAGATATCATGACAATGATCATCTTTGCTCACATGGCTAACCTGGCTAACCCCGGCTCCTTTTCCGAAGCACTTAACTGTCTTCTGGAAAAGAACGGAGTTACCAAAAAACTCTGGTTCTTCGAAAATCCAGACTCGACGGGAATACTTAATATCCAGTTTACCGACAAATCCCAACGGAATCATCGACCAAATGAGGAGCTAACACAGTCCCCTACCAAAGAACCAAAAATAACGGAAGAAACTTCGGGAGGAGAGGGAGAAACGGAGAAACGCGCAAAAAAGAAAAGGAAAAAGGGAAGAAGATGAAAAAAACAGAGGAAATGACAAACGAACAAAATTCGTCGGACGAAGAAGAAGCGCACGAAGAGGAATACACGGAAGTTTCCCTAACCGACAAAAAGGAAGTCCTCGAGAACGGTTACTTCTTCGACGGCAAGGACGTGGGCCTCAAGGTATTTGGCTATCTCCTGTGCCCACCCTCAAAAGACGACTCAGAATTTATCTGTGATAGGACGGTCTGAGGCCGCTTAATTTCATCCGCTATCACATGTTGTTTAGAAACACGTTGCTACCCACGTGCATCTTCGCGTCAAAGCAGGGCGCCCTATCGCCACCTGAGTCAATATTTAACCAAGGAGGTGGTCCTCCCCCCCCCCCCCGTTTCGCTCCATGCGTCGATCTCGCCAGATTGAGTTAGGCTTATGGGCGGATAAGGTATGTTCTCAGGCGCAGCTGGGCATTCCCTCGAAGCCCCCACTCCATTGTCCCCTACGCAAAGGGGATGGCTCGACTAATTATATGGAAACTTTACCGATTAGATCAGATCAGATCCAGATTATCTTCACGATACATCACGCCGATCCGGTCTCACCTTGTGCACCAGGGGCCCTCTACCTCGAGATCCACTATTTTTGTCCAGAAGAAGACAATATCCCTTGAGTGCCAAGGTTCAAGCCTTCAAGACGCCAAGTCCACAAGGCACACCCTGTTGTTCAGAAAGAGAACAACGTTAGAACAGCCATTGTTCTTTGAGCCCGTAGACAAGAGACGGTTCTCACCCCCGCCCCCCCCTGTTGTTCAGAAAAGAACAACGTTAGAACAGCTATTGTTCTTCAAGCCCGTTCATCAAGAAACAGTTCTCATTCCCAAAACGTCACGTCAGGATAAATTAATCTCCCCCCTTCGGCTGGAACTCGCCAGCGGACCGAAGATTCCTTCGCATCGCCTTCCTCTGCACAACAACTTGTAATTACGTAAGCTGAGCATTACCTTTGAGTATTTAACCTTTCGTCAACCTTACCCTGCGCTTTAAATGGTTTAGTGATCCAGCCCATCCATTTAATTTTTATTTGTTTACCTTTTTAAATCTCTCCCAAATCTTAATCCTCGGATTAGCCAGATATAGCCACGACCCTTTCCATTCTCTGTTTATGTAAACATTTTCAGTTTTGCGTGTTGTTGATAGTTTAATTAATAAAACTCTATTTTATTAAAGATAGCCATATTATTATCCTTGAGCTCAGTTCCACTTCTTAAGCATATTGAAGATAAATAACATCGGTCAACCAGATAGCCACGCACTCGAAATATAATTGAATCATTCCCACAACGAATAGTTATATATGGTATATCGTCGAGAGTCCATTCTACGAACATATATATATATATATATATATATATATATATATATATATATAGATATATACTATTTAAATTTGGTATCAAGTGTGTAAGGTTTAACGCTATATCTTTGCAAACACTGGTCTCAGTCGAGTAAAGCATATTGTTATTCGTTATAAGAATAGAGTATAGTAGTTCCCTTTTGTTTTAACGATTGCTATCCTCTTTTTTTTAAACTTAAGAAGCTGGAGTAGCTCAAGGAACTGTTATAATAATTTGTTTGTGTTTTTTTGTGTGATTTTAGTCATTGGTTATCTAGATCGAGAAACCAATTACGAATAGGTCAGTGCCCATATTTAGGTAGGCTAATTCTCTAGAAGGCATAATTCTTATTGCAAGGAATTTAGTTGGTTGACTATTGCGCCCCCAAGTGCAAATATGACTCAGTTCGAGATCTTCAAAGCGCAAGGAGAATCCTTGGGACTTTCCGGAAGAGAATTAATTGAGTACGTTCAAGAGGAGCAAAGAACGGAAAGAGAAAAGTTAAGAGAAGAAAGAGAAAGAGAAATCCAACGGGAAGAAAGAGAGGAACGGAAAAGACAAGCTGAGCTTCACCATCATATTGAAATGGCTTGTGTAGAAGCCGAAATACAATCAGCCAGTTCACGTTCAGAAGCCCTGCCAAATCTCCCACTTAAGCTCCCCAATTTCAGGGAAGGAGAGGATTTCGGAGCATTTTTAGCCCACTTCGAAAAGATCCTCGAGATCAATAACTTGGATATGGAGGCTGAAGGTGTAGCAAGATTACTTTCCCTGTCGAATTGTAAATTGCGCGAGATTTTCATATCTTTACCATCTAAAGATACAATTAACTACAGCAGCTTAAAAGCTGAGTTATTGGCCGCTCATAATATGACTCCTGATTTCTACCGACAAGAATTTCGAGGAGGTCGTATTGAACCCGGACAGACGTTCCGTCAATTCAGATAAATTCTTCAGAGGAATTTTAAATTCTGGTTAGAATCCTCAAAGGTTGATCCTAACTACGAGTCCTTAACAGACTTCATGTTGCGGGATCATTTTTTGGCGTCTCTCACGACGGAGATCCGCGCGTTCGTCAAGGATCGTCGGTGCCAGACCTTTAAAGAGTGTACCGAAGAAGCGGATGTCTATGCCGCAAGCCATAATTTATACCCCAAGGAGAATCGAACTTCTCGTTAACCCCCCAACAAGGAAAGAAGGAAGGATTCACGCCCCTTCTCAGGAAAGCCGACGAAGTTTACGAGACCCATAAAACCCAAAAACTTCTTTCCCCAAAACCAACAAAGGAACACCAAACCTCCCGTTAAGATTTCTCCTCCATCACTCTTCCCGAAGCGACCAATCATATGCTTCACCTGCGATGTAGAAAACCACATGAGCTGGAATTGCCCCCAAAATTCTAGGCTTAAAAGCGGCTTAGCCCACCAAGATCACCAGATTAATGCCACCCCAGCTTCTCTGGTGGTGCAGACCCAAGCAGTAACTTCTCCTCCTCCATCAGGCCACCAGGTAAATTTTATTTTTGACAAAAGTTCACTGGGAACTTTGAAATTTGAGGAGGGCAGCGTGAACGGCTGCCGTGTATCGACTCTCGTCAGGGACACAGGGTGCACGTGTTTCATCGTGTCTGACGAGCTCCTCCCCCCAGTGGACCCTAACCACGAAAAATTGCGGTGGTACATGACTACCTTGGGCGGGCGAACCAATTCCCCGTCGTTAGATGTTACCTGCAGTGTCAGTATTATGATGGCTGGGCTGAAGTCATTTCAGCATCCATACAATTCTGTTCAGTACTTATAGGACAGAGCCCTCAAGTAAGTTCGGAACCTGAGTCCCAGGTTTCCCTTCCTCGAGGCCGAGCTAAGAAAGAAGCCCAGGAGCCCATCCCCCTCAGAACCCCGATACCGTCCGAATTCTCGGAGACCCTTAACCAGGACTTTAGGACGGCACAAAAGGAGTGTGAATTACTAACACCCTTAGGTGATAAGGCCCAAAACAAGGACACGGAGACTGTCCGTGGACCCAAAGGAAAAAAATTACCCCCAACGCGCCCATGGAGATACGTTCGTAGCATTGGACGAAACATCGGCGCTTGAAGAGGATTACCCCGCGGAGTCCCTTAATGTAATAGAGACAGTGTGCATCCAACCTGATGATGATTATCCTCTTCCTTTCCTACCAGGCGAGTCTTTTGAACCCTCTGACCTGGATATCGACGCGCAGCTGACACCACATCAAAAGAGTCAGCTACAAGAGCTATTATGTCAGTTCGACGACGTTATTTCAGAGAAGCCTGGGTGCGCTACTAGTTTCGAGCATGATATCAAATTAACAACCTTAGAACCCGTCCGTTCAAAACCCTATCCCATGCCGATTCATTTACGCCAAGCCCTCAACGCTGAAGTTGATAATTTTATTAGTTTAGACATAATAGAACCGTCCACCTCTAGTCATTGTTCCCCAATCGTCATGGTCAAGAAACCTGATGGCTCTTATCGGATGTGCATCAACTTCCAGGAGTTAAATTCGGTAACTGTGTTCGACGCCGAGCCCATCCCGTTGGTAGACCAAAACCTCTACCTTTTTGAAAACGCCAAGTTCATCTCAGAACTCGATTTGTGCAAGGCGTATAATCAAATTCCCCTCCGGCCCGATGTGAAAGCATATACAGCCTTTGCAACGGAGAAAGGCTTAATGCCATTTAAGCGCCTTCCTTTTGGCCTCGTGACTGCTTGTAGCAACTATAACCGTCTCATGAGAAGGTTGTTAGATGGACTTCCGAATGTATCCTTTTACTTCGATAACGTCTACTTCGCTACTCGTGAATGGAGTCACCATTTAACCACCCTATTAGCTCTCTTCGAGCGACTGCGCGAAAATGGCCTCACCATTGGCCCCAGCAAATGCCATTTTGCCCACGAAACCATAAAATACTAGGGTTTCAAAATAGGACAAAGTTAGTTAGGTCTCCAAGAGGACAAGATTAAGGCAATCGCCGACATGCCCCTCCCGAATACTAAGAAGCAATTAAGATCATTCCTAGGATCAGCTTCTTACTATCGGCGATTTGTCCCGAATTTCGCTGAAATTTCGGCGCCCCTCAGCTCCTTTTTAAAAAAGAATTCCCTCGATCGTCTACGTTGGAATGATGTCACTGTTTCCCATTTTAATCAGCTCAAGAGTAAGCTCATTTCTGCCCCTATTTTAAAGTTGCCCAACCTGGAAAAATCCTTTGGGATTAAGACTGACGCGAGCAACGAGGGCATTGGAGGTGTACTCCTTCAATATGAGGATGACGGAACGAGTCATGTAGTTGCATTTGCTATTCGCCAATTATTACCACGCGAAAAGAGATATGCCACTATAGAGAAGGAAGCTCTATCAATTATCTGGGTTATAGACAAATTCAAAATGTACTTGATAGGAAAAGAATTTCAGATAGGAATTGAACACCGCCCGTTGGCCTATATTCGGAATGTACGACACTCCAACGGCCGAATTATACGCTGGAGTTTACTCTTGCAAGAGTATCAATTTAAGATAAATTATATAAAAGGTTCCTATAACCAGGTCGCTGACGCACTCAGTAGGAATGCGTTACCAAATAGTATAGATTAATTGTATTCGTAGGATTAGGATCTCCATGTATGTACATACCGTCTTGTACGACTTAAATTAGATTCTCTTGTAATATAATTAGTTAATGTATATGTCTGTTTTTTGTGGCTCAATGTCTATTTTTTTTCGTATGTATATATATTTGTACCCATTAAATTACGTATAAATTATTTTGTCCCATATGTACTAATTTTATATCATTTCATTGCTCCATGTCCCTTTTATGATTAAGTTTGTATTAATGGTTAGTTTTCCCTATAATCAAAAGATCAAAATAATCATATGTATTGAGTTAATACTAGTTAGGTGCATGAAGGTACGGTCGTTGCAAGAAAGCGAGTCCTCCACAACGGAGCTCTATCGTTGTCCCTTCTCTCTTTTTTTTCGAAGTGACAACTTCCCCCGGAATAGAGGGGTGTGATAGAATGGTCTGAGGCCGCTTAATTTCAACCGCTATCACATGTTGTTTAGAAACACGTTGCTACCCACGTGCATCTTCGCGTCAAAGCAGGGTGCCCTATCGCCACCTGAGTCAATTTTTAATCGAGGAGGTCATCCCCCCCCCCTTCGTTTCGCCCCATGCGTCGATCTCGCAAGATTGAGTTAGGCTTATGGGCAGATAAGGTATGTTCTCAGGCGCGGCTGGGCATTCCCTCGAAGCCCCTACTCCATTGTCCCCTACGCCAAGGGGATTGCTCGACTATTTATATGGAAACTTTACCGATTAGATCAGATCAGATCCAGATTATCTTCGCGAGACATCACGCCGATCCGGTCTCACCTTGTGCACCAGGGGCCCTCTACCTCGAGATCCACTATTTTTGTCCAGAAGAGGACAATATCCCTTGAGTGCCAAGGTTCGAGCCTTCAAGACGCCAAGTCCACAAGGCCCACCCTGTTGTTCAGAAAGACAACAACGTTGGAACAGCCATTGTTCTTTAAGCCCGTTGACAAGAAACGGTTTTCACCCTCCCCCCTGTTGTTCAGAAGAGAACAACGTTAGAACAGCCATTGTTCTTTGAGCCCGTAGACAAGAGACGGTTCTCACCCCCACCCCCCCTGTTGTTCAGAAAAGAACAACGTTAGAACAACCATTGTTCTTCAAGCCCGTTCGTCAAGAAACGGTTCTCATTCACGAGACGTCACGTCAGGATAATTTAATCCGCCCTCTTCGGCTGGAACTCGCCAGCGGACCGAAGATTCCTTCGCGTCGCCTTCCTCTGCACAACAACTTGTAATTACGTAAGCTGAGCATTACCTTTGAGTATTTAACCTTTCGTCAACCCTACCCTGTGCTTTAAATGGTTTAGTGATCCAGCCCATCCCTTTAATTTTTATTTGTTTACCTTTTTAAATCTCTCCCAAATCTTAATCCTCGGATTAGCTAGATATTCCCACGACCCTTTCCATTCTCTGTTTATGTAAACATTTTCAGTTTTGCGTGTTGTTGATAGTTTAATTCATAAAACTCTATTTTATTAATGATAGCCATATTATTATCCTTGAGCTCAGTTCCACTTCTTAAGCATATTGAAGATAAATAACATCGGTCAACCAGATAGCCACGCACTCTAAATATAATTGAATCATTCCCACAACGAATAGTCATATATGGTATATCGTCGAGAGTCCATTCGCCTACTTGGCATCGCCAAGGGGGAATTCAAGTGGACCTTCGAGGGACCTTCCTCACCGGACGAAATTGCAGCATTAATGTTAAAGGGCACGGTGTTCATCCCACTATCGGACGTGCACGCCGTGAACATGTCAACATTCAAAGCCATAAAAAGGGGCCAAAAAACGTTCGAAATAAAGTGCAAAATACAATTGTATAAAATATAACGATAAGCCCAAAAGTGAATTAAATAAATAATGATAAAATAATTGATAATACAGGTATCAGTGATTTGGAAAAGTGTACATAGAAAGTGTGTGTTAATTAATTTACGAAATATATCTAGTATCAAATTATCTATTGTGAATTAATCAAATAATTGACTTAAAATTAGATTAAAATCATCAGCTGTCCACTGAAATAGAATACTAAAAAGGTTTTTACAACAAACGCGTAGAAATAATATAAAGTAATTAAAATAATGTGTAGTTAATGTTAGAAATATATAATAATGTATAAATATATATGTAAAGTTTTATTAATAATTTTTTTATAACTATATGTGAAATTTGTATTGTATAGAGCTAGAAAAATTTGGTTTCCACGTCTGTTATAACTATCTCTTCTCTGCTAAATTCTATTTTCCCCACTGTCCGCTATATATTTACATTTATGTAATCTCTCTTTGTAATTCATTATTAATAAACCGTAAAAGGTGAAAGCAATAAATCGTTGTGTTATTCCAGACTGTTGTAGCAGCTGGGAATATCGATGTGTCGATTGATGCAAGTTTCATTGGAGAACCATGCTTCGCGGAACTCTCTGCTCCTCTTGTTTCTGGATCGTCCGAGTATTCTGGTTCCCTCCCAATCCATGTGGTGTTGTTGGTTATTGTGATGTCAGGAGATTGCCGGGAGTGGGTCATTCCTCTGGATTGTCCTCTGGTGTTCCTTTACCTTGTTCGTAGTTGTTTTCCACCTTGCACCATGTATGTCACCGGGCAATCGTGGCATTCAATTTCGTACACAATTCCAGCTTGTTCTTCAAAGGTTTGTTTGTTTTTCACCTTTGTCAGTTTCTAGCGTATGGTATTCGTGGGTTTGTGTGATACGTCGATGTTGTATGGACGGAGGAGTCTTGCTGTTATTTCTGATTTCCTTTGTATGTATGGGATTGCGATTATTTTGCATTTTGTTCCATCGTCGTTTCTGTATCTTGATCTCGTATTGACTTAATAAATCGATCAGGGTAGTTGTTGGTAAGAATTTACTGAGATGTTTCTCTTCTTGTTTCCGTAGCTGCGGGTTGCTGCAGTGTGTTCTGGCCCTTTTATATAAAGTGTTGACCGTGCTTTTTTTCGTGTGTGAGGGAGTGAATACTGTTAAAGACTTTAATAGTGTTTACATCCACATACACAAAAAAACCCAACACGGTCAACACCTTGTATAAAAGGGCCAGAACACACTGCAGCAAAGGGAAGCACAGAGAGTACAAAACATGGCACTGAGGTTTATTTCAAACGTGACTCTTTTGGACCGTCTTCCCTCAACATTGCTACACGCAATAAATGAAATAGAACCAATCAACGTGACTCTTCAGAAGCGAGCAATCGCATAATAAATCAACTGAGACTACCGAATGAAGACTACCCTGATATATACTTCAAACAAGCGTTTGAAAGCAGCCAGTGGAAGATGCAAAGAGAAATTATACCGATATATACCTAAAAAAAAAGAAATAAAAGAAAGAATACACGTATAATTTAAGAAAAAGATCCGAAGTGGACATATTAAAATAGATCAACTACAATATAATAAAAAATCCGAAGTGGAGAAAATTAAATAAATTAATATGAAAAAGATCCGAAGTGGACACATTAATTAAAATTTATTAAAGCATTAAAATGTAAAGAAAGAATCCAAAGAAGAAAAAGTGCATTATCAAGTTATCCAAAAATAAACCAACTGCTTTATTGAAGAAAACAAAGGGTTGAACGCTTAAGCGTTTTAACACAAAATGTATCATAAAGAATCATAACTACTGAGTTTGCCAGACGACCTGGCACATATTTTTATTAATTACACATTCTTATTACATTATAATTTTAACACACAAGTATATGAATATATATGCTATGTTGTAAAATAAAGAAATAAAAATATAAACTTACCAATTTAATTTCTCTTGTGAACCTGAATTTTTCCAGCCAATTGCTTTATGTCAGGCCGATAGTTCGTTGTCTTTAAATGTAAGGATGCAGCACTTTATTTATCAGTTAATCGACGTTTTCTGTTGTTTTTAGCCTAGTTAAGAGATGAGAACAGACTCTCACACGCATACATAGAAGAAAAAAATGTTAATCCCGCTTTAGCAAGACGCTTAGATCACCAACTGCTTCGGGAATGCTTTCCCAAATGACCAACAATTGATTGTATTGATCGCTGCATCGCCTATAACTATGGTAGCCAATGCAAGAGATGATTGGGCGGAATTTTATCAAATGC
This sequence comes from Ceratothoa steindachneri, assembly GCA_963969495.1. Classification (NCBI taxonomy): domain Eukaryota; kingdom Metazoa; phylum Arthropoda; class Malacostraca; order Isopoda; family Cymothoidae; genus Ceratothoa; species Ceratothoa steindachneri. Next base: position 32,999,934 of record OZ018322.1, read on the forward strand.
GGTGGATAAAATCTCTCACTCACATATTATCCGCTCATCGGACCTCATTTCCAAAATTAAGAATCTTGACCTCAGCGGTAAAAAACTGTTAAGCTTTGACTTAAATAGTCTGTTTAAAAAAGTCCCGGGCGATGAAGCGCTTGTGAAGATAAGTTTTTTCGCCAAAAATATGACCTAAGTATGGGTAATCCCCTTTCCCCCATCCTATGCAATCTATTTATTGAAAACTATAAAATGACCCTCCTTCCTAGGATCCATTCCCAACCTTTTATCTGGTTCCGATATGTAGAAGACATCCTGTCTGCATGGCCCATAGACAACAACAATTTCAATGAATTTTTCAACAACCTGAATTCGTTAAACCCATCGATAAAATTCAAAGTAGAATGGGATCATAATAATTCTCTACCGTTTTTAGACGTAAATATCACCGTTTAAATAATTATATTCAGTGCTCAGTCTATCGAAAGCCTACAAATTCAAATGCTTATATATATTTTTTCAGTGCCCCCGATTAACCCTATTTGGTATTGTTCGCCCTGCCCTTATAATTCTTTCTTGCTATAGTTTATATTGAATTTCTTGTATTCCGCTAAAAATTTAATTCATGTTTATTATTCAAATTTGCTGCTCATGGGATTATTAATAAATTTTTGTCACTCCTATTAGTCGATTTCTTTATCCTTTGCTTTCGACTTTATTGCTATAGTTTATATTTTTCGTATTCCACTAAAAATTTAATTCATGTTTATTATGCATATTTTATACTCATGGGATTATTATTTAATTTAGTTATTTTTTACGATATTAATCAAATCCTTATCAATATATTTTCACCCATTAATTTACAACGGTTTAGGATTATATATTTCATTTTAACTTCTTGCTTTCGGTTATCATTTTCGACTGCTGTCCTGTTTTTTTTTTTGTTTTTTTTTATTGCTGTGTTTAGTTATTCTTATCAAAATAATTCTTTGTATTCAAAATTCGCTGATGATGGTCATCGTTAATGACCGAAACGTCCGGAAAATGAAATGTTCGTAACCATCGCATATGTCTTCATATTCCTACTACGAATGAGGTTCCCAAGGAACGACCCCATCACCACTATATAAATATATATATATATATATATATATATATATATATATATATATATATATATATATATATATATATATATATATATATATATATATATATATATGAGTAAGAATAAATTAAAGATAAACAAAACCCCAAAGTAAATAATATTTCATGGGAAAGTCCCTTGTAAGAAGTATGTAATGTGGGGACGGGGAATATCCTTTACCACCTTTCTGCGCGCGTTGTAAGAAGAGGGAAAGTCCCTTGAATGACCTGCGTCGTTTTGTGATAAGATGATAAATGGTGCTTGCATTGATGGTTTCCCATGGTTCAAATCACTTACAAGTGCCTTTGAATGGCTAAATGAGGCTTCTGCCACTAGATGGCGCCACCCAGCGCCAAATCCGATGGCAGATTTGAAATCTCCAGGATGAATAACCACATGTTCTATGGTCATATGGGTCATTTCATGGCTCTAAATGGGTACAATTGAACTTTACTACTTTTTAAAAAAAGTGATGCCTTGAACTGACGCTTCGCCGTAGGTAAAAAGTCACTAAGCCCGGCTAGGGCCCATTGCCCTAGAAAGTTTCACACCCGAATGTTTTGCTCCCGTGAACAAGATATGCATGGGCTGAAATGGGCAAACCCTATTTTAGCGTCTATAGCGCAGATAAGGAATATTTTCCTGGGGTTATCGACTTTAAAATATGCCCCTTTACAATTCTTGTTTTGTTAATAGGCCTCTTTATAATTTTTATTTTGTTAATAGGTCCCTTTATAACCCGTCCTTTACCTTCTAATCACTGAGAGTTTTTCTCACAATTGAATTTGTAACTTTGGTACAGCCGCCAGCTCGTAATTGCGCGACATCGCGTCTTTGAGACCATTTTAACTTAACGTCAACATTATTTGTCTTCTTCCCCTCAAATATGATCTCCTATGCCATACTTTAGCCTTCAGCATATAACACAAACTTATCAGATTACATCGGGTTGAAATTCGGTAAAGGCAAGTGTTGAGGTATACATGTGTAAACTAGCTCGGCGCACCCAGTCGTACACACCCACCTGCAGACAGCCGACCAAAGTCTGCTTGAGATATGTTCTGGGGCGATTACTAGAGAGTGCGATTTACGGTTAACCGGGTTTTGACTAATGGCTGGCCAAGTTGTAGTTCAAAGGATATATAAAGATCAAGACCCCCAAATATAATTTTAATATATATGATAAATGAGGCAATTTATATATATACAAAAAAGAGGACAAATTACTTAATAAAGGTAGTTAAATGAATTATGTTGATTTATATGACAGAGAACAAAATTAAAGTTAACTCAAACGAGAGGAATTAATTACAATTTAGAGGGAAGTCAAATCGAAAGGCAAATCCGGGTGAGGATTAACGAGGTAATCTGGGGATGACAATACAAGATCGCTTTACCTTCAAGCTCGTGTGAATTGGTGGAAGGGGAAGAGGGAGACAACAGCGCAGGTCTTCAAGAAGATACTTCGGAGAGTACTGACAAGGAGGACTCGAAGATGGGGTTTGATTACTTCGTGATGAGGAATGAGATTTTCTCTTCTTGAGAGAGACATATTCTCAACTCGAGACGATTATGCAGATCGACAGGGAGTCTTAATCTCGAAAGAACGGGAATTTTGAATGGGTGGCGAAGATGGCAGGGCTGCGCACTCACCGGGAAGAAGGGGGCTCGATAGCTTTCCTCTGAACAGGGGCCAAAGCTTAACGAATGTAGAACTGCTGGCGACATCTTCGACGAGGTACGAATCGAACGCGGGTTACAGGGGTTCATGGGAAAAAGACAGGCAGTCTGAACGGAGTGAATGGCGGGCTTTCAATCTGCTCGAAAAATGGTTAGCTTCGGATTATATAGTCGGGTGGCTCGTCCGAAATATAGCCTCAGGACCTAGTCGTCTCTAGATGATTCTCTGTGCCAGTATAAGCAAACACATTTCGTGATAACGAGTCGGTCCAGACGGTGAAACTTGCCTCGTGATATGGGGGTAGGGTTAATGTGGCTGCCCTCGCGGGGGAATAGGCAGGTTGGGAAGCCTGGGGTAGAGTTAGGATGGCGGCGCACAGTGTTATTGCAGGAAAGGGGGGAGAGACCGGTGGCATTGGAAAGCAAATACAGCTACGTCGGGTGATTTGGCGCGGGGCTTATTCTATCTTGAACCTTCCAAACTTCTCGCGCACGGCGACAGAGGTCTAGAAAGAATACGCTGAAAATGAAAATTTCCGATGGAGGCTTCCTTTCTCGCTGGTGCTTCGAGGACATTCCCTCACACAGCTCCCTTTCCGAAGATGACGTTTTCTTGATGCGTGAAGAGGGAAAAGGGCATCCCCAAACATGGGAGCAGTCGTGTATGGGAAAATTTTAACCTGAGTATACAGGTGTACAATAAGGGCGAACATTTAAATTTAAGTCGACAGAGTGGTCACTAAATGATGAATCACCCCTCTTTAATCCATGGTGCAGGGCATATTTAAAAAGGTATCGTCGCTAACAAGCGCAAAAAAAACACAAAATAAATAAATACAGGAAAATGCGAGTTATAAAAAAAAATCAAAAGAATTCATTCATAAAAGGGTAGTGGAACCATATATAAATTAAAATAAAGAAGAATACAATGCCCCCCCACCCCCCAAAAAACAAAGGACAAATATGTACAAAAAACAACAACAAATTTTCCCTGAGAACCGAGGAACATAAACATACACAGTTAAGACGGAGTTCTAGAATTATGAAAAAAAGCGAGGACTCAGACTCGATTAAGTGCACGGGAGTACAATGCTCAACACAATTTACTTAGCATGGGAAGAATCCTCGACCTGATTCCTACTTAGACAGTCTGCAACACAGTTTTCTGTCCCTTTAATGTACATTATTGGGAACTGGTATTCCATTAGAAGTAAACAACAACGCATAAACTTTCCGTTCTGGCTTTTACAATTCTTTAAGTAAGCCAATGGGCTATGATCGGTTTCGATCACGAACACTGTACCTAACAAATATGTATGGAATTCTGTACACTTCAATTTCTATGACCGCGTAGTTCCTTTCGCGTGACGGAAGCTTCCAGCTAGCGTACGCAATGAGATAACTGTTACCGTCTTTTTCATACTAGAGCAAGACGCAACCGATGCCTTCACTACAAGCATCCGTTCGTATCCCAGAGGGTTTGTTCGTGTTCGAAAGTCTCAGTATGGGAGCTGATGTTAGTTTTCTTTCAGCCGATGTAAGTGGGCGGTCTCTTGGAGGTTCCATGCGAGGGGGTCACGAACGTTTCTTTAGTAGGGAGCTAAGTGTGGACGCTAAAGCGGTGAAATTCGGGACAACACATCGGTAAAAGGAAGTCGACCCGAGAAAAGAGCGAAATTGCTTTTCAGTACGCGGGAGGGGAATGTCGGCGATGGCCTTTATCTTTTATTTCTGAGGGGCCATTTGATTCACACCAATGTGAAAACCGAGGTATTTAATAGTGCTATAGGCGAAATGGCCCTTGCTAGGGCCTATAGTGAGGCCGAGTTTACGAAGCCTATTGAGAAGAGAGTGTAGGGAGATAAGATGCTGGTCCCATGTGCGGGTGGCCACGGAAACTTTATCAAAGTAAAAGGAAATGTTACTCTGCCCATTCAGTATTCTGCGCATCATGCGATTATAGTTACTACAGGCAGTAACTAAACCAAAAGGTAGGCGCTTAAACTGCATAGGGCCTTTTTCTGTGGAAAATGCGGTGTATTTCCGGTCATTATCCTTAAGGGGGATTTTATAGTAGGCCTTACACAAATCTATATCTGAAATATACTTGGCCTCTTCAAATAGATGTAGGCTCTGGTCTGTTGCGGTATTTAGCTTTCTAAAGGCTACGCACATGCGAAAAGACTGGTCCAGCTTTCTGACCATAAAAATGGGAGAGCAATAATTCGATGTGGAAGGTTCAATTATCCCTAATTTTAGCAATTTTTCCACTTCGGCGTTGAAAGTATGGCGCAAGTGAACGGGCACGGGGTAGAGCTTAGATCTAATAGGCTTTTGGGTGGTTAGGGCTATATCATGCGAAAAATACAAAGAGCAACCAGGCTTCTCGGAAATTTCATCGGGGCATTCAGTTAACAAAAGAGCCAATTGCGTCTTTTGAGGGGGTTCCAACTGGGGGTTTAAATCGAGTTCCGGGGGAAGGGAGTTTACATGGGAACCGGGGAACGAAGGGATAGGGTAGTTTTTGTCCGCTTAGACACATACGGTTTGGGCTAAATTGAGAGGCTCCGAGACAATTGGTGTCTTCTGTAGGGGGGCAGGTGGTATTCGTCCTTTTGCTGTAGTCTTCTGACAAATGTCACACGACCTGCAAAATTCGGCCAGAAGAAATAAAGGAAGGTTCTCTGAGCTGTTTTATTGTTACTAAAATGACCAGCCAGTAATCCATCATGGGCGAGTCGGAGGACATGGGGAACATGGGAACGGGGGATACACAACGAGTGAGTGAGAGTCTTATCCTCAGCCAAACTTGAGCGATAATAAGTCTGTTGTTAATGAGGTAGGCGACTTCCCTTTGACCACGGACAGATCCACATTCGTCACTTCTCGCTTTTTCCCACAAAGACTACATGGTGGGGCATTTCTTTTGAGCACTTGCAAAAGTCCCGTTTTGAAGGCCGGTAAACTCTGGGGCATAAGGGAGTTCTAATGGCACGTAGGGAGCAGTGTCCTTTAGCGTTTGGGCCCTCGTGGTGACGGGCTGTGCAATGGGGTTAGGGGAGAGCTGCGGGCTCTGGCCGTTCAACACGGCGCAAAACTTAATGGGGGCTACTATCACTTCGGCTTAACCAGTAAAGTATTTACATTCGAGATAGCAGTGGACCACGGGGATCCGAATTGCACCTCCCAGGTAGTCATGGACTACTGCGAATTTATCGTCGTCGGGGCCCCCTGGAGAGAGCAACTCCTCAGAGACAACGAAGCAAGTACGTCCGGTGTTCTTACGATGGTTGACACTCTGCAACAATTAAGACTTTCATTTTCAAATTCAAGCTCACCCGGGGAGCTTTTGTTGAACAGGAAATTAACTTGCTGTTCTGGGGGACTGCTTATTGGGAAAGTTGCTGTCGTTTCAGAGTGAGCAGGCGGATGAGAGAGAGAGAGGGGGGAAGAGAGAAGCACTTATTTGGTGGATTTGTTGACTAAGAGCAGAACGAAATTGGGAGTTTGGGGTACAGTGGGCTCTCGCATGACCGGGAACACTGCAGGAAAAACAAATTATGGGGCTTCGAGGGTAATCAGACGCTGGAGGATTATTTATGAGGGGCCTAATATGCCTCGATACTAGCGGCGGATGGTACTTGGGTTTAAAGTGACCAGGTATCTTCACAAACTTGAGCGAATTCTTTGGGGGAAATTTGGAGGGGTTACTTTTACTTTGGAAGGAGGTGGGATGAAACTTCTTGGGGTCTTTCGGGTATAGATGGTTGCGTGATGCGTGCACAGCCGCTTCTTCTATACTGTCGGAGTATAGCCAAGTGTACGGGAATATAGGCATACAGGCTCCTAAGTTGGCTAAGCAAGGCAACAAAGGTTATTGTTCTAAGAGTGCGATTTGAATAGTTAGCTGCAGCTACGTGACCAGGGAATATTCCAAACACAACGACAAAAATAGATAAAGGGCGCACAATATATATATATATATATATATATATATATATATATATATATATATATATATATATATATATATATATATATACACGAGTATATTTATATATATATATATATATATATATATATATATATATATATATATATATATATATATAACCAGGGTTATTAAATGATTATAAGGGGAGATTTTTGGGGTGGTGAGAGATTCATTCAGTTCCTTTGAACCTTGAGAGTAAAGCTGGGCAAACTTGGGGCGGGGGGGCTTTGGTGACCTTGATTACTCACGGGTGTAGACGGGAACCCAAATAGGGTGATGCTACGTTCTCCAAACTCTGATTTAGTGAAATGCGGGCCTCTTGTCCTCAAGAGGTTACCGGACGAACTTCGGAGGGGATGGGGAGGTGAATTCTCCAAACTCGGATAGAGCGAGCTATTGGGCCTCTTGTACTTAAGAGGTCACCAGAAGAACTTCGGAGGACGACTTTTCCAATCCTTGATCCGAAGGCAGTTGAGAAAGGCTGAAGTTGCCTTAAGAGACGTTACGAGTTTGATGTCCAGTTATTCCGTGGCCTGCGACAGTCACTAAACACTTCTCGGGTGAGAGCGTCGTTCAAGCGAATCTCCGTTCGGGGAAGCGTCGTATAAGAGAATCTACGGGTAATCCTTGAGAGGGCGCATATATATCCGGATTTCCCTAAAACAGGGAGAGGAGGAGAGACCTTCTCGAACCTTCTTTATCGGCCGGGGCAACAGAGCGTGTCCTTACAGGAAAGTGCAAGAGGCCGGGATCAGCGGATCTGAAGGAACGACCAGCGACTAGAACCATAAAAGTTGTCTCGAGGGGATCAAAAAAAGAGCAATTGGCAAACCGACAAATAGACGAATAATCTCCCAACTCGGGAGAAGGGAAGATTAAGACGGCAGGGAGATATCCTTCAATCTCAGCGTCATGCCTCGGTGTGAATTTCTCAGTGACCGGGCGGAAAATCTAAAAAGGGTGAAGTCAGGGGGTGTGGGGGGAGTAACGGCTCGCTTTTTCTCCCGAAATAATATCTTAAGGGGTGGAGAAATATTACTATTTTAGCGGGTCCCTGTACACTCCTCCCTATCCAAAGACATTTTTACAGCCAAGAAAACTTTGGGGCGAAAAAAATGTCTACAACTAATTTCATCAAGAGGGGAACTAATACAGCTACAATTTTAACGTTTAGCAAACAGAAAAAAAAAATATAACACTACACGAGATTTTCACATGTGTAACCACAGAAAACTTAATCTATACATACGCACATACAACATAAAAAACTAGTATTTACAAAAAATTAGTCAAACATGAATTTTACTATACACTCAGGTTGTTGGAGAGGGGTCTTCTATTGGATTCCCACTCAAGCTATCGGCTAGGCAGTTGTCGGTGCCTTTAACATACATGATCCGAAATTGGTACTCCATTAGTAGTAGGCTCCAATGCATTAATCGGCCATTTGGGCTCTTACAGTTTTCTTTTGTACGCCAGGGGTTGGTGATCGCTTTCTACAATAAATTCTTTACCTATGAGATACATCCTAAATTTACGAAAAGACAAAACTGTGGCTAAAGCCTTGAACTCTATGGTGGCATATACCTTTTCGCGAGGGGACAGCTTCCTACTAGCATATCCTACAGGATATCTCATTCTATTTTCGTCATATTGGACGAGGGCACAACCTAGACAATCCTGGAAGGCATCGGTACGAACCCCGAATGTTTTATTAGGATTCGGTAATCTCAAAATAAAGGCAGAGATTAGTTTGTTCTTTAACTGGTGGAAGCGATCTTCCACGGAAGGGGTCTGATTGACTAAAACAGGGGCCGTTCTCTTGAGCATGTTGTTAAGGAGCAAGGCTATGGCAACGAAATTCGGCTAAAAACGACGATAGAACGACACGGATCCCCAAAAAGGGGTGTGATAGAACGAGTTCAGAGCTGCGTTAATTTCAACTCCTACCACATGTTATTTAAAACCACGATGCTCACACGTGCATCTTCGATTCGAGGCTTGGAGTCTTATCTCAGCTACCGGATGCCAATGTTTAAACAAGGAGGTTATCGTCCCCTCGTTCGCCCCCATACGCCGACCTCGCCAGATCGAGTTAGGCTTATGAACAGATAAGGCATTGTTCTCCGGCCCGGCTGTGCGTTCCCTCCAAGCTCTCACTCCATTTTCCCCCACGCCAAGGAGATGTCCTGGCTATTTATATGGAAACTTTACCACTAAGATCAGATTGGAGATCCAGATTTTCGTCGCGAAACATCACCACGACCCTCTCTCCCTTTGTGCGCCAAGGGACCTCGACCTCGAGATTCACCATCACTTGTCCAGAAGGAGGACAATATTCCTTGAGTGCCAAAGGTTCGAGCCTTTCCGACGCCAAGTCCCCAAGGCTTCCCCCCCCCCCTGTTGTTCAAAGGAGAACAGCATTAGAACAGCCATTGTTCGTTTTGAGCCCTTCGCCAAGAAACGGTTCTCATCCCCCCCTGTTGTTCAAGGAGAACAGCATTAGAACAGCCATTGTTCGTTTTGAGCCCTTCGCCAATAAACGGTTCTCACCCCCCCTGTTGTTCAAGGAGAACAACATTAGAACAGCCATTGTTCTTGAGCCCGTAGACAAGAGACGGTTCTCATCCACCCCCTTTGTTCAGAAGAGAACAACCTAGAACAGCCATTGTTCTTCAAGCCGTTCTTCGAGAGACGGTTCTCCTTCCCAAGACGCCTCGTCAGGATCCTTTTATTCCCCCCCTTCGGCTGGAGCTCGCCAGCGGACCGAAACTCCTTTGCGCCACCTTCCACTGCACCACTAGTGCCAAAAGTTACGTAAGCCAAACTTCACCTTGAGTATTGATCCCTTTTGTCAATTCTATCCTGTGCTTTAAATTGTTTATCGAACCATCCCATCTCTTTAACTCTATATTTGTTTTACCTTTTTTAATCCCTTAAATCCTTGGATTAGCCCGAGTCTCCACGACCCTTTCCATTCTGTTTATGTCAATATTTTCCGTTTTTTTGTGTATTGTTTATAGTTATTATTAATAAAACTCTATTTTATTAATGATAGCAATATTATTATCCTTGAGCTCAGTTCCACTTCTTAAGCATATCGAAGATACATAATATCGGCCGCCAGACAGTAACGCACTCTAAAGATAATTAAGGAAGTTCCCTCAACGAATAGATATATATGGTATCGTCGGGAGTCATTCTACGACAAGGATAAAGCTGTTTCTTCGTTCGGGGAGGTGGCATTTCTGACGACGAGGGTTTTATTATTCCTAATTTTATTAAGTTCTCTCTCTCTGCATTGAAAGTCGGCCGGAAATGTACGGGTATGGGATAAGGCTTGGTTCTTATCGCATCTTGAGTATTGAGGACAATTTCATGTGTAAATTAGGTTGAGAAGCCCGGGAATTCCTAAATGACGTCGGGAAAGTCTTCTAATAAGGCAAGCAATTGAGCCCTCTTATTAGGGGCGAGATTGAGGTTTACGTCCAAGTCGGTTATTTAGGCAAGCTTGGCGGTAGTATTTTTTAAGGAGGTTGACGTGGAAAATCTTATTACTCGAGGAAGTTTCAATTAGGTAATCCACCAGGCCCGCGGAGTTCTAAAACGGGGAAAAGTCCTTTCCAGTGGGAGGCGAGCTTATTTGTTTCGGAGGGAAGCAAGCGTAAAACTTCGTCACCTGGTTTGAACGAACGCGCCTTTGATTTTAAGTCGAAGTAGATACGGTTTTTTCCAAGTTTACGTCGTCGTTCCAGAGAGCGATGTCCGAGCATTTTTCTAACCTCGTACGCAAGTCTAAAACATACGCGTAAGAGGGTTTAATTTCCTCATCCATTCTAGAATTGGACCACAATTCTTTCAAAATGCTCATCGGTCCTCGGACGTTACGTCCATATAACAGATCAAATGGAGCGACCCCCAAAGTCCTATGTGGGACTTCGCGAAAATCAAATAGCGCTACGGGGAGGTATCGGTGCCACTCTTGGGGCTGATCGTGGCACACCTTCTTGAGTACCATTTTGAGGGTGCGGTTTAATTTTTCGCACATCCCGTTAGCGGAAGAGTGCCAGGGAGTCGTGGAGAGGGGCTTGATGAGAAGGAGTTTACCGACATACTCCATCAATTCAGAGATGAATTGACGTCCTCTGTCGGATACGATCAGCTTCAGGATCCCTACTCGGGAAAAGATTGAGATTAAAGTCTCTGCATAAGAAATGCTATCAATCTTCTTCATAGGGATAGCCTCTGGAAAACGGGTGGCGCAATCGACGAGGGTTAAAATATAGGAGTGTCCCTCGCTTGACGGGGGAAGAATGGGGCCTATTAGGTCGATTACTACCCGGGCGAAAGGCTCGGCCACTCTCGGGGTCTTTTGAAGGGGGGCGGGGGCTACACGCGTCTTGGAGGTGACCTTCTGGCAAAGGTCACAGGACTTGCAGAAGTCAATAATTTCTATAGCCGCGCCTAGCCAAAAGAAATATTTGAATACTCACTGGGCTGTTTTGTTATGGCTGAAATGTCCGGCCATTAAGTCATTGTGAGCCATCTTTAGAACGTGTTGGATATACGTTCTCGGCACACGCAACGCGTTGGTCGGGGGACTCCGGTTCAACAGAAGAACGGTATAATAACGCGTCCTTCACGGTGTATTCGATCTTCCGATTGCCTCGCACCGTTTCAGTCTTCTTCTTCCTTGCTTTTTCCCCACAGGGTTTGTAATGTGGGTCAATTCTTCTGCGCCTCAGCAAATTGAACGTTAGTGGCAAGGTCGACGTCTGGGGACGATAGGGGTACCGGAAGCGATACTTATTTCTCGGCCTGGGTCTGTGGAGAGCTGTGTGCTCTGTCTGATAAGGAGGGAGCAGAATTTTATCGGGGCCGCGACTACGTTGTCATATCCGGTGAAGTACTGGCACTGTATATGGCATCGTACCACTGAGAACCTGGTCACATGACCTAAAAAGTCATGTACCAACGCCAACCTGTTATTATGTGGGCTTACGGGGGATAGTAGTTTATCGGATGCTACTATACAGGTGCAACCTATATCTCTAACCAAGGTTGACACTCGGCAACCATTTACTGCGCCATTTTCAAACTGGAGCCCAACGGGGGAACTCTTGTTAAACAAAAAAATTACCTGTTGATCCGGGGAAAAGGGAACGGGGGCGCTGGTGATGCGACTGACGGATTAGGCGAGGGGGCAGCAGAGATTTAGTGAACATGTTGACTCGACGAGGTCCTCAGTTGGCAATTTTGTGGGCAATTGTAACTTAAGTGCCCAGGGTTGCCATAAGTGAAGCATACAATTAGTCTATGTGGGTAGTTGCTAGGCGTAGAGTGGAGTACCGGTGACTTCATGTCCTTTTGCTCTCGCTGCGGGTGAGGCCTGTACTTGCTCGGCACTTGCACTCTTTCAAAGCCTTTGTTGCCCTTGGGTTGGCTTCTGTTAAACCCAAACTTGTGTTTGGGGGATGAGGTAGTTTTTCTTGACTCCTTTGGGGTAGAGGTCGTAACTGGAAGTGTGAAAGTCGGCTTCTTCTACACACTCCTTGAAAGTGGACGCTCTTCTGTCCGCTATGAAGGCCCTTAATTCGCGAGGGAGGGCCGACATCAGTTGATCCCTTAGAATGAAGTCGATTAGCGACTCATAATCATTAGATACTTGTGCGGAATCCAGCCAGAATTGGAAGTTACGCCGAAGCGTGAATCCAAATTGTTTGTAGGTTTGGCCTGGCTGTATTCGTGCGGAGAGGAATCTAACCCTATAAAATTCTGGATTCATGTTAATAGCAGAAAGAAGTTCTGCCTTTAGGGTTGAATAATCAAGGGTGCCCCCTGAAGGAAGCGAAATAAAAATTTCCGAAAGACGAGGGTTCAGGAGTGGAAATAGCCGGGCGACACCATATGATTCCAAGTCCCAATTGTTGAATTCGAAGATCTTCTCGAAGTCCGTTAAATAGGAGCAAGAATCTTCTCCATTCTTGTATGCATGGAGTTATAGTGAGGGCACTTGAGCCTGTTCATTTCGAGATCCTACGGAGTTTATCTTCACCAGCCCTTCAAGTTTCCTGTTCTTTCGAGACTGAGACTCCCTGCCGATCTGCAGAATCGTCTCGAGTTGCGATTACGTCTCTCTGGAGAAGAGAAAATATCATTCTTCATCACGAAGTAATCAAACCCCATCTTCGATTCCTCCTCGTCAGTACTCTCCGAAGTATCTTCTTGAAGACCTGCGCCGTTGTCTCCCTCCCCCCCCCCCTTCCACCAATTCACACGAGCTTGAAGGTAAAGCGATCTTGTATTGTCATCCCCAGATTACCTCGTTAATCCTCACCCGCATTCGCCTTTCGATTTGACTTCCCGCTAAATTGTATTTAATTCCTCTCGTTCGAGTTAACTTTAATTTTGTCCTCTGTCATATAATAAATCAACATAATTCATTTAACTACCTTGATTAAGTAATTTTTTCTCCCCTTTTGTATATATATTAAATTCCCCATTTATTATATATATTAAAATTATATTTTGGGGTCTTGATCTTTATATATCCTTTGAACTCAAACTTGGCAAGCAAGTAGTCAAAACCCGGTCAACCGTTAATCGCACTTTCTAGTAATCTCCCCAGAACATATCTCAAGCGGCCTTTGGTCGGCTATCTGCCCGTGCTTGTGTACGACTCTGTGCGCCGAGCTAGTCTACACAGGTATACCTCGACATATATATATATATATATATATATATATATATATATATATATATATATATATATATATCATTATCTTTATCTGTTGTCAGGTATAGTTGGGTAAATTTTTATCATTATCCTTATCTTTATCTGGTGGCAGGTAAAGTTAGGTAATTTTTGTTTAAAAAACCCTTTTTCTTTTTAAGTCCCCCTCCCCTCCCTCACCGTTAAGTTGTTTAGTAACTAGTTTGCGAAGTTCGTTCATGGATATTCAAAGAAAGTGGAACAAATTCTTTTCTTTTTTTCTTTTTTTTTTATTGATCTTTTTTTGTGGTGAGCGGTTTTATTTTTAAATTTTATTTTCGTTGTGTGTTATTTTGGGGGAACGATCTCCCCTAAAACCCTCTACTAATCCTAGTGCAGGATTAAAGGCCTATAATCATTGGTCACATAGAGATCAAGTTTTGAATTATTAATTATTTTCTTTTCTTTATTGCGTACAATCTTGTGGAATAAAATCTCCGTTAGGATTTTGATACGATCGTCAGAGCACCATAATCTTTTCTTTAAGTTCCTTGGACGCGGCAAGCGGCCAGACGCGCATTTATACCAGCAAGATGTCGTGATTTGAGCGTTTCCGTCAACAAGGAGAGATCATTGGGTTGTCAGGTAAGAATCTAGTTGCATATATTCAGGAGGAAGAAAGAAATGAAATAGAAGTAAAACAAGAACAAAGAGAAGCTGAAGAGAGAAGAGAAAAATAACAAAGAGAAGTTGAAGAAAGAGAAAGAGAAATAATTCGTCAGCATGAGCGCGAGCTTAAAATGAATCATTTGGAAACCCTTTCTGTTAGCTCGAGAAATTAATCCCCCCAACCCTCGGTAAAGTTGCCAGTGTCTAAGAACGGCGAGTATTTCAGCCCCTACTTAACTCACTTTGAGAAAATTGTCGAAGTGAACCACTGGGATATTGAAGCCGATGGAGTCGCTCGACTACTTCCTCTCCTTAATACTAACCTTCGAGAAATTTTATTTCGATCCCGGTCGAGGCTTCTCTCGACTACTCCTCTCTTAAGTTGGAATTATTATCGACTGTTAATATGAATCCCGATTACTATAGGTCAAAATTCCGACAGGCGAGAATACTTCCCGGCTAGACATACAGGCAATTTGAATTCATTCTCCAGAGGACTTTCCAGTTCGGGTTGGACTCAGCCTAATTCAACAGCGACAACGAGTCTCTATTTGATTTCGTTTTACGGGATCATTTGATGGCTGCACTACCCTCTAAAATCCGCGCATTAGTGAATGACAAACACGTGTCTTTTTTCAAGGAATGTATATGTAGAGCGACCCACTAAAATATTAATATTTCCCTCTCCCTAAGATATTACTTCGGGAGAGAAAGCGAGCTGTTACTACTCCCGGGTTACAGGGCTTCACGGGAAACAGACAGGCAGTCTGAACGGAGTGAATGGCGGGCTTTTAATCCCCTGTAGAAATGGCGAGCTTCGGGTTAAATAGCTGGGTGGCTGATCCGATAGATAGCCTCAGGGCCTGGTCGCCCCTAGATGATTCTCGGCGCCAGTATAAGCAAACACACTTCGTGATAACGAGTCTGTACAGACGGTGAAACTTTCCTCGTGCTATGGAGGTAGGGTTAATGTGGCTTCCCTCGCGGGGGAATATGCAGTCCTAGGAAGCCTGGGGTACAGTTAGGATGATGGTGCACAGCGTTATCGCAAGAAAGGGGGGAGAGGGGGGTGGCGTCGGAAAGCAAATAGAGCTGCGTTGGGTGATTCGGCGCGGGGCTCATTCCATCTTGAACTTTCCAACTTCTCACGCTAGGCGTACATGGTTTAGAAAGGAGCTCAAAGGGAGTATTTCCGAGGGAGCTTCCTTTTGCGCTGGTGTTTTGAGGGCATCCCCTCACAGCAAGTGTGCCAAATGCTAGGTAAACAAGTGGACCTGCAAGACATCTACCTCAAGGAATAAAATTCCCTAAGAGACCTAGAACAAGGCTAAGTAAATGGCTTGGATTCGAAGAAAATAAGAAGATTAACTACTAGCAGTTTGAAGTAATATCAAGAGTGAATATATAGATAGGGCAAGGAAAATATGTACAAACACAGCTGAGCTCCAAAAAGAATAATAACAGCAATCAACTAATTGACCATACGAGTCATCAGCTATGGTCTGTTTATAGTATATTAACGCCACGGGGAAATTGATAAAATGGATTGTAATACTAGATAACTCCTTACAAAGAACAATGATGCTTACCTATGTTTTACTTACCGCGAAACATGGGAAGAATGGGGTTAATTGAGCTAACCATCTTTAAAAAAACAGGTGTTAATAAGAACTGCACAATGGTAAAAGAGCTCGCAAGATCACACCGCCAGGCTAGTAGCACAATGCCATTATGTAAAGCTTCTATTAAAAACACCCATTACAAAACTAGCGAACCACTTTGAACCTGATGCTTCATAGGAGAAAGTGGCCAATAAAAACACCCCAGCAACATACATAGCAAGAAGCCAAATAAATACGTATTCGTAAAAGCTCTCTAACAAAAAGAGAAGCAAAGTAGATGAACCATTTATAGAGCCGGAAAATGCGTACATATAGCTCAATAAAGAATATATGTATTGATAAGTATTTGATGGTTAAAGATTAATAATTGGGGTATAAAACGAGGGACTGCTAGCCATGAAAACTGGGATGCTAAACCCTACTTTTAGATGGCCATTAAGCAATGTCCCATGATAGGATAAGCAAATACCTCTAATGGGGAATTACAAATATACTAAAGTTATTATGCAGATCCAAACAATGAAAACACTTCCAGACATCATCAGATGCAATGAAAGATACACTATACATGTATATTATATAAAAAAAATGATCTATAGTACATGTAAAACTAGGCTATTTAACCAGGCATTGTATTTTGGGACAAGTGCAACATGACCCTACTGTTAATCGAAGTATCCAAAATGTCTATAGACTTAAGAAGGCAGAACGGGGAAAAATATCCCCAAACTAACTCTAGCTCCACGACACGATGCGGAATTGAAGGCTGAATTATTCGCCCATCAGAATTTGGGAAAACCAACCTCACTGACTATTTATCTATCCTGGGAATCCCAAAACCTCAGAAATCCAACTACAATAGTAAAAGGAATAATATCGGTTCTGCTCAGGACGCTAAGTCACACGCATCGCTGAGTACTGCCTGGCTCTAAAGAGAATCCAACCCTCACATAAACAGATACTAAGAGTATGAAAGAAAGAAGTGACTTCGTGTATGCGCTGAAATGTTCAAATAAACAAGTCATGTTGACAAAACGGATACTTTCATACGGTCTGCTCCTATCAGGACTACTTCCCCTTTTCGACACTCTTTATTTCATATTTATCTTGGTACTATGGCATTTTTTACATTGTTTTATGTCTATCACTCTTTTAGGATGTAAGTAATACAGCCGGGATATAAACACGAAGCTCTTAAAAGTAAATAGCATAGGGAATCTTTGAGTGGGGTCAGTTTACATCGGATAAGAAAGCTTACAGTGACTACCAGTGACGCCAGCGTGTTTGTCTGGTTAGCTATCTCTGCTCTCATATTTTTAGACCTTGGTAAATTGCATTTAATATGCGATGGTACTGTAAATATAAAGGAAATTACACTATACCTTAAGTTTTGTAGTTCTGGGACCTCCCCAAAACTAGTCCCCTAACAAGTCATCAAATCACGTGATACTGGAAGCAATCTTGTACATGCAGTTTATGGGGGTGTGGGTTGATTCAGATGACCTTTGATAGGTCCCTGCGTTTTTGGCATCTATTAAATTATGTTATGTTATGCTATCTTATGTTATACAAGGGCAGGAATATTTCGTACACATTATGATAAAACGAAGATAAGCGATGCAGCGCACCGCTCCGCAACCTACGTCAGCAGTATGAAGATTTAGGCTTTTTTTCCTACGCTCTGACGTCCGTCTTCCCGATAAACAATTTCTTGCCGTTGGAGATGAAGGGTAAAAGGGAACTGTGGGGGAGAAGCGGAATCACCCCTCTGGGTAGGAGTGAGGGAAGGCAAAAAGGCAGTGAGAAGCAACCCGGGATTTTTCTCCCCCGCATCACGAAAACCAAATATCCCAGAGCATGTCTTAACTATAGACTGATCGGGAATCTTCTGCAAAATATTTGCAATGAAGATCTTGAAAGAATGTGCTCAAAATAGGCAAAGTGAAAATATGTGGGAGATATATTTTGCCGCAGAACCTCTTGTAAACATTGGGACCGGAAAAGCTAAAAAACACATTTTCCAGATATCAACTGGAGTATATTAATATATGATTCATTTGCATCCCCCTTGTGGGGTACACAAGGAGACTCGTAGGGCTAGCCAATCACCCAGGTTTTGGGTGTGGCAGGAGGTTTTACACCTGCTACACCACTCATCGCCTTGTGGACCTCACACACTAGAGTCCACACAAGCTGTATTCTGTATGATAACAAAAACAATTCACACAATATTTTAGCTTCTTGCGTCTCTATTTCCCAGCAGGGTTTCTTGTTTGTTTTTGCTGTTGTTCGTTTGTTTTTCTTTTTTAATGTCGCTTAGGATTTAGGATGGTTTGATAGCTACGGCTTATGCCCGTAATGGCAGTTGACAGGAGAGACCGTACACGATATCTGGGTTCTTTCTTGACAAAAGAAATAAGTGCTACCGTATTGCCAGAAAATCTACAGGAGTGATGACGCCCTCTCGATATGCTCCTTTAGGCTGGAGAAGGACCCCCCCTGCTGTTATACAACCCCTTCTTCCTCTTAGTGTCCTCGAGCGTGCCTTGAAAATTCACCTCTTCTCTCAAGGCAGTTCTTAATTAGAAGACAAACGCTCTGTTATTGTTATTATTATTATTATTATTATTAAGGTGATGTCTAACTTCCTGTGCCGTAAAACTTTTTATTAGTAGTATTACAAAGACACCATTTTTTCAAACCAAAAACGGAATGGAAATGGTGTAAACAAAGGGGATTTTTAGTGGCCAGACAGAAATAGGTAAAAAGGGTGGATAGAAAGAGCAGTAATAGTAGAAATGATGAAAGGTACCAAATAAAGAGGGGTCTTACTATGTATCACCAGTAACTATTTCATACAGGGAGCTTTGCTACTTGAAAAACCGAATTTGGCCTCCATGTGAACAATTAAGGATCACTTTCAAAATGAATTAAAAAACTATAAATATATGTTTCAGTCTCAAACTTTTAAACAAAGTTTCTATACAAGAATTGGGCGTTACCAAGAGATTAAAAGTATTCGCCGCCCATTATCATTTACTTCCCACACCCTTCCTTTCGCCTTTTGCTCATACCAATTAATTTCACACCCGACCTTTAAACTTATTTAAGAAGTGAGGCGTCCATGACGTGTAATCTGAAGATCTGCTTCAGTAATGCTTCCTTCCACTTCCTTTACAGCAACAGCTTCAATGCATCGACTGATTTGTAAATATTTGGAAAATTCCACCATTAATTTTATTGAGAAAATGCTAAGTTAACACGTGGCCTGAATGTAGGAGTCTGGTTAAGATTTCACAAGCATCTTCCTACACAGACATTGGGCGAAATTTACAGATTATATAGTAGTGAAGACCATTTAAGCGCCGATCTTTGGCTGGAAATCGATATGAATGTTGGTACTGGATTTGAGTTAAGCTTTCTTAACGAATATACAAATTTACGCCAAAAGAAACGAAAGGTAAGACCCATCTTCAACCATCATCACTTGAGTATTTAGAATTATTTTAAGCTAAAAGAAAAGAAAATTAAGAGTCTTAAATTTTTCTTAACTTGAGAAGTTAGTATTAATTTAAGCTAAAATAAAGCAAAATTAAGACCCCTCTTCAATTCTTCTTCACTTTAGTATTAAGTTAAGCTACGAGAAACGAAAATTAAGATGCATGTTCAAATATTCTTTAATTGAGAAGTTCCTATTTATTTAAGCTAAGAGATGGGAAAATCAAGACCCATCTTCAATTCTTCTTCACTTGAGAAGTTAGTATTAATTTAAGCTTAAAGAATTGAAAATTAGAACCATCTTTAATTTACCTTAACTTTAGAAGTTCTTATTATTTTAAGATATACGAGGGGCGGTCAATAAGTTTTGCAATGCGGATATAAGGAAACAAGATTTTCAGGAAAAGTGTCATATTATTTTTCAATATAACTACCCTCGACTTCAATGCACTTGCGCCACTTGTCTCTGAGGCTTCGAAGTCCCGACAAACAGAAATCTCCCGACTGCTGTTCAATCCACTCCTGGACGGCGAGCTGAACATCTTCATCGTCCCCAAACCGGCGTCCACGCAGTGCAGCCTTGAGCTGGTGGAATAAAAAGTAGTCACTAGGGGCCAGATCTGGGTTGCAGGGGGGATGGTTGAGCTCCTCGAATCCGCACTCGCGCAGGGCAGCTTGTGCAACTCTGGCCTTGTGGACTTTGACGACGTTGAAGTAGATCATGGGGGCGTGAGGTTTCTAGGGACCCAACGGGCAGAGACCTTGGGCATGGCCAAATTGTCGTGGATGATGTTGATAACACTTCCATGTGATATTAAAAGTTCTCGATGGATTTCTTTGACCTTCACCCCTCGATCTTCGAGAATCATCCTCTCCGCGTCGGCCATATTGTCCTCGTTGGTCACGTCTGACGCGCGTCCTGGACGGGGGTCATCTTCAAGGGACTCACGACCATGGCGGAACTCCCTATTCCAGCGAGCAATGGTTGCATAGGAAGAGGCGGTGTCGGTGTACACTGCAACCATGCGTTCATGGATCTCTTTTGCATTCGTGCCTTCCTTGGTCAAAAATTTGATCACTGCGCGGTGCTCAACCTTCTCCATTGTTGAAAAAATTGTGACTGACGATCTGCGATCAGCTACTGCTTCTTAAATAGACGAGTCAGGAGCGTGCGGCTGCAGGTCCTGAATTGTCATAACTTGTCCTAACACCCCCACACACAGCCATCCCCCTTCCTTTTGTTTTCCCCTACCGATTCGCAAAACTTATTGCCGCCCCTCGTAAGCTCGCATTGGATCTTATCGGTACCTTTGCCGTCGATTCGTGCCAGCCATGGCCTAATAATTTTGATTTCAGGGCCAAGAAACTCTTAAGAGAGTTCACTTCAAGCCATGCTCTGATAAGGATGTTGATTCTCTCTAGGACACCGCCTATTTTTAGCATGCCTTCGATTTTCTTGGAATTTGCTTCAGATCGCTCCATCTCATTCCTTCTCAGTTTGAAAATTGTGAAAGAATCTCTTGGTGCTACTCAGTATTCTTACCCATCTTGGTGGTTATCCAACACTCGTTACTCGAGATTATGCTCCGCGACTACTTTGTAGATTGTTTCACTGGAGTACTCTCGAGCTGCTGCGATCACCACTCTTTTCCAGTCCTTCCTCACTTGAGAAGCTAGAATAAATTTAAGCTAATAGAAGTGAAAATTAAGACCCATGATCAATTCTTTGTAAGTTGAGAAGCTAGGTTTAATTTAGGATAAAAGTAGTCAAAATTAAAACCAATTTTTAATTTGTCTTCACTTGAGAAATTAGTATTAATTTAATTTAATATGTGAAAATTAAGAATCATGTTCAATTTCTGTTCATATGACAATCTAATATTAATTTAAGCTTTAAGAACCATATTCAATTATTCTTTACTTGAGAAATCAATACTAATTTAAGAAAAAAGAAGCGAAAATTAAAACTAATCTTTAATTTTTCTTCACTTGAGAAGTTATTATTAATTTAAACTAAAATAATTGAAAATTAAGACCCATGTTTAATTCTTCTTGACTTTAGAAGTTAGTATTAATTAAAGCTAATATGAAGCAAAAATTAAGACATCTTCAATTATCATTCACTTGAGAAGTGAGTATTCATTTAAGTTCAAAGAAGCGAAAATTAAAATATATCTTTCATTTTTCTTCAATTGAGAAGTTTGTATTAATTTCAGCTAAAAGAAGCATAAATTCTAACACTTCTCCAGTTCTTCTTCACTGGAGGTTTCGTATTACTTTTAGCTTAAATAAAAGAAAATTAAAATCCATCTTCACTTCAACTTCTCTTTAGAAGTTATTATTAATTTAAGCTAAGAGAAGCGAAAATTATGACACATGTTTAAAAATTCACTACTTGACAAGTTAAAATTAATTTAAGTTAAAAGAAGCAAAATTAAAATATATCTGTAATTTTTCTTCACTTGAGAATTTATTAATAACTTAAGCTAAAATAAGCAGAAATTATGACCCTAGTTCAATTCTTTTTCACTTAAGAATTCGCATTAATTTAAACTAAAAAAGACGAAAATTAAGAACAATCGTCAATTATTCTTTACTTAGCGAGTTCGTCAAAATTTATAATTAAAGAATTGAAAATTAGGAACCAGCTTCAATTCATTCTCAGTTGAGAAGTTAGTATAAATTTAAGGGAAAAGAAGTGAAAATTAACACCTATCTTCAATTTTCTTCACTTGAAAAGTTAGTATTCATTTGAGATAGAACAAGCAAACAATGAGATCTTTAATTTTCATCACTTGAGAAGGTAGAATTAAATTAAGCCAAAAGAATTGAAAATTTAGATTCATGTTCAATTCTTCTGTATTTGAGTTAATATTAATTTAAGATAGGAGAAGCGAAAATTAAGAGGCATGTTCAATTCTTCTTCACTTGAGGAATTAGAATTAATTTAAGATTAAATAAATGAAATTTAAGTCCCATCTTCAATTGTTCACTTTAAAATATACGGTTAATTTAAGAGAAATATATAAAAAATAAGACACATCTTCAATTCTTATTCTCTTGATAAGTTCTACTAATTTAAGCTTAACGAAGTGAAAATTAAGAACCATCTTCAATTCATTTTTACTTGAGATGTTAGTATTAATATAAGCTAAGACTTGTGAAAATCTCCAATTCTTCTTTACTTGAAAAGTTAATATTAATATAAGTTAAAATAAGCCAAAATTAAAACACATCTTTAATTTTTCTTGATTTAAGAAGTTAGTATTAATTTAAGCTTAGAGAAACAAAAATTAAATTCTTCATTTTAAAAGTTAGTATTAATTCAAGCTAAAAGAAGCCAAATTTAAAAGATATCTTCAATTCTTCTTCATTTGAAAATTTCGTATTAATTTAAGCTTAAAAAGGTAAAAATTAAGATTTATCTTCAATTAATCTCTACCTGAGAAGTTAGTATGATTTAAGCGAAAGGAAGTGAAAATTACCTCCATTTTCAATTCATCTTCATTTGGGAAGTTGTATTAAGTTAAACTCTACGAAGTGTCCCATCTTGAATTAAAACCAATTAAGACCCATCTTAAATTCTTCTTAACTTGAGAAATTTGAATTAATTTAATATAAATGTATGAAAAGTTAAGACCCATTTTCAATTCTTATTCACTTGAGAAGTACGTAATAAGTTAAGCTAAATGATTAAAATTAAGACCCATTTTCATTTCACCTTCACTTAAGAATTTATTATTAATTTAACCTTAAAGAAGAGAAAATTAAGACCCATTTTCGATTCATCTTCACTTGAGAAATTTGTATAAAGTTAAGGTAAAAGAAATCAAATTTAAGACCCATTTTCATTTCACCTTCACTTAAGAATTTATTATTAATTTAACCTTAAAGAAGAGAAAATTAAGACCCATTTTCGATTCATCTTCACTTGAGAAATTTGTATAAAGTTAAGGTAAAAGAAATCAAATTTAAGACCCATTTTCATTTCACCTTCACTTAAGAATTTATTATTAATTTAACCTTAAAGAAGAGAAAATTAAGACCCATTTTCGATTCATCTTCACTTGAGAAATTTGTATAAAGTTAAGGTAAAAGAAATAAAATTTAAGACCCATTTTCATTTCACCTTCACTTAAGAATTTATTATTAATTTAACCTTAAAGAAGAGAAAATTAAGACCCATTTTCGATTCATCTTCACTTGAGAAATTTGTATAAAGCTAAGGTAAAAGAAATCAAATTTAAGACCCATTTTCATTTCACCTTCACTTAAGAATTTATTATTAATTTAACCTTAAAGAAGAGAAAATTAAGATCCATTTTCGATTCATCTTCACTTGAGAAATTTGTATAAAGTTAAGGTAAAAGAAATAAAATTTAAGACGCATTTTCATTTCACCTTCACTTAAGAATTTATTATTAATTTAACCTTAAAGA
Organism: Ceratothoa steindachneri; assembly: GCA_963969495.1. NCBI lineage: Eukaryota > Metazoa > Arthropoda > Malacostraca > Isopoda > Cymothoidae > Ceratothoa > Ceratothoa steindachneri. The sequence continues at coordinate 33,023,680 of OZ018322.1, forward strand.
AGAGAAAATTAAGACCCATTTTCGATTCATCTTCACTTGAGAAATTTGTATAAAGATAAGGTAAAAGAAATAAAATTTAAGACCCATTTTCATTTCACCTTCACTTAAGAATTTATTATTAATTTAACCTTAAAGAAGAGAAAATTAAGACCCATTTTCGATTCATCTTCACTTGAGAAATTTGTATAAAGTTAAGGTAAAAGAAATCAAATTTAAGACCCATTTTCATTTCACCTTCACTTAAGAATTTATTATTAATTTAACCTTAAAGAAGAGAAAATTAAGACCCATTTTCGATTCATCTTCACTTGAGAAATTTGTATAAAGTTAAGGTAAAAGAAATAAAATTTAAGACCCATTTTCATTTCACCTTCACTTAAGAATTTATTATTAATTTAACCTTAAAGAAGAGAAAATTAAGACCCATTTTCGATTCATCTTCACTTGAGAAATTTGTATAAAGTTAAGGTAAAAGAAATCAAATTTAAGACCCATTTTCATTTCACCTTCACTTAAGAATTTATTATTAATTTAACCTTAAAGAAGAGAAAATTAAGACCCATTTTAGATTCATCTTCACTTGAGAAATTTGTATAAAGTTAAGGTAAAAGAAATAAAATTTAAGACCCATTTTCATTTCACCTTCACTTAAGAATTTATTATTAATTTAACCTTAAAGAAGAGAAAATTAAGACCCATTTTCGATTCATCTTCACTTGAGAAATTTGAATAAAGCTAAGGTAAAAGAAATCAAATTTAAGACCCATTTTCATTTCACCTTCACTTAAGAATTTATTATTAATTTAACCTTAAAGAAGAGAAAATTAAGATCCATTTTCGATTCATCTTCACTTGAGAAATTTGTATAAAGTTAAGGTAAAAGAAATAAAATTTAAGACCCATTTTCATTTCACCTTCACTTAAGAATTTATTATTAATTTAACCTTAAAGAAGAGAAAATTAAGACCCATTTTCGATTCATCTTCACTTGAGAAATTTGTATAAAGATAAGGTAAAAGAAATAAAATTTAAGACCCATTTTCATTTCACCTTCACTTAAGAATTTATTATTAATTTAACCTTAAAGAAGAGAAAATTAAGACCCATTTTCGATTCATCTTCACTTGAGAAATTTGTATAAAGTTAAGGTAAAAGAAATAAAATTTAAGACCCATTTTCATTTCACCTTCACTTAAGAATTTATTATTAATTTAACCTTAAAGAAGAGAAAATTAAGACCCATTTTCGATTCATCTTCACTTGAGAAATTTGTATAAAGTTAAGGTAAAAGAAATCAAATTTAAGACCCATTTTCATTTCACCTTCACTTAAGAATTTATTATTAATTTAACCTTAAAGAAGAGAAAATTAAGACCCATTTTCGATTCATCTTCACTTGAGAAATTTGTATAAAGTTAAGGTAAAAGAAATAAAATTTAAGACCCATTTTCATTTCACCTTCACTTAAGAATTTATTATTAATTTAACCTTAAAGAAGAGAAAATTAAGACCCATTTTCGATTCATCTTCACTTGAGAAATTTGTATAAAGTTAAGGGAAAAGAAATAAAATTTAAGACCCATTTTCATTTCACCTTCACTTAAGAATTTATTATTAATTTAACCTTAAAGAAGAGAAAATTAAGACCCATTTTCGATTCATCTTCACTTGAGAAATTTGTATAAAGTTAAGGGAAAAGAAATAAAATTTAAGACCCATTTTCATTTCTTCTTCACTTGTGAATTTAATATTAATTTAACCTTAAAGAAGAGAAAATTAAGACCCATTTTTGATTCATCTTCACTTGAGAAATTTGTATAAAGCTAAGGTAAAAGAAATCAAATTTAAGACCCATTTTCATTTCACCTTCACTTAAGAATTTATTATTAATTTAACCTTAAAGAAGAGAAAATTAAGACCCATTTTCGATTTATCTTCACTTGAGAAATTTGTATAAAGTTAAGGTAAAAGAAATAAAATTTAAGACCCATTTTCATTTCACCTTCACTTAAGAATTTATTAATTTAACCTTAAAGAAGAGAAAATTAAGACCCATTTTTGATTCATCTTCACTTGAGAAATTTGTATAAAGTTAAGGTAAAAGAAATAAAATTTAAGACCCATTTTCATTTCACCTTCACTTAAGAATTTATTATTAATTTAACCTTAAAGAAGAGAAAATTAAGACCCATTTTTGATTCATCTTCACTTGAGAAATTTGTATAAAGCTAAGGTAAAAGAAATCAAATTTAAGACCCATTTTCATTTCACCTTCACTTAAGAATTTATTATTAATTTAACCTTAAAGAAGAGAAAATTAAGACCCATTTTCGATTCATCTTCACTTGAGAAATTTGTATAAAGCTAAGGTAAAAGAAATCAAATTTAAGACCCATTTTCATTTCACCTTCACTTAAGAATTTATTATTAATTTAACCTTAAAGAAGAGAAAATTAAGACCCATTTTCGATTCATCTTCACTTGAGAAATTTGTATAAAGCTAAGGTAAAAGAAATCAAATTTAAGACCCATTTTCATTTCACCTTCACTTAAGAATTTATTATTAATTTAACCTTAAAGAAGAGAAAATTAAGACCCATTTTCGATTCATCTTCACTTGAGAAATTTGTATAAAGTTAAGGGAAAAGAAATAAAATTTAAGACCCATTTTCATTTCACCGTCACTTAAGAATTTATTATTAATTTAACCTTAAAGAAGAGAAAATTAAGACCCATTTTCGATTCATCTTCACTTGAGAAATTTGTATAAAGTTAAGGTAAAAGAAATAAAATTTAAGACCCATTTTCATTTCTTCTTCACTTGTGAATTTAATATTAATTTAAGCTAAAATAAGCAATAATTAAGTGATATCACCGATTTTTTTTTAACTTGAAATGTTAGTATTTATTTAAGCCAAAAGATAAGTAAAATTAAATCCCTTTTTCAATTCTTTTTTACTTGAGATATTAGTATTAATTTTAGCTAAAGGAAGCGAATATTAAGGACCATCTTCATTCTTCTTCACTCAAGAAGTTACTATAATTTTAAATTAGAATAATAAAAAATTATTACCCTTTTTCAATTCTTCTTCACTTCAGAATTTAGCATTAATTTAACATAAAAGAAGGGAAAATTAAATCCATCCTCACTTCTTCACTTGAGAAGTTACTATTAATTTATGCTAAAAGAAGCGCAAATTATGACCCTTCTTCCATTTTTCTTCGCTTGAGAAGTTATTATTAATTTAAGCTAACGAATCAGAAATTAAGATTCATCTTCATTTCTTCTTCACTTGGCAAGTACATATTTTGTTTTAAGGCTAAGAAAATAAATAATACCTTAATCAATTTCAATACTCCATTAATGTTTGCACACACTTCATCGTATCTTTCTCCCTTCTCAACCTCTGACCCCGAATTTCTTGAATCTTCTGGGTATTCTTCGCTGATCATTGGCCAACGCCGATGGTGCCCTAGGATGAACGAAGACCACGAATTTCTTGAATCTTCTGGGTATTCTTCGCTGATCATTGGCCAACGCCGATGGTTCCTTAGGATGAACGAAGACCACGAATTTCTTGAATCTTCTGGGTATTCTTCGCTGATCATTGGCCAACGCCGATGGTGCCCTAGGATGAACGAAGACCACGAATTTAAACCGCTGCTTCTGGACTTTATAAATAGGAGGCGAGTTGTTCTTTTAAAACCATTTCACGATTGCCCGAAGTAACTGCGGGTGATTAATTAATTTCTACACCCATTCCTCTCCCCTCGTCACCGTGGTCCTTCAACCGAATAATTCAGATAAAGAGCAGAATGACAATCGCAGGTAGTGGTCGCTCCTCAGTGGAGCTGAAGGTGCAGAAATGCAGGAGTACATTGTTTTACCGCCTTTCCATCGGGAGGACCTTTCTTGACCCAGGGTAATGGCGCCCTTCTGCGTTACAGGGATGTATATGAAACCCCCTGTGGGAGGAGGTTCTAGGGCGAAAGAGGGTTGTGTTGTGTGCACAATGAGAGAGTCGAGGAATAGACTCGGGTGTTGTGATTGGCTGTGTGTGTGTGAAGAAGTACTCTCGGAGCTACTTGCAGATATACCCAGACTCGACGCACCGTCTCATTGGCGGTTGTCCCCTGCAAGCTCCCTATTTTGTCTATGTTCCGCTCTCGCGGGGACTCGAATACAGACACAGCCGTGAAAATCCAGCGCCATATCCTCAAATTCTGTTTAATTTTAAATATTAAACTAAGATTTTCGTGGCCCTGGTAGCTGAAGGCATGGTTTGACATAGGTCTAGTCTTTTCTTTCTGTTTGCCGGGTCCTAAAACCGGTTAATGAAACCAACATAAAGATCAGTGTGATAATCACTGGCAACCTTTGGCCATCAGAGGTCGATCCTTGATGGATGGTAGGGAACTGAGAAAGAAGAACGGTAATGTGTTTTGTTACCAATTTGCAAACGTGGAAAACTTTTGTGGCTCGAGAGGCACACGTTACGTCAGGGGAGTGTAGGCTGTCAAGCCCTCGTGCGGGATGCCTACTTGTCACATTGGGGTTCATTGTATACATCAAAGACCTTGGTAACTGATTGATTAGTAAAATCTACAAATTCACAAATGACACGAAGCTATGAAAGAGTCGCTTTTGCACCCGATTATGCGAAACTGTAAAATAGGCGTATAAATGTCACATGAATTTTAACAAGCGGAATTTAAAAGCAGATTACCAAAATTAACGGTCAAATTCTATAGTCAATTTTCTTAGAATTTTTAAAGCAAAGCAAAGAGGCCTTATCACACAGGAAGTTAGTGGAAGAGTTAAAGCTGCAGATCCTGGCACAGTCACTGGGGCCCGAGAGGGTACAGAACTGCTATTATTGGGACCGGAAGGGCGTGGCGTTTATCAAAATCCCCGCTGTTGCAGGGTCATTCCCCTTGCTGCCTCCTCCAACTCTTTATGGGTGACAGGAGAAACAAAAAGATTGTGGGAGATTTAAAACAAGTACATAGGATGATTCGAGAAAGACCACCTGTTTCTCATGGGGCACTGGAGTCGAGAGGGTATGCCACTTCTCCGGGTATCAGGTTCTAGGAAGGTGGTGGGAAAGAAAGGAATTTAGGAGGTTTTAATTTCAGAAGACGTGAAGATAGCGAAGCAATGCATCGAAACTAAGGAAGCAGACAAGATGATGGAATGCGTTGCCCGCAATCTCATGTCTAAGACGAAATGTATCCATCTGCTTCTATTTAAATCCTCCGTCAGTCCTCATCTCTTTTTAATCGTGTACGTGTTTCAACCGGATATTGAAATACACATAAAGATCCGAATGAATGAAAACGTGCTAGTTGACTGTGAAGCCCAATCTGAGGGACACAGATCTTGTCTCACAAGTAGCACGAGTTCACCAGGAGGAATATTTCCTTTAATTCTCAAACATCGAATTTTCAGACCCCCCTTAATTCAAGAGAAAAAGCGGATGTTAAAAAAGTTTCGAATCACTGAAAAATTTAATGGGATTATCATCGTCGGTAAACTGTGGCTCCAGAAGCGGCGATATTTTGGGTTGAGCGATGATTTCATTTTTTTTTTTTAACCTCTTTTTCGGTACAACATTTGATAGAAGATTAGTTTATTTCTTCCACAGGGCCACCTCTCTTCAGCACTTTCAGTCTTTCATAAGCTACACGCCCTGTCGAGTGCTCTAATGCGAGTGAGGAATGTTATTTTTCGATTTAGAGAAAGTCTCAAACTCTCGTAATCGTGGCTGCCAGTGAGGCTAGCGCCGATTCTAGTGGAATAAGACGTCGCCTCCAACCGTTTTGTTGTTCCTAGGAGATACTTCTCTTCGTGTAATGGTAGGTATTTTCTCTGGTCCTTAAGCCATGATGAAGGTGCATTCTCACCATTATTCTTATTGTCACTCTCTTTGCTATGTGCATCAAAGCCATCACCTCTGCAATAACGGAAAATGTTCTTGATATGTGGACGACTTCTTGACTTTCTTGACATGATCAAGATTGCCACTTTAGAGAACCTAGTACAACGTGCTTTGAAGCTAGGCACTTATGCTCAAGTATAGATGTTTATGTTTTCTTTGGGAAAGTCAAATGGCAGCATTTCTGTCGCTGCTGCAAATACCTCGACGATGTGGGGGCATGAGAAAGATCGTTGCCTAGTTGTGGTGGAGTCGTATCGCATGTTTGTTCTTTTGTTTCATCAGCGTTGTAGAGGTTCTACGCTCTGCGGTACAGGTACCTTGAGGGTTGATAGAAGCTAACCTTTATTTTTACCACACTTTGGTTTGCTCTACATTAGGTTACCTTTGTAAAATCAACGCATCCTTACCTGAAAGTCTATTTCAGATGGTTGACTGAATCCACCAGACAGTTTTACGGTTGGCAATTCCTTACGTTGCTTATCAAGGGTTTGTTCGTTGACGTCGCGGAGATGCTTTCAGCCCAGCAGCATGTACAGTGCACTATTTACCTATACGCCTTGATTAAGCTTGCCCGCGTGTCCTCGACGACCCTTCTTAAGCTCGCATTGGATCTTATCGGTACCTTTGCCGTCGATTCGTGCCAGTTATGTCCTAATAATTTTGATTTCAGGGCTAAGAAACTCTTAAGAGAGTTCACTTCAAGCCATGCTCTGATAAGGATGTTGATTCTTTCTAGGACACCGCCTATTTTTAGCATGCCTTCGATTTTCTTTGAATTTGCTTCGGATCGCTCCATCTCATTCCTTCTCAGTTTGAAAATTGTGAAAGAATCTCTTGGTGCTACTCAGTATTCTTACCCATCTTGGTGGTTATCCAACACTCGTTACTGGAGATTATGCTCCGCGACTACTTTGTAGATTGTTTCACTGGAGTACTCTCAAGCTGCTGGGATCACCACTCTTTCCCAGTCCTAGACTTTGCGACTGCATTGATACTGAGTTACTTGGTAATGAATAGATTACCTTCTGCGAGAAACTTGAAAACCTTAGAATGTGAGGAAATGACTGCACTGACCGGCTGTCTACATATTATGAGCCACGAGATCTGGCACTTGCTCTTACACCGGATCTAGCATTTGCTATTATTCTCTACACAGAATACTTGACAAAGATCATAGCCGCCTTTGGGATTGCCTAGCAGAGAAGGCAGGACACGAGCCAAAGGAAATATAAAAATGCATATCATTAGCTTTCAATTGTACTCCTGGACCTATTTCTCCTATCCTTTTAAGGTTTCGGGTAGTATTTAATTGCTTCAGTTCGGACTCAAGGATGAGGCATAACCTCATTGTATTGCATGATGCGGTCCCCAGAACCATTCTATGGGGATTATCTCTTCCTCCAGTTTGTGCGCCACTTTCTGGTGAACTGCCCGGTTCTGAATGAGTTTTGTGTGGAGTGGAGCACCTCTCCTAGCACACGGAGAGTGGTAGCCGATAACGTATCTCCTTGGGGGAATTTTGTGCATCTGTGGGATAATCTTTTTGGTCGGGTGAGGTTAGATTTTAAGGAAGTGGGCCTCTTCAATTTATTAATAAGTGCTTTTACATTAGATATTAAAATATTGATGTGCAGAAGTGTTGCTTGGACCTTATTCTGGTAGGTAAATTGATAATATTTTTTATATGCTCTCGATCATATTTTTTTTTGGGGGGGGCTGATATGACTCGTTGGTTTTCGCTACGAATTAATAATAAGTTTGGATCATTTAAAGAATATCCAACCGTTCACGTTTCTGATTCGCTATTTTTTTCTGAGGAAAGCGGTAAGTTTAATACAAGTTTAGGTTTTGTTAGGTTATGTTCTCAATTTTGATTTAAAGATTACGTAAGCTTTAACACAAAATTGAAAACATGTTTCGTGTTGCAATTCAACATTGCAACAAATTCTACTGATCGTAAATACTAAAATCAAGCCTGCTATGTAGACACTATAGCCCTCCACCAATTCATTCTCCGCTATGCATCAGAACGGACAATATCAGAGCTTTATCTCACTCTCCTTCTCGCTGAACGCGTGAAGTCGACTGTAAACTGCCTTCTTCGATTCATTTTAATTATTTAATAGACAAATTGAGTCGTACTATTCGTCATTTCCAATCCGTTGGACCTAATAAAACAGAGGCGAGGAATAAAAGAAATTTCTTCATGGTTGCTTCCAACCTTTCAGATGAACGGATTAAAGTAAATAGATCACGTGTGCCACCATTACATTCTATTTTCCTTTCGACTAAAATATTGTTTCCTTATCATTTTACTTTTGTTTGTTTTTTCACCATACATAAGGTTCGCATTGTTTCTAATGTATCTTATTTATTCTTAATATGGAAGAAAGAGATTCGCTAATCTTGACAATATCTCTTCTCTCATTATGACCGCTTGACTCTGGTTCTGTGTCGGGTTTCTCATTTATTCTGACGCTGAGAAATACAAAGTTATCTTACTCAGAGACATAACAGCTGCATCTGACATCACCAGAAACCATGCCCAGGTCAACCTATGTTCACAACAGGCCTGACCTTTGTATCCTTAATCTTTGGAAGGGTGGGTCAAATATACCAAGGACAACGACGCTTCAGCTTTCCAATTAATACGAGGGGTTGCGTGCCCTCGTATCCATTTAGGAGGATCTATCGCTAAATATTAGTGGTGCGAAGTGACACCAAATTTCACCAGAATGGGTATTGCGTGCCTTCACAAACTTACCCCTGGCGGTGGATCTGCAGCTATATATCCGTGTCGCAAAATGGTACCAGATTCTACCAGAATCGGTATTGGGGGGGTGATGAGGGTGTGGGGAAAAGAAATTATTAAAATATGTCAGAACTAATTGATAATGAGGCATCACCACAACCTCCATGCCCAGGACATAGTTTGAACATGTTATTGCCATGAAGGAGGAAGGAAATTGGGCCCGGCATGTACCCCAACCGTATCCATTCAATTAATGCAATTATGAGATTATTATAAAATAGAGTAGGATCTTAGCCCAACACCCCTACCCATTTAGGGTACCAGTGCCGTGAAAATTAGTCATCTACGACGCAACGCTGACATCATACTGATCGTTTATTCTCCAAACTCAGGGAGATAGATGGATGAATGGATGACTAGATTGCTAGATAGATCGATATATAGATGAAAAGATGACTAGAGTGATAGATACATGAATATATATATATATATATATATATATATATATATATATATATATATATATATATATATATATATAAGAAAAATTATTGCAGAAACACAATTAATTATGCGGTTAAAAGGCTAATTAATTGTGCTACTGCAATAATTGTTCTTATTTATAAAGGCGTGGTGGAGACGGAATAAATATAACATTTCCTTTCTCTTCGACAAGCAAGGGTGACTCTTGAAGAGGCCAATCGAAAGATAGTTTTATGGCTATCTGAGAGAACGCCTATTTTAAGTGATACCTTCTCGTGTATGTGAGAAGAGCTCCTTGCGAGGGCTTTGATGAAGACTGTGTCTGCCTAATATAGCCTTTTAACCGCATATATATATATATATATATATATATATATATATATATATATATATATATATATATATATATATATATATATATATATTAATGGATAAATGGATAGATAAATAAGAATATGCTCACACTTAATTCCTTCGAAGGTGAGTAGCAGAATTTACCGCGAGTGTGATATTTATCTTTTTGGCAAATGTTCTGGTAGATAAATATAATCTACCTCTGAGGGTACTGATAGAACATCAAATTGGCTTGCAAATTCTACTAATTATAAATGAACAATTTATTAAATAACTGCCAAGACTTATAGCGATAAAACATATAAACATCGTTTCCTCTTGCATGACCGGGAAGACTCCCACGAGCACGTGTGTAGGCGTGGGTTACATATCAACCTTACACAACAATGGCGGTCTAGTTTATAAATAAATAAGAAGAAAAAAACACTTCAAGCAGTGGTTGGCTCAATAATTTCGAGTTATTCCTGATGCCAAGCAGTGCCTGAATTCATCCATCTCAATGCCACATCCTCTATTTAGGTAAGAGAACAAAACTACACAACTAAACATTTTGTTAGCATTCCCATACTATTACGCATTCTTTAGAATGCGGTTGCCATAGAGATAGTTACTATAGCGATAGTTGCCACAGCGATAGTTAGCCAGGAAAGAACTGTATCCAATAGAGGGTTTTTTAGATACAGGCGCTTAACGTTGGTGAGGAGCGTCCGTCCCCCAGGCATACCCGATCCAATGTCAAGGAAGGAAGGTGGAGTAATCCAACGAGGTTAAACCACTATGCTTTGTTTATAGGGCTACTTGGAACATCCTTTAGAGTGGGTGAGTGGGTTAAGGAGTACCATCCGATCTTTGTCTTTTGAGGAGGTTTTGAGATTACATACAGTCGTACACAAGCTTGAAATTCCAATTTACTCTATTCGTATATAAATATTCACTACACCTGCAATTATTCAGGTTTTTAAAAATCGTAATAGCAACGAGGCCAACTCCTCCAGAAAGTTTGTATGGAGAGATCTGTAAAGAAAGTTAGGAAGATGTGGTAAGTGAAGATATGTGGATGTATAGCCGAGGTTCCTCTTGTGCATATTGCCAAGAACGCACTTACAGATGACAGCTGCAGCATAGTTGTCCATGCTATATCTCCCAGCCACTTGCGGGGAGCCATTATTCGCTTTATTATGATTTAGGTCACCGTAATAAAGAAAAGGGGGGTTCGTTGACAAATACAAGTGGAAACGACATCTTTCATTATTTATTCTATTATTCTTACGGCATTTTCACTTTTCAGGGTGGATAGGAGCTCCTACCAACACGATGTCATCCTCACGTCACACAAGGCTACTGAATGCAACGATATCTGTCCTTCGAATAGGTGGCGGAAGGTGCACACAAACGACATCCATCTGGGTATTCATTGGTGGAAGGTGCGCACAAACGACATCCATCTGGGTATTCATTGGCGGAAGGTGCGCACAAACAACATCCATCTGGGTATTCATTGGCGGAAGGTGCGCACAAACGACATCCATCTGGGTATTCATTGGAGGAAGGTGCGCACAAACAACATCCATCTGGGTATTCATTGGCGGAAGGTGCGCACAAACGACATCCATCTGGGTATTCATTGGAGGAAGGTGCGCACAAACAACATCCATCTGGGTATTCATTGGCGGAAGGTGCGCACAAACGACATCCATCTGGGTATTCATTGGAGGAAGGTGCGCACAAACAACATCCATCTGGGTATTCATTGGCGGAAGGTGCGCACAAACGACATCCATCTGGGTATTCATTGGCGGAAGGTGCGCACAAACGACATCCATCTGGGTATTCATTGGAGGAAGGTGCGCCAATGGTTTTTTTTTCTTCTTTCAGATGCTTTGTACCTGTGGGAATAATGCAGACAACTTCTGCTACATTCGTGGTGATGTGACCTTTGCATCACAGAAGTGCCGTATAACTGCTATGGTTAGAGAAGCCATATCAGCTATATTTTGGATGCAAGATTGGTAACCAGGATAAGAATTGGGCTCCTCACATATGCTGCAACACTTGTGCTACTAACCTTCGCCAATGGTTGAACAGGAAGAGGAAATGAGTGCCTTTTGCTGTGCCAATGACGTGGCGGGAGCCAACAGACCATACCAACAATTGTTATTTCTGCATGGTACCTCCAGTACAAGAGGACAGGTTAAAGAAGAAAAAGGAGCCCATTGAATATACAAACATTCCATCAGCTATTCGCCTAGTTCCACATAGATAAGGTCTACCAGTTCCGGATGCTCCAACTTCCGTATCCTTCGAGTCAGATGAGCAAAGTGGTGAGGAGGAAGCAGAGAAGGATGACAGTGCTGGATTACAGAGTGACCCAAATTTTGATGAAGCACACTCCTCTAGGCCATATCTCATCACACAAGGGGAACTCCATGGCCTTACCAGGGATCTGCAACTTCCCAAGAATAAGGCAGATCTGCTAGGCTCTCGTCTTCAACAATGGAATCTCGTAGCAGCTGATGTGAAAATTTAAAAAATAATTCGTGACCGTCAGCAACAGTTTAACGATTTCTTTGTAATAAAAGGTGATTTAGTGGCTTGCAACAATATTAATAGTCTGATGGAAGCACTTGGCATCCAATACGAACCCAGAAACTTGAGGCTATTCATTGATTCATCACCACATATGAAAGAAACTTATGAGAATATAAAGCATATGTTGCAATGCATAAAATATGATAAACATCATGGGCAACTCTGTGCTGACTTAATGGTTGTTGCTCTTGTGATGGGCTTGTAGGGCGGATACACTAAGTACTGCTGATTTCTGTGTGAATGGGACAGCCGTTCAAGAGGTTCACACTATATCAGGAGAGACTGGCCACCTCGTCAATCAGTGGAGCCCGGGGTGAAAAATGTTCAACATCCACCTCTTACTGAACCAAACAAAATTTTGCTACCACCACTACATATAAAACTTGGGATCATGAAAAAATTTGTAAATCTATGGAAAAATCGGGTCAGGGATTCAAGTATTTAACATCAAAATTCCACTCATTGAGAGACGCTAAGATAAAAGGAGTTTTCATTGGTCCTCAGATTCGACAGCTTCTTAAAGATGGTGACTTTGAATCAGCCCTTCATGGGAAGGATAAAGCTTGTTGGGAAGCAATCAACTTAGTGGAGAAGGAATTTCTCGGAAACAGAAGGGAAGAAAACCTCAGAAGGGAAGGAAAACCTCACCAAGGCTTACAAGAACATTGGATATAACATGTCAATTAATATCCACTTTTTGAACTCACATTTAGACTTTTTTCCAGCGAACTGTGTGGCAGTTAGTGACGAACATGGTGAAAGGTTTCACTAAGATATCTCAACCATGGAAAAGCGGTACCAGGGCAAATGGAGCACAATAACGCTTGCAGACTATTGCTGGACATTGGCAAGAGATCCTTCTTCACCTCACGATTATCATCAAGCAAAAAGGCAGAGAGTGGATATGGATTAGAGTTTAAAACATAATGACACATACAGTATGTTATAATAAAATAATCAAATATTACATGCCGCGGATCTTTAAACCTATAGCCAATCAGCATTTTTCAAGGTGATATTTGGATCAGTGCATGAAAATACATAAGAATTAACTAATCTCATTTAAGAAGTATACAACTTTTCAAAAATTGTTGACCAGTGATATCCATGGATAGTGGCATCTTCGGCGTACCTCGTTGGATTTCAGAAGCACAATGAGTATCACTAAGAGGTCCAACTGTAGGGTAGGTTTAACTGTAAACAATTTCCCATAAAGTGAGGTAGATTGAACTGTCAAAAGTTTAAGGTAGAGTGGGATAGGTTTAACTTTAAACCTTTTTCCCACCAAGTGGGGTAGGTTCAAATGTAAATATGTTCACACAAAGTGGGGAGAGTTGAACTGTAAACGTTTTCCCACCAAGTTGCGTAGGTTCATCTGTAAACATTTTTCCACCAAGTAGAGTAGGTTCAACAGTACATTTTTTCCACCAAGAGGGACTAGGTTCAACTTAAAAATTTGATCATCACACCGTTACGGTACCCTCAAAGCTCAAAACCTTCAAATTCAAATTAGCCTCCCCTAATATTTTCCCCCTTGGAGATACCCCTCCCTCCTACGAGAGATTGGATTAGATTTCTTCAGCTGATCCATTTTGGCATTTATTCTCTAGTTTTGGACGGTACTGTATCTTACACACATTTTTGCTTCCTCCATCTCTACCACTTTTTTCCAAACCTTTTCTCAAATAATGTCTCACAGAGATGCCCTCGTTGATTTTCGCTATAATTTTGATAAAAAAATTAAAACGTCGAAAAGTATTCTAGTTAAAACTAGGCCAAATTTTACTCATCCCTTCTTAAAATTCTCCACATATTTTTTTATGTTACTCAATTTGAAAATGCAAATCCACCTCTTATTTCTATGAGTCTCTCTCCTCCCCATAAATCATCGCACAAACACACGCTGTACAGCAGACTGGGCCACCATTATTACCCAGCTGAACGCTGTGTTAATACTGCAGATTTCATCACTTTCTCAATTGTTCATATCAGAGGTTAAAGACTTAAACGATTTGATCGCAATGTTTTTAGGGAGATTTCAAGATTCGCTTAAGAAATAAGCGTAGAGGGAATTATATTTTAAGAATTAATATTCGTTCAGTTTGTTTTTACGAAATTTCATCATTCGCAGGCTACGTTAAACAAAAAAATATATAGCTCTTCTTTACTAGGTCAACTTAGCGATGTCTTATATTTAGTAATGTTTTAATGAGGTAAGTTGTGTCTTTCATGTCCCTTTGTGTTTCAGTGACCTCATTATATTACTTACCGGGTATTGCAAAAGTCGTGTTACACTTTTTGCGACTCTCTCATCATATTATTATTATTAAAGTTCCAAGCCACAACCCCAACTGGAAGAGCAAATAGCTATAAGCCCAAGGGCCCCAGTGGGGAAAGAAACCTGGTATGGAAAAAACGAAACAAAGATTAAGAAAAACATAATAAATAAATAGAAAATCAAAAAAAAAAAAAATAAATAAAAAAAATAAAAAAATTAAATGCTATAATGTTAAAAATATTATAATATTATATATGTGTGGATAATGAATAAAATATTAAAGTTATAAGTTTCTGTTAATTAAAAATGTATTAGCACCCACTTTAAATTTCTGAAGTTCCAAGGACTCAACAACAACACTAGGAAGTTCATTCCACAGTTTAGTTGTGTTAGGAATGAAACTTCTTGAAAACTGTGTTGTGTTGAATCTCATAGGCGTAAAGGCCCTACTATTGGCATTTAGTACACCTCTGGTAACTCGTTGAGGGGCATATAAATTGGGCAGATCGTGATGCAGTGGATGATCTGCATTGTTAAAAATTTTATATAAGATGCATAAGGAGCTTATTGCTCGCCTGTGCCACAGATCAACTTTGAGGTCAGGAATTAAAAATTTTATTGCTCTCAAATTTTTATCTAATAAATTAAGATAAGAGTTGGCTGCCGAACTCCAAACAGGGGCGCAATATTCAAAACACGGAAGAATAAAAGCATTAAAACAATTTTTAAGAACAGTCTGCTCTCCAAATACTTTGTAAGATTTCCTCAAAATGCCAATTTTTTGAGCAATAGAGGAGGAAATAGATCGAATGTGATTCTCAAAAGTAAACCTAGAGTCAAGCATAACTCCAAGCAACTTAAAAGAATCACATATGGAGATGGGAATGTTATTTATTAAAAGATCTGGATGGGGAGGATCTAGTGTTCTGGATCTGCTAACAATCATACTCTGGGTTTTCTTTGCATTTAACTTCATGCCCCATGAAGTGCACCAAACATTTATCTTAGCCAGATCTCTATTTAAAGACTCTGCAACCGATGCTCTCAACTCAGGAGATGGGACTGGGGCTATTAGAGTAGCATCATCAGCATAGGCTATAAGTCTATTTTCCAGTCCAAACCACATATCATGGGTATATAATATAAACAGTAGAGGACCAAGAACACTGCCTTGTGGTACACCAGATAGCACCTCTCTCTCATCACTAAAATTATTGTCAACATAAACCTTTTGATGTCGATTTGTTAAAAATTGTTCAATAATATTTAAAAATACACCACCTACTCCCAACTGCTTCAACTTAAATATCAGGGCCTTATGATTGACACGGTCAAATGCGGCACTGAAATCCAGGCCAACTAAGCGAACTTCTTGACCAGAGTCTAATGATTTTTGGACAATGGTGGAGACAGTGAGAAGTGCATCACAAGTGCTCAGACCCTTACGAAATCCAAACTGTAAAAAGGGAAACAGACGATTAAGCTCGGCAAATGTACTTAAACGTTTAGCTAGTAAACGTTCAAAAATCTTAGATAGAACAGGAGTTATAGAAATGGGCCTATATTCAGTAGGGTTAAAACTACCACTTGCACTTTTACATAATGGAATGATGTTACCAATTCTCCAACATTCGCAAAAACTACCACTCCTCGCCAGCTTCCGAAGAATAACGGAAAGCTTGGGAGCCAAATACTCTGCAGTTTTCTTAAAGAATAAAGGGAATATACCATTTGGGTCAGTACCACCATAAGCATCCAGATCAAGAAGTAACTGTTTTACTTCACTTGAACGGAAAGCAATCTTGTTTAACCTTGGTTCAGGGAAACAAGTGTCAGGTAGAGTTAGATTCTCATTACTTTGTTTATTATCAAAAACATCAGCCAACAGTGTTGCCTTTTCTTCAGGACTATGGGTAATGGAACCATCAGGTTTAAGAAGGGGTGGCATAGATGAATCATTCCCAAAAAGAGCAGACTTGAGAGTGGTCCAGAATTTGTGGGAATTTGCTGTGCGCTGAAGAGTTCCCTTTGTGGTAGTATTGAATTCAACTTCCGCATTATTATATACCCTCTGAGCTGCTGTTCTGTAGTGCACATAATTATCCCATAGAAAGGCAGATCTACTCCCCTTCCACAGGTTGTAGGCTTCTTGTTTCTGCCTATGAGCCCTCTTACAGTCATCATTAAACCAGGCTTTGTCCTTAGTGCGATATCTGATCATACGGAATGGAACATGTCTATCAATAATTGAAACAATTTTATCATTCAAAATACGAACTGCTTCAACCTCCTTATATATTAGTGGCCAGTTGATCCGGGAGATATCATTTAATATATTGCACCAGTCTACTTGAGATTTGATGAATACTTTGCTTGTATGAGCTATATTAGGAATAGATTGCACAATACAGATAGTTATAGAAATTGCACAGTGGTCAGAAGTTCCCACAGGAGGATCAACAGCACTTGTAACGACTCCAGGGGAATCAGTGAAAACCAAGTCAAGGCAGTTCCCAGATGAATGGGTAGGCTCCCTAATGACTTGCTCACAACCCGACTCACACGCAAAATCATAAGCCCTGATACCATGACAGTCAGTAGGGGAGACAGAAGACAGCCATTGCCTATGATGAGCATTGAGGTCTCCCATAAATACAAAGCAGGCTTTCCGGTCATTTTCCTGTACCTTGGCCATGGCAAGGAGCAGACAATCAAAAATAGTATCATCTAAGTCTGGATTGCGATAGACAGAAAAAAGATAAAAATTATTTTGCTTACCACATACTTTCATAACTTGCATCTCATGGCAAGAACAAGCATAGGAGGTCTTTGAAGCAGAGTAACCATTCCTAATGTAAACTGCCATTCCTCTAGCCCTAGGAATGGCATCACGCCTAAGTAAAATTGGTTTTTTGAAGCCTGGTATAAGTATTTCAGAGACATGCCTCATATTTGAAACCAGGGTCTCTGAACAGAGTAAAATGTCATGAGACTTGGATGAAGCAGTCAAGTCTTTAATATTGGCATGTAGGCCCCTAATATTAATATAGAGTAGACGACATTTTATCTGACGAGGATGACCAGGTCCAGGGTTGAGCTCAATATCTCCTGATAAAATTAAAATCGATATTAAAAAAATAATATTAGCAACAAGATCTTCAACAAAAATAACAATTTGTACAACAACAACAACAACAATTTGTACAAAATTATTCAATAGCAAAACTTTCATTAACTGAATATTATATGTCGGAAAAAAAACTGGTCAACATGATGGAGCCGACACATCATGCAAGGCAAAATTCCCTTCAGGACGCCACAACAACTATGATAGGACACTATGATAGTTTTGATCCAGTTAGACACGTTTTTTTTATTATTTTAACATATAAATGTGTGTTTAAATTATAATATTAATCAATGTGGCAGCCCTCAGTGGCGAGGACGCGCTCCAGGCGAGACCTTAAGGGCGCGTACACGTTGCGGACGAAGTCCTTTCTCATTCTGGCCCACACCTGGTTGACAGAGGACTTCAGCTTGTCAACTTTGCTGTGGCAAACATTGCAGGCTTGGCCCTCGACATGTGCCCACACGCTGTAGTCATTGGGATTGAGGTAGGGCGACTGCGGCGGCCGAAAGTCCTCCGACCAGAAGTTCATGTTCGACCCCAACCACTCTTGCACGGTCTTTGCCATGTGGGGCGGGGCACCGCCCAGATGAAAAACGTCGTCCGCCTTCTTCGTGATCTTTCTCACCCAATTCAAGAATTTTGTGGCCAAGATGTTCCTGTAATCGGCGGTGGTGTGCCTTAATCTGCCGTGAACCACACTGGCGGCATCGTCTCGCCATTCGAAGCCACGATGCATCATCACTGAAGCTGGGTATTTGGTCTTTGACACGTAGCGGACCTCGGAGACGTCCTGGACGAAGGGTACCACGCAGTCGTTCTGCTTCTTGATGACCGGATCGACCGTGAAGATTTTGTTCATCAGAACAAAATGAGTATTCGATTGCTATGATTCTTCAAGTCATTGAGAAGGCGAGAACAGCGCTAACGACGCTGTTCTCGGATACGGGTAGTGAGCAGAGGCCTTTTCACGCATCTCGAGGTCTTGGCCCCTTCCTCCTTGGCAACCATGGTCATTATGGCCACATAGATTTTATTCTTCGCGAGCGCAATCATTTTGAGCTTCAGATATCTTACAAAGGCCTTTCTTACAGTCAAACGGTGAACCGTCATCCGGGTGACGTTGAGCAGCTTGACGAAGTCGGACTTATTGTGGCCCGTGCGCAAAGGAGCAGAGATCTCGATTCTCTTCACTTCCATCTCGATAGACCTGCACAGGATGGCAGGTGCTCGAAAAGTAGAACTAAGTTTATTTGACAGGACTTTTCTCGCACACACGAAAACCTCTCGATAGATAAAAAAAAAACTGAGTCTAACCTAACTTTTGCAAAACCCGGTATATTGACTTAGGACTCTTGAAATTAAGTTAGTTTAGGTTAGTAAAGATAAGCAATTTATAAACCTACTGAGTAAAGGATTTGCGTGCCAATTATTAAAAAAAAAACTAACCTAACCCCCATTTGTGTGCGTTAGGTTAGGTTAGTTACAAACTAAAATTTGGGTCTAAATCCTTGAGCAACGAGGGTCGATTATAAATCCAAAGAAATTAGTTCGTAGAACGAGCATCCATATTCAAAGATACGACTTCCCCCCCCCCCCTCCTTGAGGATGACTGCAATAACAGGAGTTGGCGAATAGACTGAAGATCCAGGGATCTTATCTTTACAATTTAAAGCAATTAACCAACGAAAGCATCTCCATAACAAAGTTTATAATGATGTCTAAAGAAAGTGGTGAAGTTGGGGCAAATGAGAATATGTGGACATAGAGCCGCAGGTCCCCCTGCAGGCATCGGGGACGGGAGGGTAAGCAGGAAGCTTCGGGCTCATTAGTATCTTCATTTCCCTACAAAGTATGGTTGGCGCCCATCTATGCCAACAAGAGTTCTCCCCCCCGTATCGATGGGGTGCTATGTACTGCAGCATATACCCTGAAGGAAAATAAAAAAGAAAAACATCAAATAATTATATAAAGAAAAAGGTGTATAATTTCTCTTAAGTAAATACCAACGATGGCATCTAAGCAGAATGTTAAGAAGGTAGTAAAGAAAGAAGAAGTGAAAACGTGTAGATGGTATATAACGCAGATTCACCTCCGAGTGTAGGGGCAAGGAGGGCACGTAATCATCGATATGCCAGTTGCTATTGCTACCAAAGAGTGCCAAAGACTAAGATCGGGGCTCCCCCTCGAGGGGTACCGAGCCATGGACCCGAAGGCCCCTTCGTTCATAGCAAGGACTGATGGGGAAGAAAGAAAACCTCGCAGTGCAGCCGGGATTCGAACCAAAACTCCCCGTGTTACTGAGAGGCAGCGACCGAGGCGCTTTATTCACTACCCAGTGATCCAGTCGAATCGACTCTATTCAAGCGGAACTTGAGGTGCTATTCCCACTTCTGCCAACCTCTACAGCATTGAAGATGACGGGTCGAGGAGTAAGCCCCACCCCCGAACTCGGGTTATGATGGATTTAGGAGTCGGAGATGGTCGGGGGGGGGGGGGGGGGTAGCTCAAAATGCCCCCCCCCCCTCCATCCAAGGGTCGCTAAGAGCCCAGTAATCGGAAAGAGGACATTTCTTACTTCGGAAATCGTTAATCTTTCGCAGCAAATACGGGAATTGAGTTCCTCGCTCAGCTTGACGTCGAGCCTTGACGGAATTCTGACGGGGAGGAAGAACAATGGACGCTCAGAAGGGCAAAAGCTCTTACATAAAAAGAAAATAAGGAACCTGTCAAGAATAGCGAACCCAATTTTACCGTGTTAAGAATAGCCAACCCCAAATTACTCATGGCAATAATACTGAACCCACATCAGGAATAGCGAACCCGCAAATTACTTATGTTAAGAATAGTGAACCCACGTCAAGATAGCGACCCCCCAAATTACTTATGTCTAGATTAGTGAACCCAATTTCACCAAGTCAAGAATAATGAACCCAATTTTACCAAGTCAAGAATAATGAACCCAATTTTACCAAGTCAACAATAATTAACCCAATTTTACCATGTTAACAATAGCGAGCCCACTGTAAGTATCAAGGAGAGGAAAAGTCCAAAACATATGTAATGTTCAATTTATTGATGAAAGAAAAGGTTAGGTTAGAGGGCTTAAGGTAACATCCTTCCCTCTGATATAGCTATTAACATCCCTCAGATTTTGGTAAGTATCCTTATCCTAACCTTACCATGTTGTTCTTATTCACTCTAGCAATAACTAACTTAAATTCAATACGTTAAATGTATTATTGATTTAGCAACAAAAAGATCCAATTCTTATGGAGGCTGTGTTCTTAAATAGCATGCAATTTTTGTTTTGGCTTTTTCAAGCAAAGAGATCTCGACCTTTTGCCTATTTAAACTAGTCCATTTTTTTCAGCACAATTGAAATTATGTCCTCCACAAGCAGAAGAAGAACCACAGTCTGGAACGTATTGAAACCCTAATTTTATCATGTCAAGAATAGCGAACAGAAAATTACTCATCACAAGAATAGCGAACTCAATACCTTTTGTGTTCGCTATCTTTGATCTTTTCAGGAAATATGAAAAAGATTAAGAGGAAGGAGAAAATAAATAAGAGATTTAAAGGGTTAAATGGATCAACTGACAGTGAACAACCACTGCCTGTAGTCGAATGAAAAGGAGCGGAACTATCAGGTCAAAATAAGAAAGAAGTATACCTGACATCAGTGGATAAAAATAAGTGGAATAACGAAAAATGCTAAAGCAAAGTGCAGCAATCTTAACAATAAACGAATTGAGACGTATTTAACAATGTCTGTTGACCAAAAGGTCGCGTGCTCTCACTTATTCTGATTTATGACCTTACGACCTTCAAAACTTTAAATAATTCCCAGACTAACGTTTAGAGGAAAGATAATGCAAAACAACATAAGGGTTTGAAATTTTGTTAGAATCGGCCAAATAGTTGTAAAGTTATTGCCAAATAATTCCCCAGCTAACCTTGGGAGGACTTTGGCCGTTATATTAGTCGAAAGAGAATGTAAAACAACATAAGGGTTTTAGATTTCGTTAGAATCGGCTGAATAGTTATTATGTTATTTCCAAAACAAAATAATTCCCAGGGTGACCTTGGGAAGACCTTGTCAATTATATCATTCGAAAGAGAATGTAAAACAACATAATAGTTACATTGTTATTACCAAAAACAAAAGAAAGTAAAACGCGGACCGATTTACATATTCAGTTTTAGATTCGCCCGTGACTAGAAATCCAAGACTAAATATACCTACGCAAATCATGGACCTAAACAAGAATAGACGACTCCTCTGGAGGTTAGAAATTGCCTAAAAAAACCCATTCGCTGGTTAGGTTGAACTACCAGAAATAAGCATCGATTCGATGCTTTAAATTTCTGGTTCGTGAATCACAGGTTGAAATCGAATCCCAGTATGGAGTAAATTCCAAAACTTTTTACTTGGCAGTTAATACCTTCATCTGAGATCGAGATGGTGTAATTCTGGTATATTTTAGTAACCTTTGAAATGGTTCTGGTTGAGTTGATGAATAAATGAGTTATATACTGCTGTTGTTTTTCTTTTTACTTACAACTTTCCTCACTTTCTTTGCAGATCTCTCCCTACAAACATTCTGAGGGACTTATCACCGTAGGTTTTTGCTTTAATTAAAAAAAAAAACATGTAATACTGTACGTCTGATAGGGGTCAGTAATACTCATTACTTGAAAATGGGTAATATACATAACCTGGAGCTTTCTTTATATGTAGTTGACTGTGGTTAATAAGCAAAGCCATCGAAAAGCAGAATCATCAAACCAAAAAACCATTTTCATGACAATGAGTCTAAATACCCGTCCCTTTTTTCTCCAATAGTATTTTGAAAACGATCTCCCACCCCAAACTATGAAGCTTAACATATCATAACATAGCATAATTTCACAGATGACAAAAGCCACAAGGGCCTATCAAAGGTCATCCGCATCTGTCAAAACCCACCCATAAAAAGCACCATCACCAGGGAAAGACAAAATCAAAGTCCCCCACAATATAATATAACGGATGACAAAAGCCACAAGGGCTCATCATAGGTCATCCGAGTCAAACGGCCTCTTTTTTAAGGCACCCAAACTCCCAGGAAAACTACATCCAGAGGATTGCGTCCAGAAACAAGGGTATCACCAATCAAGGCTTGTCAAGAACTAAATCATGCAGCTATAGATATATACAAACAATATTAATATATACAAAACTTAGGAACCATCACAACCTTCCCTCCCCCAAAACTCATCCAACCTACTTTTAAATACATTTAAATTTGGACTACCTACTACCCTCCGCGGCAATTTGTTCCAGAAGTCTACCACTCTATTGGTGAAAAAATATTTTCTTAAATCCAACTTACACCCTTGCTTTTTAATTTTCAAGTGGTGACCTCTAGTCCGATTTCCATTATCTAACTCAAAAAACATGCTAACATCCAATTTATCTATCCCAGAATTTTTTTTTAAAGAGCTCAATCATATCCCCTCTCACACACCTCCTTTCGAACGAGAACATATTTAATACCCTCAGTCTATCTATATATTCAAGGTGCCTCAGGGAAGGAATAATCTTTGTTGCCCTCCGTTGCACTGACTCAATAGGATTAATATCGTGTTTAAAATGTGGGGACCATGCTTGTATACAGTACTCTAGATGTGGCCTAACATAAGAGTTATAGAGTTTAAGAATAACCTCCTTACTTTTGTAACTGACATTTCTCTTAATGAAACCCAGCACTCTATTTGCCCTATTTCTTGCTTCAACACACTGCTTAGAAAACCTTAATGACTTATCTATTACTACTCCTAGATCTTTCTCATCCTCTACTGAGCTCAGCTAATGCTCATCCATTCCATAGTTAAATTCTCTATTATCTTTTCCCATGTTAATAACTTTACACTTATCAAGGTTGAAAGTCATTTGCCACTTATGTGCCCAGGATAACAATTTATTTAAATCTCCCTGCACTTTAAATTTATCATCAATATCTTTAACTACAGCTGCTAATTTGGTATCATCCGCAAAAATTGACACTTTATTATTAACTGCCTCCCCAAGATCGTTTATATAGATGACAAATAATAATGGACCGAGAACTGATCCCTGAGGAACCCCACTGATAACATCCCTCCACTCTGACTTTACACCATTTATTATTACCCTTTGCTTCCTGTCTTTCAGCCAAGCAGCTATCCAATTTGAAACCCCCCCCCCTATCCCAATCATTTTTAATTTATGAACTAGTCTCCTATGTGGTACCTTATCAAATGCTTTACTAAAATTCAAGTAAATTACATCTACATTCTCTCCCTTATCCACTATATTTGTTACGAACTCCAGAAAGTCTAGTAAATTATTCAAACATGATCTACCTGATCTAAACCCATGCTGAGCATCGCTGATTAACCCCTCCCTCTCTAGATGTTGGCAAATCCCTTTTTTAACTATTTTCTCAAGAATTTTACAGACTACAGGAGTTAGGCTAACCGGTCTAAAGTTATTTGGATCCTCTTCACTACCCTTCTTGAAAATGGGGACTACATTCACTCTCTTCCAATCATCATGTATTTCTCCATATTCCAGTGACCTAGTATACAACTTCTCCAGAGCTATTGAGATACTTTCTACCCCTCATTTAAGTATCCTAGAATGAATATTATCAGGGCTGGAGGCCTTGGTAGCATCTAACTCACTTATTAGTCCTTTTATCGTCCTCCAATCCACACTAATGGTAGTAATCACCTCTTTCCCTGACCTATGAGTACTATACATAAGACTTTTTAGTTTCTCCTTTGTAAATACTGATGCAAAATGATCATTTAGTACCTCAACTATTTCCTCATCAGTTTCTCTTGCAACCCCTTCATATTTGATAGGTCCTATTTTAACTCTGCCAAACTTGTTATTAATTTTATAGTAACTAAAGAACTTTCTAGGATCTTTGTTGCTATCCAAAGCTAATTTAATTTCTGACACCCTTTTGTTCTTCTTTATAATCTTATTTAACTCATTCCTAGCCATTCTATAATCACTTAAATTTTGAGTATTATTTTGTACCTGTAATTTTTTGTATGCCCTTTTCTTCTCTGAAATTTTTATAGCTATCTCCTGATTCCACCATAATGGTTTCCTACTTTTGTTCCTAATGGCCTTCATTGGGATACATTGTTAACATAACATAACATAACATAACATACATAACATAATTACACGGATGACAAAAGCCACAAGGGCCTATCAAAGGTCATCCGCCTCCGTCAAAACCCACCCACAAAAAGCACCATCACCAGGGGAAAACAAAATCAAAGTCCCCCACAATATAATATAACAGATGACAAAAGCCACAAGGGCTCATCATAGGTCATCCGAGTCAAACGGCCTCTTTTTTAAGGCACCCAAACTCCCAGGAAAACTACATCCAGAGGATTGCATCCAGAAACAAGGGTATCACCAATCAAGGCTTGTCAAGAACTAAATCATGCAGCTATAGATATATACAAACAATATTAATATATACAAAACTTAGGAACTATCACAACCTTCCCTCCCCCAAAACTCATCCAACCTACTTTTAAATACATTTAAATTTGGACTACCTACTACCCTCCGCGGCAATTTGTTCCAGAAGTCTACCACTCTATTGGTGAAAAAATATTTTCTTAAATCCAACTTACACCCTTGCTTTTTAATTTTCAAGTGGTGACCTCTAGTCCGATTTCCATTATCTAACTCAAAAAACATGCTAACATCCAATTTATCTATCCCAGAATTTTTTTTTAAAGAGCTCAATCATATCCCCTCTCACACACCTCCTTTCGAACGAGAACATATTTAATACCCTCAGTCTATCTATATATTCAAGGTGCCTCAGGAAAGGAATAATCTTTGTTGCCCTCCGTTGCACTGACTCGAGAAGATTAATATCGTGTCTAAAATGTGGGGACCATGCCTGTATACAGTACTTTAGATGTGGCCTAACATAAGAGTTATAGAGTTTAAGAATAACCTCCTTACTTTTGTGACTGACATTTCCTTAATGAAACCCAGCACTCTATTTGCCCTATTTCTTGCTTCAATACACTGCTTAGAAAACCTTAATGACTTATCTATTACTACTCCTAGATCTTTCTCATCCTCTACTGAGCTCAGCCAATGCCCATCCATTTCATAGTTAAATTCTCTATTTTTTGGACTACATTTATTATATGCTTGAAAGTATCCCAAATCACATGAGCATTTTTACCTCTAAATTCTACATCCCAGTCTACCAAATTTAGCAAGCTTTGGAGTTTTACATAATCTCCCTTATGAAAATTTGGAACTTTTACAGTATTCTCGGTTATTTTACCCTTCTCAATTCCCAAGTTAAAACGAACTATCTGATGGTCACTATTTCTCCAATGCTTCCCCAACAGTCAATTCTTGAACTAAATGATCACTGTTAGAAAGTACTAAATCTAATATATTGCCCACCCTCGTTGGCTCATTAACAAATTGATTCAAAAAATTATCCCCAAAGCATTCTATGAACCTGCCACTTGTTCTATTCCTATTTATCATATTTTCCCAGTCCACAAGGTTTAAGTTGAAGTCCCCAATAATAACTGCATCTGGTTCACATCCCTTACTTATTTCCCTTATCATTAGTTCATCTATATCATCAGTCTGCCCAGGTGGTCTGTAAAAAGCTCCCAAATGCACCATTCTATTTTTACTGAACCTTATAGTGAGTGTAAGGCTAAGGAAAGCTACTGTGCTGATTGTGTGGCCCATATGTGATAAAAGTATGTTGGGGGTGGGTACAGGGTTGGGGGAGCCAAGTGTGGTGGGAATGTAGGAGGCAAGACACTCGCCTTTCTGCCCATTTGTGGTGAGGAGGGCACTGTTATTAGTTAGCGGGAAGGTGATTGGGGGTTGACGGTGGACCATCTTTCGGAACAAAGACCAGGCCTGGGAGACTTAGAGAAGGCGGCTATATTACTGTCACCCTCTCTCCAGCTCGAAAACCTCCAGCTGAGCTGGACCACGACAGCAGTAAACCCAATTCTATGGTTGAATGGTCGTGAAAACCCACATGAGATGAATTTCAACCTCCAGCGAGTGGCCGTTCATCTGGGGTAAATGGGAACGCAACGGCCTCAATGAACAGCCTCAGATCCGTTGGTATTTGGGGGTTTCGTACAGCAAATCCTAGAGCAACGGACGCCCAGTATTTACTTCCTTTAAATAGGCTGAGAGGTCATCGATCTTTTGTTTGAGTGACACTCGGCCTCGATGTCTCGCCTCTCATGTAATGACGCACGAGTATCACTCATCTTTCAATTGACAGACGGGAGCATTCAGTGCAAGTTGAACTTCTCCACTTGCCTGTTCCTTCGTGCTGTTTTTACTGCGCAAGTGGGGACCATTCATGGGTGTGTGCGTGTCTAAAATCACACTCCCGTTTAATATATCACTTCGTCTAGAGATCAGAAATCCTCTCTGAACCGAAGTGCTGGTTAATGATCCCTTATCCTTTAGCCATTGTGTAAAGGAAAAACGAAAAATAATTTTTTCTTGATCTATTTTTAGTCACGTAGATACTCACGGTGAAGGTTATAAATAGGACCACTTGAGTCGAAGAAAGAGAGCCGATCTGGAGTTCACACAGCGAGTACCTTCTGCCGCTGCACCGATTGCAAGTTCCCGATTTACTCGTCTCTCTCGCTCTCACCGGGAAATCGGATACATCTGGGCTCGTTACGACTCTTCCCTGTTTCCAGGACAACCGCCATCTATGTAATGCCTCACTACTTCCGTGACAGGTATTTGGAGTATTTCTTTTTATCTTACGCTCCATTATTAGGTTCTCATTATCGAGACCTACAGTTATTTATAAAGGACGTAAGACGGGGGTATATTCCTGTACCGATTGTCAGGAGTAGTATGTAGTGTTTATTTTAGAGCGACGTGTTCTCGTTGATGTTTAATCCTGTGATATTTGTAACCTGTTTGTGTATAGAATTTATTTGATATGTGACCTGTTTGTGTACTGTATTTATTTAATATGACCTGTTTGGGCACTGTATTTATTTAATGTGACCTGTTTGTGCACTGTATTTATTTAATACATTTGAGGAAGCATTCCTTGTATTATTATACCCTCGCAGATGTCTGAACCTTCCGTTGGACCTATCTGTATTTATGTTTTGGGCTGAGAGAACTTAGTTCATCCTTTTGCCTTTACACATTGATAGATTATGCCATGTAGATCTTTGCGAGGCAATCGCAGAAGAACGAGGATAAAGGCTCGCTTTAATTGAGATTAAAGCGGTTGCTCGCTGCCTCAGTCTATTTACATGTTCTATCCTTACCTTTACATAGATTTTTTCGCAATTAGGAAAACATTTCCCGAAGAAAATAATATTCTGTTTATTTTCTTTCTTTGCAGTATGGTGGATTCACTTCATCATTCTCTCGCCTAAAAGATATATATATATATATATATATATATATATATATATATATATATATATATATATATATATATATATATATATATATATATAAAGTACAAGAAAAGAAATTGGAGGCGAATAAGCAACGAGACAAGAAACAGGAGTTTAAAAGAGGTAAGAGAAAGGGACATTAGAAGAAGACTACGAGGGTCAGTCAATAAGTTTTGCGAATCGGTAGGACAAAACAGAGGAAGGGGGATGGCTGTTTGTGGGGGTGTTTGGACAAGTTATGACAAGTCAGGACCTGCAGCCGTACGCTCCTGCCTCGTCTATTTAAGAAGCAGTTGCTGATTTCAGATCGTCAGTCACAAATCTTTCAACAATGGAGAAGGTTGAGCAGCGCGCAGTGATCAAATTTTTGACCAAGGAAAGCAAGAATGCAAAAGAGATCCATGAACGCATGGTTGCAGTGTACACCGACACCGCCCCTTCCTATGCAACCATTGTTCGCTGGAATAGGGAGTTCCGCCATGGTCGTGAATCCCTTGAAGATGACCCCCATCCAGGACGCCCATCAGACGTGACCAACGAGGACAATGTGGCCCGTGTGGAGAGGATGATCCTCGAAAATCGACGGGTGAAGGTAGAAGAAATCGAGCGAGAACTTGTAATATCACATGGAAGTGTTATCAACATCATCCATGAAAATTTGGCCATGACCAAGGTCTCTGCCCATTGGGTCCCTAGAAACTTCACGCCCCATGATCTACTTCAACGTCGTCAAAGTCCACAAGGCCAGAGTTGCACAAACTACCCTGCGCGAGTGCGGATTCGAGGAGCTCAACCATCTTCCCTACAGTCCCGAGCTGGCCCCTAGCGACTACTTTTTATTCCACCAGCTCAAGGCTGCACTGCGTGGACGCCGGTTTGGGGACGATGAAGATGTCCAGCTCGCCGTCCAGGAGTAGATTGAAGAACAGTCGGGAGATTTCTGTTTGTCGGGAATTCGAAGCCTCAGGGACAAGTGGCGCAAGTGCATTGAAGTCGAGGGTAGTTATATTAAAAAATAATAAAACACTTTTCCTCATATCTCGTTTCCTTATAGCCGAATTGCAAAACTTATTGACCGCGCCTCGTAGAATCAAAGAGAGCAGAGGGCGGCACAATAAAGGCAATCCTTTACCGAGAAGACAGAGATAACGCCAGGGGAAAAAAAGTTTGAAATTCCAAGCACTTTCGAACTATATTTGCAATTTAATTTTCATATATATATATATATATATATATATATATATATATATATATATATATATATATATATATATATATATATATATATATATATATATATGATGAAAATTAATGCAATATCGCAAGAAAAGATGAGGAATTAAATCACATTCTCCGAAGACAATTTAATTCAGAACAGTTTCGGTGTATCTCACACCCTTTTTCAACTGACACTGGGCAGAAAATATATAAGAGAAAAGCATAACACAAGATCTTTTCATTTTCCCCCCAATATATATATATATATATATATATATATATATATATATATATATATATATATATATATATATATATATATAATTGAAAATCCCATGACACGTGATATTGTATGTCAAGGATACTCTAAACTCGCCGAAATGCAACTACGTATCAGTCCATGAACTACTAGGTGTTGACCTAGAGTAAGATACAGGACCCTGGTGCTTTACAGACCCCCTGCCCAACTTTTCGAACAGGACAGGAGTCTGTACCAGCTGTTGGGCGAACTTGTAAAAGACAGAGTGTGTATCACCATGGGTGACTTCAATACTCATGTTGACTGGGAAACGAGAGAACCCTGTGGCGAGAACGCACTACTTCTGGAGTTCGTGAACAACGAGTTCCTGACTCAATGGGTGAGAGAACCAACGAGAAGAGACAATATCCTCGACTTGGTTTTCACCTCTGAGGATGACATCGTTAAGAACCTCTCTGTTGGCGAAGAGCTCGGTGGAAGTGAGCACCGACTAATTAGATTTGTAGTCAAAGTCCACAAGGCAGGGCCTGCAACTAGTAAATCGAGGAAACCTGATTTGAGAAGAGCAGACTTTGCAGGTTTTCGTGCTGGACTGACTGACGCGAGGCTAGAAATGTGCGATGCTGTTGAAGACTCGTGGAACAGTTTCCAAACCACATTCATGAGTCTTTAATCGCGTTTCATCCTTCTGAAATGCCCCCGTCGTTCTTCTGTTCAACCAAAGTGGTTTAATCGAGAAATCGACCAACTGCTTAGGGAGAAATAAATGTGTACCGGTAATCGAAGATCTCGGGTAACTTTGACGAATACCGGAGGCTAGCCAGGAGAGTGAAGTCCAGCATAAGGGCGGCTGAGTGGTCTGAGGAACTCCGAGTGGCGAGACTTTGGAAAGATAATCCCAAGAAGTTCTTTAGATATGTAAACAACCGTAAACCAATCCGTCGAACAAATGGCCCTTTGAGGAATGAGGAAGGGACATTAAAGCACTCAGATGCAGAAAATTTAAACTCCTCAACGACTACTTCTCTTCAGTGTTTACTGAAGAGTGTGGTCCCATCCCACAGCCAACGAGTTCCGACTCTAGGGGAAAAGCTGGAGGATATGGACTTCACCGAAGGAGAAATAGAAAAGAAGATCACTGACCTAATGACGAATAAGTCACCTGGCCCGGATGGCTTTCTACCTAAAGTGTTGAAAGAAGTGCGCGATCAAGTGTCACGACACATGAGCACAATCTTCAACATGTTAATCCCGACCGAATGCGTTCCTAGAGACTGGTGTGAGGCAGAGGTGACTCCGATCTTCAAGAAAGGAGACCCCAGCCATCTGTCAAACAACCGACCCATCAGTTTGACTTCGATAGTCGATAAACTCCTGGAAAGCATGATCGTGAACAAGATAACGTCTTATTTAGAGTCAAACCTGCCACTGAAGAGTTCCCAGCACGGCTTCCGAAGGCAAAGGTCATGCCTGACGAACCTTGTGGAATTCTTCTACTTCAGTGAGCATGATCGGATAAAGCGGTGGATGTTTTGTACCTTGACTTCCAAAAGGCCTTTGATAAGGTACCACACCACTGCCTTCTTCGGAAAGTGCGTGCACAGGGCATAGACGGCAAGGTAGCAGTTTGGATAGAGAGCTGGCTAAGTGACAGACGGCAACAAATAGTGGTAAATGGACAGCCCTCTGAATAGGCGCCCGTATCTAGCGGTGTCCCTCAAGGTACCGTCCTGGGACCACTACTGTTTATTATCTATGTCAACGACATGGACCGAGACATGGTTGCCAAAATCTTCAAATTTGCCGACGACACCAAGCTTGGTATCAATGTGACAAAGGAGGGGAACACTGCCTGCCTCCAAGAGGACCTTCAAAGGATTGGGGAGTGGTCGGACACGTGGCAAATGCCTTTTAACGTGGGGAAATGAAAAGTAATGCATATCGTCCACCGAAACCTCAAATCTCAGTACATCCTTAAGGGCACTGCTCTTGAATCGAGTGACACTGAAAAGGACTTGGGTGTTACTATCACTAGCGACCTCAAGTTCTCGAAACAGTGCATTGAGGCGGAGGAAAAGGCCCAAGGATGCTAGGCTATATTAAGCGCCAGTTTGGTTATCAGAACCAGGAGATTGTACTGTGCCTGTACAACTCACTTGTCCGACCGCACCTGGATTATGCCGTACAATTTTGGAGTCCTTCATTGCGAAAGAACATCGCGAGATTGGAACGAGTACAAGCCAGGGCAACCAAGCTGATTCCCTCTATCCGACATAAAAGTTATGAGGATAGACTAAGGGAATTAGATCTGTTCTCGCTGGAAACCCGTAGACTGCGTGGTCAGCTCATCGAAGTTTTCAAAATACTTTGAGGGTTCGACAATGTTGACTACCGGGATATTTTCACACTGAGTGAGAACAGAACGCGCAATCACGGCTTCAAACTTAAACTGAAGCGTTACAACCGCAATCTGTGTGGAAATTTTTTCACTTACAGTATCTGCGGTAAGTGGAACGCACTTCCAGTGGAAGTTGTCAACAGTGAATCTGTTGACCAGTTCAAGTCAAGACTAGACAAAGTCTTGAAAAGTAGCCGTTTAGGGACGCAAAACAATTGAGCAGCCATGTGCCCGCTCCATTGCTAGTCCAAAGGTTTCCTTTTTGAATGGACCACCGTAAGGTCTCCTAGAATACTTTCTTTCCTTGTAACTCCTTGTAACCTAATCTAGAGTTATCAGCGGGTTAGTTAGAATGTATTTCCATCGTAAAAACCAAGGTCTACTGAGCAAAAATCTCGTGCATTCACTTATTCTGATTTATGACTTTAAAACTTTCGATAATTCCTGGCCTAACCATGAGAGGACCTTGGCAATTATATTATTCAAAAGAGAATTTAAAACAACATAAGGTTTTCAGATTTCGTTAGAATCAGCCGAAAAGCTATGATGTTATTGCCAAATAGTTCCCCAGCTAACCTTGGGAGGACATTGTCAAATTACATCATTCAAAAGAGAATTTGAAACAACATAAGTGTTTTAAATTTCGTTAGAATTGACCGAATAGTTATGATGATATTGCCAAATGATTCCCCGGCTAATCTTAGGAGGACTTTTAAAATTATAGATTTGAAAAAAAATTTGAAACAACATAAGGGTCTCAAATTTCTTTAGAATCGGCCGAATAGTTATGATGTTATTGCCAAATAATTCCCCGGCTAACCTTGGTTGGACCTTGAGAATTATATCATTTGAATGAAAATGTAGAACAAGAAAAGGTTTTCAAATTTCGTTAGAAACGGCCGAAGATTTATGATGTTATTGCCAAATAATCTCCGGCTAACATTAGGAGGATTTTGGCAATTATATCATTCGAAAGGAAACGTAAAACAACATAAGGCTTTCAAATTTCTTTAGAATCGGCAGAATAGTTATGATGTTATTACCAAAACAAAATAATCCCCAAACTAACCTTGGGAGGACTTTTTCAATCATATTAATCAAAGAAGAATAAAAAACAACATAAGGGTTTGAAATTTCGTTAGAATTGGCCAAATAGTTATGATGTTATTGCCTAAACAAAATAATTCTTGGGCTAATCTTGGGAGGACTTTGGCAATTATATCATTCGGGAGAGAATGTAAAACCATCAGGGTTTCAAATTTCGTTAGAATTGGGAGGACTTTGCCCATTATATAATTCGAAATAGAATGGAAAACAACATAAGGGGTTCAAATTTTGTAGGAATGGGCCGAATAGTTACAATGTATTTACAAAAATATAAAAAAGCAAAACGGGGACCGACCGACCGACACACATAATGAAATGTAGAATTGCCTGCGACTAGACTCGCACGCGATTAAAAATGCTGTATCGGATTTTTACTTTATTCCCCATCAGTCTTACCTAAAGTTCCTGATGTTGAGATTATGGCTGTCTAATACCATGTAAGTAAATTGCTCCTATACCATTTTAAAATATTTTAGTTATGAAATATGAATGAATGGCAAGGTGATCTGAAAGAGATGTTAAGCATCAAAAATTTAATTGATTTATACATGGTATAAGGGATAAGATGACAAATAGCCATTTTTAATCGGCTGGTGCAATTAGCTGCAAAATGCTTGCAGTGTGCATACGAACCAATAAATTGTCTCTTTCTTTTAAGTAATTCTTAAATAATATATTATAAATGAAGCTAGTGTTTATATATATATATATATATATATATATATATATATATATATATATATACAGTAAACCCTCGATATAACGAATTTCGGATATAACGAACCAAATTTTCTGGCCGAACTCTATGCTGCGACCTACTGGGTCACAGCTCAGTCGGCTGTGAACATCGCACGGGAGACTGTTTTGGCGTTCTCTTCCTCCTCCCCCTTCCTCTCTTCACGAGTGCTACTTACTACTCCATAGAATGAACGAACCATCGGATATAACGAACTTGGTTCGTTATTTCCATCACTTTTAACGATCATCAGATTTAACGAACGAGCCCCCACCCCATATAGTTCGTTATATCGAGGTTTACTGTATATATATATATATATATTAGACTGGCCCAGATCTATAGAGGCGATTTTTCATACTTAAGAACTTCTTAGTCTCACCCCTGCAAATTGTGAGGCTTCCTATAAAAACCATTTTAACAAAGTTTTAGCGCAAATGAACAGGTTTTAGTAATGCCACAAAGCTTACAAAGTTTGATGTTGTGCGGTTTTTCCACACCACCCATGAGGTAACTATAATAGGCGCGTTTTTTTTAAATGTGGTATCCCCAGGAGGCCTATTTCCTAATGTTTTACAATGAACTCAGTTTGTTTTGTTAATTCTCATGCATTTTTTTCAATGCATATCTTATTGTTTTTGGACATTTTTCTCTGTGACAATCGACCACCTGCAGAAGGTACTGAAGCTGATCTTCATTAGGGTTAAGATGATTATTGTAGCTCTCAATCAAGGCTACAGCTCTCTCTGCATTGTCATTGATGACATTCATAGTATGAGTATATTGTTTTACTGTTTGATACTCATTTCTTTTACTCCATTCTGAAGGAACTAACTCTAAAAAAAGAGGAATTGAATGGCAATTTTGTAAAGTAATGCCGACCTGATTCAATTACGAATCAGCAGGAGTTTTGTCTGATTTACTTTCTTTTTCTCCCAGTGTATATCTTTCTCTGCATGCTGTGAGCCAGGCTTCTGCAATGCTGCAGCCATCTTTCTCTTTAAATCTAGACTGACACCTTCATCCATGAAGGCAATGGACACAAGTTCTTTGCTTAGATACCAAAGGTGATGAACATGTGCTTTGCTGGCTACAGAAGAAAGTTGCTTATCTTCAGATACTGGAAACTTTGCAAGTACTCAAAGTCCTTTGGTAGAGCAGTGGAAGCAGTTGAAGATGTAAAACAAACTGTGCAACTCGGTCGAATGATGGCTGCTCTTTCTTGGTCATTTTAAATTGTGACTTCAAGAGTACAATTTTAATTAAATAAATACAAGTAAACTTTGCCATACAACGTGGTCGATGCATTGCTCCAGGCTGTTTGAAGGAAAAGATTTCTGTGCCCCCCGCCCCCTCGCAATTATGCGACTGATAGTTGCAAAGGTTCTTTGTAATCTGCTCGAGGCTGACAAAAACTATGAACAGCTTCTTTCCAAGAAAGACATGAAAGCCATGTATTGTGTGCTTCCTACGATGTAGTATTGATAGTCTTCCAGGAATCACGGAAACGCTTGAATAATTGAATTTCTGCTCCAGATGCAGCAACAAAACACTTTTGAAATGTAAGATACAATTATTTCATGAACACGATGCCTGCAAGGAAAAGCTAGAAGACCTCTATTTAGTTTTATTTCTATTGTCACACAGGCACCTTTCTTAGGTCAGTGTTACTACCAGTGGTGTCAAAACACATGGATTTAACACTATCCTCGATATTCCAATCTTGAAGAAATTCCACAACTGCTTTTGCTGTTACAGTAGCTACTCGTATACCTATACCTAACGTTAGCTTGGGTATTCCCAAAAGCTTAGAGTTACCACCAACAGACACTAACACAGGCAGTCTATCTATATTTTCAGTGTCAATTAAATCAGGCATTAATTTGCCATCCCAATGGACTTTAAGAGGTGCTTATGTAGTGAATGTTTGCTTCAAACTATCTGTTATTTCGTTACATAGTTCTTTTCTTTTTCTTTGTAGTACACTTCTACTTACATATGGTTATATCATAAATATATATTCTAAGGGCTGTTGCTGAGATCACTATAATCGCATGAAGATCACTCACTCATTTTTGTTCTGTAGAATGTAGCCACAAGTCAGGTGAAATCATTTTTGCGCCTATAAATATTCTTTTCCTTGGAGGATTAGATGGACCGGGCTCTGTTTCATCACTGCTGTTTTTTTTTCGCTGCATGAGCTACTTGTTAGCTGAACAACTGACAAATTTACTTTTTTACGCAATTCTCGTTCAATTCGCTGCGATTCTTCCTCACTTCTTTTGCGTTTTTTTTCTTCATTCTTCAATGTTTTCTTGTCAACACTGCCTATTTAGGGCCTCGTCAACCTTTCTCTCTCTGAGCCTGTAGAAATGAAAGATCATCGTCATTGGTTATCATTTCTAGTGCGTTAGCATGAGCTATATCGAACAAACCCTTTAAAGATTATTGGAATGAAGTTTGCTTTGATATTTGAGTTTGATCTCGCCTTGATTTTGTTTTTTTGCAACCCCATGCTGTTTGTCTATAGTTGGTGTTTTTGCTTGGTCCCATATTCCATATATTTCTGAATATACAATGTTACAGGTCTCGTTTACATTATTTTTGCATTGTGTTAAGAAGAAAAGCCGTCTTAATATATTACCATTTGATGGAAGTTTTGTGCTTTGAATTGTATCAATTGTTTCTCCAATAAACATTACTTATGTTTTACTTCTTGTTTTAATTGAACTTGACATGATAATTATATTCCAGAAAGACTTTGTTAATTAAACATAGATAGCCACTGAGACAATGCTCATTCTTTCTTTCACTGATTCACAGAACAATGAATAGGACATTGTTAATTGACAACTGGTAAGGGATGTGCTTCTGAGACAATGAAACGCGACACCAGGGCGCCTACAAGACTACACGTTAGGCTTTTTGTCCGTTGTACCTACCCTATAATACCACAGGTTATAGGATGATAATGAAACTTAGAATGTACTAAATATAGCTGTTAACATAATAAAACTATTAATTTATATTTGGAACTACTTACTCTGAAAAAGTAAAAAATTCTCTAATATTTAGATATTTTTCATATTTTTCACATATTATTAATGTGTGAAACTTACATTCATTGTGGCACTACTAAATATTATACTTTCCTGCTAATTTGCACAGCGCATTTTTTCATCAAGTCTCACTATATCCAGGGGTGAGACCAAGGATTTTTCTTTTTTTTTTCTTTTAGGCCAGTCTAATATATATATATATATATATATATATATATATATATATATATATATATATATATATATATATATATATATATATATATATATACACGAGGGGCGGTCAATAAGTTTTGCAATTCGGATATAAGGAAACGAGATATGAGGAAAAGTGTTATATTATTTTTCAATATAACTACCCTCGACTTCAATGCACTTGCGCCACTTGTCCCTGAGACTTCGAATTCCCGACAACCAGAAATCTCCCGACTGCTGTTCAATCCACTCCTGGACGGCGAGCTGGACATCATAATCGTCGCCAAACCTGCGTCCAGCAGTGCAGCCTTGAGCTGGTGGAATAAAAAGTAGTCACTAGGGGCCAGATCTGGACTGTAGATGGGATGGTTGAACTCCTCGAATCTGCACTCGCGAAGGGCAGCTTGTGCAACTTTGGCCTTGTGGACTTTGACGACGTTGAAGTCGATCATTGGGCGTGAGGTTTCTAGGGATCCGAATATCAGAGACCTTGGTCATGGCTAAATTGTCGTGGATGATGTTGATAACACTGCCATGTGATATTCCAAGTTCTCGCTCAATTTCTTCGACCTTCACCCGTCGATTTTCGAGGCTCATACTCTCCACACGGGCCATATTATCCTCGTTGGTCACGTCTGACTGGCGTCCTGGACGGGGGTCATCTTCAAGGGACTCACGACCATGGCGGAACTCCCTATTCCAGCGAACAATGGTTGCAAAGGAAGGGGCAGTGTCGGTGTACACTGCAACCATGCATTTATGGATCTCTTTTGCATTATTGCCTTCCTTGGTCAAAAATTTGATCACTGCGCGCTGCTCAACCTTCTCTATTGTTGAAAAATTTGTGACTGACGATCTGGACATTGGACATTGGACATAACAAGTGAGAAATATAGTAGAAGAGGGTTTTAGTAGGAGAAATAGTGGGGAAATAGGGGAAAAATGATAGGAAAGCGAAAATGAAGGTAGAATGAAAGACAGATCCCTGGTGAAAGGGTATCACTGGCTTTCTTTGCGTTTTGGTTTTGTTTTTTTTTGATAGTATATGAATACACTATCTGGTAAATGCGCTGGGCATTCAAGCCTTTGTATTAATATAAAATATCTCTACGTGGCTTTTGGAAGATTTTCATCTTCGATTCTGGGTGTTTCACACCTAGATTTGGATTTTTTGTGTTGTTTTTTGTTTTAGTTGTTTTTTGGCGATATTTCGCACAAAAATTTGACGAAGTGTTTTTTAAACCAAATTAAGCAAGTGCTAATTCGGTGGCTAAACTCGTTTGGCTTTGTTCATGTTTTTCTGTGTTATGAATGGGGGTTATTTAGTTTTTAAGTGAACTTTGGGTCGACGTTAAAGTCATTCGGTAGTCTACTGCTTTTGAAACTAATTGGTCGTCTCAAGTTAGGTAAATTGTCAAAGTCGATGTGCTCCAGTACAAACTTGGGAGGGAGGTGCCGGTGCACCTTGTCCCAGATTTTGGTTGCTCTGAGGTGAAGCTCCACGTTTATGGGGGTCATCCCCAGTTCACCATGGAGATCACTCTGCCTTCTCCCTTCTCTCCTTCGGGCTCCCGTAATGATATATACTGCCCTATTCTGGACCCTTTGCAGTTTAAGGACTTGGGTCTTGGAAACTACGTTTATAGGGATCGGGGGGTACAGGAGTTTTGAGCGAATGCACGCATTGTAGATTTTCAGTTTGTTGGAGGTACTCAGGTTTATGAATTTGAAAAATTCACCCAAGTCCCTCCGTGCATTCTGTGTAGTTTTTGCTACATGGCTCCTATACCCACCGGTCGTAATTTGTAGTCCCAGAACCGTGCCCTCCGTGCGGTATGGGATGCGTGCACCCCCCACACGGATGTCTGCCAGAGTCCTTCGGAATAATGGAATTACACGGAACTTTTGGGCATTGGTGGATATCTTCCATCTTCTCTCGAAAGAGTTGATGTTTTCGATTTCCACTGCCGTACTTCGTGCCATGAAATTCGCATTCCGATAAGGCCCCGTACATATCATTGTTATATCATCCGCAAATTGGACGTATAAGGAACCCTCAGTCAAGGGTTGGGGAAGGTTTATGGTGTAAATGTTATAGAGCAGGGGAGAGATGCACCCGCCTTGGGGCACCCCCGCCTCGAGTTCGAACTCAGGGCCGCTATAATCTTTTATACTCAGAAACGCTCTCGTCTCCATCACGTAGTAACAAAGAATCCTCTCAAGTATGGGATTGAGGCCTAGTTGTAGGATCTTATATTGTAGGCCTCTCCTCCATACCTTGTCAAAGGCCTTTTTGACATCGCGTAGCACCAGATTTGCATGGCGTTTTTCGGATTTTACTTTTGCCAACTTCTCGGTAATTACGGCTAGCGCCGTGTCTGTTCCTCGCTTTGCACGGAAGCCATGTTGTTGATTGTTATGAGAGTTGTTTCTCTCGAGGAACGTGTTTACCCTGTTGGCCAATATCTTCTCCAAGACTTTCCCTGAAAATTCTAGGAGAGATATGGGCCTGAAGTTAGCTGGACTGTCCGGTGGTTTACCGGCTTTTGGAATGAATATCATTTTCGCTACCTTCCAGTGGTCAGGGAAGTATCCCACGTTTAGGCATGCGTTCATGATATTCATGAGCCCCAATAGGATATTGGGCGGCGCTCGAATAAAATTCTCCTTCGTCAGTCCTGTACGCCCCGGTGCTCGCTGTCGGAAGGATTTTAAGGTCATAGAGAGTTCCTCGGCAGTAATTCTACCGCCGAGTCCCTCCATTTCCCTGTTCTGTGATACGCAATGGTGAGGGTGCGTTCTGTGTATTTGGTCGTTCAGGTCGTTAATAATTTCGTCTTTGAAGTCCAAATCGAAGTTATCATTCTCTTCCGGGGAAATCTTAAATATAGATGTCCAAAAGAGTCTGAATTCCTCTTCGATTCTTTCCACGTCAGAAATTTCAGTGTCGTCACGTATAAGTTTAATAGTCTTTGCTGGCTGTCCGCCTTTCAGTCGTTTTACCGTCTGCCAGAATGTACGTGAGTCAGTTTCTACATTCAGTCCGTCAATCAAATTATTCCAGAGTACACTCTGTTGGTCCCTTATAAGAGTCATTAGTTCGTCGCGTATGAGTCGTGTTTGTCGGTGTGTTGATGTTGGGGCCAGTGAGGTTCACTTCATTGATCCGTTCCTTATATTCCCTCGCGAGGGTTTTCATTCTAGGGGTCCATGAGGGGGCAGGGAGAGTTTTATATTTAACTCGCGGGACGGCTTCCTTGTCGGCTTTTAATAGATTTTCATTTAATTTATCCAACTCCTCGTCAATTTCTTCAAGGGAGGCATCATTTAAGGGTTCTGGGTTATAACTTTCGAGGAGTTGATTATACTTATCCCAGTTGGCTCGAGCATAGCTCTTTCGCTCTGGGATAGGGATTTGAATGGGGGAGGTTGAGACTTTAATAAGGATAGCCTGGTGGTCGCTGGGAATAGGGGGGCCCGGCTCAATGAAGTAATTATAGGGGAACATATTGCTGGTTAGCACAATATCTGGTTTGGTGGCTGACCTGTGAGTGATATATGTGGGGAAGTCTGGTCCAATTCTAGTCATAATGTGTCTATCAATAAGTGTCTCGAGATTCCTGCCTGCTGGGTTGGTCGACGTATAACCGGAGGCAGCGCTTCTTGCATTGAGGTCACCGGCAAAGAGAACGGTTCTGCCGTGACCACATAACTGCAAGAAGTTTGGGAGGGGCAAATACCCTCTCCTTGAGGGTTGGTACCCCGTTGCGAGGACCAGGGGTCCCACTGCCGTACGGACCTCCACAGCAAGGTAAGACTCGTCGAGTCCACTTATTGATCTGAAGTCAAGACCTCTTTTCACAGCTATGGCGCATCCGTCAAAACGTTCTCCGCTGTGATTTTTGGTCAAGACTTCGTAGGGAAAGATCTTTATCGGGTTAGCGTCGTTTATTCCATGTTCGGAAATAAATATAACGTCTTGGTCACTTTGTCTTAATACGTTTCCGTATAATATTTTTTTGTTTGTCCATCCGTCAGAGTTCAAATGTAAAATTTTTAGAGTCGTCATTTTGTAGTTCACTTAAGGGTTTTCGAGTGTAATATGATGTTTTAGGACTTTATTCTCTTACGAGTTTAGGTCCTTGTGGAGTGTTTGGGGGCGTTATGGTTTTTCCTGTACGTTTTTTCCTGTATTCGCCGTCGGTAAGGGTTATAAAGGAGTCCGGAGTCAGTTTAATCAGGCCTTGGAGTAAAGCCTCCTCGACCTGTTTTTCACTGAGCTCGTCCGAGGTGAATTCCCATTTGTATATTCCGGCTATTAAGCCTTCGGATACATCAAGGGCATCCATCTCCTTAGGAAAAGGGGACCTTTCGGCAGCGAATACCTTCAAGTTAATTTTTCTTGAATGGTATGCGTGCCTGGATTCCCTCTTACAAGAAGAGGACGATCTCGGGCGTCTCTGGGGCTGCGAGGTTTTTCGTGAGCGGGGCGAACGTGCCCCTCCCTCGGCTCTCGCAACTCCAGTCTCCGTGCCTTCGTTATTCACCTTTGTGGGTGTGATTGCGTGGGTAGTTTTGTTTTGCTGAGTTTCTTTAGATTGTTTCAGTTCAGTGCGTGCTTTTGCAGCCTGGATCCTGGGGTCTCTGGAGGAAGCTGGGGTTGTGGCATTGCTGGGGGTTGGGAGCTTCTGACAACTAGTCTCGCACTGGGGTTTGAGACTAATTTTCAGAATCTCTTCTGACCACGGGTTCGAGGGGAACCACATCTTCTCAATTCCATTATTAGTTAGCATCTTATTAAGCTCATCTGCAAAGCACCCCGGGGAGGAGAGATTCGCAATATGAGCATAATATATGCAACACATAATTTTTGTCGAGTTTTCATTTTCGACGTGGAGAAATGTCGGATTCGCTTTTGACTCCGCTACCGCAGCTTTGGCAACCTTGGCATAAGTGGTGACGATCTGCGATCAGCTACTGCTTCTTAAATAGACGAGGCAGGAGCGTGCGGCTGCAGGTCCTGACTTGTCATATATATACCAGGTGTCCCCCCAAAATGTATATACACTTTAAATAATTGTAAAGTAGGTGTTTATTAAAATACAT
Organism: Ceratothoa steindachneri; assembly: GCA_963969495.1. Taxonomy (NCBI): domain Eukaryota; kingdom Metazoa; phylum Arthropoda; class Malacostraca; order Isopoda; family Cymothoidae; genus Ceratothoa; species Ceratothoa steindachneri. Next base: position 33,065,786 of record OZ018322.1, read on the forward strand.
TTCATTTTCAAAATTTAATAGAATCTACAAACATTATTCTATTTTTTTTTTGTCAACGCCTGTTCTCAAATTGTCATCCGTTCTGGTCCAGACACTGCTGACAACGTGAAGCAATGGAATCGCAAACATCACGAAACAATTCGTTTGGTACTCGTATTTGCGTGCATTCACGTTTAATGGCGGCTTTCAATTCAGTGAATGTTGTAGGTTTCATAGCGTAGACTTTGTCTTTTAAGTATCCCCATAAAAAAGTCTAGTGGTGTGAGGTATGGTGAACGCGGAGGGTATTCAACGAAACCCCTCTGTCCAATCCACTTGTTTGGCAAGTTCTCATCAAGGAAGGATCTGACATCGTGATAGTAGTTTGGGGGTGCCATATCTTGCTGAAAATAAAACTCCTCATCTTCAAAGTTATCCTTAATACTTGGCATGACAGACTGTTGCAGCAAGTTCAAGTAAACGGGACCAGTTACAATAGTATCAAAAAAGAATGGTCCAATTAATCCTCTTGATGATAAGCCACACCACACTGTAACTCCTGGTAAATTAACATGGGGTTTGACCATAACATTCGGATTCTCAGATTCCCAATAGGTGCAATTGTGGCAGTTAATTGAACCATTTAATTTGAATGTGGCCTCATCATTCCACATAATCTTTGTTGGAAAGTGTGCATTTTAAACACACCGTTCCAAGTAACACTCGCAATACTGCACTCTTAGGTCTGGATCATTCATTAAGAGCATGGACTAATCTTGGAATGTAACTTTTCCATTGACAACGCTTCATAATGCGATGGACAGACGATTTTGAAATGCCTACCTCACGACTGTCTTGCCGCACAGATTTTCTTGGACTTCGGTGATACGTTTCCAGCACTCTTTCTTGCTTTGTGGTGGATGACGATGTTCGTGGTCTTCCGGAACGCTTTTCATGGACGTTCTGAAGAGTTCTATCGGCTTCATACTTATCTCTAATTCGACTGATGATGAGGCGCGTTCGTGGTTCTTTTTGAAACTCCCTCCTAAATTGCCTTTGTACTTCAACTGCGTTTTCACACTTCCAGTAGCATTTTAGAATAAGCTTCCTTTCTTCAAAGTTTAGTCTGACTACCATCATTAATTCTGAAAAGAAAAAAATATCATTTAAATAAACACCTACTTTACAATTATTTAAACTGTGTATACATTTATATTTTATTGAAAAAAAACAAAAATAAAATAACGTTTGTAGATTCTATTAACTTTTAAAAATGAAAAATATTTTAATAAACACCTACTTTACAATTAATTAAAGTGTGTATACATTTTTTTTATACATTTAGGTACCTTAAATGTTTTGTTTGCTGCAGTTGATTTAAAAATTCCTCTGTTTTCTATCATTTTTAAATTGGGGGGAAGCGGATTTCCATGTAAAGTTTTTTTTTTAACTTTAAATCATTTCATAATCCTTAAAATTATCAGAGAATATTTAAAGATCTTCGTGAAAAAATAGTTTTATGGACAAATTTTTATTTTATATCACCATTGATCCGTCAAACGAGAAAGAATTTTTACTATAGAAACCTTTTAAATTGGGGGCGGTGGATTTCCATGTAAAGTTTTTTTTAACTTTAAATTCTTTCATAATCCTTAAAATTATCAGAGAATATTTAAAGATCTTTGTGAAAAAATAGTTTTATGGACAAATTTTTATTCTATATCACCATCCGTCAAACGAGAAAGAATTTTTACTGTAGAAACCTTTTAAATTGGGGGCGGTGGATTTCCATGTAAAGTTTTTTTTTAAACTTTAAATTCTTTCATAATCTCAAAATTATCAAGGAATATTTAAAGATCTTTGTGAAAAAATAGTTTTATGGACAAATTTTTATTTTATATCACCATTGATCCGTCAAACGAGAAATATTTTTTACTATAGAAACCTTTGTTTTAAATTTCTGACTATACTTTGTAATTAAAGAGCCAAAAATGGTAAGGGTCGGGCACTATTTTGCCAGGAAAACCTAAATTCCATTCATAGCGGCTCTTTGATATTTCTCAAATCGTAGCGTGATTGAAAATTAGGTTCCCTTGACCTTGAAATTTCCAATACTCGTCAAATCCGCTTGGTAACAATCCAACCAAACACCAAGTTCAATTTTCATTAAGCAATCTCGTACTATGCCACTGTGACGGATAAGGAGAGTTACTATCCGAAGCGTGTTTGCTCGGATACCAATCTATATTTCGAATGTCTAGTTCACTTCAAACCCCCTGGGGCGTCTAGGTGAACCACCTGCTGAGATATTCTCGATTCCCAAAACCCCAACCCTTATTTCAAAACTTCAGACGATACCAAAAGATATTGTTAATTCATAAATAGAATTAAAATAGTCGATGCAAAATAATGTACTCCATACAATCCTTATCGGATCATATCTAAATTATCTATATAGTAATTTAACTTGCTAACCACCCCACAAGGGCAAATTATTTCAACCTAGACTGATCATCATAAGTTGCCTATCATGACCTATTGTCTTTCTATCACCAAATGGCTTAAAAGATGTTAGCAATCTATACCTAACAGAAAACACTCTTAACTCATTAAGCCTCTATTCATATTCCCCGACCTACTGAGTTCTGAGATAAACTTTGTACCTTTACGCTGGACCAGGTAAGGAGTCATTGTCTGAGCAAAAATATTCCAGATGACGTCTTGCATTAACAATTATATAGCCTACAAATCACCTTTTTGCTTTTATATGACACATTTTTTTCTGTCTTTCAAGATTCTCTTCATGTACCTTAGCATCCACTGACTTGTAACTTCTAAATCTTCTACTTTATCAACTTCCTTTAACTAGCTACTATTCAAATTATAACGTAAACCCATATTCTTTGGACACATATGCATCGCTTTACACATAAATCCTTTCAATTTCATCTGCCGCCTATTTGCCCAACCAACGAGCTTTTCTGACTCTTTCTGAAGCTTAGTAGTCCTTTCTTTACTTGACATTTAAGCAGCTATTTTAATAACACCGACAAACTTCCAAACTATTTCTAAATCTATTTTCAAGATTATGAAAACAAAAAATAAACAAAATTGCCCCTGTGGCACACCACTAATTCGCTGCTTCTACCTAGGCTTATGACCAATATTAATCAATCTATTTTCTATGTTTTAACCAATCAAAATCGACCTAGAAAGGCTAACAGAACGCCATCTTTCTTTGAACCTAACTTACGCTAACATCCTCCCCCTTATTCAAGTTGTCACTCACATATTTAACGAAAGTTAAACATGAATTATTTGATGGAAAAGCTTGCCATGATTTTTCTCTCAATCTATCGCTTTGTTAGAAATAAAATAACCTAACTTTGATCAATTTATACAAAATATTACAAATAATAAAAATAAGCTAACAAGTCGATAATTATTAACGTCACATTTAATACCCTTCTTAAAACTGCCTATTTTAGCCAATTTCCAATCTTCTGGTACTTCACAACATGAAACTGACCTAATGAAAATGAGATTTAATGGCAAAGTTGAATGATATAATCTTCCAGGAAGGAATTTTGCATATATATGATCAAATGCTAATGCTTTATTAAGTTTCATATCATTGATAAACTTTTCAATTTCAGCCAAATCAAAACTGATCAATTCACACATTAATTCAGTTCTAATCTCGAATCACCCACCATCCAAGCTCACTGGCCGATATGGGCCATCGCGCTGAGCTCCCTGATCAGTTAATTGTTAATTAATTAATTAATTTCACTATTCGGGTGTTTCCTTTAGCGGTGTTCCTCCCACACACCCAGGGCAAAAAGAGCCTCTTTGTCTCTCACCACGCGGCGATTTGTGTGTAAGGGCGCTATTGGCCAGCAACGAAAGTGAGTGGGTGCACATTTAAAGAGCAAAACAGAAGGTGGGTATTTCCTCTATTTTGGGCTTACCCTCCCCCAACTGGTGGATGAGGGAGAGTATGGGTCCTTTTCAGAGGTTAAATACCTTCAATCAGATAGTTACAAAGTTTCGAAGGGGGAGGCTTCTTTCCCATCTCGCTTATCGAATACCCCAATATTCATCTACCACTCAACCTTCTCGTTTCACACTTAGAATTACCTATCCAATCGCTTAAGTATTATTATTACTGTATGTGTTTAAGGTAAGTTAATTTAAGCTTTATTAAATGATTCTTTTCAAATCAAATATTATTATCAAACTCCTTCTTTATCTCTAATTTCAAGGTTTTAAACGAGAGATTTGAGGATTTGAAGCAAACCTCTCTTTCAAACGCAGGGACTTCCAGTCGGACACAAGTTGCCTTTATTAAATTTTAGTAACTTTATTTTTAAACATTCAATCTTGTTCAAACCTCTCTTAAAATCTTCGTTTCCTTTATTTCAAACGTTAAAAAATCAAGCTCCTTATTTGTATATGAAAACCTTCTAATAAACGAGAGAATTTGTGACTCAACTCGTTTCAAAGCCTCTCTAGAGAAGGCATTTAAGGCCCCCCCCCCCAAATCAATCCGTCTACCACCTCCACCATATAGTTCATTCTTTATCACATTCGGTTCGCTCCTCACTTCGGGATAATCCAGATACCAACACATCTGGTGATTTGTAGAGCACCACGGATTTTTCCCACTGGAAGGAAGGGGCAGGGACGATGGTGATTAGTGATACTGTATTTTGCTACCAAATACTGAGCGTTTGCAAACGTTCCTGGCTAAAGTGAAAGCCACCTATTGCGTACACGGAAGAGTGATGTGTTGTGTCTGCGAAGGAAGGGAGAGATGACGTATGTGTCTGAAACTTCGTGCGCTAGACCCTATGGTTACCGTGGTAAGTGAGAGCTCTCTTCAAGCACCCCAATTTTTGACCATGCTATTAGAATCTTCCTTCGTTAAAAGGATGTACATATATATGTACAAAAAGGAATACAAAAGAAAAACATGCAACAACAGACCATTCGATTCTTACGTAGTTGCTAAGTTTACTAAACTTCGGCTAATTGAACATTAATTTTCGCTTATTTGGGCGAGGGTGAAAAAGGAAAATATCACTCCTTGATAAATGTAATCAGTCTTGGGTTTGAGACAAATGTTTGTCTAGTTTGTGTTCAAACTAATCAACTGTAGTACAGTTATTGACGTTACGGAGGAGACCTTTCCATGAATTGACTATTCGATTGAAGAAATTCTTTCAGACTAGTGCGAGTTAAACGGTTTACCTACACTTTTGAGCAATTAGATCGGTCAATTATATTCCTTTAACGATTATAAATACTTGAATTAGGTCACTTCTTAGTCTACGCTGGGTTAATGGGGATAGATTTAATTCTCTAAGACTATTTATCCTCTTATGGCCTGTTTTTTAGACTTTGAATATGTTCTAACTTGTTTATATATTTTTGGTTGAAATCTTTTTATTTAAGGTCAGAATGACAATCGCTGGTCGGCCCGAGGACCCCAGGGGCCGATACTCTTTTGGTGAGAGGTGCCAGGAAGTATTATGTTTTGACACCAAACAACGTTCAAGTGGAAGCCTTCGTCACCTCGGGGGAGAGGGACCTGTTCCGCGGCAGAGGTACGTGAATATAGATACCCATCGTCAGGTTTCCTTGGAACAGAGAGAGAGAGTGTGTGTTGTGCTGTGGAGGCGGGAGAGGAAAGAAAGCAATGTTGTGAATGGCTTTGTGTGAAGTGAAAGGTGTAAGATCTACTCACCCGATAGCGGGGTGAGCACAGCGCGTCCACCAATCGGTAGCCAGATCTCTACGTGCGCTGACGTTTGTGTCCGCTCATGCCGGGATTCGGAATCGAACCCCGTACCGTGACGTTGGGAGGCCAACGCCGTATTCACTCGGCTAGCATGAGCTCTTATGGTAGTAAGGGCACCAAGCTTGAAGATAGTGTTCCAGAAGAGACCGAACTATAGATTTGTAGAGATTAAGTATTATTTTTTTCAACTTGTACATAAATGACCTTCCGATAAAGCCAATATTTTGCTCACCTTATTGGTAACTTCTGTTCATTGTTGACTGGATTTTAGCTTACTCGATATTGTTACTTCTAAATCTGTTTCCTTGTCTACGCTTTTTTAATCATGTTACATTCATTAAATAAGATACTTTTTTCATTTTGATTTTCCTATGTGGAGTACTTTGCATTTTTCTGTGTTGAAGCATATTTGCCAAGTTTGGGCCCAATGTGAAAACTTGTCTAAATTATATTGCATATCTTCTACTTTCTTATGTGAGTTTATAGCATTGAAGAATTTGTATTATTCGCGTACCTTGAGATTATTCATGTCATACCTTTATCAATGTCGTTAATGTAGATTAGAAAGAGGACAGGCTCTAACACTGATCCTTCTAGAACCCCACTAGTTACATTGAATCATTTAGACGTCTTGGCATTTATGACTACTCTCTACTTTCTTTTGCTGAGCCAATTAATTCTCAATCCGATTCTCAAGGCTCTCCCCACCTACCTCTTCCCTCGTAATATTGCGCTTAGAAATTGAAGAACGACCGAGGTATGTTGAAAAAGAGCATACCTAGGAATTTTGACAGAAATTCGATTGTCTATTATAAATTGCGCAGTACACTGTCCAGCTCAGACTTGAATTGTTCAACTGTTGAACTTTTTATCACCTCCACTGGAAAATGGTTCTATCTTTCACAGATACCGTACTAGTAAAAGTTCTCGCAAACGCTTGTCCTATATCTGGATGAATCTAGCTTGTAAATGTGGTTGCGCGTGGGTTTCATGTTAAAGGTAAACAACTTCCTAAAGTCTACGTTTTCTACTCCCCCTATAATTTTATACCTTTCGATCAACTGACCACGTATACGGCGCGGCTCTAGGGAGTACAACCCCAATTCTCGCTGGCGGCATCGGTATCCTTTGTGTCTAAGTGGCAGGATCAGTTTGGCGACCCTGGCCTGAACCCTCTCTCGCCGTTCAATGTCTTCGTGCAGTGATGATGACCAGAATTTAACGGCGTGCTCAAGGTGCGGCCGGACTAGACAATTATACAGGGTGAGCACAATCACCTTGTTTTGGAAACGAAATTGTCTCTGTGTACCCCAAAAGTCTCTGGGCTCTTTTCCAACTGAGGCGAAGCAAACAGGTCTATGGGTCATGCAAATCTCATGTTGTGGTCATCTTCTGTCTGCAGCGAGTCGCTGGCTCATTGAAGCCAGCTAAAATCAATGCTACTAAAGGTAATTGAGGTTACTGAGTTTAAATATGATATAATTTAACCACAAGGTGGTGCCAACTAGTGACTAGGGATGCTAAATTCGTCATTTTCGATGCAGGTGTACTAGATTATGCCCATCTAGTTTTACCTCGGGGCACATGCTAGAGAACTTCAAGTCACTGCTGATTTGCACGCCTAAATCTTTCTTCAGTTCGTTCCGCTACAAAGGCCTACCTAACAAACAGTAGTCTTCTTGAGGTTTAGCGTGACTGGTATACATTACCTTGTACTTGTCAAGGTTGAATGGCATTTGTCACATCTCGAACCACTTACCTAAGCTGCGAAGGCTGTCTCTCAACCGTTCTACTACTTCGTGCTAGCTAACCCCGCCCCCTAATTTTGTATCTTTCGCAAACTTTGCTATTGCACATAAAGTCCTTTGTCTATACCATTGATATAGACAATGAACAACAGTAGACCAAGGACAGAGCCCTGGGCCACTCTGATGGTTACTGGGGAGGCGGTTCAAGGCTGCCCCTCGGACATTCACACTCGGCCTCCAAACTTTCAAACAGCTCTCTAGCCAGTCGGGTACCCTCCCGGTAATGACGACGGCGCGGACTTTGCTCATTAACCTGCAGTTGGGCACCGTATCGACGGCCTTTTTAAAGTCTACATATAAGATGTCGACAGCCCAAATTCGATCATACTCACTCAATATACAATGGAAGAATACGATTAGATTTGTGAGCCAATAGCGGTTTCTCTAAAAGCCATGTTGGCAGTGTAAGATCAGGCTGCGAGATTTTAGGTGCTCAACTAAGCGACCAGCGAATATGCTTTCTAGCAATTTGTCCGCTATGGACGTCAAACTAATTAACCGGTAATTATCCGGGCTTATGCGTTCTTCCTTTTTAAAAATGGGTATCACGCTACCATCCTTCAGTCTTCAGGCACCTGTCCCGTTTCAAACGACTATTTAAAGATCGCAGCAAGGTGTATCACAACCTCACCGCTGACCTGACGAAGGATTCTGGGAAGGAACTCATCTGGAGCAGGAGACATATACGGGTTCAGATTCCCTAGCCTAGCGACCATTTCATTGTTATCTACAAATACTTCTCAAACACGGAGGCGATATATTCGTTCAACACGTTGTCGATGTCCAGGTCCGATTCCTGCGACACGCCAACCTCGTCTCTCAAGGCACCTATGCGACGACGAACAGGTTTGTAGCTGTTGACAGGCAGGAAGAATTCTTCCGAGTTCTTTTTGCAGAGGGATGCGAGCCGAAGTTCTTCGCCGCATTTAGGTCACCGTACTAGTTTGTCACCTTCCCTTCAATTCTCTCTCTACTGAGCAATGTATTCGAGAGAGAGGAAATATATATATATATATATATATATATATATATATATATATATATATATATATATATATATATATATATATATATAGAGAGAGAGAGAGAGAGAGAGAGAGAGAGAGAGAGAGAAAGAGAGAAAAAGAAAGAAAAAGAGAGATGGAAAGAGAAGAAAGAAAGAGAGAGAGACAAAAAGAGAGTGAGAGAGAGAGGGGAGGGGGGGGGGAAGAGTCATAAAGAATAACAAGAAAAACAAGTACCTCAAAGGACATTGCTGACCATGCCGTTTAGGTACTATTTTGGGAAGGCACTAACCCATAGCATAAGAGAAAACGTAGCGTAGATGAAGGCTATCTCCGCTTACCTCTCCCACCAGCTTTTGCGGAAAAGATACCTGATTGTGCTGTGAAAAAGAACACAATCAGGACATTTTTATAGAAAAGTTGAAACCTATCTACATGCTTCTAAACTATACGCATATTATAATCTATATCAAGGTGGTGCTATCTAAGTCAAGTCGTGGATTATCTCGTCAAGTCGAGATTTGAACTGTTCTACTGACGAACTCTTCACCACTTCCCGCGGTAGACGGCTCCACGTTCCACAGATCTTGTATGAGAAGTTGCCGCAAATGCTAGTGTGGAATTGTGGTAATTCCAGTTTGTAACCTTTGGTTACGTGTAGCATTTGCGTTCAACGTTAAAAGCCTCCTGTGATCTACGTTTTCAACTCTTCGTATTATTTTAAAGAAAGAGAGAGAGAGAGAGAAAAAAATAAAGAGAGATTGAGAGAGAAAGGGAGAGGCAGAGAGTTACTCGTACATGGAAGGCAAGCACCTTAAAATACCTTTCAATCCATTGCGATAAGATACCTGCGCAAGTTCTCAATCCTAATATATATAAAAAAATAACGCTATGCAGGAGACAAATGCACAGTTAAGTTGACGGCTCTGCCGACCCGCCTCTCCCACCCGCCGCGCAGGTACTGAAAATTGAAAAGATACCCGGTTCACTTGAAATATAGAGCTCAACGAGAAATTTTGATAGTAAAGATTTTGAAACCTACCTAGTTATAACAATAATAAAAAACAACAACATTAAACACATCAACAATGATAACAAATAATCATACAGGTTCCGTACAGGAAATAATAATCATACGTAACGATGCTTGGAATCTTCTCGTTTATTTTTTATACACCTCTCTATATTGATTCTATATTTTAATTTCATTAGAAAATGTGCATTTCGATCCTGAGAATTTTGTCATTATACTTTTTCATTTTACATATATTTATCGACTCCATTATATTTACAAATTAATACCTGATTGTATTACAATTTTATACAAAAAGAAATTACCAGTTAGATTTTTATATAACGCAACGGTACCAGCTTCATCCCGTTGTTCCTTGTCTTATTGTCATTTAACTTGACCATGTTCCAGCTTCTACATTTTTAATTTTATTTAATACCTTAAAGGTTTCTAGAAGTTGACATCGCATTCTCATCGTTTCCAGGCTAAAGAGATTCACTCCTTTCAATCTTGTTTGATAGTTGTTTTCATATGGATGGTATTAGTTTGGTTGCTCTTGCTTGAAGCCTTTCTATATCCTTTCTTAAATCTGGGGACCAAAACTGTGCACTATATTCACGATATGAGAGACAGAGCGCGCGCGCGAGAGAGAGAGGGGGGGGGGCAGAAAGAGAGAGAGAGAGAGAGAAGGGGGAGACGGCAGCAGTGAGAGGGAGGTACGGAGCGAGAATATGGTGAAAATGGGTATGATGGAAATTTCTAGAAGGAACAAAGCCTGGGGTCGGGCGAGCTTTCGCCTCTCGGCCCCATGCTTTAGTTAATAATTTTCCCTTTTTATACTTATCAACACCGAGAAAACTGCAGTGAATTGAAAACTCTCCCTCTATCTTCCTTTCGTCTATGGCACAGTGAGTGCGTCTCCGTCTTAGTGACTTCAGAGGAAACATATATCACGAATGAATCCAATCCCGTTCTTATGGCTCAAAATATCATACAAAAACGAGCTCTTGTCTGTTTACAGAGTGAAGGGTTTAAATGAGGAATGAAAAGGCCGACTCACTCGATCCGAAGAAACATGACACCGTTCCCATGGAGAAATGAGATGCAAACTCGGCTATTCATGTCACACATCACACTGGTGAAGCCAAACAAGTCTCATTTTGCCGTCATTGTTTGATATTTAAAAAAGTGACTTGAGAAAATGTGCCATTCGCTTAGCTCTGGTACGAGGTCCTGCTTAAATTAAGAATAAAAACACGAGATGGACGTCATTAGCTGAAATTAAGCGATGAGAAGAAAAAAGAGAGAATAAAGGGGGGGGAGAAAGTAAGATCAAATGGGAGTGATTATAAGTAAAAAAAGAAGTTTTGAATTAAGAGACTTTAGGCAGCATCACTTTTCGGAACGTACATTTATCCTCGTAAGGAAGGCAAATAAATTTTAATGTAGGAATTTGAATGCATCTATGGTAAATAAAGAATCCATAGATGCTACTCCATACAAGTTTAAATGGTGATACACCCCCTTATCACAAAGATATTGAGTCTCAGAGAGCGAGGTGTGGAATCTGTTCATTCATTTTCTATTATTTACTCGTGTATACAGGTTGTCTCCAAAATCACGCACCATAAGAGAATTAGGTAAGGTTGGGTTAGGTTTAGCAATTGATCGTCACTTTTCGGACACCCTGTATATGAAAGAATATAAATAATTGAAATATACTAAGATGTCTGCTCAAATAATCCCAGCTTACAATTTTTAAAAATATTTACAGCGAACGAGGCCTCCCCCCTCCCCAGAATCTAATGAAAGTAGGAGACAATACAGGAAGAATTGCTTGCCTGTAGGGCAAGCAATTATGTAGATGTCAGATGCAGCCTGCTATACATGACTCCTTCTTTCGGACATCCAACCATATGAAATTACATTGCATTAACGCGCGTAGGTGGCTTTGAGCTATATCTCTTCAGCACATTTTCAGTTTTTCCTTCTTCACCGCTTTCGTTACAGATCTCTCCTTAGAAACCTTTTAGTGTAGATCCCACGTTGGTTTTAATTTATGTTTTAAGTAACAAGTAACAAAAGCAGCATAAATAAATGGAGCACTCATGAAATGCACGTACCAAAGAAATCTCCAGAGGAGAGAAGAGGGTATACATTCGAAGCTTCGCCATTTATAAACCATAAAGTTCTTAATTACTTCTTTTTTAAGTAACTAATAAAAACCTTTTTATTAAGAAAAAATCAAATTACTTAAATTTCTATATTCAAATATCATCTTTTTATAGGTATAATCAGAACGTGATTCTATGTATTTCTATGTACCGTCGTGGACAAAGGTTTTCGGACGCCTGACATTTTTCTTATTGTTTGTGTATATCTATGAATATGTTGGCGTAGGTTTGCATACATGTGTCCCATACATTTGGAAATAAAAATACCAGTACAAACTTCCATATCGTTTTTTTTCTTAAATATCTAAGATGCGATGCTATTGAAATGTATGAAATCCCAATATCAGTATGTGGTAAGTTACAGTTGAAATGTCTTCATATAACAAATAATATTTGTTTTTAATATTAAATTCCATGACTACAGGATCTAATAAAGATAGGATAATGTCGAAAACACGTAACTATACCTAGGAGGAAAGAAGTCTGATACGCACGCAGCACGATGAAGGTCTCATATGTTGACAAATTGCCCGAAGGGTGAACGCATCACATTCCGTTGTTGCAGAAGTGTTAAAGAGGATCTGAGAGAGCGGGAACATCCAAGAAAAACCTTTTTCTGGATGACCCAAGGTCAATACGCAACGTGACAATAGGTCTCTACGTTAAAAGAGCCTTCGAGATCGTAAGAAACCCGCAGTCCAGCTAAAACATGAACGGAGAGAAGGCGGCTAGTTAAATGCATTCGTCAAAACAGTCCGTAGCAGACTGCTTGCACACGGTCTGAATCGTATTAAGCCCGCCAGAAGTCGCTGATCAACCTTCAGCAGAAACGTCGTCGACTGGCTTAGGCACGTGCTCACCGCAACAGGACTACGGGTCAGTAGGGACGTGTCTTATGATCCGAGGAGTCCACGTTCCAGTGATTCTTGAAACCCAGGCAACGTTAAGAGTCCGCAGGAGGCCATGGATCAGTAGAATCGATAGAGCATAGTGCCAACAATAAAGCATGGTGGCCGCTCTGTAATGGTATGAGATTGCATGTCAAGTTAAGGGAAAAGTCGTCTCACCGTTTGTGATGGCACCATGATTTCAAGAAGTAGCAAGCTCTCCTGAAAGATTAAATACTTCCCTTAGCTCGAGACCTATCCATAAATGCCCGAAATGTGATTTTCCAGCAGTTTACTGCCACATCACACAAATCTGCGTCTACCATACGGTGATTGAGGAACAACAATATCACGGTAATGGACTGGCCACCTCAGTCTCCGGATACGAATCCACTGAAAAACCTCTGGCAGGAGCTGAAAAAATGCCGTCATACGTCGTTAGCCAACCATTATGTTATTTTACATTCTCTTTCTAGTGATATAACTGCCAAAGTCGTCCCAAGGTTAGCCGAGGAATTATTTGACAATAACTTTATTACTATTCGGCCGATTCAAACGAAATTTGAAACCCTTATGTTGCTTTAGATTCCGTTTTGAATGATAAAACTGTCAAGGTTCTCCCAAGGTTAGTCCGGGAATTATTAAAAGTTTTGAAGGTCGTAGGTTCATAAATCAGAATAAGTGAGAGCACGCGACTTTGGTCAGCATACCTTGTTTAAGAGATAAATTTACTTTCGAAAAGAATGTCATTATGAATCATAAAACTTATTATTACTAAGTGTTTATCCCTTAATCAACAAGAATTTGCACGATTTTATCAAAATTCGCGAAGAAATTAAATTCTAGAGCTTTAAGACCAATAATGTAGTATTTTAAATGAATAAAAGTGAAATATTACTAAAATCAAACAAGCGAACTCAAAAAGTTAATCACGACTCAGATGAATGAATAACCCAAACTAGTTACAATTCAGAATCTTTCATTTCTAACATGAGATCAGTAGAGGGCTTCAATTTAGAGGGGTCAATGGCACAGCCTTTCTTCGCAAACCTAATTTTCATGAATCACGCAAATAGTATGAATATGATATTCTAAGTTGTATTCTGATATTTCAACGCATATCAAAGGTCGGCTTTGGGGCTACCGCTTGACTAAAGTATCGAATAACACAAGTTAATAAATTTTTTTGATGAGTATCAGCGGTACTTTGTTTTATGTATACATATTAAATCGCCAATATCTTTGTAGACAGCCCGATGAGGTCAAATAACTCGTTGGGCAATGAGTCCGTCTCTGAAGACATTGTCGTTGAAGACAATTAAGCGCAGCCATGAAAATCCACCAAATAACGGATATATTTTAAAAAGATAACCTTAAGTTGGTAGTATTTCTGTTGTTAAGATCTAGCTAAGTTTTCCACCCGCTTCCAAGCCTTTGTTCTTCTTCATTAAAATGCTCTCATCTGATTCGTATTCCTGTACCTGTTCTAACATTAGCTAAGCAATTCTAATCGGCCTCTCTCTTCTGGAAAATGACTAGATTTTCGTCCATGAAAATTTATTTTCCAGTCCAACTGTGAGATTCACTTTTGATAATTATGTTATCATTAACTGTAATCCTACTTTATTTGAGACAAATAATATAATCTGTCACCATTAGATCAAAGGTGACAAATACTGTATTTCCCATTCATTCCAATACTACTTTATTCCAAAAGGCCTGAGAATATCTTCAAGTACTTCTGAAAACAAATTTGGGTACACAGAATATCCTTATTTAACTCCTTTTTTATTTTTTTTTATTACAAACAGAGTGCAAGCTAAATGACGATGTTGCATCACTATATATGCAAGAGAGTATAGTGAGCTTTTTTAATTCATTGCTTCTGTGGTGCTTTTAGAACTAAATCGGCGTTTATTGATTCTAAAGCATTTTTCTATTATACAAATGTCATGATGTCGGGTAATTCGTAGTCATTCGTTTACTTCATTAATTGCTGAAAATCCTGCAGATGATCATAAGTATAATAGTTACTTCTGAAACCTGCCTATTTCAGTGGCTGATTCCTGTCAAGTGTTTGTGTTAGTCTGTCCGTTATAACTTTTACATGTTGCTAATAATAGACTCATTGGCCTGTAGTTAGTTATGTATTCCCCATTGCCTTTTTTATGATGAAGTGCAATGGAAACATTAGATCCATTCATAGAAATTCTAATTTCCCTTAAATAATTTTTCAACCGACTTGCTAATTTGCTAGTAAGACATTCATCCCCACACTTTAAAGGTCGGTTTTTGCCTCATCGTGACCAGGTGCTTTATCATTTTTCATGCTTTTAAGTGGGTTCAAAAGCAGAATTTTGTCCTTTTTTAGGAATTTTACTTCCCCAAGATTTATTGAACAGATACCATTTAGTATATGATTGTTATTGCAATCATATAGGTTTTGAGAAATTTCTTCAGCTTTTTAACTGATTTGTCTTTTGGTTTTGAACGCCCTGATAAATGGTGTTTTATAAAAAGGAGAATAAAATACTTTTCAAAATAAAAAACATTTATTCAACAAAGTAGCTTACATCCTTATTAACGTAGCAAATCTCAGAGGATTTATTAACACAAACATCCTTTACGCACGTCAACATGTCCAATGCAATCTTTCAACATATGTATGCAACCAACCACAGTGTCGATTGGGACAAAACTGAATTTATATATACATCGAATAACTGGTTTAAGCAACAGGTAGTTGAATCTACACTAATCGATTCTCTCTCAAACTTTAATCGGTTGAAAGAGAATTTCAAATTTAATCTCGTGGGTAGGTCGCTTTTATCGCCTCCCAAATAGATATCATCTGAACCAAAATTGAGCCAGACCCTTCTTATAAATATTGCCTCCATGTTTTTTCTGCTTGTTGCTCTCTTTTGTTTGAAGTTATTTTTAGTCGTGTGAACGCTCCCCTTATAAATTCCTATGTCGGTCCGTAGGTCGGTGGTCGAATGCTAACCATTTTACCTTTCAATGACTTTTTTGGCAATAGCATCATAACTATTCGGCTGATTCTAACGGAATTTGAAACCCTTTATTTGTTTTATATTCTCTTTCGAGTGATATAATTGCCAAGATCATCCCAAGGTTATTCCAGGAATTATTGAAAGCTTTGAAGGTCGTAAGGGCATAGGGTCATAAGGTTATAAATCAGAATAATTGAGAGCACGCGAATTAGGTCGCGTGTTGCATCTGTTGAACTTATCAAGCTGCATTGCGAGGAGGCCATAGTGTTATTTGAGACTACGTCTTAGAGTAGGACTCGGTTCTTCTTGATTACGATCGAGACATTGTTTTTACCACTCAATATTGCCGTAAAGAACCCTTTTTTCCATCTTCTAAAACAATTCTGTCCATAAATGTCTCACGGGAATTTCGAGCTAATAGAGATCATGCGTTATTCACACATTGTACACGTTGTCCTACAGGCACTTCATGTGTCACGCATACACCTTTTTTTGTAGTTTAATAAATGCTTAGGGATTGCTAGCTTAAAATAAAATGAGATATTTCTACAGCTAAAAATAAGTGCTAGCCTTACTACAATTATCTTTAAACAACCTGAGGCAAATTTGGAACAATTTAAATAACTCTAAGAAACAATGGTTTTTATATATCCTCTCTAAATGACATTAATTTCTTGATAGCGTATTATATCTTCCACGTATTTTCACTTTCTTAACAAATCTCTTCTTACTAAATTTCTGTGGGAGATACCCTCATTGGCTTAACTTTAAATTAGAAAAATAACTGCATTACAAAGTGAAAGCCGTGTGTTTATTTCTCCTTAAAGTAAAACTGCAAAAAACTTGATTTCAATGTGAAAAAGATATTCCATAAATTAGAAGAGGAATTTAAGAACCACATTAAAATCAAAGCTGATATTACTTTTATTCAAATGGTATATCCTACGGGTTCTCATTTGCTCTTGGCCAACTGTTAGGTGTTCTTTCATTTGTTTTAGCGATTTGTTCTTTTCATCATGTTTTTTTCTAGGATTCGTATTTATGTATATGATTTATTTTCCACCCTAAGTTCTTTTGTATATTATCTGTATATTCGAGCCTCTTTCCATTTGTTACATGCCGTCTTGTTTTTTTGTCTTTTGTTTAGTCATATTTCCATACCCTCACTTATTTTTGTCATTGTTTTTTGCCAAAGTTTTACGCAGTAAAATTGTTTTTGTTGTATTTTTTTAAGATTCTGTCACTTGATCATTAATTCCATTAATATTGTTCTTTGGGGTAATTTGGAAGGAATTAATTTTGTATCTTATAAAGTTTCGGTGGGTTTATTTTTATTTTCAGAATTTGATCTCCTTTGTTTTATACGAATTTTCATCTTACCCCAAAATAATATATCATTGCAACCAGTGTCGATGGAACTGATAACTAATATGTCTTTAATGACATTTTCAGAATGTAATCGATTTATCTATTTGCTTCCCTTGGTCCCATGCCAGTCTATCCTCTGGTTTGTCAATTTGAAAAGTATTCATAAAATAAGGGTTTGCTCATTCTGCAAATTCTACTAATCTGTTTTCACGTTTGTCGTCTATTTTTAATCCACTTACCGATCTACTACTGAGTCTTTGTTCTCTAATCTTTGCATTAAAGTCTACCATAATCATCTTGAAGTGATGGTTCCCTTGTGTATGAGCATTCATGACTGCATGTAGAAGTCATCAACTTCATCTGTGTCCGATGTTATGTGTAGACTTAGATTTCGTTTATACAAAGCCTATTAGATATTTTACTTTATAGTTTGGTCAATCTATTCGAACTCGTGGAATATAATCCGGAGATTGGGGGAGAACCAGAAAGAAGGCAGCGCTTCTACTCGGATGGATCTAAACAGGGCGTGAGGATGTTGTTTGCCTCTGGTGTGTTGCATCGGTGAAGGTTTCTTTTTCCGTTTTCACTCTGGTGGCGGCGCTGTTCGGTTTAGAAATGCATTTCTTTCTCGCCTTCCACATCGATATCAGTCCGGCCTCGTAAAGGCAGAATCGGTGGGACTACCATGCACAAGAAATTACGAATCTGAAGTTTCACAATGCCGTCCCCCAATCTCATCCTTACTTTTCAACTTATACACGAAATTCCACAATCACAACCCCCACTCATAAAAAAACACTTATGCGGATAACAACTCAAATCACTCCAGCAATACATAAACTCACTGGAACATCAGATCATATAAACCGCATGGTAGCCCTCAGCTCCCAAATAAATCATCACCCTCTTCACAAAAAATACTTGCACTCATCCTTCACATGGGCATGATCTAAACCCAACACCGGCAGAGCACTTGAACCTATGCCACTCTAACCACCAACTAAGAACGAAACTCACCAAACCTAGAAAAAAAAAGCCCCAACACATTACTTCCACCACCTGTTTCGCAATCTGCTACAACCACCAGACCAAAACCTAATAAAACACATCCACACCTCCCTTACCCAAAGACACCTCAACATTCTCCGGCCAAACAATATCATAAACAAAACTCCTTCCGCCCAATAACCAATCATAGAAATCATTACACCGGTGCTGTCTTGATTTAGGATGGATTCCCTGCCCTTAGTTTGTGGTTCGTTTCGACTGCTATAAGAGAGTAAGTGACCGTTTTTCAATTTTATCTTTTATTTTTCTTCCCTTCTTTTCCCCGGTGAGGCTAATCGTGTTCCATTTTGTTCTATTAAGCTGTTCTATTTCGTCGAGGTAATGCCATTTGAGTATCCAAATATAGTACGTAACCAAAGTCGACAACCGTTGGCAGCCGGTTCCATAACCCAGGGGAGTCTTTCCACCCTCTGCTTCTGACATTACTTGCTTACTGCCTTACTTTGAACTGGATTGGAGTACTGTCGCGTTGATATCTGTAAATCTTCAGGAATATGTGGGGTCTGTTTATAAAGTGGAAGGCGCTAGAAAATTGTGCCACCTTTTTATGTGCATTAAGCGCATCCCCAAATTCACAAAGAACGAGAGGCATCGTTATTTTCCGATAGCGTTGCAAGAAGCTTTAATGAAATATAATGAATAAGTTGGGCTAGTGCAGTGGTTTTCAATCTATTTATGATAGTGGCACCCTAATTGCCCTCTAGAAGTAGCCGGGGCACACTAATGTAATTAACATATAAATACATAATTACGTGGAAAGCGCTTCAAAATTAACCACGTTTGACATTTAATCTAATATCATCGAAATAAGACATAAAATTTGGAAAATAAATAAATCTTGCCTTTAAAAGTTTAATGGGAAATTTTAGCTTGATGATTATCACATAAATTTTTAATATCAGGACGAATAGTTGACAAGGCAATAATCATTTCCTCAATCACTGTTATGCAATCTTCCTCCTTTCGATGTTTTTATGTCGTACAATGCAGAGAAGCTAGATCCAAAATACTTTCAAGTGTCGTTAGATATTTTTATAAATGTTTGAAATACATTTTTTGGGGGGCAATTTAGGCATTTTAAAAATGATTTCTTGGTAGCTCCTGCAACACCCTTAGTTGGCTCTTTCGGCCTCCCAGTTGAAAACTACTGGGCTAGTGAGATCGTATGATCAGCCTTGTTCTCTGAAGGATAGGCTGGCGAACAAATGGTATTTTCACATAGTATTGTTCCGTTATGCAATGCACCAGAAGCCTTTCTTTAACAATGACTCTCGTCTTCAAGAATTCTATCCGCAAACGGATTATACAAAGAAGTAGACTATTGGATGCTAAAATATCTTGTAACATCTGTAAAGAAAAAAGAGGGAAAGTTCTTTCCACTTTTGCTGACCAACATATTTTGTATCTCCAAACCTTACCCAAAGTAGGATCGATAAAAGATTTTTCCAGATTCATTTAACGAATAACTTCTAGCCTGTATGGGTTGAATCCCTTCATTATATCTATCGAAGATAGATGAAATATTAGTATAAAACCAATTATATGGGGATACGGGCCAATAACATCGAGAAGTATTTTCTTGAATCTTGATTCTAACAATGGAAGTTCTTTACAATTTGGATCCGACATAATTTTATGTATATATTGTTTGTAACATAGGTACGAAGCAGCGCTTTGATATTTTTTTCCTAAGAAGGCTAAATTATATGTTTGTTAATGGTTGGAACTAATGGAATCTTACCAGAGTACAATAGATTAGAAAGAATGTGGAAAAGTTATTGCCAAAAGAATGAAGAGCAAATGACCCAAATCATTTTTTTATATATTGTTATGCCCAAACTGGAAACGGAGATGAAGCATAAACCTGGCAGAATTAATTAACTTTTGGAGCTTAGGAGAAGTGGACTTTTGGCATTTGTTCAAAATTTACCTAGGCGAAAAAGTTGAGCAGGACAAGATTTTTGCAACTGAGTCCATGGGCTCATAGAGGTAGATTACGAAAGGCCCCAAACTTGATTTGTTCATGAGTGTAAAATTTTAGGTGTACATCTGGTGTGTAAATAATAGGGGCATGTGTGGTAAAAGTGCTTGGGAATAGGTTTGTATAGAGATGGAAAGAGCATCAGCAAGGATCAACTACTTCAAATTGATACATATTATGGGGCTCTGTTATGAGATACCTTATTGAATATCAACGAGAGAGATTTACGGTGAGTTATAATTTTAAAATTGAACTTTTGACGAATGGACAAACTCTTTTATACCACAAAGATAGTGATGGGGCATCCAGCGACACCTGGTAACCTCACGCCGTTCGAGGCCTATATAATCTTCACATACGGGAGAGGATAATTAATTATCAATTGACGTACACACGACGCCATCTCTACCACTCGGTCCGCGCCAAGTGCCAACCTTTCCTCAACATCCAGGAAACGCTCCATCTACGCGAGCTACGAGCCCGCTGACTTTAGGCAACCAAGAAGAATTTCAACCTGACCTGGTCAATAAATTATATAAATGTGAATGTGTTTGTATAACATGTTTGTACAACCAATCGCTCAGTGGAAAGAAATTCACGTATAAACCAGTTTTGGTCTTAGTAAGCTACTATTAATTTGCAAATATTACCCCTCAGCCATCTTTAAGTTGATTTTTTTAGGAATTCTCTAAAATTCCCTATATATTTCCACAATTCCAGCGCATTCATTTTTAGGAGAGGGAAGGACATGGGCGAGAGAACGATACAAAGCCACAGAGTGGGTGACTGCATAACTTTCACTTGGAAATAGAGAATTCATATCCTTGCAATGCCATGGGTGTTCTTGTTTGGCCTTTTATTATCACCTCGAAGAATGTCGTTAAGATAAGTAAAAAAAAAATAATAGACCAAGAAATACCACATAAGGATTTATAGTTTAAAGAAATCAATTAAAAGTTGTAGTATAGCATCTATCGTAGTTGAAAATGTCTTGGAATTCTACGCCAAGGTTAAAGGTTCGATTCCTAGAGGGGAGAGTACAAAAATATTCGGCCTTCGTTGGAAGCTATTTGCCTATTGGCGTCGCGCTTAGTTTGACACTTGAGAGCAGGCAACAACACCCACACAAGTCATACTCACAGTCAATCATAACAATGCAGTCCCTTCCTGCCTCTTCTATTTGTAGACACATTACTTTTCTCTCCCGGAATCTACCAAAGGGGTTTCTAAATCCACACACCTCAGATGTGGAACGAGTGTCCCTATTTTGAACCACGAAGGATTTTATGTTTGCTGTTTGTTATCTAAAGATCAACCTCTTGTCTACGGACATCGCATCAACGAATATCTGAAGCAACAGACCAAATCCAGTACGAAAGTTTAAAATTCCCAGCCGTTGCGAATTCAGTCCGGTACTTCAACATTTGTCTGCTAGGAGGCCGTGGCGCGCGAACTAATAGTTGTTTACAATCGTCGGTTGAGCTGTGTTCGTTGTGAAGCATAGTGTTTTTTTTGCGATTATTTGGTGTTTTTTGCTGTGTTTCTGCCCAGTGCCATCATTATGCCACCCAAAGATAAGTCTGGGGGTAAAAGAAAGCGTGTCAATATTAGTATGTTGCTGGTCGTTATGCTGCATATCCTGTGTACAGTACTGGGGTAGCACTTTTGTGGACATTAGTGGTGTTTTTCCTTGTATCTATACTAGTTTAACCGCCCTCCCTTAAAAAAATTCCCATCACCGCATTGTCACGTCACCGGACAAGTTCCCCCCCTCCCCAGTTAGTCCGTAGATGAGAGGTTCATATGTAGCGCCCAAGGCAAGGTGGATTAGGATCAACAATGAGGCCTCACGAATGAGTGTCACATAAATCCTATGAAGTCTTGAGGTGGGCACGCAAATAATTATGCACATAAAAATAATCTCAAAGTGTATAGCAGTCTTCATAAATAAGAATAACTCTTTGTGTAAATAATATATAAAATCTTTGTAAAATAATAATGTATAGCTTTCGTCCATGTAAATAATAAGATAAAAGTGCATTGCAAGGAAGAATAGGTTGAACAATGAAGCCCTTACAAATGATTATCATATGAATCCTATAAAGGTTTGTAACAGGCGCATAAACAATGCATTGAAATAATATTCTATCCTGTAATAATTAATTAATGTAGGGCAAAAAGATTCTTGTAAATAATGTAAAATTACAATTTAATAATCTATGTATCAATGCAAAGCAGAATATTTTGTAATAAGGCGAGTGAAATAGTCGGGCTCCCACGTGAACGTACAAACATACATACATTAGGAAACAGGTGCAGCCAACGGTCTGGCCGTAGAGATAAACAGAGACGGCGAAAACAGCTGTGCACACATCGAACGGAATCTGATCTAATTTGCCAAAGTTTACATGAACCCGTGAAAAGAAAAATCAATCTTGCTACCAATATTAGTTGATAAAGCATGGTTCGATTCCTAAAGTCAGATACTATCTTGATGCACACACACCCTTGGAACAAACAAGCTCCGCTCAGTAGTCTTAGTAGAGAATACACGCACATATCCTTTGATCCGATAAGCTCCGTCCTGCGTACATATTAGAGCCTGCGTACATATTAGAGAAGCGAAGCCACGCCCCCTTATTAGCGTTAGTATGAATGAGCGGGCAGAAACATACAGCATTATTATTATTATTATTATTGAGTATTGGATTACCAGTATTAGCATTAGTATTGGCCTAGAGCTAGTTAGTAAGTACCTCGTCCTCAGTCCCCACAATCTGACGCAGAAGGAGACTTACAAGAAATACTGAGTATTAACACTGATAGTCAGCCAAAGACGTGAGCACACAAACGAACCACGGAAAACTCAACAATTTCACTTGCCTGAACCAATTTAGAGCTAAGCCAAGGATTAAACCCCTAGAAAACCGCCATTCTATCCTTCCGAGTCCTTCCCTCTGCCAAGCACTAAACAGGTTACCATTCAAACACAGCTTACATGCGGATTACCCAGAAGAACACGTTGGAGTCAGATCAAACGCCGCCTTACCTTCTCTACCAAATAAATCTTATCCTTAACTAGAAACCCCCTATACCTGGTAACCTACCATAAACTGGTAGCACAACTATACATCTGCATTGATATTTTGTTTTCTGAAGAGCAGACGTTTGGTTGATAGGATCGGTCCGCCATATGCTTTGTTACCTGTCGCGTTTGTCAATTATTTCGTCTTGTTGATGAAAGGTATGGCAATGCAGGGTACTTTATCTTTGCATGGTATGCAACAGTTTATTACAATGGCATTCCACTCCTGTAGTAACAATGTTTCTCTGTAATAGTATTAGATCCCTTTGCAAATAATTGGAGCATGTTTCACAAATAAGTACAGCATATGTGGCCATTCGTATGATGTTCACCAATCGTTTCAATGAAATAACTATACGAGGAATTCTTGAACTATACAAATTTATATAATTAAGGTCAAGATTGATTCCATACTAAGAGCGTTACAGAAATAAGATGCGTAAACATTCTTTTGGATCGTCGTACGTAATCTCTCTTTACTCTCCTTTGTGTAGCAAAAACATCAGTGACGAGGTGGCCCGAATCGAACCCAAGCCGGTGAGTTGCTACACCCGATGTGGCTTAACTTCGCTGTAATCAGAAGCGGTATTTCACTCGGCTAGGTCATTAAACCGCCCTGTAAATTCGCAATATTTCTTGGTTAATTAACCTCCTTTCCGTTTAAATGAGTTCTGGGTATTTGATATGGCGCAAATCTGGTGATTTCGGAGAAAACAAATCACTATGTTGTTTTTGTGGGGGTTGTTTTTTTTCTTTATTATCTCTATTTGCGGGTTCCTTTTTTATTTATTTATTTATTTAGTGGGGCGCGATAGCATAGTGGTTAATGTACTGAACTTTAAACCAAAAGTTCTTCCCGATGAGGAGTGTACCGACTACTTTCTCTGACGGCACCGAGCTACCAACCTGCATTGGGTCAGCATGGTAGCTGATGGACCATGAGTCAGAGGTATCATGGGCATCCCTGCTGCATCTGGCCCCTTGAGAATTGTATACCTCTCCGGTCCCAATTCCTGCTGGAGGACCTGCGGCTGTATATATATATCTTCCACATATTTTTACTTCCTCCAACTTCACCCCTTTCTTTACAGACCTCTCCTTACAATCTTTCTATGTGAGATGTCCTCGTTGTTTTTACCTTAACATCCCCTACCAAGGGGATCCGCCCCCATTGTATGAGAGTTACGTAACCCCCACCTCCATAAATCCCTAAGTGGTGTCCTCTGTTTGCTATTGGGGTTATTTTCGAGACCCACGTTTTTATTTTCTTGATCTTCGCTTTTTTGTGAGATTCTTTCGCTCAATTTTCGTTTGGCCGAAGGCACAAGTTGGGGTTTGCTTTGTTTTAAAAAAAAAGTAAACTTAAATTCCTGTCTTATACCTTGAAAGGTTATTTTGGAGCCCAACTCTGCGATGTTGAGTACATTTTGTGCTCTTTCAAAAACCAGGTCGTCATTTGCACCTATGCACTTTTGATCAACACACAATCCATACTTCCATAATAAACTCTTGGCACTTTAAACCCTAGGGCAGTGTGGCACATGCTAGCTTTGTGCCCCATTCTGAGTGGCCTCCTTAACCGACTCGCCCTTAAGGAACTGAAGGACGAGCGCAGGTTATGTTTTTTGCAACAATGTAGGAATTCGGTCATTGCCACTCTGACGCTATCTCAATCTTCCATATTTGTTATTATTTAATCATTACCTGGATGTAAATTTCATAAAAAATCGTCATACATAGAAAAGTAAATGCAAAACCACTTTTCTTTATGTTAAACATATTTTTTTATCTTAAAACAATCCCATCTCATTGTTACCTTCGTTTAATCCTCTTCTTGCGTAGCATTTTATCATTATTTTACCTTACAATCATCATAGTCCGATGCATAAATTCGGTATGCAATTGCCGAGTACAAAAATGGTTGTCACGATTATGTTCAGTGAGTCCGCATAACAAGAGGCCGATCCAGCGCCTGAACAAAGGGAGACGATTGGTTGAATAACCTTAAGGAACCAAGAATACATTAACCAGCGAAGGAGGAACAGCGCTGTCATTTGACACGAAGAGCTAAAAGATATGTTTTGGCATGAATAACAAATCGTAGTAAGACCAAGCCTGGAATTCCCAATGAAACTCTCGATTCTTGGTTCACAGCGAAGGTTGCGTCATGAGCCGAGCAATAAATGGTCGAGTTACCCAACAGATCGGGAAAAAAAAACGGGAAAATACCCAGAAAAACAAGAGGACTTTCGTGAGCTTCCGAATGTTTAGCAATCTTTTAATGAAGTTAAAATTATAGTTTGATATACATAATAGGAGAGTGTAAGTGAGCGACAAAGTGGGTGTGTATATAAGTGTGCAGTGGATCCAGTTTATCGAGTCTGCGGTGACTGGAGCAAGCAAAGCTTTGCTTACCACCCCAAATGAGTGATATTAGTCTGTAGCGCTCAAACCTAAGTTGAAGTAGAGCCAACAAGGAACCTGACAAATTGAGCACCCCATTGGCCCTGTGAAATCTTGGAATTGGGCGCACAAACCGAATATTGAAATAATATGCCATCTTGTAGCAATTAATTAATGTAAAACAAAGCAAGTACTTGTAGATAGTGTTAAATCGCAATTTAATAATATATGTATCAATGCAAAGCAGGAATATTTTGTTATAATGCAAGTGAAATCGTTGTGTTCCCACGTGATTATACCAAACATACACTTTTTAGGAAACAGGGGCTAGCTGAGGGTCTGTCCGCAGAGAAAAAGACAGTGGAAAGAGCTGTGCATACATGGAACAGAATCTGAGAGAAGGGAAGCCTGAACTACCAGCCTTGACGTGAACTCGTGAAAGACGAAATCAACCTTGCATTGGATTTCGGCTTGATAAAGCCTGGTTAGGTTTCCAAATTCAAATAATCTCTTGGTGCACACGTGACTACATTAAACATGCACACACCTTCCGATTGAGTAAGCTCCGCCCAGCGGTCGGATCGGAGAACACACACACATACCCTCTGATCAGATAAGTTCCGCCCCGCGCTGAGATTGGAAAAGCTGAGCCATGCCCCTAAATTCGCAGTAGAGTATAGCCCTGCAAAACATACAACGGGATCAGTGGTCAATATTTTTAATATCACAATTAAGTCAATCACCAAGAGTCAGACAACACCTCAATCTACGGTCCGTCCGCCCACAGTGACTTCACTTGCCCGAACTGAGATAGCCCTAAGCCAAGATAAAAAGCCTACAAAACCGCCATTTTTCTTGCGATTCCCTCCTTCTGTCAAGTAGTCTATCCGGTTACCGTAACCCAGACGACAAGTGGATAACAAAACGGACATTTGGAGTCAGATTAAATTCTACAGTATTGCCGCCTTAGCCTTGCGTAGCAATAAATTGGATCACCCCGTTTACCTATAAACAGGTCACACCTTTTACTCCCATAAATCTTTCTCAGTAGTGTCTAATGTAATATTGGAAACAGAGAATTGGCTTCGAATTAGAGACAAAAACTATATTGAGAATGAAAGGTGAAGATTAGAAACGACTCACTCAAACCTCTGGTATGGGAAGAGTATTAGTTAGGAAAGGACAGTCGGAGAAATAGAAGCACTCCCCTATTCACAAAGGACAACGAGTAATACTCCCTTTAACATATAGGAAGAAGGGAAGAGAGAGAAGTGTTATCGCCATTATAAATTTCCTCAAAGGCAGATGTTAAAATGACTGAAATTTCCACTTATCTCTTATATTCATGATAAGCAAGATATAAATGGCTATATTTAATTTAACGATATTAATATTGTTATTCAATTTTAATTAAGAAAACATACATTTCAATTCTTTTTTTCTTCGATATATTCAACTTCTACACTTAATATTTCATTCTTTTAGTTCAATGATCACGGGAGTAGTATTTTTCTATCAGTTGTCATAGAAACCCCGTTTTCTTCTTTACTTATGGACGAGACGCAAAACAGGTTACTTCGAGTGCAGACTTAATCTTGGAGATAGAATAAAGACGGTTAGTGTTAGATAATGTGCGGGTGAATGAGACAAAATCCGAGCTCATTGGTCATAGGAATTCGACCATTGTCTGGAAGCCTGCAATACTGGAGTATAAATCTCCACTGTTAAAACACAACGGTAAAAATATCATGTTGTGAGAATGTTTTCCTCTCCGTAAAAAAGGTAACTTGCTAAATTTCCTGGGAACACAAAAAAGAAGACTACTGTAAGATAATTGTAGAAATCAACAAGTAGTCCGACACTAAATTGGGGTTTTGGCCACAGTGGGATCTCTCAACAGGACAATGATCTTCAGCAGAGTGGGAAAGTAGTTCAGCGACAAGAAAGACAACGGGCTAGAGTGGTAATTCCATGGTTCTCACCTGATTCCAAGTGAAATTTTGTGAAAAGCCTTGCAACCTTACCGATTTATAGTCCACTATGCTAAGGTTAAAGGGTCAAACATATTGACACCTGCAAGAAGTTGATTTGAACTATGAACAAAAGATTATAGTTGAGATCGAACCAAGTGGCTATACACCTTAAACGACGCTAATAGCTTGGTAGGGAAGGTTAGGATTTATCGATTCCTTGTGAATCAAATCTTTCTCAGCTGGTCTGCACAATATGAAAACACTAATATTGTTTTGGTGATGATGTGTCACTTCCTTTAATTTTACTTCAGATTCGTCGTTTTGGGGGTAAACCACGCTAATAGACTTTGAATGAAAGTAGTTCATCTAACCATATTATGGAGGAAACGAAGAGTCATTATACCCTTTAAGCATACCTTGCGTATATATTTAAAAGAAAACCATAATTATAATACACAATTGCTGGGCATAATACATTATTTGCAAAATATGAGCGCCATTTCGACGGATGATTTTATAAATTCTATCATGCATGGACTGTGTCAATTGCTTAATAGTAAAAGGTTGGATTACCTCTGCTTCAGCTTTGATGGTCGCCCATAAGACTTCTTTCGACGAAAATTGACGTACATCGGTATAAAAATCTTGTTTAATGATGGGCCACAAAATTTCAATTGGGTTGAGATCCGGAGAGGCTGGCGGCCATACCATCAACTTGTCACCTTGTATGCTGTAAGAGCCTATGAATGCTTAAGGGGCCCTGGAAGACTAGTATGGAGCATTCTCATGCCTGAAAACTAGTCCTTAAAACTGACGACGGTATGTCATCTAGACAGGGATCCAAGATCTCCTTAAAGAGATTGCAGTAGGCGGCCGCGGCTACTTTAACCCCACCAGCCACCCTGAATGGGCCAACAAGTCTGTGTCCAATTATACCTGCCTCCAACCTTTTGATTGCAATATAAAAATAAAATTTGAAGTAATAGGAATAAAACTAAATGTAAATAAACATCTGCATATATATCTGGCATATATAAAGCCACACCAATCAACTGAAACAGACATTCGATTTTATAGTTTGACGAGCGTGAGTAAGGACAGAATCTTACTCCTTATTGGCGATTTCAACTTCCTCAAAATCAATTGGTTTACGAAGAATTCAGATTCTGTAGGATAAAGATTACTAAATTTTATAGACGATAACCTGATAACTCAATGGGTCACAGAGCCAACAAGACAAGTCAATAGATTGGACTTAACCTTAACTTTAGATGATGAACTTATTTTAAACGTAAACGTAGGCAATCGGCTTTGCAACAGCGATCACAACCTAATAAAATTTGAAGTAAATATACCTCACAAAAGTTGAAAGAAGCACTACCAAATTAGACTTCCGAAAGGCTAATTTCAGGGAATTAGGAACATAAATAAAGCCTGGAATGATTTTTAAAACAATCTTTTAATGAAATAATCCCAATTTATTCCTGTAGCATTCAAAACCACTGGAAAATAAAAAAGTCATAAATGATTCAATGAAGAAATCAAAAGGGACATTAAAAAGAAGAGACGAGTCTCATAAGATGTAAAATCAAACGGCTCAGAAACCAACAAAAACGATTATATAGATCTCAGAAGAAAAGTAAAAGCCGCAATTAAAAGAGCAAAGCGTAATAAGGAAATGTGAGTAGTATTAAAATATAAAGAAAATCTCAAAGAATTCTAGGCCTTACTTAATAGTAAAAAAACAATAAAAACAGTACTGGGTCAATTACTGATCAGCACAATAATTTACAAGTGCGAGATAAAGATATAACCACTGCACTAAAAGAATATTTCTTAACAGTTTTTACCAAGGAGGCTTCAAATCAAAATCTTATACCAAATATTAAGTACTTAGGTAATGAGCCACTAAGAATGTTTAAGTGCACGACCAACCATGTACGAACACGAATAGCTAAAATGAACAAATACAAATCACTAGGACCAGAAAAGATAGTGCCAAAAGTGATGAAAGTTGTAAAAGAGATAGTAGTAGACCAAATAACGTATATTTTTAACTTATCCCTTGAAAATAGTAGTCTCTCAAGACTGAAACTTAGCAAATGTGACACCAATATTCAAGATAGGGCGTAAAAATCTAGCTTGGAATTATCGATCTATAAGTCAAAATGCTTGAAAGTATTATTGCAGAAAAAATAGTAAGCCATTTAGAAACAAACAAATGTTTAAGAAACACACAGCACGGATTTAGGAAACATAGATCATGTCTTACAAAATTATCAGAATTCTTTCATTACATTAAAACAATTCATGACAGTGAGAGCTCAGTCGATATTCTGGATCCGGACTTTCAAAAGGACTTCGACAAGCTGCCACACAATAGACTAATGTCCAATGTTAGAGCTCTAGGATTAGGAGGTAATGCAGCAAATTGGATTGAGAATTGGCTTAGTGATCATAATCAGAGAGCCATGATCATTGGAGAAGAGTCTGAATGGATAACTGTGAATAGTGGCATTCCTCAGAGCTCTGTTCTGAGAATCTTTCTCTTTATTACTTATGTAAATGACAGAGACGTGGGATTGATTTAAGAAAATCTCCAAATTCGCTGCCGATTGTAAACTGGGTAAAAGTATAATTACCGAGCAAGATACATTAGATTTTCAAAAGGACATTGACCACATAGCTGATTTGTCTGAAAAATGGGAACTTGTCAGGACGGTCAAGGGTCCCTTGGCCTCTTCATTGAAGAGAGCGCAACTTATGAGCAACGTCAGGTACTTTCGAGCCTATTGAAGCCTCAAAGTCTTGAGACAGGGCGTTAAAGGATGCAGTTTCAGGCGAACTCGCACAGAAGCCATGCTGCCTAAGATCCGGTTCCTCGTAGTCTTCTGTACATGAGGACGACTAGCGGCGGAAAAAACAACTCTACTTGTTTGTCCAGGTTTCCCACGTAACTGAGGGTCAATATTCATCAAATCCCTAGCTGTCCAAGTCGTAGAGGTACCACAATCTGATTGCTTCTTCCTTAGCGAAGGGTCGTTCAGAAATCTTCTAACCGTGTTCATATGACGAAATAACTTTTCCGCAATAACAATGAACAGATGTGTCTTTAGCACTTGCCATCGTGATGAAAGACTTTTATAAAACGTTGAGGCCTCTGCGACATCCCCTTGTTCTTAAAGAGGATAGATGCTATTAGCTTGATTTAACTCCCAAAACAACGAGTGTGAAATAAAATTCAAAGGACATAACGAAGCATTATGATAACATTATCATTGCCGTATTGTACAGTTGTGAGGGCTAACAGCCCTGAAGGGCGCATTATAAATACCTATTATTATTATTGTTCAGAAAAACTGGGAAAGGTTTCATCAAAAATTGATTCACGGACAACCTAGAAATCCTAACTGTCCCTACCTAGCTATTAGCGTGGTAGGGTGTACAGTTGATTAAACATAGACTATTCACTTTTTACCGCTACCGTTGGGTTAAGTGTTGGTATAATTATACTATTTAAAGTTGAAATTATCTTTTAAGTACCACTATTTGGGTAATTTCGGGTTAAAATCACCTGGGATTTAAACAGTATCGATAAAGAAACTATGCGGCATAGGGAGAGGACCACTCACTACCTTCTCCTGTCGCAAAAAGCAACTAAACCGGATAGGGGACACTACCCTGGAAAGTCCCCCCATCCCCCGAAAATGTCGTTTCTCTGGATGCGATGCGCAATGAAAGGCGTTGATGCGCGCCAACCTATTTTGCAGGAAGTCAGT
This sequence comes from Ceratothoa steindachneri, assembly GCA_963969495.1. Lineage (NCBI taxonomy): Eukaryota > Metazoa > Arthropoda > Malacostraca > Isopoda > Cymothoidae > Ceratothoa > Ceratothoa steindachneri. The sequence goes on from OZ018322.1 coordinate 33,097,121, forward strand.
TCATGATGAAGACGACGATGATAATATGTATGCATTTCATCGAGCCTTAATCACCGCCCTCCCGGCCCCAGTACTCCCGGCAATCTCAAACTAGATTGAAACTACCTATGCCTTTTTCCTCCTAGACATCTCCATTTTTCACAGATTTTCACCACTTTATTTACAATCTCTTGTCGGCTATTTTCTAGGCTGGCGGCTAATTTCGCACAGGCTAGTCGTTGACTAGCCTTCGTCAACTCATTCTTGGTCGGGGTCCCTGGGGGAGGGGTAACCCCCTCTCCCTTGTTTTTTCCGCCCTTTCACTTCCCTCTTCTATTACTATCCCCTGCGAGGGGTTGTCAGGTATAACTTGGGCAAACGTACTGCGGCTGACATCTCGAGGATTATATATCCTCACGGCCTTCCAGGCTCCAACACCTGTATGAGGATCAACACCTTTTCACTTCCTTCATCCTCACCTCTTTCTTTATTCCTTTCCTTACGAAGTTTCCGTGTGATATGCCCTCGTTTGTCTTCCTTTTTAAATATAATCTATATTCGAACCTGATTTAAGCCTCCAAATGGCACACAATACACAATGGCACACCAAATGGACACACAAAAGGCTGTTGTGAGAGCGTCATCTGTCCGACGTTTAAACCCCGACTCAAAACAGCTCAAGTGGCCTACTTACGCCTTCTGCCGGGGACGAGGATAAGTGGCCGCACGACTCATAAGGGGGATAGTGTTAAGCACTAGATATAGGCCAATGCGCCTCTTCCATATAACGAGATGTATTAATGACGAAGAATACAGTTTTGCAATGAATTCTCAAACCACTCCGAAAGTGTCGTTATTGCACTAGAGGTAATTACCATCTGCCCGTTCTTGGACAACAGAAAGATATCCGAGTTAGAATTCATCCGAATAAAGCATAAAATTCGCATGACATTTTTCGAGCACATGTATATATAGGGTTGCAAATAAACCCAGTTTTAACGTATGTACAAATATGTTAAATCAAGTTAAATTTATGCTACTATATACTATAATTTTTAAGCATAGGCGATTTTGTATTGAATTTCCTACCGTAAGGGCTTCAATCCTTGTTTTAATTGTGTAATTTTAGAGGCAAGGGGCTTTTGCATTGAATTTCCTACCGTAAGGGCCTCAATCCTTGCTTCAATTGTCTAATTTTAAAAGCATGGTTGTTTTGCATTGAATTTCCTTCCGTAAGGTCTTCAGTCCTTGCTTTAATTGTGTAATTTTAGAAACACTGGGGGTTTTGCATTGAATTTCCTACCGTAAGGAAATTCTGCCGCTGCACCGATTGCAAGCTCCCGATTCACTCGTCTCTGTCGCTCTCACTGGGAGGTCCGATACATCTGGGCTCGTTACGACTCTTCCCTGTTTCCAGGACAACCACCCTCTGTATATTGCCTCACTACTTCCGTGATAGATATTTGGAGTATTTCTTTTCATCTTACGCCCCATTATTAGGTTCTCGTTATGGAGACCTACAGTTATTTATAAAGGACGTAAGACGGGGGTATATTCCTATACCGATTTTCCGGAGTAGCAGTGCTTACTTTATAACGATGTGTTGTGGGTGGTGTTTAATCCTGTGATATTTGTAACCTGTTTGCGCATTGTATTTATTTAATATGTGACCTGTTTGTGGACTATATTTATTTAATGTGACTTGTTTGTGCACTGCATTTATTTAATACATTTGAAGAAGCATTCCTTGTATTATTATACCCTCGCAGATATATGGGTACTTTTTTGTTGCACCTCTCTCTATTTATGTTTTGGGCTGAGAGAACTTAGTTCCTCATTTCGCCTTTTCATTGGCCAATATGCTGCTATCATTTGAGCGAATCACTAAAAGGCGTTTAAAGCCAGCGGGCTGAAAACACCAGATAGTCACTCAATAATGGCCTCGACGTCAATGAAACTCCGGTCACCACACAAGCAACTTTGGCTTGTGTCTAAGGCCCCCCTACATCCGCCTGAGTGTGTTCAAGGGCCGCACGTGACGTGACGGTCTTGGTCTGGTCGCTTTCCGGAACGGCAGCGGACCTGTCTGTCCCGGGATCCCCCCCGAAGAGAAAGGAACCCCTAGTCTTCTTTGACTTCTTTCTTTTTCGATTTTTTTTACGAAGGGCCGGGAGTGAGCCCGCTTCTTCCCCCTCCGCCCCAGGAATGAGCTCCAATGTCAGACGGAGCAGCCTCAGCCATATCCTTCTCAGAGATAAAGAAGGTTTTAGCCGGTAAGGGATCACCAGCTGTGTAAAAAGTCCCTCCTCTCCTTGTGAGCTATCGGGACCCGTGCTGCCTCAGGGGAGCCTTGCACAGGGGCAGACATAGGTTCGGTGTTATCAAGCACCTCAGGAGGGTCCTCCAAGTGACCAGCCCGTCGAAAGTGTCGGATATCCAGACCGAAGACTCACAGGGCGTATTGCCCGTCACAAACATCCCTGTCTCCTGGATGCACACTTTCATTGGAAAAAGGGGGGGAACGGGAATGCAGGCTCCCATCAGTTTCACTAATTTTAGATCATTGAGGTGTCTTGGCAAGTTCTAAAGTTCTAGGGGGCGATGCCTCTTACCCCTCTAAGGGGGTTGAGATTGTTCACCTCCCCACATCGGGGGTGGGGGAGATGGCGCGTCCTCTGCATCACCGTGTCCTAGGCGGTCCCCTTAAAAATCAAAGGGCGACCCGTCTCACGTGGAGAGTCGCTCCGAGGCAACTCTGAAAAGAGGGGGAAAAGAGAAACCCCTGAACCCCTAGATATTAGTGAGGGAGAAACCCCCTCTCCGTTGCAAGATTCTAGGAGTGGCCCCTGAGAAAGCACCAGTTAGGAGGCATCTCCATCACAGAGATAAAGCTGTCCGACCACGGCTCCAAAGAGGTCAAAGAGGAAACCATTTTGCCGCAGACAAATGGATATAAGGGAGTCGCTCCACCATTTAAGGTGGTGTTGTGGTGCTTTACATCGTCTGCCCCAACAACAAGGTCAGTCGACGATTCGTTATTACGTCTGCAATCTGAAATTTTGTACGAAAGTTTGCCAACAAATGAAAACTTCAGACTTGTGACCATAATAAAGAGAAAAAAGGGTTGGAGGGTTATATCCCGCGTCCATCCACTCTCGCCTATCTTTTTACATCGTTATACAGGTGTTCACCCCTGTACAGCGATACACACTGACCAGTGGATCCACTGGACCGGTCACTCCCCAAAGGCTGCAGGAACCAACTGATCAGCCAGAGAGGCAGGCAACACCGTGTATTTCCTTACAGGACGGCCAGTATCTGGATCTCTTGTGCTAGATCCAAGGACGGGACCGCGACTTTTAGTTGACCCGGCAGCCAATAGGGCAGTACAACCTTATGCGCACAACAACGGTCGCAAGAAAGGGGTTATTGGAGCAAAGCCTGATCCTCCTAATAATCACGCCCCAAAGCCAAAGACCCATCAAGTCGTGGTTTCTTGCGCCTTGCGAGTTAAAGGGCGCTGTTTATATAGGTTCCAATGCTTCTCCTTTGACACGGCATGGGGTAGCTGGTCAGGTCCTTAAGAATAGGCAAACGTTTGAGGGGAAAGTCATAGTGAGACAAAGATAATATCGAGAGCGAGCACCCACAACTTCCCTAGGCATCGTCAGAGAGTTCAAGTCGACCCAGTGACGGCGTTTTCCGAATTTGTACTCAGTCTGGGAGGACCTGCAGCTCCCCACGTATCAGGTGTAACGGGTTAAATAATTCACAGTCGGCGAACAGTGATATATATATATATATATATATATATATATATATATATATATATATATATATATATATATATATATATATATATCAATTAAAAAAAATCTGCGGAAAAATTCGATTAATTTATCACTTTCCTTTGCATTCTTCATTACACGATAGTTAGTAAATTTCAATTTATTCTAACCTAATATTTTGTATTATAAAATTATGGTATTGTATAAATTGTTCCTTGTTTCTAAATAAAATTAGTAGTTATTAAATTTTTATACCTCAAAACACCACGAGTTTGCAAGGGAGTAAATACGGAATAGGAACTTAACCTAAATTCAATTCATCGTCATTAATAATTTCAGGTGGTCCTTCTGGAGACATGTCTTCAGTTGATAACCTTTTCGCCTCATTTTGAGCATTGCGGTCGTAACGTTTATCTCCATCAAACGCGTTGGTGCTGCCTTGATTCCGAATTTAAACTAGGAGAGAACTAAATTTAACTTAATTTAACTAAACCATTTTGGATACCGCGTTCATTATATTAACTAAACCATGTTGCTACAGTATCAATGTATTAACTAAACCATTTTGATAGCAGGTTTAATATATGTTATGATCATCTTGGGACGAGTATCTATAAGGGAATGGATCTGAATAAGTCCAGAAATGAAATATCCATTTATGGTCTCTTACTCCGATATTCCTATTTCTATATTTGGTATTTAAAATATTATGCGGAAGTCAACCTCGTTATTATTACGAACAAGTGTAGACAAATGCTACTCCAAATACTATTTCGTCTCTGTTCATCAAATAAATAAATATTCGTATCTCTGGTTGTACACGTGGTTGCATGGTTGCATATAGATCAGGGGTCATCAGTAAAGAACAAAAGTTTGTCAGATATAATAAAAGATATACACAGATATGCAAGGAGTCTTTGGTGTTTTGGAGGCTAAAGAGATATGAAAGTACGGGTTAATAATAACCCCGATCTATATTTACTCAAATGTTATAATGTACAGGATGATTCAAAATTCGCGATACATAGCAAAAATGATATTTTTATCAGAAACAATTTATTTATATAAAAGGCTCTCTATGGTTACCATTGTTTTGAATACACATTGTAAATACGTTTCCCCCGCTCTTTATGAGCTCGCAACAGTACATCTGGAGATATATGAACAAATGAGTTGGTGATTCGTTCCTTTAAATGGTTTATGTCTCTTATCTTTTCGCGATACACCACGGCTTTCAAGGGTCCCCAAAGGTAGAAATCAAGAGGGGTAAGATCTGAGCACCTAGGAGGCCACTCAACTAGACCACGCCTACCAATCAAGGCATCTTAAGTGTATCTGAAAATAAAAAAGTAACACGTTAAAAAATATAAAGCTGGAAAAACATTCATTTTTCTTATGTTTGTTTCCTTTGCTGAATGGAAATTTGAATCACCCTGTATATTAATTATATTCAAAAAAGTGATCTAACCTTTAATCCAAGTGTAAGTTCAATCGCATTATTTTTTGAATTCTAAACAGCAAACCACAAGCAAAAACTAGGAAAAGCAAATCGGAGAGGGAAATATATGGGAAGCCATTTAGTGAAAGATATTGAAAACCCTTTAAAGAAATAAACTGAAAGCTCTTTAGGGAAAGATATTGGAGCCAATTCTGGGAGAGATATTGAAAACCTTTTAGGAAACGGTATTAGAAGCCCTTAAGTAAAATATATTAGAAGTTCTTTAGGAAATGTATTGAAAACCCTTATGGAAAAGATACTGAAAGTCCTTTGGGAAAATATATTATTATAAGCCCTTTATAGAATGATATTGGAAGCCATTTAGGGAAAGATATTGAAAACCCTTTAAAGAAATATACTGAAAGCTCTTTAGGGAAAGATATTGGAGCCAATTCTAGGAGAGATATTGAAAACCTTTTAGGAAACGGTATTAGAAGCCCTTAAGTAAAATATATTAGAAGTTCTTTAGGAAATGTATTGAAAACCCTTATGGAAAAGATACTGAAAGTCCTTTGGGAAAATATATTATTATAAGCCCTTTATAGAATGATATTGGAAGCCATTTAGGGAAAGATATTGAAAGACCTTAAGTGAGAGATATTAGAAGTTCTTTAGGAAAATATATGGAAGGAACTCATGGGAAAGATACTGAAAGCCCTTTATGGAAAGATATCAGAATCCCTTTAGGGAAAGATATTGGGAGTCATTTAGTGAAAGATATTAGAAGCTCTTTATGGAAAGATATTGAGAGCACTTTATGGAAATATATCGAGGGCTCTTTTGGGAAAGACTGGAAACCTTGTACGTAATGGCTTTCGAAACCTTTTGGACAAAGATGGAACGAACGCAACCTCCTTAGGGCCCAAATTCGGATTTTTGTATGCTACGGCCTGGGAGGGGGCGGCGGTGTAACGTTGCTTCCGATTACATCGAAGTTAAACCACATCGGGTGTGGCAATTTGCCGGAGAATCCCAATCCTGTTACTTTTACGGCAGCTGTAATACTCTATAGATACCAGTGGTTAGGAACCCACTTCAAACTGTAGGGACCAGCTGAGAGACAAAATCCATCTTCAATGAGTTCATCGGTGGTAAATTCCATTCCATTTTTTTTTAATTTCGTGTCGGAGGTAGTGTGACTTAGAATGGGGAAAGGGGGGCCACCAGCAGAGAGCGGGAGGTTGATGCCAGAAGGAAGAAGCTGACCGTGACCCTTTGGTTTCGTGACCTGGTCAGAGGGTTGTTGTGAAAAGGGAGAAAGGAACTTACACCGCGCAATGTGGCCAAATGCTCATTCTGAATTTACGGAAAAGGAAAGGCCCCTAAATGAGTGCGGGTTTTGTGTGGCAATCGATGGGCATTTGTTGTTTTTTTTTACGCATAGTCTGTTGTTTTGGTCTTAGTCATCCGAATAACCTGGGCCGATGTTGTATCGAACCACCCGGCTTGTTTTTCATTTTTAAAGTTCGAACCTGCAAGGAAACTTGGTTTCGTTGCAAGCCGGAAATAAGCTGATAAAAATTGTGTACCCCACCCGTGCCTTAATTTACCAAGCTGTTTACTTTGGTACTTCCACACTTTCTAAGTTCTCAACCTAACAACTTACTTTACATCTTGATGGGATCACCGGAAGACAAACCCCACCCTGAATTCTCACCTGAGGTGTCTGCTGCTTCCTAAGTTAGGTCAAGTTTTAGTTTTTTTTTAACATATTAAATCAAACTTTTTTTAATTTATCATATTATTCATAAATATGTGTGATAATAATGTATTTTGCTAATATACTTGAATATTTTGTTAATATGTTGAATTACTTAGTATTTTAAGAAATTATATGTAATAAAATGGCCTATTTTGTAAAACCAAAATTTAACCAATATTTCTTATGTTTCAGCGTAAATAATTAATATTGTGAATTCAATATTGTTCTAAATAACTAATATAGCTAAAACTAAACTTACAGAAGCACAAAAAGCACAAATTCAACTTTATAGATAAGGAAAATCACGGGTAGAAATTGCCAAAAAAATAAGATGTTCAACGTATGCAGTCCAACCCTCAATAAAACGATACCAAGAGAAAAAGAGCTTTGAAACGTGGGAGAGAAGTGACAGAAAACATCTTGCAACAACTATCGAGCTTGAATAAGGAAATACACTTCTCATCACACACATAGACAATTACAACACCGCTATCTTTCCTCTCCCATCTTCGCAGCACAACACACGCACACTTTGTTCCAAGGACTTCTGCTGATGGTTATCTATATCCACCTACCTCTGACGCGAGACTTTTGTAAACAGACTATTTACGTCAAAGCTTAACAGTTTTTTACCTCTGAGGTCAAGATTTTTAATTTACAAAAGTCCCGGTCGATGAAGCGCTTGACGTTTTATTGAAATTTCTTCCCAATTTAGATATTAAACTACCTTTACCGATCCCTAAAATTATTAAATTAGTGCGCTTATGTGTAACGAATAATGTATTTTCAACTTAAGATAAGTTTTTTCGCCAAAAATATGGCCTAAGTATGGGTAACCCCCTTTCCCCCATCCCATGCAATCTATTTATAGAAAACTATAAAATGACCCTCCTTCCTAGGATCCATTCCCAACTTCTTATCTGGTTCCGATATGTAGACGCCATCCTGTCGGTATGGCCCATAGACAACAACAATTTCAATGAATTTTTCAACAACCTGAATTCGTTAAACCCATCGATAAAATTCAAAGTAGAATGGGAACAGAGAAATTCTCTACCGTTTCTAGACGTAAATATCCACCGTTTAAATAATTATATTCAGTGCTCAGTCTATCGAAAGCCTACATATTAAATGCTTACATACATTTTTTTCTCACTACATGATAAATCCGTCAAGATATCTGTTATTCCTTCCCTTTTTCTCCGAGCCAATCTTCCTTCAGGATGAAATTAACCACCTTATCTGCAATTTCATTGAACTAAAATATCCAATTCACTTCATAAATAGATGCCATTCCAAAGCACGAAAAAACTTCTATGCCACCTCCTCACCACGAAGGGATGATTTTATAAGATGGATTAGTTTACCATATGCTCCAGCCTTGGCTCCTCTAAAATCATATGCAAACGGAAATAACATAAATATTACATTTAAATATTCCAATACCATTCGAAAATCCCTGAGTAGACTGCGCCCAATCAATCTCGATGCTAGATTTTTCAGTATACCATGCTATAATTGCAAATTAACATACATCGGAGAGTCATGCCACTTTAATAAGGAGATGAAAGAATATTTAGCTGATATCAGAAGGTGTAGGAATTCGTCAAGTCTCTTTACGCACATTCAAATGCACGATCATAGAATTGATTTTAACCATGCAAAAAACATTTATAAATTAAACAATTATATTGAAAGGAGAATTGCGAAATCCATCATCATTAACAAAGTTGGTAATTACAATTTATCTGAAGGGCAATACAAACTTAACAAATATATAATGAATAAAGGCAGGCACCAATTGTATCTATAAGCCCCCGGATGCAATGAGTCTTGGGGATTAGCAACTCTCCAGATTGTTTCCGGCCCCATTTCATTTTGTTTAGCTTGTCATTCACGCCAGATTTACTCGAGTATATTTTTTTCCAGATTGTTTCCTGCTGTTTCATTTTGTTTAGGATGTATCTTACTTTATATATATATATATATATATATATATATATATATATATATATATATATATATATATATATATATACTGTGCTCCTTGTCTAGCGTCTTCATTATTAGTTGAAAATGGCATGTTGCCGAAACTAGTCCGATAGTTATAAATAAAATCTTGATTCAAATATTATGGTTTACCATTATCTTTCACTGATATACATCGCATCAATGTGATATCCTCCATTATATATATATATATATATATATATATATATATATATATATATATATATATATATATACTAAATTCATTTATCAAAAAATTTATCATTTACATTATATAAATGATTCCATAGGGTGTTTTATACTTTAGTCAAGGATGTAAGTTAAGTTCATAAACATCGAATAAGCCAGTTCTTGTAACTATTACAAAGGTGAACTATTTTAAGCGCCTCAATTAGGCTGTAAAAAGAAGAAACTGAAAATGAGCTAATAAAGATGAGTTGCTTTCATGTCATCTGGGTCACCTAATTTCTACAAAGTCCATACTGTTTAATGTACTGATCAAAGGCGTCTCTTTGTACCGCCGTAACATACTAATATTGCTTATACTTATTTAAACTTTTGCAAATTATGTTGTTTGGTAAGTTATTTTAATAAAGATAAGCTATCTCTAAGATAACTCAGCAAAGAAAAGCCATCTCTAAGATGACCCAGCAAAGAAAAGCCATCTCTAAGATGACCCAGCAAAGAAAAGCCATCTCTAAGATGACCCAGCAAAGAAAAGCCATCTCTAAGATGACCCAGCAAAGAAAAGCCATCTCTAAGATGACCCAGCAAAGAAAAGCCATCTCTAAGATGACCCAGCAAAGAAAAGCCATCTCTAAGATGACCCAACAAAGAAAAGCCATCTCTAAACTGACAAGAAAACCTAATCTAACACTCCTTTGTGAGTATTTTGTTTTCTTTTTCCTAATTTACACCTAAATCTTTACTTGGTCACTTTAGAGATGGCTTATCTTTACTAGTCATCACTAAGCTAAGTTATGCTTACTTGATCCATACATACAATAAGCACTTGATCGTGAAAGTGGAACAATGAAGAAATTAACAATTGCCTCGATCATTGAAGTAATATTCATTACATTTTATGGTTTATCAATGGACATCAAGGCGAAGAATTCTTTTTTTTACCTTTATTACCAAATTTATCTAAACAAAGTTCCTTTGTACCTACATGCTAGTTCCTACATGCTAAGCCCTATTAAGAATATGGTTATTTGTTATGAACATATTTTTATTCTATTTCTGTTATCTAATATTAATGCTATTTTATTTCTATATTTTTGTAGAAATTTATCATTTGTTTTTCATGATTTCGGTGCTTGAAGCGCTAATTACTCCTTGTTGGTGAACTATTCTATACTTGAATGATGCGGTTGCTAAATGCAATTTTTCCCTTCGATGTTTAGAATTTCCATTTCTTTTTACCGTATCCATTTATCACCGCTGTCATGCCTGAAAAATCAAACAGATTCTCTGCAGTATTGGGCATGTTAATCAATAATTTATGATTCTATTTGTTCCGCTCTTTTCTTCCTATGTTAGAGGGAAAAATAAATTGAGTTCTCTAAGCCTGTACTCTTAGCTAAGATATTTTATTCCTCTATCATTTTCGTAAGGCGACGTTGAACTTGTTCTATTATGCCTATATCTTTATTTAATGTGGGAGACCAAAGAGGAGCAGCATAATCTTAGTTGATTTCATTATATATTTGTTGGAATTAAAAGGAAACCTTGCTTTCAGTATGTAGTATATAAGAACTGACCTAAATCAAGCGTTGCGAAATGAATTAATGGACGAACAAACCTGAATGACTATATCGAAAAAGACAATTCCACTTATCAACAGACGTCGTAACTAAAGGGTGCGCCCGATAAAAGACGCTGGTCATCTTGTAATATTAAGTTGGGAGACGAAGTGAACTTCTCAAGTAAAAGAAACAGTGAAAGTGTAATAGTTGACACCTTCTACAGACATCGTGCTCTGACTTCATGTTTTGGAATCAACAAGGCATTACCATCGTTGCATCTGATTCATTCAGCATTACTAACGTTGCTTCTGATTCGTTCAGCATTTCCACCGTTGCTTCTGATTCCTTCTGCATTATGTTCGTTATCACTGATTCATTCAACATTACCATTGTTGCCTCTGATTCGTTTATCATTACCACTGTTTCATCTGTCTGATTCGTTCAGCACTTCTTTCTTCTCTTTATTTACTTAAAAGTCATTTCTTTACTACTCTTTCAGTCTCAGCAAATCAAGCCAGGCCTTTTATATACACTAATATTTCTGCCTTAGTTTTCTTTAATCGTCTACTGTTTCTTATTTATTCATTAAGTCTTTTTTTACTCCTTAATTAGGAGTACATAACTTTCATGGTCATGGTAATTTCATTATGATAAAGACATCTTTGTTGAATCATTTTGTTAAGGAATATGCATACAATTTCATCGCGCAGATGCAGACATTTATTACCTTGGAAAGTGAACTTTGAAACTTCGAAAGCGAGGATAAAACTAAAAATTCAGGTCATCGGTCATAGGAACCTTTTGAAATAAGCATTTTTTTTCTTCTTTTTCTCTGACAAAGGCAAATCTCACCGATATCAGAGTGATGGATTTTGCCGTGCTTTCATCCGTTCACAAAGGAAATTCTAAGCTTCTTATTGCCCGCCACAAATATAGATGTGCACAACATAACGCCGGCAGTTCAAAATGCTTTTAATAGATTTATCTACTATTCGTAAATGCATTAAGCCGTTTGAAGGGTGATATTTCGTAATCATTATCAAAATAAAACTTACAAAGATAATTCTCGAAAAGCTCACCATTAAATTAAGGGCGTTCACGTCACATCTAATGAAGAAAAAATGACCACACAAAGTTCTTTTGTGAGAAAATGTCCACTAAGAGATTAAACTCGGAGCCAATGCAACACAAGTGCACACATAGCACATGCTTCGCGTGGTGTAGATGAAGTAGTGATCACAGTACTAAAAAGGGAGATAGAGGGTTTTGAACAAGAAATTAGCCATTTCAAGCGGCAGGACAACTGGAAAGCATTAATGAAGTTAAGTTTTTAATCAATTAAATCCAGTCCAAACGTGATAGATAATTGCTTTACTGATTAAACCAAGGAACAAACCTATCTCCTATCCTCTGCACCACACCAGAAAAACATACTAGGTTTAGATCCCCCAAACCAAAGAAACATTTTCGCACCCCTGATAGTTTTTACCCTCGTTTATGTTATGAATCGTCGTTATATCATTTTTTCACAATGGTAACGAAGGAAAAATCCCTGAGAGCACAGAATTACAAATGGTCAGTCTTTATTCATAAAGACGCGATAACGAGCTTAGAACCTAATTGGGTATTACAAAGGAATGTTTAATTCTGGTGTTTATACCTGGAATATACCTAGAAAGGGTCGGAAAGGGACGTAGAAGGTAAAAATCACCTCCCGGATTATTTGGTAATCGTTTTTTGACCCCTGTCGATTGATATAAATCTATTCAGGAAAGATTTCGAGACGAGGAAATAAAGGCATTACACAACGGGAAAGAGGAGCGCTTGAATATAGAGATCATGGCGCTGATATGCGTAGCAAAGTGTAGCAACCATGAAACCTTTGGAGGTCAAAGCAATAACATGAATGGATTTTTATTTTGAATATTCGTCTCATTTTTTTTGTTTTTATTATTACTCGTGATACCAATGTAGATACTATTATGATGGCAAGACCATTGTTGAATAAGGTCAAAGATAACTAAAGCTACGACACGCTAGGGCAGAAATTCCTCTTTTTTTCGGTCGGGAGGGTAAATTGCGGTAGTGTTTTATTGCTATAAAAGCAAAACACTGTGTTTTTTAATACTGAAAGATCAATCAAAATCTTTCAATTAAGTAAATGACTTCGTAAATTATCATCAAATATAAGATTCAAGGCACAACATGTGCGTTTAAAACCAAGACCCTTTTGTTTTCCGTTGAAATATATTCACGTTCTTTTATGTAAGTGACCTGCAGTTACAGGCTAGGTAGGATCATCGGTAGGCTTCTTATCCCTAATGCAAAGGCTATTGAAAAGATTTGGATGCGTCTAATACCCTATAGTGACCAAATATTTATATTCTGAAAACTATTTAAATTAAATAACCCCCAAATTTCTGGTCTTTTTTAGAAAAAATATTAAAATATTTTCATTTATTTTATTGATTTGGGAGGGGTTTGGCATTTAGTTAAAATGATCTATAATCTCCCCCCATTCATTGGTCCTTAATAATTAATTAAGTGTCTTTGGTATATATGAAAACCTTTAGGAATTTGATATCATTCATTTCATTTATCTGCGATTGGTCCAAAGAGGTGACGTCATAAAAAAGGTATTTTATTAAGTCATGGAAAAAACAAGTCTTCAGATCAGAGCAGCCATTCATTTTTTTTTAAAATTTGATTTGTAGGTTTCGAACATAATTGAAACTTTGCAACAAATTTATGTTGTAATGGATCGAAAGGATGACGAGAGAGAAGGAAAACGATTCAAGTCTACCAATAAAAAATAAAGTTGGAGTCCAGGAACTGTTGGGAAAAGACTAGAATCAGTATTGAATTTATAAACAGTGAAGTGGGAATTTCCAATGGTTCGGGATTTCTGTTTTACGCGAATCTCGGCCTAATAAAACTCCCGAAGAGTTGCGCTAAGATCTTTTTCCTCTAAGGGCTAATCTTTCCTTGATCCTTTTGACAAAAATTTAAAGAGACTTTGATTAATCAATTCGATCCGAAAGAAAAATCCAATTCATATTGTAGCTTCCGAGGGTTTTTTTTTCAGTCATTCAAATTTAAGGCAGAGAAATCAGCAAATGAGGTAATGGCGATAGTTTGGGACGCTCCCGATGGAGCAATCTTGATTGACTCCCCGGAAGGACTAAGGAAGATCACTGCGGCTTATTATGAAAGGGTATTGAGAAAATTAAAGACTGCATTGTCAAGAAAGAAAGTTACATCATGGCATTTCTTTCTCGAGGGTAGCAAGGGCTACATTGTGGGAAGTCCCTTTCTCGCTCGTTGAGGAATTCAGCTTCTTCGACGACGGCGTTTAACATTATGATATAGGATCCACTTCTCATCACCAGTAACAAATCTGCCCCCGAATGGGGCTTGAAGGTGTCGTGAATTAATTCGCTGTGGACAGTTCGTGAGGGACCCATTTCTCAATCATTAGTACCTTTCCAATCCTTTTCAGTTGGCGTAGGACAGTCGTATATGTTAAGTTAAATTTATCTGCGAGTTCCCTAGAAGTCATAGCAGGATCTGCTTTGACAACAGCTTCTAAATCATTGGAATCAACATCCTTTGGAAGCCCCTCCTTTGCTTTGTCTTTTAGACTGACATCCCCACTTAGGAAAAGGAAAAACCACTTCCTGCAACTTCCTTCATTTATTGCATCACTCCTCTAGGTGCTCTGAATGAATTTTGTCGCTGTACTTGCATTGACACCTTTATGAAACTCAGAGTAAAATATGTCTAATGTGATCTTTAGATGGGATCAACTTTATAAACAATATTTTTTTTATAATTAGAAAGAAAATGGTATAAATTATTCATCACAGCATTCCTAAACGATAACAGGTGACACTAATTTAATAAATATTATCTAAAACTTTAATCTACTGTAGAAATTCTTACATTACTTTCGTTCCAACCTGATTCATGTAACCATTTAATAGACTCTTTTGGTTTTGTGTTTTTTTATCACAATGGTAAGAAGACCTCTTTCCTTTCTGACCACGTGACGAATTCTTGGCCCCTTCCATTTGGCATCCCAATTCTATGAACGGCAACATCTACATATGCTGTGTATAGGAGATTGAAAATAGCGAACCATCCCAAGAAGTTTTTTAATGTTAAAAATGCCTGAGAATTTTCCTCGAATTTATAGCGGTGTTTTTTCTGAGTTGACCAAAAGCTTTCTGCGCAGAGTTTGGTGGAAAATAGTGAACCAAATCTCGTAGAAGCCTAACAGAGGGTTGGTTTCTGTACTGATGAGTGTTTTCTTTACTTTGCACCAAATAGTTTGAGCTGAGACGCAGCATCAGATGAAAGAGTCGGGGTATAAGAGTTTTAAATCAAAATAATGGCCAGTACTTCATCAGATCTTTATCAGTCAATCAATTGGGAGAGTTTGTAGGATGAAGAAGAGATAATGACGAAATTATACCACACCTCTGACCGACTCTTACAAGGAAAAATTATGACACACCTGATCTGTTGGAGATTCTAAAATTTGATCAATCTCTTTGACTTCCCTTTTCTGCTATACTCTTCAAGATAACAAACCATTCAAGAAACTCGGCACCAACCCAATGACTACCTGGGCGTTTGAGATCCCTCTTCCTCTTAAAGTATTTATCAATGCATAAATATATTATGTCCTATTGTTCATTATTGTGTACCCTCTTAACAAAAGGTTATGTATCGTCTTATGTTTTGAATTTGCTTAATTTACTAAGCAAATCCATCTCTCTCGCTTGCTTTGTTTATCTCTTAAGAGGACGGATATTGCTCTTAAAATCTTCACTTCTCCAATTTAAAGGCATCTAGCTTCTTTTCAAAAATAACCAGACACAGCCTACTTTCACGACACCTTCAAGCCCCATTTTAGGGCAGACTTGTTACTGGTGATGAGAAGTGGATCCTATATCATAAGGTTAAACGCTGTCGTCAAGGAAGCTAAATTTCTCAACAAGCGAGAAAAGGACTTCATCTAAAAAGGATCATGTTGAGTGTATAGTGGATTATTGAAGGAACTGTGCATTGAAAATTGTTAGAAAATAATTAAACAGTTAATGCGAAGAAGATCTACTGCAATCAACTTCGTCGTCTGAAAGCCGCTTTGGGCCAAAGTCGGCCCTCCTTAGTCAACAGAAGGAGTGTCATCCCTCATCAGGATAATGCCCGTCCTCAAACAGCTCGAATGACCATTGATCTCTTGGAAGAGCTCTGTAAGGAAATCGGTTTCCCACCCTCACAACTAAGCCACTGGTCCTTAACCACAACGTCCTGGCATTGGAGGCGGCGTAGCCCGACCACTTAACCTCCTCCCTCTCCTCAAGTCTCGAAGAGAAGCTAAAAGGCCGCCCAAGACCACAAAATGCAATAATCCTCGCATGTATGACCCCGGTGAGCCTAACATGAGTTAAAACGGCAAGATTTCCCCGAAGAGTTGAGATTTAATTTCCCCGTATATGCTAAATTAGGGGAGCGTCGTCCGAAAGCAAGGAGCTCCCATTTAGGTCTAACTGAAAGAGGATCTGAGAAAAACCGTTAGAGGAGGAACCATAATGCAGCCGTAAAATATCTTCCCCTTTCCTGCCCCTACCCCCAGTGGGATGGCGAAGTATATATGCAGATAACTTTGGAAAAACGTGGTAGATTACGTTAGTCATCAGGACGACTAAGACCAGCGAGAGGCCCGGCTACCAACAAATGAGATTTAGAAGAAGCTCACCTGGAGCCAGTTCCTAGTGGTCACACCGAATTTAAGAAGCCTGTCAGGGGTAGATCGTTAGAGAGATCTAGACAGCGAAGACCGGCATAAGTGCCCGGCAAACCAACGAGAGGAACTTAGAAGAAGCTCACCCTCGAGCCAGTTTAACTACCTCTCGTCAGAGAAACCCCCTATCCTGGTATATCCAAAAACACAGAAATATTCCTCGCCCTTGAGAGAACTTCCTCAAGCACTCCCCTGAGTCAAAGAATTCACGCATTTGCTCATTGCTCGCTTGTGTGAATTATTCCCAGAATAACCCGAAGGGTAGAAGAAACATTCTGTTGTTGTCCCGTGGTGAGATCATTTCCTTTAGAAGGCGTGCGTCTCTCTATCTACCACACGCTCCGAAGTCCTCTGTGGCTTCAAGGCATTTCCTCCTTCCGAACACATCTATAACCTCCGATCCGCGCGTCGGCGCGGAAACAACATTCTTGAGGTGACATAGTAATTGAGTTTAAGGTCAGACTCAAACTAGATTCTAGTAAGAATATGGAAAAGTATTTAAACCCCGGTAGCTGTTTCGTTGAGGGTCAGTTTGCATTTAATATTAAAGTGAGCTGTGGGTCAGCGATTACTGTAAATTCTATTGTGTAATTTAGTAAGCCTCACTTGAATTTGTTTAATTCATTTCTGTGTAGTTTGTGGTTAAATTGCAATCTTAGTTCATGTTTTTAATTAAAGGTCTAGTTTTCTTAGAAACATTATTTTTATTCAATCCTCGAAACGTTGAGCAAGGCACTAGAAACCCTTAAAGATTAACGTAATAATAATAATAAAAATAGTAAATTAATATAGCACTCTTAGAGAGAAAACTTAATCAAGGAATTTTGAAATACGTAACTAACCCATACGTACGAACCCCATCCACTCGATCCTTCCTATGCCACGACATAAATATTTGGTGTCAGGTTTTCTATCTTGCGTTCCCTTCAGGAATAGTAAATGTGTGCCAAGCGTTCGAGGAAAGGTTAAACATAAAATGGTCAGTGTATAAATTTGTGGTGATTAGCCTGTTAAGGTTATTAATTAATTTTTTGTAAGAGTGGTATTCTGACCATAAAAGTATTGGGATTAAGGGAAGTTAGGCAGCGCACTACCTGGTAGTGGTTGCATAAGTACCTAAGCGTACAGCGGTCGGAGGTTGACGGACAAACAATAAATGGAATCGTTCGACCGATTCCACTAACAAGCCCAAGCGTTGTGAATAAGAGGCAAGAAAATAGGTGCCTACGTCTGGGAAGAAGAAGAAAGAAAATTACAAAGGGAAGCAGAAGAAAGAAAATTAAAAAGGGAAGCAGAAAAAAGAAAATTACAAAGGGAAGCACAAGAAAGAAAATTAAAAAGGGAAGCAGAAAAAAGAAAATTACAAAGGGAAGCAGAAGAGAGAGAACGAATACAGGCTCATAAAAGGAAAGAAAGGGGAATACAGGAGGATAAAGAAGTAGAAGAAAGAAGAATACAGATGAATAGAATAGTACACGAAACAATCATACAGTAGAAAATTGAAGTCGAAGAAAGGCGTATACCGCGGGGAAGTAAAACAAACGAAAGAATAATACAGTTGAAAAGAGAAGCAGAAGAAATAAGAATGAAGATAGAAAGAGAAGCCGAAGAAAGAAGAATCCAGATAAAAAGGAAAACGAAGAAATAAGAATGCAGAGGGATTGAGAAGCAGAAGAAAAAAAATAAAGATAGTAATGGAAGTAGAAGAAAGGAGAATACAGATGGAACGAGAACTATTACAAGCAGATAGAGAAGAGAGATAAGCAAAAGAAAGAATGCGTGCACATGAAAGGGCATCTAGCTAGGATCAGGTGGAGGTCGAGGCTGTTTTATCCTGGCATGGACCTAGGAAAGTACATACGTTAAAAACCCAGCCAAATGGGGTAACAATGGATGAAAAAGTAAGTAGGGAAGCAGTACTCGCATATGTACTTAAGGAAGTACATACGATGAGAACCCAGCCAAATGGGGTGACCATGGAGGAAGAAGGAAGTAGGGAAGCGGTACACGCATGTGTATGTAAGGGAGTAACTACGATGAGAACACAGCCAAATGGGGTGACCATAGAGGAAGAAGGAAGTGGGAACGAAGTATACTCAGGTAAACCGAGGCAGATGGTAGACGCAGATAATGAGTATCCCCTACCCCCAAGGGTTTCCCCTAGAACGAAACATCCACGCTGTTTCCATTAAAACCCCAATTCGCCGTAAACGCCACGCCCATTATCTATCCCGTAAGTACAGTTTTTCCCGACCCCGTTAGATCGAACCCAGACATGATCTCCCAGTGTACCTTTGTAAAGGGTGACTATGGGACTCACGCTCACATCACTTGTGCAAATCTGCTACAGGTCGCTCTAGCCATAAAAGTAGGATCAAAATTATTCAGTTAAGATAAAAAAGGTAGTTTGAGTAGGTTCGAATACTATTACCAATTTGTGACATACTTGGGTAGACTCAATACCCCGAACGGCCGACTCAGGCGCGGTAAGGTAATGGTCGTCGAGCACCACTTTAATATTAATTATATCAAAGGTACCGATAAGGTAAAGTCGCTGTATATCTTGAGTCGAAACCCAATAGAGGGTTATTGCAGCACCCGTTAATCGTAAAAACCAGTATTGATTTTTGTGTGTTTGTATTTAGTGTATATATTTAAGTTCTTAAAGTTTAGAAATGTAAGGAAGTAGCTGGTTAGATACCACTTTCGAGTCAGGCTCCTTTTTTTGTATAATCAATGATTTATGTTTTGTTTGTTTATATGTTAAATTGGATGTTATGAAACATGCCCCAGTAGGCTTGCGAGGCCTATGTATATCCCCTGCCTGTGTACGCGCGCGCGTTTGCGCCCGAGTTAAAAGAAATTTAAGTTAAGAGTATGGTTAACCCCAGCTAGACGTGATAATCAGTAATATAGTCTAAGACATGTAAGTTTGCTTTTGTCGATGATGTTTAGTTATTTATTTTTGTTTTTCACCCTCACAACTGAGCCACTGGTCCTTAACCACAACGTCCTAGCATTGGAGGTGGCGTAGCCCGACTACTTAACCTTCCCCCCCTATCTCCCCTCGTCTCGAAGAGAAGCTGAAAGGCCGCCCAAGACCACATAATGCAGTAATCCTCGCATGTATGACCCCGGTGAGCCTAACATGAGTTAAAACGGCAAGATTTTCCCGAAGAGTTGAGATTTAATTTCCCCGCATATGCTAAATTAGGGGAGCGTCGTCCGAAAGCAAGGAGCTCCCATTTAGGTCTAGCTGAAAGACGATCTGAGAAAATCGTTAGAGGAGGAACCATAATGCAGCCGTAAAATATCTTCCCCTTTCCTGTCCCTACCCCCAGTGGGATGGCGAAGTATATATGCAGATAACTTTGGAAAAACGAGGTATATTACGGTAGTCTTCAGGACGACTAAGACCAGCGAGAGGCCCGGCTACCAACAAATGGGACTTAAAGGAAGCTCATCCGGACCTAGTTCCTGGTGGTCACACGGAATTTAAGAAGCCTGTCAGAGGTAGATCGTTAGAGAGATCTAGACAGCAAAGACCGGCATAAGTGCCCGGCAAACCAACGAGAGGAACTTAGAAGAAGCTCACCTTCAAGCCAGTTCCTGGTGGTCACACCGAATTTTAAGTTAACTTGATTTAAGAAGCAAGTTTAACTAACTCTCGTCAGAGAAACCCCTCTATCCTGGTATATCCCAAAACACAGAAATAGTCCTCGCCATTGAGAAATACGCCAAAGTAAACTCCCTCAAGCACTCTCCTGAGTCAAAGGATTCACGCATTGGCTTATCGCTCGCCAGTGCGAATTATTCCCAGAGTAACCCCAAGGGTAGCATAAACATTCTTTCGCTGTCCCGTGGTGAGATCATTTCCTTCAGGAGGCGTGCGTCTCTCTATCTACCACACGCTCCGAAGTCCTCTGTGGCTTCAAAGCATTTCCTCCTTCCGAACACATCTATAACCTCCGATCCACGTGCCGGCCTGGAAACAACATTCTTGAGGTGACATAACAATTGAGTTTAAGGTCAGACTCAAACCAGATTCTAGTAAGAATCTCGAAAAGTATTTAAACCCTGGTAGCTGTTTCGTTGAGGGTCAGTTTGCATTTAATATTAAAGTGAACTGTGGGTCAGCGATTACTGTAAATTCTATTGTGTAATTTAGTAAGCTTCACTTAAATTTGTTTAATTCACTTCTGTGTAGTTTGTGGTTAAATTGCAATCTTGGTTCATGTTTTTAATTAAAGATCTAGTTTTCTTAGAAACATTTTTTATTCAATCCTCGAAACGATGAGCAAGGCCCTAGGAACCTTCAAAGATTAACGTAATAATAATAATAAAAATAATAAATTAATATAGCACTCTTAGAGAGAAAACTTAATCAAGGAATTTTGAAATACGTAACTAACCCACACGTACGAACACCACCCACTCAGTCCTTCCTATGCCACGACATAAATATTTGGTGTCAGGTTTTCTATCTTGTGTTCCCTTCAGGAATAGTAAATGCGTGCTAAGCGTTCGAGGAAAGGTTAAACATAAAAAGGTCGGTGTATAAATTTGTGGTGATTAGCCTGTTAAGGTTATTAATTATTTTTTTGGGTAGAGTGGTATTCTAACCATAAAAGTATTGGGATTAAGGGAATTTAGGCAGCGCACTACCTGGTAGTGGTTGCATAAGTACCTAAGCGTACAGCGGTCGGAGGTTGACGGACAAACAATAAATGGAATCGTTCGACCGATTCCACCAACAAGCCCAAGCGTTGTGAATAAGAGGCAAGAAAATAGGTGCCTACGTCCGGGAAGCAGAAGAAAGAAAATTACAAAGAAAAGCAGAAGAAAGAAAATTAAAAAGGGAAGCAGAAAAAAGAAAATTACAAAGGGAAGCAGAAGAGAGAGAACGAGTACGGGCTCTTCAAAGGAAAGAAAGGAGAATACAGGAGGATAGAGAAGTAGAAGAAAGAAGAATACAGATGAATTGAATAGTAGACGAAACAATAATACAGTAGAAAATTGAAGTCAAAGAAAGAAGTATACCGAGGGTGAAGTAAAAGAAACCAAAGAATAATACAGTTGAAAAGAGAAGCAGAAGAAATAAGAATGAAGATAGAAAGAGAAGCCGAAGAAAGAAGAATCCAGATAAAAAAGAAGACGAATAATCAAGAATGCAGAGAAAAAGAGAAGCAGAAAAAAATAATAAAGATAGTAATGGAAGTAGAAGAAAGGAGAATACAGATTGAACGAGAACTATTCCAAGCGGATAGAGAAGAAAGATAAGCAAAAGAAAGAATGCGTGCACATGAAAGGGCATCTAGTTAGGATCAGGTGGAGGTCGAGACTGTTTTAGCCTAGCCTGGACCTAGGGAAGTACATTCATTAAAAACCCAGCCAAATGGGGTAAAAATGGATGAAGAAGTAAGTAGGGAAGCAGTACTCGTATATGTACCTAAGGAAGTACCAACGATGAGAACCCAGCCAAATGGGGTGACCATGGAGGAAGAAGGAAGTAGGGAAGCGGTACACGCATGTGTATGTAAGGGAGTAACTACGATGAGAACACAGCCAAATGGGGTGACCATGGAGGAAGAAGGAAGTGGAAACCAAGTATACCCAGGTAAACCGAGGCAGATGGTAGACGCAGATAATGAGTATCCCCTCTCCCCAAGGGGCTTCTCCTTGATCGAAACATCCACGCTGTTTCCATTAAAACCCCAATTCGCCGTGAACGCCACGCCCATTATCTATCCCGTAAGTACAGTTTTTCTCGACCCCGTTAGATCGAACCCAGACATGATCTCCCAGTGTACCTTTGTAAAGGGTGACTATAGGATTCACGCTCCCATCACTTGTGCAAACCTGCAACAGGTCGCTATAGCCATAAGAGTAGGATCAAAATTATTCAGTTAAGATAAAAAAGGTAGTTTGAGTAGGTTCGAATACTATTACCAATTTGTGACATACTTGGGTAGACTCAATACCCCGAACGGCCGACTCAGGCGCGGTAAGGTAATGGTCGTCGAGCACCACTTTAATATTAATTATATCAAAGGTACCGATAAGGTAAAGTCACTGTATATCTTGAGTCGAAACCCAATAGAGGGTTATTGCAGCACCCGTTAATCGTAAAAACCAGTATTGATTTTTGTGTGTTTGTATTTAGTGTATATATTTAAGTTCTTAAAGTTTAGAAATGTAAGGAAGTAGCTGGTTAGATACCACTTTCGAGTCAGGCTCCTTTTTTTGTATAATCAATGATTTATGTTTTGTTTGTTTATATGTTAAATTGGATGTTATGAAACATGCCCCAGTAGGCTCGCGAGGCCTATGTATATCCCCTGCCTGTGTACGCGCGCGCGTTAGCGCCCGAGTTAAAAGAAATTTAAGTTAAGAGTATGGTTAACCCCAGCTAGACGTGATAATCAGTAATATAGTCTAAGACATGTAAGTTTGCTTTTGTCGATGATGTTTAGTTATTTATTTTTGTTTTTCACCCTTACAAACTGAGCCACTGGTCCTTAACCACAACGTCCTAGCATTGGAGGTGGCGTAGCCCGACCACTTAACCTTCCCCCCCTATCTCCCCTCGTCTCGAAGAGAAGCTGAAAGGCCGCCCAAGACCACATAATGCAGTAATCCTCGCATGTATGACCCCGGTGAGCCTAACATGAGTTAAAACGGCAAGATTTCCCCGAAGAGTTGAGATTTAATTTTCCCGCATATGCTAAATTAGGGGAGCGTCGTCCGAAAGCAAGGAGCACCCATTTAGGTCTAGCTGAAATAGGATCTGAGAAAAACCGTTAGAGGAGGAACCATAATGCAGCCGTAAAATATCTTCCCCTTTCCTGCCCCTACCCCCAGTGGGATGGCGAAGTATATATGCAGATAACTTTGGAAAAACGTGGTAGATTACGTTAGTCATCAGGACGACTAAGACCAGGGAGAGGCCCGGCTACCAACAAATGGGATTTAGAAGAAGCTCACCTGGAGCCAGTTCCTAGTGGTCACACCGAATTTAAGAAGTCTGTCAGAGGTAGATCGTTAGAGAGATCTAGACAGCAAAGACCGGCATAAGTGCCCGGCAAACCAACGAGAGGAACTTAGAAGAAGCTCACCTTCGAGCCAGTTCCTGGTGGTCACACCGAATTCTAAGTTAACTTGATTTAAGAAGCAAGTTTAACTAACTCTCGTCAGAGAAACCCCCTATCCTAGGAATATCCCAAAACACAGACATATCCTCGTCCTTGAGCAATAAGCCAAAGTAAACTTCCTCAAACACTTCCCTGAGTAAAATGATTCACGCATTGGATTATCACTCGCCAGTGCGAATTATTCCCAGAGTAACCCGAAGGGTAGCAGAAACATTCTTTCGCTGTCCCGTGGTGAGATCATTTCCTTCAGAAGGCGTGCGTCTCTCCAACTGCCACACGCTCCTAAGTCCTATGTGGCTCTAAAGCATTTTCCCCTTCCCAACATATCTATAACCTCCGATCCACGCGTCGGCGCGGAAACAACATTTTTGAGGTGACATAGCAATTAAGTTCAAGGTCAGACTCAAACCAGATTCTAGTAAGAATCTCGAAAATTATTTAAACCCCGGTAGCTGTTTCGTTGAGGGTCAGTTTGCATTTAATATTTAAGTGAGCTGTGGGGCAACGATTACTGTAAATTCTATTGTGTAACTTAGTAAGCCTCACTTAAATTTGTTTAATTCATTTATGTGTAGTTTGTGGTTAAATTGCAATCTTGGTTTATATTTTTAATTAAAGGTCGCGTTGGCCCGGAAACAACATTCTTGAGGTGACATAGCAATTGAGTTTAAGATCAGACTCAAACCAGATTCTAGTAGGAATCTCGAAAAGTATTTAAACCCCGGTAGCGGTTTCGTTGAGGGTCAGTTTGCATTTAATATTAAAGTGAGCTGTGTGTCAGCGATTACTGTAAATTCTATTGTGTAATTTAGTAAGCCTCACTTAAATTTGTTTAATTCATTTCTGTGTAGTTTGTGGTTAAATTGCAATCTTGGTTCATGTTTTTAATTAAAGGTCTAGTTTTCGTAGAAACATTTTTTATTCAATCCTCGAAACGCTTAGCAAGGCACTAGGAACCCTCAAAGATTAACGTAATCATAATAATCAAAATCATAATTAAATATAGCACTCTTAGAGAGAAAACTTAATCACGGAGTTTTGAAATACGTAACTAACCCATACGTACGAACCCCATCCACTCGGTCCTTCCTAAACCACGACAAACTCGATTTGGAAATATTGCTTCATCCTTTCTATTCTCTTGATTTTAGCCCTTCTAATTATCGCTTGTTTAGGGGAGTACAGAACCATTTGGATGGTCTTAGGTTGACATCATGAGAAAAAAAACATAAAACCGAGTTGGATTCATATTTTGAATCAAAACCTAAAGAATTAACAAGCGAGGCATTTATAAGCTTGTTGACAGATGGAATGAGGTTCTAGAAAACAATGTTGGTTATATTTCAGATTAAATATTTCCCTAGTGCTATTTTTTTTTAAACTTTCAATATAAACCTTAAAATCGGACATTATTTTCGTTCTAACCTGATATATCCCCCGCCTATAAGGATAAATCATGAAAAATTCTTAGCGGATTACTCTTAAGATGTTCTGAATAAATTACTGAGATGTTAGTTAATACCGGAGTGGGGTTAATTTTGCGAATTTGAATAATTCATGCAGTAGTAATGCAAACAAGCGATACAGTACAGAACCATTCACTCTCAGTTAACGTATACAGCATTTTTGCCCCATGGAATTATCCCACTGGGTAGCGATGCTTTCACATCTGCTGTCTTCACACCCAATGAGTACCTCAATCTCAACGTCCAAGCAAGGCAGTATACATAATTGGTGTAACTTTTCACCACGAGAATATTGCTTATCTTTCATGATTGCTTTAATTTGCTTCTTTATCTCATCTTTGGTTCTTACACTTTGCCTTATGTTCCATTCACCGAGTAGATTTAATCTGTGGCCCTTTATAGATGCTAACCATAAATCTCTAATCATATTCATTCAAAGGTCAATTATTTACTTTTAATTATCCAGTTGTATTTTGCCCTTTGAAATAAACCATAAAATTCCAAAACAACTTATTTAACCTAAAACTAGTAATATGCAAATATCGTCAAATGTTCTATTTGGTTCATATTAACAAGGCAAATGTCTTTTTTATGACTACTAATGGTGTAAAAAAGTAATGGTAACAGAATCGTTTCTTAAAACTACTTTTCACTCATTGCACTTAATTTATTCCTTGCAACGGTGAATTTTATTTAGCTGCAATCTTAAATTTTGCCCATTACATTTCCTCATTGGTCTTTCTATTTGTTTATTTTTTAATTTTAGAGATCCTTTCTAGTAGGCACCGGTGAGGGTACGACAGCCGAAAAAATACTCATCAAAAGACTGATTTAAAATAAGAATAATAATGATAATAGCAATAAAGAAGATAACAAAAAGAAAAAAAGAGACATACGTATGTACCCAATGAGAGAAACGCCTCCCTCAGAGAACCAACGGTACAATCAACAGCTATCAACAGCTAAAATTAATTAAACAATATGCAGGAAACTTCTTCACAAAACTCTTTGACACCACTACTAAGGGGAAGAACCTATAAAGAAACCTTAACTGCCTCGCTGTATAGTCACAAACCATTCATCCCAAATGTTTTTTTCAACTTTAGAACGAGACACGTCTGAGAGGGAAAGATCTGAGTCGTAGATGCGATGAAATAGATTCTTCCCTCGAAACTGCCATAAAACAGGTATTGAAGCATTTAAAACGTCACAGGGAGCATTGATGCGATAGCAAAATACACTCAAAGGAAGTTTTCCACAACGTTTTGAAACAAGTTTGTATTTCAGGTTTGTTGCAAACATTTTTCCAATAATGCACGAATAGTAACCTTTCAATGCCCTTTAAAAAGTCTACTAAAATTAAAATGTCACGGCTTTTCAAATTACAACTCTCACTTTATTATGTACTTGATCTTCTTTGAAGCTGATCGATCAATAGATCACCTGCCGGAACTTATAACTGTATTTAAGTTACTCATGAAGCCTTTTTTAAAACAAGTACTAATGAGTCGTTAGACCATACCATTGGAAAGCTTTTCCTTAAACTTTGTAAACCGATGAACTGGTAGTTAAATATAACGGCATCATGTGATGTATGGTAGCATTTGCTACCTTATAGCCACCTATATAAATCTTCAGTTCTTTCAATGATCTTGTATCTGTTTGTGATTATGTTTTCCTGCTTAACTTTCAGCGTTTTCATTTTACAGTATGAAAATTGTTTGCTGTTCTTTCACCTTTTTTTATTATATATATATATATATATATATATATATATATATATATATATATATATATATACGCGTGTGTGTATGGGTGTGTAAGTATGTAGGGGTACGCATGATCATAAAAAAAACATATTCATTCTTCCTTTTCCAATGATGAATTAAATTTTGAAAAATATTAAAATCAGATAAAAGAAGAAAAGACAAAGTGAATGAAAACCAAGAGAAGTGAACCTTTTGAAAAATCTTAAAAGGAATTCTATTCAACTATTGAAGATATACTTAAATATAATTGTCTTGTAAAATTCCACTACATGAGCTTATCCAAACCTACTGTGAACTTATAAAACTTGAATCTCTATGATGGTAACTGCGTTTCCCTCGACTCAAATAAGTGTAGAAAGATTGTTTTCTGCATTGAAATTTATAAGATCAGATCTGAGAGCTTTAATTAAGCAAGATATTGCAGCAGCTATATTGTTCTTAAAAATAATAATTAACTAAACTTTTAGTCCTTGCTTTTTTATAAAAATTAGTATGATTATTTTTTTATTTTATGTACATATATATTAGTGTAGAAGAATATGGTCGAAGAATGACCATGTGCCCTTCTGTACCCACGTGGTCTCGAGATCATCGCACGGGGCTTTGAAAGCGTGCCTGATCAACGGCGAGGAGGCGGTCCCCGCCGTTTTCTTGAACCCCAGCTGTATTTGCTTAAGGACATATTTCCGTCGTCTCACATGTCCTTCCAGCCAACCTTCCTTCCCTCCGGCATAGATCGAAATTCTTCGAACATTCTACGCCAACTTTATCTCGGTTTCCCCGAAGGAGTCGCTGCCTTTTCCCTAATATCGCACGAATTGTGGAAGCTCCCACAAAGCCATTAAAGCCACTCTGCAGACCATTTACATAATCCCCCGACTCGGTTTAGCGTGCAGCACTTCAAGACTTTCCGCCTAATACCGCATACGAGCTAAGAAAACATTCTCCCGTCGCGATCGGAGACAACGATGATTTCGATTCGAGGACGAAGGCTAAATCGACATCCGTGAACTCTGTCATAGTCAATCGACGAGTATCTAAGGAGGATTTCCATCTCCGAAGGCCAAACTACGTGTGCTCCCTCATCCGCCCCGTCAGGTAACCCAACTTCTCTATTGCAGTCATCGTATCCCCAATTGCCCTTCCTTTCAACGAACACGTATGCAGTTACAACCGTTGATGCATACAGATTATTCTAAAATCTGACCTACCCGAATGGTCCTATCCTTTGTGTGCGAGCCCCGGTTTAAAATCCTCTTTTAATTACAAACCTGACCCCAACCACTAATCCAATAATTATCCGTCCTGTGTCTCGTACCGACATTTAATTTCGACTGTGCGATCATTCCCTTTAAACACTATATATGTATATATTTAAATTCTATTTCTTTTGTTGTTAGTAAGGGTATATTTTCTTTATTTTCTTTCCTTCGCAACATTAAACGTGTACCAGCTCCTGTTAATCTTTGGTCAACTTGCCCTCTGAATTATTTGTTTTAAAAGGACCCCGCAAATGTAAAAGTAAACCATCCCAACTGAATTCATAACTATTTGCCGCCACGAACCGGCCAGGTCGAACCTTAAGCTAACTTTAACCCCAAAACTCCCAAATGGCGCATATATATATATATATATATATATATATATATATATATATAATATATATATATATATATATATATATATATATATATATATATATATATATATATAAAGGGTCTTTCAACAAGTATGCCTCGAGCTTTGTCAGGCAATAGTGGCCATGTTGTTAAAGCGACATCTGGCAACCTCACTGTGAACTGTTCAGTAGTACTTGGCAAGTCACGATGTAAGGTTAAAGCGTTGAACAGCGTGTGCAATTTATCAATTGTTATTATCAAAATCAGTTCTCCGTTCGACAAACGTTCCGCGCATTACGTGATTTCTATCCTCGCCACAATCGTCTTGCCGAGTCCACTGTTCGACGCTTGGTGGCCAAATTTGAGGCAAACCGGTCGACCAACAATCAGCCAACACACTTACATCGCCGAAATGCAAGGTCTGCTGAAAACATCGCTGCCGTAAATGAAAGTGTACGGGAAAATCCGAGGCAATCAATTTCTCGTCGTTCACAAGAACTTGGCCTTTCTGCGACTTCAGTTTCGCGAATTATGCCTAGGAACTTGGGTCTGCACCTATACAAAATTCAACTTACCCAGGAATTTAAGGTAAACTACCATAGACAACGCTGTGTGTTCGCTGATTGGGCTTTAGAGTAGTTGGACGTTGCCCCAAATTTTCCCCCAAAAATCATCTTCAGCGACGAGGCCCATTTTTAGATGAATGGATTTGTGAGCAAGAAAAATTGTTGGATTTAGGACGAAAACAATCCACATGAGATACGCCAGCAGCAATTGCATCCCAACGAGGTCACTGTTTTGTGCGTATTTTCGTCTAACGAAATCATCGGTCCGTATTTTTTTTGAGAACGAAGATGGGATTGCCATAACCGTCAACGGCGAGACCTACAGATCGATGATAAGCAACTTCTTGTGGCCTCAACTGGATTACATGGATACTGACGACATGTGGTTCTAACAGGACGGCGCTACGTACAACACAGCGCACGTTACGGTAGACATTTTGCACTAGCAATTTCAAGGCAGGCTCATCTCGCGCGGCGGCAACGTCAACTGGCCACCGAGATCATTCGATTTAACGCCATTAGACTACTTTCTTTGGGGCTACCTTAAATCGCAGGTGTATGCAAATAATCTGCAAGAAGTTGATGTCCTCAAAGTTAACATAACGAACACTATCCAGCAAATTCAGCCAGATTTATGCGGCAAAGTCATCAAAAATTGGGCCTCCCGAATACGTTCCACCAAGCAAAGCCGCGGCGGACATTTGAACGACGCCATATTCCACACTTAATGCCATAAAATGTACTTAAATTTAAAATAAATTGATTGCATATATCACACACAACTTGTTTTATTTACATTTAAAAATCACCATATATATATATATATATATATATATATATATATATATATATATATATATACATCATTATAAAATCTGGTGATTAAGTGTTTCAGGGTCTTTAAAAGGTTTTTAGAGAGATCTTTTAAAGGCAACCCTTTGACTTTGTCGTAATTCCCGAAGCTGAATACCGTTTGAGTTGCAAATGAAAACAAAGCAAAACAGGAAACAACCGTGCCATATATATTTATCGCTTATTGTTTGTGGGTATCTGGACCGAGAAACTTTATTAGTAAAATTTTGTTAGGAGACAGCTTCTGCTGCGGTCACTTTAATCCCCGACGGATTAGTAGAGTACGAGCTCTTCTTATCTCAAGAAGGCTCCACTTTTTTCAACTTGGGGTTAATTGTGCATCATATTATTCTGGGTATTTGGATAGCAAAGTTTCCGCGTTTAATCTAGCGTATTTCTCGGTTTGTGTGTACTTTGACTCAAGCCCATCTCCGCCCGTGCCGACAGTCTATTAAACCCCTTTCTCTCGGAATACTTACTCCCCTTGTTTCGAATAAAATGTCGTCATTCGAGAGATTTAAACTCCAAGGAGAATCTCTCTGTTTAAGAGGCAAAGAGCTAGTCGCTTATATACAGGAAGAAGAGATAAATGAGAGAGAGTATAGAGAAGAAAAAGAAGAACAAGAGAGAACTAGAGCTGATAAAAGAGAAAGAGAGATTGGAGTGAGTGAAGAGCGCGAGAGAATTCGCCAATATGAATTGGAGTTAAATCGCGATCAGTTCGAATCCCTTTCAGTAAATTCCTGTGCAGAAGCCCCTCAATCCGCCTCCATTAAACTCCCCACTTTCAAAGAAGGAAAGGACTTCTGCTCTTTTCTCATTCACTTTAAGAACATTTTTGAAGTTAATCATTTGGACATCGATACAGACGATGTCGCCAAGCTTCTATCCCTTCTTAGCTCTCTCTCCGAGACCTTTGTGTTTCCCTTCCCTCTTAAGCCACAGTGGATTACTCCACCCTCAAATTCGAACTTCTCGCGGCGTAAAATATGACGCCTGACTTCTATCGCGCCAAATTTCGACACGCCTGCATACAACCAAATATGACCTTCCGTCATTTTGGGTATACTCTTTCCCGTCATTTCAATTTATAGTTAGACGCATCGAAAGTCCCATACGATTATGAGTCCCTGGTAGACTTCGTTATAAGGGATCAGTTGCTGGCGTCGCTACCACCGGAGATCCGCTCCTTCGTGAAGGATCGTCGAAGCAACTCCTTCAAAGAGTGCATAGAAGAGGCAGGTATTTATGCGGCGAGTCACAACTTATACCCGAAGGAAAATAAAAGTCCTTCCCCTTCATCCCCCAAGAATAAAATTAATAACTCACGGTTCCCTCCTAAGAATTCCCGAAAATTCGTCAAGGTTACGGGCCCCTTTAAGCTCCGAAGTTTCCCTCCATCGGAGCCTCGTGATGTCATGCCCCTCATCTCTAATCCTTTGGCGTCATCCTTTCCCCGTGGGCCAATTGTATGTTTCGCGTGCGGTGCCGAAGGTCACACCCGCCCGTACTGTCCCCAAAATTCCCAACTCAGGAGTAATCCCCTTCACATAGTCCACCAAGTGAATGCTGCTCCCACCCCCCCTTCATAGCGACCAGAAACCCCAGCTCCAATATCGTCTCCCATTACCTAGGGCACCAAGTTAATTTCCTCTTAGACAAGAACTCTCCAGGAAGTATGAAATTTGAGAACGGAACCGTTAATGGGTTCCGAGTCTCCACCCTCGTCTGCGATACTGGGTGTACCTGTATCGTGGTATCAAATGAACTTCTTCCTCCTGTGTCTCCTGGCCACAAAAACTTTTGCCGTATTCCATGAGTACCTGCGACGCGTAAACCGCTTCCCCATTGTAGACTGTTACCTGAAGTGTCAATACTTTTCAGGATCGGCTAAAGTCGTATCAGCCTCATTCAAATTCTGTTTCGTTTTGATAGGACAGTGCCTCTAAGTCGTATCTAACCCAGTGGCTTAGCCTGTCATCACGAGAGCCCAGAAAAAAAAAGGATTCACAGACGCCCGCTGCCCTTGAAACCCCCTTAGACTCGGATTTAATTGGTGCTATGAGCGAAAAATTCGCTCAAAGACAGGAGTGTCCAAATCTCCTTCCGTTGTGGGAAAAATCTCGGAGCCTTAAGCAGGATTCTGTCCGCAGTAACAAGACAGTCTCTTATATTGTAAAAGAAGGCTTGTTACATCGCGCTTGCTCGGATGGCGTTAACTCTGCGATTCACACCCTCTGTGTTCCCCGTTCGCATGTACACCTTGTCCTAAAAATTGCCCACGATAGTGTGTTTTTCTGGCCCCTTTAGCTAGAATAAGACTGTTTAGAGGATTTTCCGGTATTTCTACTGGCCTGGTGCTGCAATTGGTATTTCGGGATACTGCCAATCCTGTGACATCTACCAGAAAAATACGGCAAAAGGACATGTTAAACCGGCCCCCCTTCAGAAGGGAGCAATCATATCGGAACCCTTTTCCCAAGTGGCCATAGACCTTGTCGGTCTCATTCGTCCCCCTTCCAGCGAAGAGCATAGTTATTTCTTTAACCTTGTGGAATGTGCCACGCGTTTTCCCGAAGCCGTATCATTATAGAGAATCGACAGTGTTACGTGTACCGAAGCCTTAATTTCCATCTTCTCTAGGGTAGTCATATCAAAGGAAGTATTGTCTGATAGAGCTAAACAATTTATCTTTGATTTGATGGAATACATCGGGAAACTGTTGATGATAAAACCATTCTTAACGACTCCCTTTTACCCCTGCGCAAACGGAGTTTGCCAAAAGTTTAATGGGACCTTAAAGTCGATATTAAATAAGCTGTGTGCCGAACAGCCCCATGAGTGGCATTGCTTTTTGTCTGTGGCCCTATTTGCATACAGGGAGATTCCCCATCGTACCCTCGGATTTGCTCCCTTCAAATTAATCTACGGACGTAACGTGCGAGGTCCTATTAGCATCCTCAAGGAGTTATTCTGGAACGCTAAGTTAGATATGGAAATTCAATCTTCCTACGCCTATGTTTAGGATCTTCGACGAAGATTAGAAAAGTGTCCCGAGATTGCATACCAAAATGCCGACGTTAATTTGGAAAAGTACTGCACGTACTTCAATGTCAAGTCGAAGGAGAGGAAGTTCAAGCCCGGTGATGAGGTTATGTTGCTACTTTCTACGGAGAGCAACAAACTTCTGACCCAATGGAAAGGGCCCTTCCAAATTCTTGAAGCGCGAGTACCTGTGGATTATTTAATTAAGACCCCCACAGCCGAGAAACTGTTCCACGTCAACATGTTAAAAAAATATCACCGCTGCACGTGTATCAACAATATTGTTAACATCGAAGAAGAGACAGATGACAACTTTGGAGGTCGACTACACGACAGATGCCCGGAACATTATATAGGCCGTGTGCGTCAAACAGGATGGGGATTATCCCCTACCCGCCTTGCCCGGCACTAACAATTCACCACCCACCAGCTTGAATATTGATAAGCGGCTAACTCCCGACCAAATTAGCCAGCTGCAGCTTATGCTAAGTAAGTTTGAGGACATGATTTCTGAGACCCCTGAGCGTGTTATTAATTTCGAGCATGACATAACCCTCAATACCCAAGAACCGGTTCGCTCAAAACCTTACCCCCTTCAAAAACATCTGAAAAATGCCTTTAATGCCGAGTTTAACAATCTGCTCAACCTCAATATCATGGAACCCTCTACGTCAAATTATTGCTCCCCAATAGTTATGCTGCGGAAACCGGATAACTCCTACCGGATGTCCGTAGATTTCCTCAAATTAAATTCTGTGACAGTTTTCGATGCGGAACCGATCCCATTAATCGACCACAACCTTCACTTGTTTTAAAACACAAAATATATTAGCGAGCTCGACCTATGTAAAGCGTATTACCACCCTAATGTGTGAACTGCTCAAGAAGAAGTCCTCATATCGCATCGTCTGGTATTCGAGGGCTACTGCTCATTTCTATCAGCCAAAGGGTAAATTGGCATCTGCCCCCATCCTCAAGTTGCCTAATCCCAGAAGGCCCTTCGGGATCCGAACGGATGCGTACAACGAGGGCATCGATTGTGTCCTTCTTCAGTACCGAGAAGACAGTGAGTCACCCTGTCGCCTACGCGAGTCACAAATTACTCCCACGCGAGAGGAAATATGCAGTGTTAGAAAAGGAAGCCTTAGCTATCATTTGGAGTGTGCACAAATTCAAAATGTACCTGGTAGGCCTAGAATTTGTTATAGAGAATAATCAGCGCCCGCTGGCATACCCCCATGACATTAAATATCATAATGGCCCAGTAATAAGATGGAGCCTATTATTGCAGGAATTTCAGTATCGGATAATGTATATAAAATGGTATATAGCCGATACCCTTAGCCGTAATCTTTTGGGCGATGACCCCTGCTAAATTATAATTGTAAGTGTTCCATAGCCATTTGTCTATTTTTGTAATTATTGTATCCGCAACCTAGATATAAGTTAAAGGACAATTATTTCTCTGTGCATATGGTTAGATTTTGGAGGAGATGTGTACGTCTGGGACGCACAGCGCCCTTGTATATATAAAATTATATTTAGAATCCTGGTCCAGCACCACTATATGTGTATATGTACCACCGTAATCTTATCGTCCTTTGTGTATGATGTATGTATTTTTGAATATCCATTTCATTTTTTTTGGGGGGGGGGGGGTTGTATAGCTTAGTTTATATATGCTTTTCAATGTTTTTTTTTATTTACGTTCTCCCTTAATTCTCTTATGGACAGCGTAAATCTGTAATAATTAATTTCCTTACCCGTCCATATGTACACGCAGTTGGTTGGAATTAGCTTGTACACCTGCTCGACGTCAGGTGAGGAATTCCCCTCCCCCCCGTCCCTTGACCGCTCGCGTGGAAGACTCCGCTTTCCCCAAGTCACTTTTCTCCCCAACTCCGAAAGTGACATCTTTTTGGATGGGAGGGAATGTAGAAGAATAAGGCCAAAGAGCGACCACGTGCCCTTCTGTACCCACGCGGTATAGAGATCACCGCATGGAATTAAAAGCGCAGCTGATCTACGCCGAGGAGGCGTCCTACGCCGTTTTCTTGAACCCCAGCTGTATTTGCTTAAGGACATATTTCCGTCGTCTCGCATGGCCTTCCAGCCAGGTTTCCTACCCGCCGGCATAGACCGAAGTTCTTCGAACATTCTACGCCAACTTTATCTCGGTTCCCCCGAAGGAGTCGCTACCTTTTCCCCAAGTTTGCACTAGTTATGGAAGCTCCCACCAAGCTTTTAAAGCTACCACGTAGAACGTCTATATAATCCCCCGACTCGGTTTAGCGTGCAGCACTTCAAAACTTTTCGCCTAATACTGCGTACGAACTAAGAAAACGCTCGCCCGTCGCGATCGGAGACAACGACGATTTCGATTCGAGGACGAAGGCTAAATCGATATCCGTGTACTCTGCCATAGTTAATTGGTATCTGATGATGATTTCCATCTCTGAAGGCCAAACTACGTGTGATCCCTTATGCGCCCCGTGAGGTAACCCAACTTCCCCATTGCAATCATCGTATTTCGAATGGCACTTTCTTTCAAGGAACAGGTATGCAGTTGCAACCATTGAAGCCTACAGATTATTTTATAATCTGACATACACAAATCGTCCTATCCTTCGTGTGCGAGCCCCGGTTTAAAATCCTCTTTTAATCACCAGCTTGAACCCAAACACTAATCCTAAAATTATCCCTCCTGTGTCTCGTGCCGACATTTAATTTCGCCTGTGTGATCATTCCCTTCAAACCGTATATCTGTGTATATTTAAATTCTATTTTTGTTGTTGTTAGTAAAGGTATATTTTCGTTATTGTCTTTCTTTTACAACCTAATCGTGTATCTGCTACCTGTTAATCTTTGGCCAACTAGCACTCTGAATTATTTGTATTTAAAAGGACCCCGCAAATTTAAAAGTAAACCATCCCCACTGAATTCATAAATATTTGCCGTTACGAACCAGCCAGTTCGAACCTTAAGCCAATTTGGACCCCAAAACTCCCAAAGGGCATATATATATATATATATATATATATATATATATATATATATATATATATATATATATATATATATATATATATATATATATATATATATATATATATATATATATATATATATATATATATATACATATATATATAAATATATATATATATATATATATATATATATATATATATATATATATATATATATATATATATATATATATATATATATATATAGAGAGAGAGAGAGAGAGAGAGAGAGAGAGAGAGAGAGAGAGAGAGAGAGAGAGAGAGAGAGAGAGAGAGAGAGTGGCCATTCCACGACAATCAGGATATATTATCTTTAAAATTTTTGTTCTATCCAAAGT
This sequence comes from Ceratothoa steindachneri, assembly GCA_963969495.1. Taxonomy (NCBI): domain Eukaryota; kingdom Metazoa; phylum Arthropoda; class Malacostraca; order Isopoda; family Cymothoidae; genus Ceratothoa; species Ceratothoa steindachneri. The sequence continues at coordinate 33,133,490 of OZ018322.1, forward strand.
AAATGTGCATAGGATTATTTTTTGTTTTTGTTTTATGCACATCTATGTATATTAGGATATATTTATTTTATCTATTAAATTTTCGTTTTAATTATGTATATCCGGATTTTTCTTTTTTTTAAATGTCCCAAACTTTTAATTTTATTTTCTTTTATAAATCAAATTTTCCTATTGTATACAGTGGTTTATTCAACCACAGAAGCTGATAATTTATAAAATATGAGTTGGAAAAATAGTCAGATGATAAATTTAATTTAGAGGGGAAAAGCCAACTCCCATTTTTCATACAATAAAGGATATTTAAGATTATTAGATAAAACCTAGAGTTAGATTCATATTCGTAGTCGAACTATTGAAAATCTAAGGAGTCGGAGTCGGGGTTTTAGCCTACCGATTCCACAGCACTGGTAAAATAGTTTTTTATGATATACCGTTGCTTTCTACTAGAGATTTTGCCACTTGGTCATTCAACTTTTATTAACTTGTTGCAGGTTAAAATTAAAAGGAATTAATTTGGTTTGGGAGTAAAGTTTCCGTGAGAATGTTCTCTTCATAGAGAGTTTTCTTCTCTCTCTTCTTAACTCCCTTAGCAGAGTTATGTGATCATCTCTGTTTGTTTACTTATGTAAAAAATATCTCACAATTGCAAAAATGCATAATAGATGTCTGCGCCTTTACTTCAGGCTTATTTTAAATGTCATCCGCAAGCAGAAACTAACGATACGTAAGTCTTCGTATGGCCTCAGACGGAGTAAACTGGAAATATATGTGAAAATATATTCTAATCTTTTAAATGAGACGAGTAAGCAATTAAAATGTCCTACAAACGAATATCGAAGTAAATTGTGAAAATAACTGAAACATTTGCAGAAGAAAATGCAAGCATTTTGTATGCATGCACGGAAGAAAGTTATAGGGAATATGCCATTAGGGTGTGGTTTGTACACATCTAATCATAATACCTTAATGAGCATATTCAATTTATCCAATTTGGAGATCAATTATTATGTTTGATCATTAGAATTTTTTTTAATATCTCAGCCTCTCATGAGTGAAAGCATTTTAGTATCTGTCTCTGAAATTTAAAATTCCGAGACCAATACTTCTTATATCAATTAAAAATATCACGAACGTTAATGTTTTCAGGCTATTTAGCATGAAATTCCCATATCGTCCAAACCTTCTTTAACCTTGGAAAAGTCTTTGCGAGACTTGTCTTGGTGTAAAGAAAGTAGGAAAAAGTAAATATTTACAGATTATACTGTTTATTTTCTACCTTTTCTATTCTCTAAAGTTTAGTTTACTCTTTAAATTCTACTTACAAGTGCGCTATACATAATATGACGCTCTTTCAAGTATTTATCTAATCGATTTTCAGATGAGTTAATCGCAGTCGGTTCAGCATGGACCTGAAAAGGTCGGGTATCCATTAATTAATAATCTGTATGTTAAATAATTCTTTGCCAACTTGGGAGGAATTAATTCCTTTTTGATATGAATCCACTGCCTCCCGTTATGACGTAACATTTGAAGGGAAAGAACAAAATGGAATCTATATTATCAATTAATTTTAAAATTATGAATTTCTATTAGCTCACCAATCATTATTCTCCACAACAATGGATACGCTACTTCTTTTAGGCGCTTCACGTAATCCATATTGCTATGGTTAAGAATCCCATTATGTAAATGAAATGGCTGATTAATTATCATATCTATGTAATCTATATTGTGAAATCCCTGTGTATATCTTTCATTCACTCATTCAATACCTCTATTGGTCCATTAGTATAAGGGAAATCAGCTAAACGAGAGTGAAAAGAAACCTTGTGTAAGCAATCGAGTAATTTTTAATTAATTTTCAAATTCATTATAGAAGCTTTCCTACCTACTCCACAACCAAAAAGGTCTCCTGATACGCTAGGGTGGTTAAAGTTCTGGTGGAATAAACAAAATTAATGAATATTTGCGAAAAAAATGGAAATATAGAATAGTGGAAATTATGAAGGTTGAATAGGAGTGCAGCACCATATTTCATCAACTCTAAATGTTGGGGCGAGTAGGATTCCTCTAAGGTCATCAAAACAAAGAAAACATACATAATATGAAGGGCTAAATAAATATCTCATTATCTAACCTAAATAATTATTTGTTAAAAATAATTTGTATCGTTGCATTTAATTACCTAATGCCACCATTGGAACCAAGTTTTCTAGTCGAAAATACTAAATGGCAACTCGAGCTTCCCATGAAGACCCAGACTCCACACGAGAATGGCATTCTCTCTTAAGAACAAAATTCGCCAATGCTACATTTCTCTTTCTCTATTTTCTCGGTCGAACGCCATCAACTGTAAACTGCCTTCTCTGATTAATCATAAACTACAATTTAATTCGTCGTAGTTGTGATTTCCAACTAACCGTACCTTTTACGATAAATTAAGACTAAAGTTATGTCAAACAAATCTTTTTCTAGAACAAAGTTCACGATTTTCTTCGATAAAACGTTGTCCTTTTTTTAATACAATTTAAAGAAAACTTGAAAGAAAATATATCGATTAAATTTCATTGATCTGTTTCTTCCCCTATCTTCAAAAGGTCTTCAGAAGGTAACATTTGGAAGAAACTGAGACAATTAAATTTTGCTTACAGGAAGAAACTCAAATTCCGCTCCCCATCAGCAAAAAAATCTAGATTTTCATGGACGAATGGAGTCCGGGCTTTTAAGCTATGCCATTGATTTGGATTTCTCCCAGTTATTTATTCTAAGACTTTTTTTTATTTGGATTTTTTTTACAGATAGTTATCAGTAATTATTGGCTCCAAATTAGTTTCCTGTCCGTCTCTTACTCTCTTTATAAGCCACTGAACATTCGAATGCAATATTCCAATCCCTTCGACCATTCCATGAAGTAGGTCAATCGATACGGTTACAAACTCATACAATTACTCGCTTACTCCAAATTGTTGTGGTAAGAAACGGATGCCTTTGTTGTCACATCTTGAGTTTTTGTCGTTAAGAACAAAGAAATGTCTCGGTTTGTTAATATTCTAATCCCTTTTGCCTCACATCACGGGAATCTATTTCTGTCTGTCTGATTTATTGATATGAATTTCTTCTCGGAGGCTTTGCATCCATCTGCAGGCTGCAGCATTTACCTTGCTCAGGCTTGAAATTTCCTCTTTAATTTTCTTTTACTTTTCCTGTCCACTAGTCTTTTTATTTTTCTGTTCTCTCTTTTATTCTACGCCACATTGCAAGAAAACTATGAGTTAAAGAAGGCGTTAAAGCTCTTTAAAAAGACTCAATCGATACAAGTCGAGCTTACATAAAGATAATTATGGATAAAGGAAGCTCTCGATAACTACCTGCATTTGTTTTTGTTTTTTTAATGAACAAGGGCAACAGACCTAAGTCGCGTGCTCTCAATTAATATGACTTGTGACTTTCAAAACTTTCAACAAATGGTGCAATCCGACCCATAGTTTGTTACCATCCGCTTGACCACCTACGAACTGACATAGTAACTTAGAGTCCCACGCGACTAAAAATTGAATATAGGCATTTTGCTACAGTCGTTGATACTTGTTTAGAGATTTATGCTTATTTAATATGTACAAGTTGGTCATTACTGACTTAATGGTGACTCAGTTGCCCCGAATCCAGAGACTCCGGTTTGATCCGAGATGGTTTTCTTTCCCCATTACTTACAATGAGGAGTCCAAATAGTGTGATTGGTTAAAGTTTTCCTTTACTCGGTATTCAGAAGGACATGTTTGCCATTATCTTTTCCCAGGTACAGAAAAGCAGGTAGTTATAATATGTACACATAATTTAAGATGTAATTAATTATTTGCATTTCTCAAATATAAAGCCACTAATGCGCAGGGACTGTAAAATAATTATTTGGGTAAGAACACAAATACAAGTGACAGATATTATTAAAATAAATAAAGTTGTTTAGTGAACATTTTCAGGGAATATTGTGAAATAGATTAAAGAAAATGTAAACTAGACACTTTTACATTTCCGAGAAAATGTAAAACAAAAAATTAGGTCTGGTGGAGAGATGACGAATAAAACATGTTAAATTAATATGATACAAATTATATGAACTCTTAAAATTAATCTAAACTGAGATAAAGGAGTAAAGTAATATTAAATTTCGTCTTTCTCAGGAGAGTAGCTTGTCAGTTGATCCTCCGCGTCGTTTTCCCGATTGGGAGGGATGACTCTTAGAAAACCTATGTAGCCCGTAGTGGGAAACCTGAAACAAGTTCCCTAATTTAATAAATAGATCTCTGTCCTTTTTATAGTATAAAAAGATACCATTAATGACTACCCTGAAGTTATGCGAGCGTTAAGTTCGCTCCTATAATGAATTCGGTAGTAATTTTCTATGAAGATCCAAGTAACTATTCAATTTCCTACATTCCCTTCCGTTAAGAGCAAAGGCCATTTATATATAAAGCTGTCAAGGAATCAAGATACGAAATTGGAGAAATTGTAAAGTGAGATAACGATATATTTAGTTTTGTTTGCACTTTTGTTTAAAAACAAACGAACCAAAGGGAAAGGGATATCTGGCTACAGAGGCATAATATAAAAGAGGTCCTAGATTTGACCCTATATCTAGTAATGGCTATCTTATTCCCCAGAATCACAAATATGGGACATACCATTGGTTTAAGGGTCGGCTGGTTTGGAGAATCTGTCTTAGGAGAGAATATTTGCTTCTTGCTCGCACAAATAAGGAACTTAGGGATGCACACACATTGTTTCCCTCTTGTCTTAAATTAGAGAAAGAGCGAATTGATCTCTTCACCGATTTTTTCAGAGCTGGCTTACAAGTAGTGGACGCAGGCCGTGTAGGTCTTTTACGAACATAGGTCCCTTGGAACGCGCTTGTTCTTTTTACGAGTTTCCCTGTTCAAGAAATAAAGGGTAAAAAGGAAAGGAGTGAGCCCCCCACGCTTCAACATAGTTGAAATCGATTTTAATGTCCCATTGGCAATGCTTGGTATGTTAAAATAAAACCATCCTTCTATTTTAATAATGCCTTCTAAGATATCTTTTCCTTGTAATTAGATGGTGACTCATAAATTAATATAAGAGAGGCTCAAAAGCAATCCCATAATACTATAATATGGTCGGTTACAATTATAGCACTATTGTGGGGTGTATATTTGAGTTGATGGCTCTCTGGGGTCTTTGGTATACTCTGTAGGGCTGCGGCACGTTCGGTCGTATTGACAGGGGATTTCGACCCTCTGGATGGACTTTCGGTAGGCTCCGAGCATTGGTCAGCTACTGTTTCCGTTTTACAATAAACGCTTAGGAGGGGAATCAGTGTTGAAATGTGACGTTGGATTTTATCGCGAGTTTGCTTCTTCAGGATAACAGCAACCATACATCTTCCTTTATATTAGTTTTACTTTGATAAATAATATTTCCTAAATGGTAATTGATAGGCATCAGGTGAGGCTCTTTTATAAGGACAATATTGCTTTCTTTTAATCACTGATGCTTGACTGGCCTATGTCGGTCTTTGAAGTCGGTGGCAAGATCCATAACTTAAAGAGTTACCTATTGTTATAAATTTGGTTACCACTCCCTCCCTAAATTGAGTTTAGATTGAAATTCCCATATTATGGTTAGTGAGACTAGGTCATGGTCCTTGATTAAGATTTCAGGAGTGATGGGTTCAGGAATCGATTTCACCCATCTGGTCCCGGATCCCTTATTTGAAGGCAATAAATCTTAGGTTAATCATGGGTGTAGTACACGACCAAGAGAATTAAAAGAATTTTTAAGCGATAGACATTATTTCTGTAATTATCAACCTCCCCCGCTGTTAGGGGGCTAGTCTTTACTGGCTAATAAAGGGTAGGCAACGAACTCGGTTTGTTAGTTTTGGAAAGGTTAAATGCCTTCTTAAAGAGCTTTAAGACGAGGTGAGTCTAAAATTCTTTTGTTACTTGGAAGTGAGCTATTGAAAAGGGTAACAGATGAATTGAATAGTTGAAAATAAGGTGTTAAAGTTTGATAATAAGAATGAATTTAAAAAGAGAGTGCATGTTGTATTCTGAAAGGGATTTGACTGATTCAACAGTGTAACAAAAATGAGTAACAACAAGGTAAAAAGGTACCCTAGGAGACCTTACGGTCCATTCAATGAGGGTACCTTTGGACTAGCAATCGAGCGGGCACATGGCTGCTTAATTGTTTTGCGTCCCTAAACGGCCACTTTTTAAGACTTTGTCTAGTCTTGACTTGAACTGGTCAACAGATTCACTGTTGACAACTTCCTCTGGAATTGCGTTCCACTTATCGCAGATACTGTAGGTAAAAAAATTTCCACACAGATTGCGGTTATAACGCTTCAGTTCAAGTTTGAAGCCGTGATTGCGCATTCTGTTCTCACTGAGTGTGAAAATATTCCGGTAGTCAATATTGTCGAACCCTCGAAGTATTTTGAAAACTTTGATGAGCTGACCACGCAGTCTACGGGTTTCAAGCGAGAACAGATCTAATTCCCTTAGTTTATCCTCATAACCTTTATGTTGGATAGAGGGAATCAGCTTGGTTGCCCTGGCTTGTACGCGTTCCAATCTCGCGATGTCCTTTCGAAATGAAGGACTCCAAAATTGTACGGCATACTCCAGCTGCGTTCGGACAAGTGAGTTGTGCAAACACAGTACAATCCCCTTGTTCCGATATCCAAACTGGCGCTTTATATAACCTAGAACCGTGGGGCCCTTTTCTCCGCCTCAATGCGCTGTTTCGAGAACTTGAGGTCACTAGTGATTGTTACACCCAAGTCCTTCTCAGTGTCGGTGAATTCAATAGCAATGCCCTTAAGGATATACTGAGATTGGGGGTTTCTGTAGCCAATATGCATCACTTTGCATTTCCCCACGTTAAAAGGCATTTGCTACGTGTCCGACCACTCCCCAATCTTCCCAAGATCTTCTTGCAGGCAGGCAGTATTTCCATCCTTTGCAACGTTCATACCAAGCTTGGTATCGTCTGCAAATTTGGAAATCTTGACACCCATGGGTCGTCCATGTCGTTGACGTAGATGATGAATAGTAGTGGTCCCAGGACAGAACCTTGAGGCACCCTGCTAGTAACGGGCACCCACTCAGAAGCCTGTCCATTCACCACCACCCGTTGCCGTCTGCCACTTAACCAGTTCTCGATCCAGCCGGCTACTTTTCCGTCTATGCCCAGCGCTCGCACTTTCCGGACAAGGCGGCGGTGTGGTATCTTATCAAAGGCTTTCTGAAAGTCTAAGTACACCACATCCACCGCCTTGTCCAGATCGTGCTCACTGAACACGAAGTGGAAGAATTCCACCATGTTCATCAGAAATGACCGTTCCCTTCGGAAGCCGTGCTGGGAACTCCACAGTAGCAGGTTTGACTCTAAATACGACGTCATTTTGTCCGCCATCATGCTCTCCATGAGTTTACCGACTATCGAAGTCAGACTGATAGGCCGGTAGTTCGATGGTTGGCTATGGTCTCCTTTCTTGAAGATAGGAGTCACCTCCGCTTCACGCCAGTCTCTAGGAACGCATTTGGTTTGGATTGACATGTTGAAGATTGCGCTCATGTGTCGTGACACTTGATCGCGCACTTCTTTCAACACTTTAGGTAGAAACTCATCTGGGCCAGGTGACTTATTCGTCATTAGGTCAGTGACTTTCTTTTTTATTTCTCCTTCGGTGAAGTCCATATCCTCCAGCTTTTCCCCTGAGTAGGAATCCGCTGGCTGGGGGATGGGACCACACTCTTTAGTAAACACTGAAGAGAAGTAGTCGTTGAGGAGGTAAGCATTTTCTGAATCTGAATGCTTTAATGTCCCCTCCTCATTTCTCAAAGGGCCAATCGTTCGACGGATTGGTTTACGGCTGTTCACATATCCAAAAAACTCCTTGGGATTCTCTTTACAGAGTCTCGTCACTCGGAGTTCCTCAGACCGCTTAGCCGCCCTTATGCTGGACTTCACTCTCCTGGCTAGCCTCTGGTATTCGTCAAAGTTACCCGAGATCTTCGATTGCCGGTACACGGTTCTCTTCTCCCTAAGAGGTTGGCCGATTTCTCGATTAAACCACTTTGGTGGAACAGAAGACCGACGGGGGCATTTCAGAGGGATGAAACGCGATTTAAGACTCATGAATGTGGTTTTGAAAATATTCCACGAGTCTTCAACAGCATCGCACAATTCTAGCCTCGCTTCAGTCAGTCCAGCACGAAGACCTGCAAAGTCTGTTCTTCTCAAATCGAGTTTACTAGTTGCAGGCCCAGCCTTCGAGACTTTGACTACAAATTAAATTAGTCGGTGGTCACTGCCATCGAGCTCTTCGCCAACAGAGAGGTCCTCAACGATGTCATCTTCACAGGTGAAAACCAAGTCGAGGATATTGTCTCCTCTCGTTGGTTCTCTCACCCATTGAGTCAAGAACTCGTTGTTCGTGAACTCCAGTAGTAGTGCATTCTCGCCACAGGGTTCTAGGGTTCTCTGGTTGAAATCCCCCATGACGATACACACTCTGTCTTCGACAAGTTCTCCTAGTAGCTGGTACAGATCTCTGTCTTTTTCAACGAGTTGGGGAGGAGGTCTATAAAGCACCAGGGTCCTGTATTTGGCAGGACCTATCTCTAGGTCAACACCTAGTAGTTCATGGTTGGATACGATGTTGCAATCCGTCGAGTTGAGAGTATCCTTGACATACAACATCACACCGCCACCCTCTCTATCTGGCCTATCTTTCAGGAAGAGCTGGTAACCGGGAATCGTGAATTTACCTTCAAAGTCTTGGCTTGAGGTTTTATCCACGACTCCGTTATGGCTACGATCTCAGGTTCTTCTGTTGCTACGAGGCCACGAAATTCAAGAAACTTGTTCCTGATAGACCCCGCATTAAACAGAAGAACCTTGAGGGAGTCCCCGACTGTAGGACTCCCTACGCTCTTCCGTTTCTCGCTTTTTTCTCTGTGGCGGGGTCACTCCCCTCTTTGTGACCTCAGAAAAGGTAGTACCTGGAGTAACATGGGTGTACTGGCGTACGGCCTCCTTTACTCGGGGCCTGACACTTCTTTGGGTACGCTCCACAACATCTTGGATTATGTTGGCGAGTACAGCTTTCCCTTTAAAGAAAAGATGCACTCCGTCCCTTTTATACAGGTCGTTTCTCTCGTAAAAGGTGCGGTAGGGGTCTACAAAGAAGACTCCTTCTGCCGTGCAGAGATCCGCCAACCGTCGGTTTACTGCGACGTTTCTCTCGTGATCGGTTCGGGATGGACCTCTTCTCGGAAGCATCCCAACCACGACACGTTTTCGGGTTTTAAGCCCAATGTCATTAACGGCTCCCATCACCGTTTGAATGGTCTTGCCACTAAGTCCGACCTTACCCTCTCTGAGGTAGAGGTTGTTGCCACTCACCATCAGAGCGACAACTGAATTCTCAGAAATCTGAGCTTTCTCTGCATTTACTCTCATGTTGTGGTTACCCTATCCTGGCAGGCAGCTTACCTTCACGCAAGTGCGAAGGCGGGCCGCTAGCAGCGGCTTCAGAGTCACCAATGAGGGTGACCTTCGAACACTTGGTCTCTGAAGACGGGGTCTTCCCTTGTTGAAGAGGCCTCTCCTTTTCCTCTTTACTCTCCCCATTCTTATCTTTATTTTTTTTATTCCCCTTTTTCTTCTTGTTTATGGGGTTTTCTTCTATTTTTGGTTCTTCTTCTTTTGTTTGAACTTTATTCTTTTTCTTTTTTTTCCCTGCTTCAGCTGTCTTAACGTCGGATGATGCCAAAATCTCCGCTTGGGTAAGAACTATGGCACCAGAAGATTCCGACACATCAGTGGGCGATGCCTCTTCTAGGCATCGAATATGAGCTGCGTGAAAGGCTTCGAATTTCTCCACCTTTCTCTCAAGAATTTGAGCTCTCTCCTCTGAGGCTCTATAGAGCTCTTTTAATTTCTCCACCTCTCGCGTCAATATGCAAGTAATGCAGATACTTGCAGGGCTGCATTTTGAGTAGCAGCCCTCCAGAAAGTCAACGCACCACTTTTCTAACTGGCATGCTGCACAGTTATGTTTTAGACGAACGGGTCCTTTTTTGCTTGTCATTTTGAGCGCTTTCTCTTCCTCTGAAAACTCGTGACCAATCAATGATAAAAAATGGGGGGGGGGTGAGTTCTCCCCGCGTGAGTCACTCCCCCCCATCCATCGGAGAGGTTTCGGATCTTTCAGAAGGCACGCTACATGTGCTGCTGTTCGTCCGACCGAGTCGTCAAACCTTGGCGTGCCGTGGCTCCCAACCAAGTAGCACTGACTGTCCCCGAAGGGGCCATCGATTTCTCACCAGGTGAACAACGGAGCACGCCCCGTACTAAACTTCTACTAGTTCCCTTCACGACGGCCAGGATCTCGGAGCAGCGTTCAATGGATATCCCGCCACACCAAGAGACTCGACCCAAGGCTTTTTATTGGCCTGGCAACCAACTTGGAAACAAAGGGCCGTCATCTCGGACCGATGCTACCAGAGGCACCCGTCAACAGGCACTGAGAACGGTCAATAATTACTCGCCAGGGAAGGGGTTAACGGGGCGATACCCTCATCCCATTCATTGTGCCCCAACGCCTAAGACACCTCTAGTCCTAGTCTCTCGCAACCAGTGAGCGTCGATTGGCGTTGTTTATAGAGGTTCCAAAGCCTCTCTTCTGACGCGTGAGGTAGCTGCCAGGTCCTTATATGTAGATAGAGGGAAAAGAGGGAGAGTGACATGATAGGAGTAGGCTTTTTTTGTTTTTCTTTTCTTTTTGTATAAGTGGGAGAGATAGGATAAAAGTAAAAAAAAGGAAGGATAGAGTAGAAAAAGGAAGGAATGACGCACTTAGTCTGGAATCTCGTTTTCGACCAAATCGACAAGCGAAGCCCTACCAGGGGTACCCAGAAGAGGTACCCCCGCCGACATAGCTCGAAAAGTCAAAGGTACATACAAGCTTTCTTCCCGCGACAAGGGGGCGTCACACCTCTCCCTCTACTTTCTTTATGAAAAAAAGAGAGAGAGAGACCAAAGTTTCTTGCAACTTAATTTATTTAAGAGTACAAGATTACACCGCTACAAAATTACGAAGCTAAACACTTACCTTCTTCCCGTAAAAAGCATAGATTAATTTATTGTTAATTCATAAACACTTTTCAAATATTATAATTAAGAGGAGAGAAGTTACTTTGAAAAGGTGAGATGTTAAAGGAAATGGACGCCTCGATTCATTTCCTGTCTGCTTGAAAAAGGGAACGCGAACAAAGACTCGTCGTGGCTTTTGGCGATTCTTTGGAAAATTTGTAACTGACCTAGGAGGTGCCCACACAACCCCACCAGAGGGGGGGGGGGAACAAGGCAACACTCTTATTGATCCCACGCTTCTAAAATGTGTTTCCATCCCCCACAAACCCCACTAGGGGACAGGAGGCGCGAGCTCATTAAAAATTTCCCTGGTCAACGGAAAATGAGAAAGTACGGGGTGGCCGGCGCTCTCCGGTGACTACCCAACTAGCACATTTCAACAACAGTTCCACAACACTCACTGCGTTTCTTTAAAAAAAAATAGATTTCCAGGCATGTGAAAAAAAACGACCAAAGAGTGGTAGACAGACGAATGAAGGTAATATAGACGAAATAGGAAAGAGGGAAATCTAATGGTTGAAAATATTTTTCTAACATCTTCCGCCCCACGAAAAGGTTCAAATCATGAAGAGTTTTTGAGTTTAAAAGAACTTAAATCTACACTTTTTCTATGCATCTTTTAAATTTGAATTGTGATTAAGGCAAAATTTTGAAGCTTAAAGGAACTTAAATTTACACTTTTTTGTATTCTTTAAATTGTGACTTAAATTACCATTATAATTAATAACGGATGTTTGAATTTTAAAATCACTCCTTGTTTCTCATATTATGATTGAACATGAGAATAATCATAGAGTTACATAGAGTTAAAAGTAGTAACTCTACACAACAGGCCACAACAGACCTCGTGGTCCAAACTAGGTTGCCTGAAATAAAAGATAATGAGATAGATAGTACACTTTTCATTAGAGAGATGTTACAAGGGAAGTAACTACCTTAAGACACCATTTGGTCCATTACAATGGAAGTACCTTTATTTTTATCCTAAATTCTAACTATATACAATACTTCGTGTAAGGCATAGGATAGTGAAGATGATGTCTCTCCCCACCCACCTCTCCCACCCGTTTTCGGGCTTGGAATAGTGAAAATATATACCTTGAAGTGTTAGAAAATAGACCCAACCAGGAAATTTCAACATAAGAGCAGGAACACATTAATATATAAATATTTTTAAAGAAAATATGACTTATCTTAATAATCTTATATTAGAACATGCTCTTTTTTTATTCTTTTTTTGACATGCAAATTTTTATATTTTTGACGCTTATTATCTATTAGATCCATCTACTACTTCCGTTCTTATTTTAAATTTTTTGTAGGATATTTTTAAATGTATTTATTCATATACATATCTAGGTTTTATGTGTTCTGAAAAAGATGACAGAAACGTATTTACATTTTATATAGATGTAGAATCAAAATATCTTACTCATCTAGACTTAGAACATGCTCTTTCTTTTTCTTTTTATCAACACAATGTCTTGTCAGAGAGAGAGAGAGAGAGAGAGAGAGAGCTGTACAAGAAACATGGGAGAGATCCCGAATGAAATTTATTTAGTTAATCGCTATAAAACGCTGTTAGTCGGGGATTTGATTCAAAGTATTTATCTATACGGCGTTTGAAAGTATCTACGTGGGGCAGTCTATTTACTTTACGAGGAAGCCCATTCTATAAGTTGACGATTCGGTTAAAAAAGAAATTCCTAGATTCGTGCAAGTTAAAATGATTACCTATAATTTTACAACCGTTTCCTCTCGTGTAATCTGACTGGTCGATAGTGAAATATTTATTGCGGTCCATATTGTCTATGCCTTTGATAATTTTAAAAACCTGAATTAAGTCCCTTCTTAATCTACGGTGATTTAACGGGAAGAGATTCAGTTCTCTAAGTTGCTCTTCGTAGGTTTTGTTCCTTAGACTTGGTATCATTTTAGTGAGCCTTCATTAGACTCGTTCTAATTTCACTATATCTTTCTGATCATACGGGCACCAGGCTTGGACGCAGTATTGCATAATGGGAGGGACCAAGGAATTATAGAGAGTAAAGATTGTATTCTGGGACTTATACTCGAACGCTCTACCAATGAATCCAATTATTTTATTCGCTTTTTTAATGACGTCTGAGCATTGTTGAGTGGGCTTTAGATCGTTCGATATTGTTACTCCTAGGTCTGTCTCTCTGCCTACGCTTAAGAGATGAGTACCATTTAATGAGTAATTTGCTTTGACATTTCGGTATCCGATATGGAGCACTTTGCAATTGTCGGTCTTAAAAGGCATTTGCCACGTTTGTGCCCAATTCGATAATTTATTGAGGTTGTTCTGCATTTCATTAATCTGTGCGTTATTGAGTACTGAATTCGCGATTTTGCTGTCGTCAGCAACCTTCGATATTATGCCTGAAATGCCTTCGTCTAAGTCGTTAATGTATACTAAGAAAAGAACTGGTCCTAGAACAAACCCCTGAGGTACTCCACTAGTAACGTCTGTCCAGCTAGATGATTTCGATTTATAACTATGCGTTGCCTACGATTACTTAGCCAGTTTTCTATCCACCTTGCTATCACGCCTTCAATTTCGTGCGCTTTTAATTTAGTTAGTAAACGTTTGTGTGGAACTTTGTCGAAAGCCTTTTGAAAGTCTAAGTAAATTATGTTGACTGTTTTACTTTCGTCGTATTCATTAAAAATGTCATTGAAGAAGTCTAATAGATTCGTTAGACAAGAGCGTTTCTTTCGAAAGCCGTGTTAGGTGTCTCTAAGTAGCTTCTTTTCTTCCAAGTGGTTAACGAGTTCGTCGCGTATAAGTGTCTCTAACATTTTGCAAACGACTGAGGTTAAACTAATTGAGCGATAATTACTAGGTCGAGATCTACAGCCTTTTTTAAATATTGGTGTTACGTTAGCGAGCTTCCACTCATCGGGTATAGTCCCGATCTCTAGCGAATAATTAAACAATAACGACAGCGGTGTAGCTACTTCACTTTTGGCTTCTTTCAATATTCGAAGGAAGACCATAGCCGGGCTGGGTGACTTATTTACCTCAAGTTTTTCAATGCATCTCAGTACATCTCTTTCTGTAATGGTGATACTAATTAACGGCTCGTTGTAACCTATTTGGATAGCTGTCACTGTTGGGATTTCGCTAAGATCTTCTGTAGTAAAGACTGATGTAAAAAATGTGTTTAAAATACAGCTCATTTGTTCATCGTTATTGGTAAAGTTTCCGCTCTCGTCAGTTAGAGGTCCGATAGATGAAGATGTTTCTCTCTTTTGTCGTATGTAACTATAGAACTCTTTCGGGTGGGTTTACTTTGATTTGCCAAATATGATTCCAAGGACTTTTTGTTCTGTTTAATTAACCTTTTGGATTTACGTCGTAAGTCTGAATATTTGGCGCGTTCTGTCTCGTCGTTAGAAGTTTTTGATCTAATATGGGCATTCCTCTTGCTACCTCGCTACTCCATCATTTAGGTTTATTTTCGTGTGGCGAGTGACGATTTTTAAAGGAATCCCTTCTTTCACCGCATCGAAGTACGAGCTAGTAAAAAATGTCCATTTATCGTTTATATCTTTTATGACACGCAAGTTGCTCTAATCTTTTTGCTTAAGTTTTGTTCTGAGCTTAGTAAAATTCCATTTTCTAAAGACTGGAACTCTTTCGTTGCTACTAATTATATAGTTACGATTGAAATATATACTAAATGTGATTGCACGGTAGTCGCTATTAATAAATTCCTCTCCAACATTAATATTCTCTATCAAATCTTCTTTTGTTGCAAATATTAGGTCGAGTATATTATTTCCGCGAGTAGGGCATAGTACAAACTGAGTTAGTGAATTTTCTTGTAAGTTAGTATAGAGTTCGTTACCATAATGAGCGGATAGTGGGTCGCGCCACTTTGGTACTGGTAAATTAAAATCGCCCAAAATTACGGTATCGTGCGCGTTACTTACTTCGCTGATTTGTTGAAAGAAATCGCTGTCGGTTTGCATTGGCGGAGCTGGGGGTCTATATATTAGAGCCAGCACTATTTTAGTCCCATAGTTGATTTTAAAAAGTATGTACGATGTGTCTATGTTTGCGATTTGTGGCTTTGTTAATTGGATCGGGTTGAGATTTTCTTTGATGTAGAAGGCAAAGGGAAAAGTCTGAAGGTAACAAAGAGTTTTGAACTTAATCGGGCCGCGAGCTTTCAGAGAGGCAAGAAATATCCACTTCACCCAACTTTTCAGAGAGGGAGCGAAGCAATTCTCCTAGTTTAAAATTAAATGGGCTCATACATGTCTCTTCCTTAGTTCTAGTGCCAGGTGACTATAAGATGGACACATATTCATGGCTCACAGATTCCTTAACGACTCTTGAAAGTTTATATAGATTGAATTACTGCTGTATATTCGAAAGTTTCCTCTACCTAAGGTTCCGTATTTACGTACCTTTCAGGCGGTTTGGCTTTGCACATATCTTCGTATTTCACTGCGACCTTTAGAATGTTAGAGTGTAGCATTTGGATTACCTCCTGAAGCAAAGTTTCCTTGAATTATTTGTGCAGTTTGATGTTCGAAAAGTGTTATTGGTGATTGGAAGTGCAATTCCTTTCTCGAGGGACATCTCCCTTTAGTTCCAAAGAATCCCACCCCGAACCTGCCTGGAAATCTCTGGTCACAGACCCGGAGGAACCCTATCGGTTTTTGGAGGGCAATTTGCCCGTACGCTGTTAATTTCTCCCGACTTGGGTCTAGTGGCTTGTTTAAAAAGTAAGGTATCGGAAGTGCTTGGGGCCTCCACCATGCCCTCCGTTTTTGAGGAATTCCGGATTAAACAGATGCTCCTCTACGGTATTATACTGAGTTAGGTCCCCAGACATGGTTTCTCTCGGTACTCTGCACAGAACAACATCAGATGTTGAATTAGGTCCACTCCATTAAGAAGCTAATCCCCTAAACTTCCTCCTGCAAGGTAAAGGGAAGGTAGAAGTCTTTATCTGTAAGGGAAGCATCGCTTCCCCTCAAAGTCAGCATAGTACGTTCTACCCACCAACGGGAAACCGACTAAGAGCTTAGTCTAAATTCTCTTGTAACCGAAAAAAGACCCATTCCATCTCTTCAATGCGTTTGGTCTGTTTTCCAGTGAACGTTTAGATTGTACATATGTACAATGGAAGTTCAATCGAATTTTCATCCAGAGAGAAGGCCGCGTATTCAGAGTTGTAGGACCTTTAAGAAGCAAAATCAATTAGGTACCGTACATATCTCAACTTAAAATCTAAGATCCTCAATAAAAATAAGAATCGGTAACATTTGATTGATCTTAGATTCAGTCAACGACCCTACTTTTCCCTTATTTAATTTTGACTTATGACATTTGATATTTAACTGACAGTGGGCCAAATTATATCTTCGCTTCGCAAAAGCTGCATTGGTAAGATAAGGGAAATTGATACGCGGAAAAAGGTCCACCAAAAACTGGCGTCCTCCGAGAAATTCGCCGCTTGAGTTTGGGGACTTGCAACATTAGTTAGAAGGGAAATTGCGATATATTTTAAAATTTAGGAGCTCCTTCTCGGAAATTAAAATGGTTGTGATAACAAATAGAAAGAAATGGGACTATTCTGAAGTTGATGTAGAAAACAGTGAAATGGGAGGTACCTCAAGAATCTATAACAACGGTAGCCAAATGTGGGTCTAGACCCGCATGCGGCTCTTGAAGGTACTTCGTGTGGCTCTTGAGACAACATTAATTTAGGGGGGGAGGGCTTCATTGGAATTTTAACTAACATTAAATATTAATAACTTCAGAAAATGATTCCAATATTACACGCAATATACATTAGTTTGTTGTTATCCTTCACGAATAAATAATCTTTTCAAGATTAAAATAAATGTCAATTTATCGAATTATACCCGCGATCGAGTGCAGCGGTACGTAAATCGAGTTGGATCTGCCTGTTTTATCTTGAATGACTACGCATGTGCATGACTGATAACTTGCATCTCTCGCTGGATGAAATATCTTTTACATACAATAAGAATCACCTTTACATAAAAAATATACATATGCTTGGAATATGTTGCATAATATAATAATAATAATAAGTATTTATAATGCGCCCTTCAGGGCTGTTAGCCCTCACAGAGCAAAGGTTGTGTAGCGAGTGTCGAGAAAGTTTACAGGGGAGAGAAGGCAATTCTGAAGAGATGAGTCTTCAGGAGACGTTTAAAAGTAGCAAGGGAGGGAGAGGATCGGACTTCAGCAGGAAGATCATTCCAGAGCCTAGGAGCACAAACTGAGAAGGAATGGTCACCCATCGAGCAGAAGACAGAACGAGGAGTGTTCAGGATGGGAGCGAGGTTAGACCGGAGTTTCCGAGTAGTTTGACGGCAGGAGAGGGCAGACGAGAGATAAGGTGGAGCCTCGAGGTTTAAGTCCTTGTAGGTGATGAGAAGAATTTTATAGTGGGTACGAAAGCGAATAGGTAACCAGTGTAGCTCCTGTAATAGAGGCATCGAAGGAGAGAACCAGGGGCGGCGAAGGAGGAGCCGGGCAGCATAGTTTTGAACTAGTTCTAGGACGTGAAGTGACGAAGAAAGGAGATTCACTAGAAGAGAATTGCAGTAGTTTAAGCGTGAGGTGACGAAGGCATGAATAGCAGTCTCAAGGCTTCGTCGTTCAAAATGGGATCGAACACGTGAAATAGAGGAAAGACTTACAGATACGATGGATGTGCAGTTTAAACGAGAGTTCCTTATCGAAAATAACACCAAGATTACTGACGGTAACAGAGAAGGCGACATTGGTTTCCCCAAGGTTAAGGGAGGGTAAGAAAGCTTCAGATTTCTTCACCATCGAAGCAGTACCAACAAAGAGAACTTCAGTTTTATCGTGGACAAGTTTGAGAAAGTTGGCAGACAACCATTCGTTTATGGAGAGGTAGGCTGAAAGAAGCTTAGTAATTGATTGAGCGAAGGACACAGGGGATGAGGAAAGGTATATATATCTGAATGTCATCAGCAGAGAAGTGGAAGGACAGGCCCAAATCGCGAAAAAGAGAGCCAAGAGGAAGTAAGTAGATGCGAAAGAGGAGGCGACCAAGGACTGAGCCCTGAGGCACCCCAAAATGAATGGGCGCGGGCTCGGAGGAGAGGTATGAGCGGAACCAAGCAAGTGCAGTGCCCGAGAGACCAAGGAAAGCTTGAAGACATTTTATTAGCTATTATGAGTCAATTTCAGCACCTTATTCACATTATCTTTTTAAATATTAGCGCGAGGAAAAGAATTGTCAAAAGCTATGTAGTTTTCAGATAGTGAAACTGCACCACTTCGCTTGCTGCCTCCAATGTTCAGTTCAGTGCTCGCTTACTACAGTAGTGGAACATTAGCTGTGCAATTTGTGCTGAAGTAAATACTTTTCTGATTTATAGTGAAGATTTTTTCTAGTTAAATTTATAAAACCTATCTTTAAAATGACTGAAAAACAGAAAAGTGTAAAACGGAAATACGAACAAGAAACTCGAAGTAGACTTCCTTGCAGTCATGGGGAATTTGTAAAAGAAAAGAATATTAGTGATGTGTTTGAAATTCTTGCATCATAGAACTCAAAATTAAACAGACGATAGAACAAATTCCCCACCTCTCGCCATACTACAGAAAGACGTATTTATGAAATAAGTTTTGCTGTCGCTTGTTCACTATAGAATGATCTGAAAAGCTGCGTGGCTTTCAGCTTAGCACTGGATGAATCTACTGACACTCAAGATATCCCTCAAGTGTCTTTATTTGTTCGGTATGTTACAAATGTTAAAAACATAAAAGAAGAATTCTTGGATCTGATAAACTTAAACGAAACCGCAAAAGGTATTACATAGAAAAGCACTTGACAAAGCTTTGTCAGATGCTCAACTATCATTGCATAAACCTATCAGCATTGCAACAGATGGAGCACCAACCATGGTAGATCACAAGACCGGCTTAGTTGAACTATTAACACAAAGGCCAACTATCCTGAATGTCTCTTTGTTCACTTTATCATCCATCTTTAGCATTTAGTAAGAAACACTTTAAGTTCGATAATGTTATAAATTCCGGTTTATAAATGGTGAATTTCATTCGGGCAAGTGCCAAAACACACCGTGAATTCAGATATTTTATTAGGGAGTGGAACTTGGAGAAAAGCCAAATTACCTTTCATTCTACCGTATTGCAAAATGGCAGTCAACTACTAATCTTTTAAATAAGTTTGTTGCTTTTTTTGAGCCAATTATGGCCTTTATGAAAAAAAGAAAGAATTACCCACAACTAAAAGATCACGTAGTGATACAAGATTTTTTGTTCTTTACAGATATAATGAAACATCTCTAATATTTAAATCTTGCACTTCATCGGAGGAACAGAGTTTTCAAAATAAAATTAAGCTTTTTCGAAGATATCTGGCTACAAAAAAATTGACTACTTTCGCTACCTTAAATCAAGATTAGCAGCTTTTCCGAAAATTAATATTCAAGAGAGTAAATTAACACAATAAAAAGGAAACCTAGGCACTGTTTATCATGATTTTGATAACAGGTTTGAGAAGCTAAAATAGCATGCTTTGAATTACTTTTGAATTCTTTTGCAACCGATGTAATCAGTGATGGTTGTCCTGTTGCTTCACCTTTTGTCTTGGATGCTACTTTACATAATAGAAACAGATATTATTGATCTGAAAGAACACCCAGCCCACAAAAGCTTATCTCTAACTGACTTTTGGAAACAAATCCCAGAAGCAAAGTATCTTAGTCCTCAGAAATTTGGATTCGGGCTTCTTTTGGTTTTCGGAACAACTTACAACTGTGAATCTCTTCTCTGTTATGAAATTTGTCAAGTCAAAGCCTCGTGCTATCCTCACTAACAGCCATCTTACTGAGCTTCTCAGAACACCCTTAACATCATTTCCGCCAGATTTTAAACTTTTAACTAGAAAAATGAAATCTCAACCAAAGCCTTCAAAGAGCAAGGATTAAATGTTTTACATCAGTGAGTAGGAGTTCAATAAATTTGAATTTTGCATCATTCAAATTTTATAAATACAAACTTAAAACAGCAATTCTGTTTGTGAAAATTCAGAGATGTATGAACCAGCAAAGATTAAACAAGTTTTGGTAATGGTGAATAGGATTTTTAGGAGGTACTGGTATTTTTTAACACTTTTAAATGCAATTTTAACGAAATAATTTGTGCGGCTCTTGAACTTTCGAATATGTATGAATAGTATCCTATGTGACTCTTCTTATCAAAGAACTTGGCCACCCTTGGTCTATAGAGTGCTTGGGAGTAGAGGCGCCGACGGAATTGGTAGATTTAGCTGAAGTGAATTTATGATTTCTCGAAAGATTGTTTAATTTAAATTTGACTTCGAAGTCGAAGCCATTTTGAGACGACAACTCTTCTTCGAGCAAAGAGTCATTCACTTCGTCCAGGTTGAATGAAATGGAAATCTGATTTATTTGTTCGTTAAAATCTTTCACAGAAATAAGATGAGATTTCACCTAATTAACTCTTTTAAGGAATTCAAGTTATGGAAATAGAATCTAAGTTGACTTATGTAATAGTTTTATCTATCAATAGGGTAACCATTCTTTTAATTAGATGACGACTTTTAATTAAATGTGAAACATTATGTTCGAAATCGGAGTGAAGAGAAATTAAATTTTCGCACGCCATTATTCTTTAAAAAAAAGAAAAAAGAAATAACAAGCGCTGGGAAACAAGTGTTTTAAGAAAAAATTAATAGTTGAAGAGAAAGTGTGGAAGGCCAACGAAGGAATCACCGATGAGACAGACATATCAAAATATCAACCAGATTAAAAGAACACATTTATTTTTTCCAATTTGTTATTATCGACCTCTCCTGTTGTTATGGGGGCTAGTCTTTACCGGTTGCTAAAGGCTTTAAGGGTAGGCAACGAACTCCGTTTGATATTTTTGTAAACGTTAAATGCCTTCTCAGAGATGCTTTGAGAAGGGGTGTGTACTAAATTCGCTCGTTAGTTGGCAGGTCTTTAAACCAAAAAAAAAGAGACCTAGACAAGTGAAAATAGACGGACAAAGAGTGGTGAACATACGAAAGATGGCTAGATAGAGAAAAACGGAAAGGAGGAAATCTATCGATCGAAAATAATTTTCTAACATTTCCAATGGAGCTGAATAATATTTTCTTCCGAAGCTTGACGCCGAATTTGAATGGATTGAAACATTTCCCTTTGAAATAAATAATTGTTTCTGGGTCGCTGATGCATTTGGAGGTGACATTATCGGCAGCCGTTAATTGCAATCCTAGATCTGACATGCATAATTCTGGAAGACCATATTTAAATGAGGGGAGAGAGAAGGCTCGACTAAATTCCTTCACTGTTAATTATCTCCAAGCAAATTTTGATGTTGAAGGCTCGACTCCACATGTAGCTATAATGCACAGCAATTCTATATTTGCGTTTCTTCCCATTTTCTTGCACAAAAAGGGAACACATGTAATTTCGCTAAACATATCAAAATAGTATAGATAGAGGATCGAGACGGAAGGTCCAATAGGGACTTTGATCAAGTATTTACTGGATGTTCCACGTATCTTCGACACTTTACGCAACCTTTTATTATTCTTTTGACACTTGAAAAATGCTTTGATATCCAAAAACATTTTCTTTTTTTGAAAGAAAAAGTTTTTCTTGTTCTTTTTTAGCCGCGGGCGGTCCACGTTTTGCTTTTTTTGTTTTTTTGTAATGGCATTGTAACTATTCGGCTGATTCTAACGAAATTTGAAACCCTTATGTTGTTTTACATCCTTTTTCGAATCATCATATACACAACCTACATAACCTACACCACCACCACCAATACCACCTACACTACCACCACTGACACCACCTTCACCTACACCTCTGCCACCTAGGAAACCACCACATACATATCCTACACTTACACCACCACCACCACCTACAGCACTTACAATGCTACCACCTGGACCACTTACACCAACTATGATACCTACATAACAAGCACTTACAAAACCACCACCTACACCAACGCCGCCACAATCTACACCGCAATCACCTGCACCACCAACACCACCTACACCATTAACACCTACACAACCACCGGCTACACTACCACCACATAAGGCACTTACACCACCATCGCCTAAAAGAACGACCATCTCCACCACCACCATCTACACCAGCACATCCTACACTACCACTACATACACTACGACCAACTACACCACCACCAAAAACTACACCACCACCAAAAACTACACCACCACCACTTACACCACCTAGACCTATACCATCACTACTTTCACAACCTTCACTTACACTACCTACAGCTCCTACACCACCTACGCTACTTACACCACTACCTTCAGCGCCACCACCTACACCATCACCTACAACAACATCACCTACACCACCACCAGCTACACTACCACTAGCTACACTACCACTAGCTACCCTACCACTGGCTACACCGCCAACAGCTACACTACAATTACCTACACCACCACCACCTACACGACCACCACCTACACCACCCACAACTACAACACTCCCACCAAAACATTCACCCCTACACCACCACCATCACCTACACCACCACAACCTACAACACCACGACAAACAGCTACACCACCTTAACCAGTCTCAACTGCACCACCTACACCACAATGACCACCTACACCACCGCCACCTAGATCGCCACCACCTTAATCACCACCTCATAAAATACCACCACCAACAACAACTACACCACCACTACCTAGACCACCACCACTTAAACCACCACCACCTAAACCATCAACATCTACACCAACACCATCAAAACTAGAACGACCTACACCGCCACCATCTACACAACCTACCCCGCCTACATCTACACTAATACCACCCTGCACCACCTGCACCACCATCCCCTACACCACCATCACTTACACCACCATCACTTACACCACCATCACCTACACCTCCACGACCTACCACACCACGAACTACAACCCCACCGCCTCCACCACTCCCACCACCACCACCTACACCACCCAAAGTTATCGCTGGCATTATTTTGTTTTGGCAATAACATCAAAACTATTCTCCAGATTCTAAGGAAATTTGAGCCCCCTAGGTTGTTTTACATTCTCTTTCGACTGATATACCGGGTGTTTTAAAAAATTAATATCATTTTGCAATCTAATAACTTTGCCAGTTCCCGTTCAAATGAATTTCAATTTTACCAGCATATGTAGAAACAGGTAAAGATTTTATTTTCAATGTTTGATGTTTTTAACTTTACAGGTATAGAAATGCCATTCACTGGAAGTGAAAAAGCTTTTTGTGTGTTGGAGTATGCTCGAATACAGTCGAACAAGACTGTGCAGGCGTGCATTTGTGAGAGAGTTCTCTAAGCAGTCACCAACGGCAATGCAGATTTGGACATGGCACAAAAAAATTCAAAGAGGAAGGCTGTCTGTGCAGGGCAAAAGGATCTGGACGACCAATTACATTGGAAGAGACGGTCGAGCGGGTTTTCCAAAAACTTTTGCGAAGCCCCAAGAAGTCCATAAGAAGAACAAGTCTGGAAACCCAGATTCCTCCAACGACAGTTTGTCGCGTCCTGAGGAAACGCTTGCTAATGAAACCCTACAAGCTGCAGCTAATCCAGGTTATAACGGCAGATGACAAGCGAAAGCGTAAACAATTCTGTGTTGATATGCAAGAGAAACTTGAAGAAGACGAGTTCAAGGAACGTCTTGTTTTCAGTTATGAGGCCATATTTCATACGAATGGCAAATTCAATAAGCATAATGTTCGCATTTGGGGCGAAGAAATTCACCAATCCACAGTTGAGCACGTGAGGGACTCACTGTAAGTGAATGTGTTCTGTGCCATCTCCAAAAACCATCTTCATGGCCCGTTTTTCTTTGAGGGAAATGTGACCAACCATGTTTATCTGCAAATGCTTCCGAACTGGCTAATGGATGAGCTCATTACAAATGAACAAGAAGACTTCATTTTTCAAGAGCACGTGGTTACACCTCACTGGAAGCTCACTGTGAGGGCTTATCCCAATGACAATCTGCGAGGGAGATGGATCGGGCGTGCTGGTGATGAACAATGTGCTGTTGAAATGGCCGCCACGTTCACCTGACCTGACACCTTACGATTTTTTTCTCTGAGGTTATGTGAAGGCACAGGTCTATGTCCCCCCCTCTTCCTGCAAACTTAGAGACACTCAAGCACAGAATCACTATCCAAATGGAGACTGTTACCAAAGACATGCTTCAGCGTGTTTGGGAGGAGCTGGACTACCGACTTGACGTGTGCCGTGTCTCAGACGGTGCACATATTGAAAATTTGTGAAATCATTCATGGAATCCACATAACTTTTATTTTCTAATTCAAATTTGGAGAAATAAATCTTATGCTGCTTAACATTAAGTCTGTTTAGTTTCGTTTGCCTTTACTATGTAGTTTCTGTGATATTTATATCTCAAATGATATCTAATATTTTGAAACACCCTGTATTTGCCAAAGTCCTCACAAGGTTATTCGGGGAATTATTTGGCAATAACATCATAACTATTTGGCCGATTTTAACGGAATTTGAAACCCTTATGATGTTTTATATTCTCTTTCGGATGATATAATTTCCAAAATCCTCCCAAGGTTATCCAGGGAATTATTTGGCAATAACACCATTACTATTCGGACGATACTAACGAAATTTTAAATACTTATGTTGTTTTACATTCTCTTTCGTATGATATAATTGTCATGGTCATCCCACCGTTAGTCCGGGAATTATTGAAAGTTGTGAAGGTCGTCAAGTGATAAATCAGAATGAGTGAGAGCACGCGACTTTTGGGTGGGCAGACCTTGTTTAGAATTTGAATTGTCACTTTGTCGAACCACAAATATCTGAAATATCCCTTTCAAATACATTTACTATTTCTTCCCCTTTACATCAGCACATCTATTCTTCACTTACTTGATTCACACGTTGATGCCAATTAACGAAAGTGATTGGAAAAGGTCGGTAAAACATCAACTTATTACTGCATTCACGCATAGCTCTTGCCAGGGCAAAATCTCCGGCGGACGGCGTTCTAAATCAACGCCCATATCCGGATTTAATCACCCTTTACCATGCCAGGTCCATTCTCATATCATATTTTTTATTCTATTAAAGCTTGAAGACTACTAGTCAATGGGGACCGAAGTATTCAATATTCTAGTAAAAATCAAATTTAAATTAAGACAGTTATGAGAGAGTCGTTAGCGAATATTTTCGGCTTAATTGCAGATCCTAAAAGTCGTTACTGAGCCTTTTAGGTTTAATTGTAGATCTTGAAAGTCATTACTGATCATTTTTGGCTTAATTGTAGATCCTGAAAGTCATTATCTAGCATTTTCAGCTTAATCGCTGCTACTAAAGGTCGTTACTGAGCTTTTTCAGTTTAATTGCAGATCATCAAAGTCGCAACTTAGTATTTTCGGATTAATTGCACATATTGAAAATCGTTACTGAGCATTTTCGGCTTGATTGCAGATCCAGAAAGTCGTTACTGAACATTTTCGTATTAATTTCAGATCCGGAAAGTCGTCACTGAGGAATTTCGACTGAATTGCAGATCCTGAAAGTCGTTACTGAGCATTTTCGGATTAATTGCAAATTCTGAAAGTCGTTTCGGCTCAATTACAGATCTTGAAAGTAGTTACTGAACATTTTCGGCTTAATAACAGATAATGAAAGTCATTACTGGGTATTTTCGGCTTAATTGCAGATCCTGAGAGTCGTTACTGAGCATTTTTGGCTTAATCGCCTATCCTAAAAGTCGTTAACGAGCATTTTCGGCTTAATTGCATATCATGAAAGTCATTTCTGTGCATGTTCAGCTTAATTGCAGATCTATCTTGAATGTCGTTACTGAGCATTTTCGGCTTAATTGCAGATCCTGAAAGTCGTTACTGAGCCTTTTCGGTTTAATTACAGATCCCAAAAGTAATTTCTGAGCACTTTCGGCTTAATTGCATATTTTGAATTGGGGAAACAATCCCCTTCACGATGAATGCAATAAAGCTACGGTGTGATAGTGAATTCTAAAATATTCATTTAATAAGTATTGATAAAACTCGAGAAGAAACTCCTAATTGGAAGACTGCGATGAGAGATGATTTGTAATATGAATTAACCGAAGCGCGCATTAATGATAGTCAACAAGGCTTTAAACAGAAACATATTTTTAGAAGAAGGTGTCGTGCCATTAGATTTTAAGCTACCGAATATAACTCCTATTTTAAGAAGGAAAAAAGAGAACTTTCGATCCATTATTGACCCATAAGTTCAACATCCATCATTCGCGATATAAGGATCGATCATTTGCGACTGCATAATCTTATAAATGATATTCAACACAGCTTTAGACAGAAACGTTCATGTTTAACTAATCTTTTAGAATTTTATGACTACATGAATAAAAGCTATGACGAAAGTAGATCTTTGGATATAGTTCACTTAGACTTCGCTAAGACTTTCGACTCCGTTTCTTATATGCAATTACTAACTAAACATTATTCTCATGAAGTTTAAGGAAACCTTTTACAATGGATAGAGTCGTGGCTAAGTAATCGTAAGCAGAGAGTAATTTTAAACGGTAAATTTTCGGAGTGGAATAATGTAACTAGTGGCGTGCCCCAGGGCTCTGTGTTGGGACCATTGTTGTTCCTTATTTACGTAAATGATATGTACACTGGCCTACTTGGTAGATTATCCAAATTTGCAGACGATACAAAAATTAGGGATAAAATTTTAAATGAAAAGGATAGCAAATTTATTCAGCGAGATCTAGATAGAATCTTCGAATGGTCTAATAAATGGAACATGAAATTCAATTTAGAGAAGTGTAGGTCGAAATAACCCAATTTTTTAACTATGAAATGGGTGGTAAAAGTCTTATCTCCATGGACGAAGAAAAAGATTTAGGAGTGCAGGTTTCAAAGGATCTTCAGTTTAACAAACACTATGACGAAGCATGTAAGAAGGCAAACCGAATGCTTGGATTTATTGCGAGAAGTTTTCACTACAAACACCAAGATATAATCATACATCTATATAAAAGTCTAGTAAGGCCACACCTGGAATATGAGATACAATTGTGGTCACTTTATACACATGGAACTTTCTTGCGTATTGTTTTCCCCTTCCGTTTGAAATCTTAATGTTGGCTTCCAAATATCAATTTTAGCATCATGTAGGGGGGGGGGGGAGAGGGTGAATATTAAAAAAAATGGTAGAGATTTTCCTGCCAATATGCACTTCTTTGGGATCCGAACCATGGGTGTGCAAAGTGAACCGACCTGGGTTTCCACCTGGGGAATTACTACACTGGAGATGGCTTAACTTCGATGGAATCAGAAGCGGCGTCTCCTTTCAGTTAGGCCGTATCCAAATGGAATAGTAAATAGGCTTCAACCATCTGTGCATCTGAATTGTCCTTTACAGGAATGCTCGTTTAAATACCACTGTGGGAGACAGGATAAATTGTGCATCCCTATCCTCAGTATCCTTAAACGAACCTCGGATATCTGGTTATCGAGTCTCCAAAATTTCATTGAAAGCTTTGCCCGGCGAATAAACACAGACATTCTTGTATCATAATTATCAGATCTCCATGGCAACGAAAATTCGCTCAATGCTATGCTTAGCCTAGGCACTTTATTCTCTCACTGAATATTGTGTTTGTTTTTCTTGACTAAATGGTATTTATTGGACTAAACTGAATACAATTCCGTATTTAACTAGTTCGGTATCCGAACTACGGGTTGCTACACCTTAGCCGGCCAAGAAAATCGACCCGAATTAAAATTCCATCCAGCCACTAACCAAACTCGATGCCGTTTCGGTTAACTTGGAAACGACCTCTTAAATTGGCCTGATAATAGCACACATTTATATAATAAAAGTAATAAAATCAACGAAGGATTTTTTTTACGCATAAATGATCTTGAAGTGAGAAATAGACTTTGTTTTTTATATGGTAGGAAGTCTGGTACTGCTTTTTCGTATCTTCATTCACAAATATATTTAAAAATACCCTCTCACATACCTTGTAAGAATAGAAAGTTGTTGAAGCGACCTTTACCAATATTTCTTGGCTAAATGAAAAGAAAACGGGTAAATTGGAGTCTCCAAATGGAGGTTGAGTTGTTGATTTCCTTGAATCGTTTCGTCAAGGCGATCTTTTTATGAAGCCCAATTGTTAAATAAATGAAAGTTGGCTTCTCTTATTGCTCCAAGCTTTTATATTCAGTAAAAAGAATCAAGTACAGCTTCATCTTTTTCAAAAGAGGTTAGTGGATTATTATCAATGTATTTATGGCAGGAAAGTGGGGCAAACGTGTATTGACTCACGCCATTTGTGGCAGATTTCGCCATTCTTCTTTTTTTGACTTATTGATGTCAGTTTTAGTAATTTCGTTCTGCTATTCTATCTTTCATTTTCTTATGTTATTAAAGTCTCCCCCCCAAAAAAAACTCGACTCCAGGAATACCATAGGGTGTTTTCTATGCTTCCTAAGATCGAAAGTTACCTAGCTAAATTCTGGTTACACTTTTATATAGTGTTTACGGAAGCTTTTAATATACAATTATAGGGACACGGGGGGGGGGAAGGGAGGCTAGGACAACTTTCTACAGGACAAACACAAACTTACTTTAGCCTGAGTTTCTGTGCCACTCTTCCCCCTTGAGGGAGTTTCTTAGGTTTACTTAGGCAAAGATAAAGAAATCGGTACTTGCTTTACCACCGATCTGCACGAAATTAAGTTGCATTTTATTTCTTACTGTAGAGCTACAGTTTAACGCGGGGTCCGACCCACGGGTATCCACAGCTTATGAGACGCCGTGAAGGAGACCACAATCGGCACTCCATCCCGCGATTAACCGCTCTCGATAGGGTTTAACGTTTCTGTAATCGAACGCGGTGTGATATTGACTAGTACTACATTAGGTTGACTATGTTAATCGACCGCACTCATCGAACTCAAAGAAAGGACAACATAAAAAAAAACAGGGAGATGGGGAAAAGGGGTCTACAAGAATTTGTCTTGAGTACATTTAACTAGAAGAGCACTTTTCTTGGTTATGGTTGTGATCATCGATTACTCGTCGCCTCATCAAACAACGTATGAACAGGAAAATCGCAATCTGCCCACGTGACACGGAGGACGCTCACTAACGCATAGGGAATAAGGAAAGATGACAAGCGATTTCGTCTGTATCTAAAACCAAACAAGGCTTAAACATAGATTAATAAAGAAGGAAGATAGGGGGGAGGGGGGGGTAACAAACGGAATAGAATAATATAAACACTTTTGCCCGTTAGGGAAAGTGAAAAATGAATGAGGTTCGAACCTATGCATTCAAGCGCTCTTCGCTTTCTAGCAACATAAGGTATCTATGTATGCATCTTTCACATATACACACATAATCAGTCTCACTTAATAATTTTAGTCGCGTAGACAGGACTCTATAAGTTACTATGTCGGTCTGTAGGTGATCGGTCGGATGGTAACCATTTTACTTTTCAATGAGTTTTTTGGCAATAACATCGTAACTATTCGGCCAATTCTGAGAAAGTTTGAAACCCTCATACTGTTTTAACATTCTCTTCCGAATGATATAATTTCCAATGCCCTAACAATGTTCGTACAGGAATTATTGAAAGTTTGGAAGGTCGTAAGGTCATAAATCAGAATAATTGAGAGCACGCGTGTTAGATCTGTTGACCTTGTTTATACAAACCTCCCTTCATAAGTTCTAACGAGATCTCTTCGTTAGTTTTCCATTTGTATTTATTAAAAACAATAGGCGCCAGATATTCACCTAGAATCAGAATAATTAGATTCACCTAGAATCAGAATAATTAGATTCACCTAGAATCAGAATAATTAGATTCACCTAGAATCCGAATAATTAGAATCACCTAGAATCAGAATAATTAGATTCACCTAGAATCTGAATAATTAGATTCATCTAGAATAAAAATAATTAGATTCACTTAGAATCCGAATAATTAGATTCACCTAGAATCCGAATAATTAGATTCACCTGGAATCAGAATAATTAGATTCACTTAGAATCCGAATAATTAGATTCACCTAGAGCCTGAATAATAAGATTCACCTAGAATCCGAATAATTAGATTCACCTAGAATCCGAATAATTAGATTCACCTAGAATCCCAATAATTAGATTCACCTAGAATCCCAATAATTAGATTCACCTAGAATCAGAATAATTAGATTCACCTAGAATCCGAATAATTAGATTCACCTAGAATCCGAATAATTAGATTCACCTAGAATCCGAATAATTAGATTCACCTAGAATCCGAATAATTAGATTCACCTAGAATCCGAATAATTAGATTCACCTAGAATCCGAATAATTCAGATTCACCTAGAATCCGAATAATTAGATTCACCTAGAATCCGAATAATTCGATTCACCTAGAATCCGAATAATTAGATTCACCTAGAATCCGAATAATTAGATTCACCTAGAATCCGAATAATTAGATTCACCTAGAATCCGAATAATTCAGATTCACCTAGAATCCGAATAATTAGATTCACCTAGAATCCGAATAATTAGATTCACCTAGAATCCGAATAATTAGAATCAGAATAATTAGATTCACCTAGAATCCGAATAATTCAGATTCACCTAGAATCCGAATAATTAGATTCACCTAGAATCAGAATAATTGTATAAAGTAATTAATAAAATTTAATGATTTTCCTAATATCTTTGGTCCAAAGTCAATTCTGATTATTTGGAGTTTTGCATCAAATTAATCATTATATCAACTACATTTGAAGATGCTACGAGTATTATTTGTTTCGGGAAAGCTGTGAAGGAAAGCTCCTATTACTACCATAGTTCAGAAAGTTTTAGGTATAAACCTTTTGTGGTTGTGGAACCAAACGTTTTGGCGATATCTTTGTATCCCATTCTTATCCCTTTGCCAACCTGTATTTCTTTTTCTAAATGGTCCCCCTGGCGATTGCTACTAAGGGCATAGTTACATTTTAGCCTTTTTGAGGCTTTTTAACTACAAAAAGAACAACAACAAAAAAAGCAACAACCTAACGCCAAAAAAAGGAAGAAGAAAGAACTAACAGTAAGCCAAATCCAGAAAGGCATGTTAAGGCATCGGAAGGAGAGCCCCCACTTCTTATCCCGATGTCCGAGCATGCAACTAAGGAGGCCTATATTCTACAAAAAAATAAATAATGCCACAATCAGGGGTGCACGAATACGTTCCGAGTGCGAGGGAGAAGCGGCAGTGACCAAGATCCTACCAGACTGCGACACTCTGGGAAACAACGCAGTCGTTGCATTAAGGTGTAGGGGGTGCGTTCCATCAAATGGTGGTGCGTCCCACAAGTGTGACCCCATTCGACAAAGTCAGAAGAAAACCTGAGGCAGCCGGACCATTGGAAAGTAGGCCCATGGGCACAGTCGCAGCGCGATGGCGCGCAACTTTAGATTTTCGTCGGCTGTCTCCCATCTCCTTTTCCAGGCGTCCTGAAGGGCTCACATGATACCTGCTATGTAGGCAGCGTTGTTAAAGTGAAATGCCGGTCTGGTGGCACAGTCCTTGAGGACTCTTTGGCCCCCTCTTTATTGCGTTCATTTCCCGCAATCCCTAGATGTTCAGGAACCCAGCAAAAGACAATCTCGACATCCCTCTGTCTGGCGGAGGCCGTGGCCTAACGGATACCACGGCCGCTCTAGCCCATGGATACTGTAAAGCAGTGGGGAGATTCCAAATCTCTGTGAGTAGCAATAAATCACAATTAGGTTCCCCAAACCGGGCACGACGAGTAATTTCCTGTACCGAGCGCTGTATTGCAACCAGCTCAGCCAGTCGTGAAGACAGACGCAAGGCCAGGTAGAGAACCGCCAACTTTAAACAGAGGGGACACGGCATGGAAACCGATGCCCTCTTTGGATATGGAGCCACTCGTGTGCACTGTCATGGCTCCAGCTTGACACGGCGTGAGCTCCAAAATTTCAAACGCAATACTCCCGGCGCTGTGAAAGCTTTGGGTGTAGAGGCGTGTCGACAAATGGTCAACGTGGTGCCCTCAAGGGTAGCGTTCTGGGCAGAACCTGAGGCACCACGGGTTTATCCCCCTCCACTATTTCCTTCTCAAGCTATAGTGCTTGCCAAGCTCACTATGCTAATAATGAAAAATACGACTTGGAAACTCGGAGGAAGCTACAAATTACAATTTTGAAATGGTCACAATCGTTCGTCTTGGCATACGAAGGAAATTTTAGCAAATGAACCGAAAGGGTACCGTTGAACTAAAGTAGACAAAAAGTAAAGCTGGAGAGTAACGGCATAATGAAGATTACCGCCAAGAAAACAGGTCCAACCATTTTTGTTCGACGTCAAAGTGGTCATATGCGGAAATTCCTTCGAGGAATACTAAATATAAAATAACTGTCAAATGAGTGGTTAAGAACTTCAAAAAGATGGTGCAACTGCATCAAAGAAAATCTTCAATGGGTTCAAAGGAATCTAACAAGAGTCAAGAGTGTTTCCTTCTGAGGAGTCAATTCAGAGCTGTGCGGGCACTAATTCAAAATTTGAGTGCTTCTGCACAAACGAACAAACATATACTTTAGGATAACTATCTGAATATAAGATCTGCAAAGAAATCACTACTTGCCAAGAAAAACACCCTGGGCAGATTGATTTTCTGGAGGAAATACAAGTATTGGACAGCGGAATACTCACCTCTGAAACGGGTATAAACTATTTTGTAACTAATAAAGTATTTAAAATTTCGTTTCTCTTTTCTTGGTTTAAAAACGCACATACCTTTTCATTACCTAATATTCCAATCATTCCAGAAAGAATGGAACCCTATGACTTGAGAAACAATTCCCATAAGGTTATTGAGGAAGGACATCAAGCATTAGCCAAAGTCGGGAGCAGACAATTGGGTATTCAATCTCTAGTGTTATCGAGTGAGGTGCTTCAAGCATTAAGGCAAGAATGGACCCTTCCAACTCACAATTTAATTCCAAAGGCTTATCGAGTTAGTTAATTAAATTATTAAAGTAAGAATTAAAACTATAAATCCAAATTAAATCCTCAAAAGTTTATCTAGTGAGTTGATTGAAGAATAAAGGCAAAAATGAAACCCTACCACTCGCTATTCAATCTCTAAAGAGTTATCGAGTGAGTTACTTAAAACATAAAGGCAATAATGATCCCATATGTCTCACAATTCAATCCTAAACGAATTATTGATTGAGGTACTTCAGAAATTAAGGCAAAACTGAAACCCCATCACTCACAAGTTAATCCCAACAGTCTATCGAATGAAGTAACTCAAGCGTTAAGGCAAGATTGGATCCCTGCGGCTCACAATTCAATCACCAAAGCAAAACCATACGACTATGTTCAATATCCAAAAGGTTATTGAGTAAGGTAACTTAAGCATCAAGGCCAGAATAGAACTGGTCGACTCACACTTCATTCCCGAAAGAGTTACGAGTATCGACTTGAGTACTCCGAGCATTAAGGCAAGAATAGAACCCCTCGATTCAAAATTCAATCCCAAAGGGTTCTCGAGTGAGGTATTTCTACTATTAAGACAAAAATGGGACACGACTCATAATCCATTCATCAAAGGCCTATCTCGTGAGATAATGAAGCAATAAGGCAAGAATTGATCCCTACCCGATTCGATGCACTTAGGGTTATCAAGTGAGAGACCCTGGATGTCAAGAAGCTTGTCTGGTAATGCTTTCAATACTGACTTTGTGGACAAATCCATTCTGGGGCGAAATAAAATTTGAGAAACTAGTAGAGATCAAGTCAGATCATCCAGTATCCTTATTACTGTAAGATATAAGTGCCCACATGGGTGAATGAAAACGATCTCCTGTACTACGGCGGAAAAATTGAAGGTTAAACTACCCAATTAATACAGTTCTTTTTAGGTCTGTTAGATTGGTCTATTGGATAAAGTCACTTACTTGGCGTGGATGAAGAGCATCCCCTGAGCGTCCCTGATTCAGTGTCTATGATAACCGCATGCCATCACTGCGTACATTGCAGTTTGATTTACAAATGTTATATTTATATAACTTGATTCATTAAAGCTTGGAAATTAAATTAATTGTCATTTTTTTTTCAAGCATTTATCATGATTGTATACTTTTCTCATATTTTGTCCAGCTGTTTGGAACAGAGGAAGAAAGCAATTCTAGCTGACTTACCTCCATCAAAGAGGGCTAAGTGAATGTTGTGATCATCCGTGTTTGTTTACATGTGTCTCTTTCTGTACAAGATATTTTAAAAGGGTATTAAAAGGGATTCCGATTAAATTTTGTTGAGGAGTGAGCCTTGTGGCAAGAAAGAGTTGATTCCATGCGAGGCCGGATACAGATCTGGAAGAGGATTATGGATGTTATTTAGTTTCTTAAATATTGAAATATTCGGTATTTACTGATATTTTTGCCACTATTCTGAACATATTGTGTAGACAAATGAAAAATACCCAATGGTGAACAAATTGGATCAGGATGTGTGAGTTCAGAATATGTTATATATATATATATATATATATATATATATATATATATATATATATATATATATATATATATATATATATATATATATATATATATATATATGTATATATATATATATATATATATATATAATATATATATATATATATATATATATATATATATATATATATATATATATATATATATATATTAGGGGCAATACTTCTCATGTCGCAGTACAGTAATGAAGAGGGGTAGAAACATAAGACTACCACCAAAGTGTAATTGAGATAATCTAGACTAAGTATATTTCTAGCGGATTATGTCTATCTGTCAAAAGTAAAAAGTTATATCTGTGTGAATACAAATACGAAATAGACATGATTCCTAATGCGGCGAGTACACTTGCGGCTAAAGGTTTTCCGACACCTAGAATTATTCTTATTCCTTGGTTACGTCTATGAATAATCTGGTTAGGTTTGGATGCATCTGTCCAATACATCTGTAAAGCAAAATAAAAGTACAAACTTCCTTATATCTTTATTGAGATATATAAAATTGCGATGCTTTGAAATGTATGAAATCTTGATATCAGGATACGGTACGATGCAGTCGAAATGTCTTTATATAACCCATAATTTTTATTGATTAACATGATATTCTATGTCGACAGGATCTGATAATGATATGATAATGGCGTAAGTAGGTAACTACACTGTGTAGAAAAAAAGCCTGGTACGAAAGATGCAAGAGGAGGGTCTCAGTCATCGATAAATCACCAGGACGGTCCGCGGATCACCCTTCGATTTTGCAGAAGTGTTGAAGAGGATCTGAGAAAGAGGGAGCATCCAGGTGGACTTCGTTTTGGACGACCCAGGGTCAGTACGCAACGTTACGATAGGTCACTGCGTCCCATGAGCTTTAGGGATCGTAATAAAGCCGGAGTTAGTTGCAACATAAATGGACAGAGGACAGCCAGGTTAAATCATCTGCCATGACAGTCAGTCGCAGACTGCTTGCACAAGGCCTGAATTGATGTAAAGCAAGTCAGAAGTCGCTAATCAACCTTCAGCTTAAGCAACGTTGACTGGTTTTGGCACGTCTTTGCCACAACTAGGCTGTGCATCAGTGAGGACCTGCCCTATAGTCCGATGAGTCTACGTTCCATTTGTTCTTAACCCTCAAAATCGTTAGAGTCCGCAGGAGACCAGAGAAGCAGCGGAATCGATAGTTCATAGTGGCCGCTCTGTAATGTTATTAGGCTGTATGTCAAGTTCAGAAGTGGGTCGTCTCACCGTTTGTGATGACACTATGAATTCAGAGACGTACCAAGCTATCCTGAGAGCTGCCCATAGCCCGAAACCTCTCTAGAAATGTGATTTTACAGCAGGTAAATGCACCATGTAACAAGTTTGTGTCCAGCACACAGTGGTTCCGGGAAAACAATATGACGGTAATGAAAAAGTCACAGTCTCCAGATATGAATCCACTAGAAAAGCCTCTGGCAGGACCTGAAAGTGGCTGGCCGTAAAACATCATCAGCCAACCTCCCATGAGCAACTGAAGGCACTCATCACCGATGACTGGGCCAGCATCACAAACCTCAAATGTTGCACCCTCATGGAGAGCCTGCTTCCAAGAATAAATGATCTTATCACTACCAAGTTACTCTCAACACACTAATAATAAGCTTCTTAAACTCTTTTGATGTTGCTGTAATCTACACATAGCTTCATTTGTTTCCTTATCTGTTACATGTTGCTGATGTTACATGTTTTGGCAAATTTTGTATTTTGTTGATTCCTGTTGACTCTTTAAGGCATATATAATTTTTTTAGATTTATTATTCCTTATTTCACTGTTATATTCTTATTTATATGCAAATAAAAAAATTACATAATAAATCTTTCTAATTTCCTAAATTTTCCGAGGTGTCCAAAACTTTTGGCCGCAGTTTTAGGTTTCTTGCGTGAAGGAATTATATGGCGTTACTTAACTTAGCTGATCCCCATTAGAAATCCAGATTCATTTTTCACCATCACGAATTCAATGATTTACCGATTTTAAACGCCATTAGTTTTTGCGGAGGTAGGTGCTCCTTGAATGCTCTCAAGTTATCAAATTCATTCATGGCTAAAAATTATTGGACACAGCTGCCCTTTTGGCAGCAAATATAATATATTTGATTTTAATTTCTTTTTTAGTGATACCCCTGGTAAGTGAGGTCTTCATAGAGTAATCAAAGGATACGGATTTTCAAATAAACATTTAGGAGGGGGGAGGGGGAATTACATCTACGAACGAAATCTAATTCCGTCTCGTCTCTAACTTACAAAAACTAAAAGCCAACCAGTCTCATTTACCCCCATATTAATAATGCAGGGAAAAATAGCGGTAAATCTAATGCACACTACCATTCTCATGAAACACTTTGATAATGGAACCAAGGCAAATTTTGGAAGTTGAGAAGAAACTTTGACAGTATTCTTTTCTTTTGCTCGAATTTGACTCTTGCAAGAAGCAGTCATTATTGTGTTGCACATAAAGGACTAATTAAGAACAAAATTGGCTGGTAGGAATATTTCTTTGAACGGACCGTAATCCCGATGGTTAGGAATATCTGAAAGAGACACATCTTGATGGTTAGGAATATCTGAAAGAAAGATATCTTGATGGTTAGGAATATCTGAAAGAGAGACATCTTGATGGTTAGGAATATCTGAAAAAACAGTAATCCTGAGAGTTAGGAATACCTTGAAGGACAGTCATCCTGATTGTTAGGAATATCTGAGAGGACAATCATCCAGAAGGTTATTTATATGTGAAGGACAGTCATCCTGATGGTTATGAATATCTGAAGGAGAGTCATGCTGATGATTAGGAATATCTGAAAAGTTAAGTTATTTTGAAGGTTAGGAATATCTGGAAGGACATTCATTTTGATGGTTAAAAATATCTGAAAGGAAAGTCATCCTGATCGATAGAAATATCTGAAAGGAAATTCATCCTGATGGATAAGAATATCTGAAAGGACAACCATATTTATGGTTGGAATATCTAAAAGGCCAGGAATCGTCATCGTGACGGTTACGAAAATTTAAAAGGACAGTCATCTTGATGGGTAGAACTATCTAAAAGGACAGTCATCATGACGCTTAATATTATCTGAAGGACAGTCATTTTGATGGTTGAGAATATCTGAAAAGCCAGTCATCTTGATGGTGAGGAATGTATGAAGGACGGTCAACCTGATGCTTAGGAATATTTGAAAGGAAAGTCATCTTGATGCTTACGAATATCCGAATATCCGAAAGGACAGTGAATCTGATCGTTATGGAAATTTGTAAGAAAGTCATCGTACTGTTTGGGAATATCTGAGACAAAAGTCATCGTGATGGCCAGGAATATCTGAAAGACCACTTATCACAATAGTTACGAATATCTGGAAGGTCATTAATCTTGATGGTTAGGAATGATTAAATGGAAAATCATCCTGATGTTTGGAAATATCTGAAAGCACAGTCATTCCTATGGCTAGAAATATCTTAAACAACAGTCGATCTGTTGATCAGGAATACCTGAAAGGATAATCATCTTGATGGTTAGGAATATCTGAATGATAGTCATCATGCTTGTAAGAGTATATGAAAGGAGAGTGATACTAATGGATACGAATCTCTGAAAGGACAGTCATCCTTATGGTTATGATTACTCTAAGGACTGTCTTCTTAAAGGTTAGGAATATCTGAAAGGAAAGTCATCCTGATGATTATGAATATCTGAAAGGACAATTATCCTGATTCTCAGGAATATCTTAAAGGGCACTCGTCTTGTTGGTCAGGAATATATGAAAGGACTGTTGTCCTGATGGATAGGAATATCTTTAAGGACAATTATTCTGATAGTTATGAATATCTGAAAGTCCTTTATCCTGATGGTTAGGAATATCTAAAAGGATAGTCATCCTCGTGTTTAGAAATATCTGATTGTTAGGAATATCATAAAAGACACCTGTCTTGAACGATAGGAATATCTTTAAGGACAATCATTCTGATGGTTATGAATATCTGAAAGTCCTTCATCCTGATGGTTAGGAATATCTGAAAGGAGAGTCATCCTCGTGTTTATAAATATCTGATTGTTAGGAATATCATAAAAGATACCTGTCTTGAACGATAGGAATATCTTTAAGAACAATCATTCTGATGGTTATCAATATCTAAAAGGACATTCATCCTGATGGTCATCAATATCTGAAAGGATAATGATCCTGATGCTCAGGAATATTTGAAACGACAGTCATCTTAATGGTTAGAAATTTCAGCGAGGCAAATGTAATGCTAAGGAAGACTTTATGATGACGACCAAGTCAGCAAAGTTCACCAGAAGCGGAAGGTCAACTATGTGAAGAAGAAGAGATGCCCATGTAAAAAAAATCTTTATCTCTGTGGACCACTTCTAATTTACAGCTCTATTTCACACTTCAATGAACATTTTGGTGATCATTCGTAAGTTTAAAAGCATGATGCAGCCCTGTGTCATAAGATCGAGGCCAATTTATGGTGAAGGACAATCGCCAAAGCATGTATTCGAACAAGAAGGAAAATGAGAAGTATGAGGTTGAAATACACCTGGTATTAATAAGCTAATAATGTTTGGCAGATACTAATAATACATAATGTGCACTGCTTAAAACTGATCTATTATTATCGAAAATTTCATCATATTATAGTACGCTTTTTCCACTGTTTTGTTGCAATTGGAATTTTTGAAAAACTCAGATTGCTAAAAAAATATTTCGACGCAGCTACAAAAATGAACTTTGGAGACAGTTCTATTTTTGAAGTATAAGTTGCTTAATCTGGTTCATTAATGAGATTCAAAAAACGCACCTTTCGGTCAAGGGTATTTACTTAATTCGCGTGTCTCTCAAAGCTTCGCAAATAGAAAGTAAATCGACAATGTTAGAATGGAATTTCAAGCAAATAATTTGGGAAATTCCACTTTATGAGTTGAAAAAATTGCAGCACTTTCAGTTTCACATTAAAACACATATTGAGTTAATAGTTGTTTAAAAAAATCATTTAAAAATAATAATTTTGTGGAATTAAGGTACACGATGGTAAATTATTTAAAGTAATCTTTTATTTGGGTCAAAAAGCACTTCTTTCACACCTGGACATATTTTTCTATGTATATTCATACAATGGACGAAGGAGGAAATCCTACTAATATTACTTAGAGATAAACGTAAAAAAAGTAAAAATGGTTTAAAAGAGTTAAAGTAGCTAGTGATATAATACAAGGTGTGTCACGGGTGATTGTAAAGAGGTATAGGTTTTAACAGGAGAAACAACATATTCCTGTTTGGTGGATTTGCGAAATAAAATCTAAGATATTCACATATCCCCTCTGTTCACTTAATTTTTTAGAATTCATTTAGAGACAAAGATGGCCTCTAATTTTGTTTTATGGATGGCGATTTTGAAAAATCCCTGGTCAATAGTGGTTTGTAGTATTTAATAATAATCCTTTTGTTAACTGCGGAGGCTATAAACATTCCACTAATCTTTGGAAATGTGGCGCTCGTTCAAGTTGAGCGAGAGAATGTCTGTGTAAGGGACCGTGTTAATGATTATGCATAAGAACCGGCGCCATTCGTCATCGCTCCAGATCGTGAATATTAAGCGACAGTGACGTATTTAAGTTGCATATAGGCTTAATTTGTGGAAAGTCATCGGCTCTATATGAGTTGCGTGCGACTTAGCGTTGTATGCTTTCGATACTTGAGTAAAGAGTAGTTGCTTTTGTTATTTGAATGATTGGATCGGCTGGTCAAACTAAACTCATGACAGGGTTGCGTGGAGAGAGATGCTACAATGAGGAAAGTCGCATAACCGAGTATATGTGTGCACTACTGATACAAGAAATTAATTTAGTACCTACAGCCATGGGCAAAGTTTTGACACACATTTTCATTTTTTCTATTGAGTTATAAAAATTTACGTGACAGGAAGAATTATTCTAATACTTAAATTTTTGCCGGTTTCTTAAAACGTCAGACTTTCAAAAATAATATGTAAAACAGTGCATTCCTTCGCTGAATACAAAGGTAGGCTCTGGTCTTGTTCGTTTAGGAGGAGAGTTTGAGTCCCTGGGGTTTTGCTATTCGATCAAAAGGGTAAAACAATGACAAATATGGGTTAAATGAATTATGTTTTGTAATTATAGTTTATTTTGTAATGTTTTTTTGGCAAAATAAATGTTTGAATCTTTTTCAAATCCAGAAAAAAAAATCCTAAGAAAATCCTGTGCAACCATTGTTGCTGTACAATAAAGTGGGCTGATAGTTGATATGATGGGCAGCTGTGAAATCAGCAAGCTTCAATTTGACGAATAAACAGTCGTGGATCAAAGAGCTTTTTGTAGTGTCAGCAGGAAGTAGAGAAGTATGGACTGGTAACCCATCGCCAAACAAAATCTTCACGAGTCCTATGACGACACTATGTTAAGGCGAGTTGAGGCAGCCTTTAAATAAGCCTCTTTACCACTGCTGCCTTGCCGTCAGGTCCATGATGCATCCAAAGGGTAAGGGGCCGTACCCTAACAGAAAAAATGGCCCCCAAGATAGGTCTAGCAAGCTACTGGGGTATTTATTTAGGCTCAAGAAACGCATGATACTCAAACGAAATGGCCCCAAGTTCCCGGCAGCCCTTAAGGGGAAGGGGGTGCGAAGAACTCCAGGGTCCGAATCAGTGAATAAACCTAAAAACACTGACGGGAGAGGAGAAGCGAAGAAGATACGAAGACCGAGCAGAATGGTGGTTGTTTCGGACGAGTACGCCAACTGACAGATAGGCACTGTCTACCAGGCGGATGATGATGATTACATCAAGGAGCACCAATTTAGGCATCATTTATGACTTAAGACTCGTTATACTCGTGTGAATGAGCTTCTAGACGCTCAAGAGCTTCATATAAAAAGCAAAGATCGCCCCCTGGTAAGGAAGAACCTAAGGAGTAGGCTCCACTTTTGTAGGAATTATAAAGGATGGACTGTTGAAGACTGTGGCAAAGGGATATTCTTGGATGAAATTGCGTCCCGCTTGTTTAGGGGTTCTGGAAGATCTCTGGTTAAGCGAAGAAAATGGGAGCGCTTTCATAAGTCCTGTGTCGTGTCCATGGTGAAGCATCCGGACACTTCCCCTGTCTGAGCCTGTTTCTCATCTAAGGGAACTGGAGCACTAACAAGTTTGCCCATGAGCACTACCATAAATTCAAAATGGTACCAAAATGTGCTTCATCAGCACTTTTTACCAACAGTTTAAGACCGATTTGCGGATTATAACTGCACTTTTCAGCAGGAATGGCACACCTTGGCACAAAGCAAAAGCAATAACAAAGTTCTTGGGTGGGAATTCAACAGATTTGAACCCAATAGGGAATTTGTGTGAGATAATTAAACTGGCGGTTGATAAACAGAATGATACAATT
The DNA here is from genome assembly GCA_963969495.1 of Ceratothoa steindachneri. Taxonomy (NCBI): domain Eukaryota; kingdom Metazoa; phylum Arthropoda; class Malacostraca; order Isopoda; family Cymothoidae; genus Ceratothoa; species Ceratothoa steindachneri. Next base: position 33,175,818 of record OZ018322.1, read on the forward strand.
GCAGGGAAGTTTCGGGTGCTTATTGAACAAAAATGGAGCAATATCAGTTAAGATATCTTCACAAGTCTAATCTCTAGCATGACAAAACAAATTGAAGCAATCTTAAGTAACAAAGGACCTCACTGTAAATATTGACTGCGCGCATCGAGTGTCTTTATTAATAAAATGGGTTTGGGTTTAAATTTTTTTTTATATTTCACCTTCAAATTATGATACAAACATACTAAAACAAAGTGCAATGTTTGATTAGTTCTATTAATTTTCTTATATAAAAAAATATATTACTTTCAAAACTTTTAACCATGACTGTACATGCCGTAGCCTTGTCACGGGATCTCGCGGTATAAGAATAGAGCCCACATGCTCGATAGACCGTGTGGCAGGAATACATCACGACGGCTGATGACAAAACTTGTACAATAATAAATTGCCTCGATAGACTAAGCAGATGAATTTTATCGCCCAAGTATCGACTCAGTTGAGCGATGGCAATAAGTGGTAATGGTACGATTAAGTAAATGCTTGCCATTAACGGTCGGAGACTGCCGTGGACAACCGTCTCATGAGTTGCTCATCGAAGGTGATTGCGTAGGAGAGTCCGAAGGTACCCTTTTCTCCTTGAAGAATCGCTGGTTAAGTTGCTGGTTGAGAATGGTAATCGCTACTGACCATGAGTAGTGAGTCAATCGGTGTGTGTGAGCTTGATGAGTTGCGTTTGGTTTGGGCTGCGTCCAAGTTGATGTGAGTTGCTTGCGTGTTTTCGTTATTATTGTGTTTGCTCTAGTTACGGAAGAAAGAAAGGGTAAGGACTACTGAAGGAAAGGTAGGTATTACCGGAGGAAGGGTGGAGACTGTGAGAAGCGGAGTGTGGACAATGGTTTAGGGGATGGGAAGGGGTATGGGGATATTAGGAGGAGAGGTAGGGTTAGAGGAGGTGTTTGGGGGCCAGAGCCGAGCCGAAGTGGTGGGGAAAGCAGGAGAGAGAGTGGTAGGAGGAAGATGATAAGGAAGGGAAACGTGTAGATTGATGTAGGCAGAAGCGTTGCTCGTGCGTCTAAGTGTTCTTGCATTAGGGCGAACACCCTCTTGGGAAAGACGATTTGCCCCAAACCTTTCGCTGCAAGTTAAGTATTTTGACGTATAATTGGAGGTCATCCCCAGAAATGTCTTTTACCATCGTGGATAACACGGTGGCCAGTTGTGTCTTGGGGTTGTTGTGAGGTACTTGGTAGTCTATAGGTGTAAATATCGGTGTGGTAGGTTGGGTGGCCCCGGAAGCGCCAGCAGGAGCGGCGTATGTTCTTGTGAGAGTGGGAGGGGGGAGTGGGGTTTATGCTAGTGAAGGTGTATGAGGTAGATGTGGTATATTGTGGCCTTCATAGACAATATATACCATTCACGCGCTTCTTCATGAGGTATAGACACCTCATGCTCACGATAACCTGGCTACCATCGCAATTCACACAGCGGAGGGTAGTATTTGTGCATACGGTGTAAAAGTTCTAATTTTCCCTGCATTTGAAACGGACAAGATCGGCTTTACACGAGTTTTTCTGTTGACCAGCCTTATAGCAACGCAGGGACTAATGTGGGCGTAGGGTTCTATTTGGTGGGCTTATGGGAGGCTACCGAAGACTTTAATGCCCTGGTCTAGCAGGATATTTGTGTGTTGGTCTTTGGATAGTGTTATAGCCGCTGACTTTTCGGTGCGATTGTAGTAGAGATCTAGGATTGCGTCCTCACCGTAATCATTTTTTGGAGGGTCGGTATCTCTTTTGTGGTGAATTCCAGCAAGACGGGGCTGGTGCGTCTTTAGGGACTTTGGTCTCGTTTTTTGACTGAGTCTGGCAGTGTGGTGCAGTGCTCTTTGTCTATCAGAGCAGCTTTTGCACATGTATAGAAGGTATGGCCATCCTCCAAATCAGTATCTGTCCTATATGTTTGTTAATACTAGTGATGGCCATGTTGAGTGTTCATGAGAGTCTTGATGTTTCCGCGCGTGGTAGAGTGTATTTTGTTTCAGTGTTGTGGCAGAGGGAAGGGTGGTCTCTTTTTCAAACCAGGCTTCGAGGAACTTTCTGCTTTTCTTGTTTGTGGATCGTCCCAACATTTTGAATTTTTTCCCATTCATGTGGTGTTGCTGGTTTCTCTAGTGTGACTCAAGGAAGGATCTCTGGTGTTCCAATATCCTTGTCCGTAGTTGTTTTCCCGTTTGTTCTATGTACCTCGCAGGGCATTCGTGACATTTAACTCCCCAAAAGTTCATGGCTTGTTTATCCCCACTCCATTTGTCTTTAATCTTAGTAAGTTGCCCAAGTATGGTATTCGTGGGTTTGTGTACTATCTCGATGTTGTATGGACGGAGGAGTCTTGCCGGTATTTCTAACGTCCTGTGTATTTAAGGGAGTGTGGTCCCCTTATGTTGTGTTGTATCGTCGTCTTGATCTCGTGGTCTTCATGTTGACTTTACAAATCGCTCAGGATAATCGTTGGCGGCAAAGGCCTCTCTGAGATTTCTCTCCTCTTGTTTCCGTAGTTGAAAGTTACTGCAATGTGTTCTGGCCATTTTTACTTGTGTTGACAGTGATTCTCTTGTGTGTGATGGGATGGACACTGTTAAAATTCAATACAAGGTCTGAGTGAGTCTTCTTTCTTGTATGTAGAGTCCTTTTGGTGGAGTGCATCACCAAAACATCTAAGAATGGTAGTTCTGCGTCTAGCATAATTTTTCTTTAATATATATATTTATATATACATATAAGACTTCGCTAAGGCGTTCGACACCGTTCCTCAGAGGCGAGATAGAGTCGTGGCTGAGTAATCGTAAGGAGAGAGTAGTTTTAAACGGTAAATTTTCGGAGTGGTAAAATATAACTAGTGGCGTGACCCAGGGCTCTGTGTTGGGACTATTGTCGTTCCTTATATATGTAAATGATATGGACACTGGCCTACTTGGTAGATTATCCAAATTTGCGGAGAACACAAAAATTAGAGGGAAAATATTAAATGAGAAAGATAGCAAATTTATTCAGCGAGATCTAGATAAAACCTTCGAATTGTCTAATAAATGGAACATGAAATTCAATTTAGACAAGTGTAGAGTTTGGCACGTAGGTCGAAATAACCGAATTTTTAACTATGAAATGGGTGGTAAAAATCTTATCTTCATGGACGAAGAAAAAGATTTAGGGGTGCGAGTTTCAAAGGATCTTAAGTTTAACAAACAGTGTGACGAAGCGTGTAAGAAGACAAACCGAATGCTTGGATTTATTGCAAGAAGTTTTCAATACAAACACTAAGATATAATTATACCTTTATATAAAAGTTTAGTAAAGCCACACCTGGAATACGCGATACAATTGTGGTTCCCTTATACACATGTTTACATCAATGAAATGGAAATAATTCAACAAAGGCAAGTAAACTAATTCTCTCGATTAGAAATAAGTCGTATATCGAAAGATTAAATATATTAAAACTACCGACTCTCGAAAATAGGCTGTTGCGAGGTGAGCTTAGCAAAGTATTCAAAATTCTAAATAAATTTGAAAAGGTAAATTCTGAATTTTTTCTTAAGTACGACCATGGATGGTATCACAGGTAACGACGGTTTTGAACTGAAAATGACGGAGGCTTCAAACGAACACAACTAAAAAAAAATTCACCTTTAAAATCAGCGATAAATAGACCCTTCCCCCCCTCTCCCCGCGGAGGTAGTAAATGCTAGTAGTGTGAATAGTTTTAAAAACAAAATTGACATTTATTTTTCGAATAATTATATTGTTTAAATACGGAGCCGAGTTGTGTATTAAAAATCAAATGAGTAAGCATCTTAACGGCAATGTCCAAAAGAGAACTACTAGCATATTAGTATAGAATGGGATTAGCATTTGAGTGGACTAAGTAGTTCTTGCTAGCTCCCTGTAACTATCTATATATATATTGGTCTTAATTATATATGATTCATTACTAGCGATTGACCAAATTAATTTTGTACCTCGTTCTAGCGAGTATTGTATACCTTCGTCCGTACTAATTTATGTTGTTTTTCTTATTCCTTTCGTTCAAATTCCCTAGTCCGTTATACTTATTATAATTGCTTTCCCTTCCTAGAAATTACCGTTTATACTCGAGTTTTTGTGATCAAATTTTACCCTAAAAATTAGGGCCATTATGTGAATAAAGAAATTTTCCCTCTACTCAGGAGTAAATCGAGGTCACTGCATACTAATACAGTCCCGCACTTTGACCCAGCTCTGCAAATTCCTTCAGATAGTACATTTTACCTACGATTCATCCCTCACTGTGCGCACATCTTTAACTGTTAAATGCGGTTCTCAGGAAGGGCAGTCGTAAAAACTCTGCACTAACATGAATCAAAAAAGCAGTGAAGGCCTTCATCGATGTTAAAGATGCGTTGGTTTCCCATAACCATTTCCATAACAATCGTAGATACCCCCTTCCATCTACATAGCTGACTGCTGGAATTAGTTCGAATCATCTCTTTAGAAGGATTCACTCGTGACTTTGGTTCCAACCACATGAGAACCACCGCATAGCACCCAGAAATAACTGCATTATCGAGTGTACTCATCGCCATTTCAAGTAGTCATGAACGCCACAATCCCAACTCTTTGGATGCCCCCCCTCCCCTTCCAGTTCCTACTTGGCCTCAAGATGCGTGGAAAGAGGTTAATGGCGTATCATAGATTCATATTGTCTATGGCACTACATGCGAATGTCTGGATGTATAATCGAGAACACCTGGCACCCCAAATTCCTATTCAAATTCCTCGCCGCCTTTAGATGCAGCATGAGGCAGATCAGGCTAATGCCGACTTCACACCAAGGGGAAAAAGGAGTCTAGGGCCTCAAGGATTGCTACAACTCCTCTTCCGTTTACGTTCGACTAGACCTCATTAAAGACCCACTAAAACCCCATTTATGTCATGCTTTTTCCTGTTATCATGCGTAGCTCTAAATATTACGTCATTTTAAGGAACGGTAAAGAAACACTGTCGCCATTAATCGTCTGAAACCTGCTCATCTCGAACCACCAAGTCCTCAGGGTCTATCAGTTAAAAGAAAATGTCAACATAGCCCCACACAGTGACTTACATACACAAGCACCATCTTTACAGCCAGTAAACCATTCTGATTTTTACCATCATTCTCTCCTAGGGCAGGCCACGTGAAATGTATTACGTGGTCCAAATGCTTTTACATGATGCAGCAGGATTTATTCCCATGATATATGTCTCAAGAAAAAATAAAAGTGTTTATATTCTTTGAGATATATTCCTCAAATTTGAATCAGTTTGTCTTCATGACATGGTCTATCGATATCGCTCGATGAACCTTCCTGTTGCCTCAATGACAGCCTCCAGACGACCTCAGAACCGGCAACAGAACTTCGTCACTGTCTCCCATTCTAGGCCCCTGAAGGCCCTGATAATATTGTGTCTCAGCTCGCCTTTTGTGTTACAGCTGGAAATTAACCAACATCCAGCTCTGGGTCTTCCGGTGTGTGTGCTTATGTCTCTTTCTGCCACACGTCAGGCCTCTATGTAGCTAGTTACTTGGTCGATCCAGGCCTTCACCACCTCGCTCATTACACCGATGTAGCAGTTGGTGTACAGCATGAGGTCCTCAGGGAAGAAGTGAGGTGGCATGACGTCACCTTCACCAATCAAGCCGAATAGCAATAAAATTGACTCACTCTTTCGTTACAAAGACACCCATCCAATAGCTTGCCATTCTTCTCTTATATATCAATTCAAGTATGCGGAGGGCGAGGTAACTTATATCGTCTCAACCAGCCGAACTCTTCATTCGAGAGTGGGACTCCACACTTGGAGGTTATGTAGAACAGGTTTACTGCAGGCCAAACCTGACTAATCGACGATAAGTCTCGATGCTGAAAACTGAAATTTCACAGTAAAAATCGACCAATTCTCTCTATTTTCATCTGCAAATACCATTTTCGACCTACGTCTTTTTAAATCTTTAAATATTTTGAACCACCCTCCCTCGATGATCGAATAGATTCTGTTCCTCTGCTCGTTCCCCTTTAAATGCTTTCGCCTGTATCATTATTTTTTTACTTACACATTTTGAAATATCTGATTATGATTAAATAATAAAGTCACATTGTATTATACTTATTGTATTATTATCAGTACCCTTATGATGACCTTGGTCCTCGAAACGTTGGTGTATTATTTAATAAGAAGAATACATTTATTTTCTTTATATATGAGATGGGTGGAGGAAGTAAAAATACGGAAACACTCTGGAGTTCTTTATTGACGTTTTGCCTTTCAGCTTCTTCAGAATAGAAATATATATATATATATATATATATATATATATATATATATATATATATATATATATATATATATATATATATATATATTATTTGTGTATACCACGTAAGGAAAAAGAAAGATTGATTTGACTTAGTACTTTCGTTGTCTTAACATTTTCCATCTCACAATGGTTTGCAAAATAGAAGAGAGACACACCGTATTACACAAAGCAATGTTTTCCATTTGACGTCCGATTTTTATGATCTCTGATAAGTCTGAATCGAGAAAGAAAGATAGAACTGGATCTGAGGAAAACAAACGGGGGTTTATATTTAGATTTCTCTCCTTTGTGCTGTAGATTAGGAACGATTCAAAGATATTTCTGTTAATAAAATTATCTATATGCATTATGGTATCTGCTTGTGACCAGTTAATCTGGTGACCAATCTTAAGCCTGTGGACGGCCAAAGCACTATTGGAATATCCCTTAGATACGGCATTTTGATATTGCTTAGTTCTTACAGAGATATTTTTAGAAGTTTGGCTACATATTAGGAATTACAATCTAAACAAGGTATACTATATATTACATTATTATCTTTCCTTGAGCTGTGTTTTATTAACATATTTTTTTTAATGTATAATTGTATTTAAAATTACATTTATATTAAGTTGTTTTAACATTGGTACTGCACACATAAAATTATCATCATAAGGTAAAAGTAATATGTTGCGTAAAGGTTCTGTTTTCCTTAACTTGCGGTTATAGAATATTTTTTTAGCTTTATTCATGGGTTCAGTAGACGGAAGAATGATGTGTTGCGTGTGCAAATTAAAGGGGGAATGGTGGCATGATGTATCTTTGGGATGACATTGATGTCTGAAATTGGGCGCATGCGTCAGACTCGGTGCCCCTCCAATTGGCGGGTTACGAGTCTGATCTTGCGAGGAATCGAACCCGCTACCTTGGCGTTTAAAATCCAACCCCTTATCCATCAGACAACGAGAGCTCCACCGCGTCTTTTCCACTGCATCGAGCTTCTCTTGGGGGGAGGGGGGGAATATCCACGCCAACCCTGTTAAATATAGTCAATTGCTTAGCGTGGATGATGGGCATCCTCCTTGGCAAGCCCGCTGTAGTGAAGGAAGGCGGCTAGCAGTTGCCATAGAAACGACAATAGGTTTGTTTATGGGTTCGTGGCTTCCAATTACAAATGAAACTTTGAATACCTATGCACTAGTATCAATTTCGCGGGGCTCTTTTAGACCTCCTATCCCCCTCTCGCGTTTTGAAAGTTGTCTTTTCCACAAGAAAGAAGAGTTTCTTGAGCTTATTTACATAGGCTAAATAGTACTATAGTAGTTTAAACTAACCTTCACTATTTTTACCTACCAAACTCATCTGACTTGAAGAAAAGGAAAGTCTAAAAATGCCGGGGCGGGTTTCTAGAGATCGAATTTGGGGCAAAACGATGCTGAACTCTTTCAGGCAAATACACTCTTAATAAGAGTATTTGTAAAAAGGTAAAATTTTATATGATTACTATTAAAAATCTCCGCGTCTTTATCCAAATTTTGTTTTTTCTTTGTTGCTACGATAGACTGATAAATTTCAAATTTCCTCTCACGACACCATGATTGTTTTGCTACTTTTTCTTTAGGACCAGAAATTTCTGTCCTTTTTCGGGGTGGTCCTATGTGCAGAGGGTAACGATATTCTATACTAATTTAATAAATCATATAAGTGGCCAAATGAAATAATCTTGTTTATATCTCTTTGGAGTTTCATTCTCTAACTATCATTTCTTATTCAATGAATTATATGGATACCAAAAATTAGTTATTATTTTCTGCAACATTAGACCTACCCATACCATTAGACCCAAGAGAGGGTTAGCAACCCCCCCTTCCCCGAGTAAAGACAACATGACCTCAAAGTCTGTTGGGAAAGCGTTTTCTGTCCACAGAATCAAAGCAGCGCAAACGGTCCACAGGATGCACGCATCGTCTGGTGGAGGTGAAGTTAGGGACCGCAGTACTTAACTTAAAGATGCATTTCCTGTACGAGACCGAAAAACATTAATGTAGATAAATTGAAAATTCCTATTGAATTAAATAAATCTGCTTGCTCAAGAACAACATCAGAAAAGGAGACTAGAATTTATCCACATTGGTCCTCAAACTCTACGAACATTTTCGGACACCTGATTGAACACTGGAATTCCGCCTGTGTATATCCTAAAGCAACGTGTCATCTCTGACTAATTACCTACTTTTAAAATATACGAGGGATCTTCAAAAAGTCTTGGTACAAAATAAAAGAAATATTTATGAAAAATTAAATATAACACACATGTCACTAATATTTCTCAACATAGTCTCCCTTTTAGGGCAATGCACTTCTGAAAGCGATGTTTCCACCTGACAAATTTTTCTCTGAAGAACTCCTGGCTTTTCGAATTACATCATGTCTTTACTTCACGTTTTACCTCATAGATCGATTGAAATCTTGTTCCTTTTGAATGTTCCTTAAATTTAGAAAACAAGTAATAGTCCGAGGGGGCAAGATCAGGGCTATAGGGTGGATGGGGTATGATTTGGCATCAAAATTCCCTCAAAGTTTCTCTTCTTAGCCGTGAAGGATGGCTGGAGCATTGTCATGATGGAACATGACTCCTTTGTGCAAGCCGATTACCCAGCAATGCTTTCGGGACCCACCGGGCAGAAAGCTTCCTAAAACCAAGATGCTCTGTTAAAATTGCATCTGCTGATCCTGGGGAAATATCGATTTCTTTCGCAATAAATTAAACGCTAATCCTTCAATCTTCATCCAGAAGTTTTTGAACAGCGGCCACTTTTTCTACATTTGTTGATGTGTATGGTGTCCCTTCTCTCTCGTCGTCATTAAGGTCCTCTTTTACTTCTTTTAAACGTTTCATCCCCCTCAAAACAGTGTTTCCATGTGGTGTAGACTCACCATAAACATGCAAAGAATCTACAATAGCAGGGGATTTCCAATCAAGTTTTTTTAAAATTTGATAACAGCCATCAAAAGTTTGCTTTAGAAAAAAAGCTAATTTCTTGTAAGTCGTCACTTGCTCCCTGAAATGAGTCAAAGGGATAAATCATTTGCTCCCTGAAATGCGTCAAAGGAATAAATCACTCGCTCCCTGAAATGCGTCAAAGGAATAAATCACTTGCTCCCTGAAATGCGTCAAAGGAATAAATCACTCGCTCCCTGAAATGCGTCAAAGGAATAAATCACTCGCTCCCTGAAATGCGTCAAAGGAATAAATCACTTGCTCCCTGAAATGCGTCAAAGGAATAAATCACTTTCTCCCTGAAATGCGTCAAAGGAATAAATCACTTGCTCCCTGAAATGCGTCAAAGGGATAAATCATTTGCTCCCTGAAATGCGTCAAAGGAATAAATCACTCGCTCCCTGAAATGCGTCAAAGGAATAAATCACTTGCTCCCTGAAATGCGTCAAAGGAATAAATCACTCGCTCCCTGAAATGCGTCAAAGGAATAAATCACTTGCTCCCTGAAATGCGTCAAAGGAATAAATCATTTGCTCCCTGAAATGCGTCAAAGGGATAAATCATTTGCTCCCTGAAATGCGTCAAAGGAATAAATCACTTTCTCCCTGAAATGCGTCAAAGGAATAAATCATTTGCTCCCTGAAATGCGTCAAAGGAATAAATCACTCGCTCCCTGAAATGCGTCAAAGGAATAAATCACTTGCTCCCTGAAATGCGTCAAAGGAATAAATCATTTGCTCCCTGAAATGCGTCAAAGGAATAAATCACTCGCTCCCTGAAATGCGTCAAAGGAATAAATCACTCGCTCCCTGAAATGCGTCAAAGGAATAAATCACTCGCTCCCTGAAATGCGTCAAAGGAATAAATCACTCGCTCCCTGAAATGCGTCAAAGGAATAAATCACTTGCTCCCTGAAATGCGTCAAAGGAATAAATCACTTGCTCCCTGAAATGTGTCAAAGGAATAAATGACGATTTATCAGCACAAACCAAAGATAGGATCAAACGTCTTTTGACTTTAAAATTTCGGATAATCTCTTAATTTAGAGACTCGCGCCAAAGTTTTTTGAAGCTCTTTCGTAATTTATATTATTTTTAATACAGCGCCTTCTATTAATTCTACTACCGTGTACGTACTCATTCTTAGTATCTATGTCTGGCAAAGTTTTCGATTTCGGTCTTACACAACCTTTTGTTCTATTTGTCCCCCCCCCCCTCCTTAATTATACACACGAAATGAAAACTTTCCCGTTATTTATACCAATTTCTTCTTTTTTATATTGATTTTTTTATTTATTTAATCGTGCCTTACGATTCCAGTCATGCGCCGCGATAAAACTCCGCACTATTCGATAGGAGTAAATAAGTGAGGAAGCAAAAAATGACATTGCGTGACAACTCTTTCATTACATTCTGCTTCTCTCATCACGAGTCATGGGTGGTTGTTTCAAGTTCAGAATTACTCAGGAATTATATATCTCTGCTATGTAATTCTCGCTCTAATTCCATTACAGGAAGTTCAATTTGGCCGTAAACACAACAGGGTCAACAGCCCCTAAGTCGCGTGCTCTCAATTATTCTTACTTATGACCTTATGACTTTCAAAACTTTCAATAATTCCAGGACTAACCTTGGGGGGACTTTTATCATTATATCATTCGAAAGAGAACGTAAAACGGCATAAGGGTTTCAAATTTAGTTAGAATCGCTCGAATAGGTACGATTTTATTGACAAATACTTCCAGGACTAACCTTGGGAAGACCTTGGCAATCATATCATTCGAAAGAGAATAGTTACGATTTTATTGTCAAATACTTCCAGGACTAACCTTAGGAAGACCTTGACAATTATATATTCGAAAAATAATATAAAACAACATAAGGGTTTCAAATTTAGTTAGAATCGCCTGAATAGTTACGAGTTATTTCCAAATACTTCCAGAACTAAACTTGGGAAGACCTTAACAATTATATATTAGAAAAAGAATACAATCGGTATTTTTTGTCGTTCATCCATCCATCCCTTTTGAAGCTTTTCACGTCCCCTTTCCAGTTCCATTTCGGTTTTCTTATAATTTTAGGTGGTACAAAGCGATCAGCACAACGATAATCGACCTCGTTCGGGAAATTCTTCCCCAACCTTCAGTTATCTCATTACCACCTATTTCGATCTCTGTTACATCACTTCAATGAAAAAAGATATGAAAGAGGAGGAAAGCAATATCAATGCATATATTTCAACTAAAAGAAATGTTATTAATAATGGCAATTAGTTTAACGATTAAATTTTTAATATATTGAATAGTTTTATTTTATCTTTTAGAAAAAACGACACTAATTTATTAAAAACTTAATATTATGCATTTAAGAGTTTGTCCTTGAGAGATAATAGGAAGGGGTGAGGTATCATACCGGCGAGTGCTTGTGTTGTTAGAACGTACTAGTTATAGAACGGGTGAAAAGCCTTTTTGACGATGCATCTCAAAATCAAGTATATATTTCTTTAAACAACTCCTATGTGTCGTGAGTAATAATGAAGAAAATATTCATATTTATTTTTTTAAATTTCAGTTGACAAAGATTGATAAAAAAACTAAAATTATAGATAGTAACGGGTGATCCAAAAGTAAATTCACATTTTAAAAAATTAATAACACAAAAACTAATTAAGTTATAAACGTGGATGATATATAAAATGAAAGAGGAGATCTTGGATTTTTATTTTTTAAATATGATATCCTTCAAATGTTCTCCATTATTGTTAAAACAAGGCGGATTCTTTCCACCATATTTTCCATGACATTTTCCAAAACATCAGGAGTGATTTTGTCGATTTCTTCAATGATGATGTTTTTTGGGGAGTATATTTTTTACTTTAATCCAGCTAGACAAAGGTTCACTTATACAACATGGAACTAATATATACTTCATGTTCCTCATCATCACTCATCGCTTTTTTAATGCAAAATGTCGTAAGCAGCAGTTTTATGCCATTCCACAAAACTCCATCATAAGGAGAGAATGTCCTTTATGTCTTTTTATAATATACTCCATTGATCTTATTCCCTTCGCGTTCATACATTCTCTATCTCACTTTTTATTATCACAACGTATAATGCTTTAATGTCGGACACCAGACACCACTTTTACAATTTGCTTCACTAATTTTCCTCGAGTCATTCCCAGCAGACCAATAGATGAATGAACAAGCGTTGATATATCAGATCTTCCAAATCGAAGGTCTAAATTCAGTGCATGTAACCTCCATGTTGTCAAAAGTTATATAAAACCATTAATTTATGCGGTTTACCAAGCCCAATGTAGGCATTGAAGAGTAGAGTTAAAATTAAAGCTTCCATGTCTGGAGCCGCCCGTAACTCTTGCGGTGGTGGAGTTGCTCTCATTCACAGTGCCTCCTTCCCTCTGAATAATCTGCCCTCTTTCCCTCTTCTTTCTTTTGAGGTGCTTATTAATGTCTCTGGTTTCACCCCCTCTCTAACTATCTTAGTCCTCTACCGCCCCCCCAGCTCCTCCCTCGAGCTTTTTCTTGATGAATTTAGTAACCTCCTCGCTGGCCTCTCCCCCACTGGTTCTCTGCTAATCCTCGGTGATTTAAACCTTCCTGGCCACAATCCTAATTTCAAAGCCTTTTCTGAAATCCTTGATCTATTCTCCCTCACCCAAAACGTTTCTTTCCCCACCCACTCTCACGGTAACATTTTAGACCTTGTAATCTCTGACCCTCTTATTTCCAACCTGACGACTACAAATTTGTCCAATGCTATATCTGATCACTTCCTTATCAACTTCAACTTCTCTATCCCATTCCATATACCTCCCCAGCTGTCTCATAATCCTAAGCCTTTCCGTCAACTAGCCTCCATTGATATTCCCTCCCTATCTAATGATGTGGCCTCCAAACTTCCTCCCATTGATGCTTATGCCTCTCCTGACCAGATTCTCTCTTCTTTGGAGCAACCCCTTCTCACTTGTTTTGATGACCACTCTCCCCTTGTCACCCCTTCAAACTCCCGTTGTCACCGTGCCCTTTGGTACTCTATGGAACTCTTCCGTGTTAGGCAGTCCATGCGTGCCCATTAAAAAGAGTCCTTAGAAAGGCTTGCACCCGTGGGCAAGACACGACCCCTCTCTCGCTGGCGTTCCGACTTGCGACAGCTTCATACGTGGCGAAATTAAAATCTGCTTAATGATAGTAGGAATGATCCCCGTACCATCTTCCGCCTGCTCTCCCGTCTTACTTCCCCAGCCGAGGTCTCCCCACCCATTAACCCTGCTACTCTCTCGAATTTCTTCGCAGATAAGGTCACTAACCTCCGTGCCTCCCTCCCTCAGACTTCTGTCCCGGCTCCTGCCATTCTCCCTGACTTCCCGCCTCAACCGCTTATCGTTTTCCCCGCTGTGACCGCGTTGGAGCTTACAGCGCTGCTCTCGCGTTCTAAGAAATCGGGCTCCCCAAAGGACATTTTTTCGCCTAAATTGGTATGTAAAATTCTGCCTGCTATCCTCCCAACGCTTCTTTACCTGTTCAACACTTCACTTACAACTGGTCTTGTTCCCTCTTCCTTCAAACGTGCCCACATCCGTCCGATTCTTAAAAAGCCTCAACCTAACCCCACTCACCCTTCCAATTATCGCCCGATTTCGCAACTTCATTTCCTCTCTAAGGTTCTGGAGAGAGTGGTTGCTTTACGCATCAACAGTCACATGGTGGCCTGTAACATTGATGAAACCTATCAATCTGGTTTCAAGTCAGGTCACTCCACAGAAACCACCCTTCTCAATGTGTCCGATTGCTTACGAAGAGCCGCGGACAGGGGTTGTGCCTCCATCCTCGTTCTACTCGACCTCTCCTCTGCCTTCGATACTATTGACCATACCGTCCTACTTGATCGTCTCCACTCTTTCCTCGGGAATATCAGGCACCGTGCTTGACTGGTTCCGCTCTTACCTCTCGTCTCGTACCCAATCCGTTGTGATTGACGACGTTTCATCCGACTCTACCCCCATTCGCTTTGGAGTGCCACAAGGCTCTGTCCTTGGTCCCCTACTATTTCGTATCTACCTTCTTCCTCTTAGTTCCCTTCTCCGTAATCTCGGTCTATCCTTCCACCTCTATGCTGATGACCCTCAAATTTTCGTTTCCTCATCCCCCACGTCTCTTCCCTACTCTATCACTGACCTCCTCCATTTCTGACTGGCTCTCTACCAACTTCCTTAGGCTTAATCACTCCAAAACTGAGGTCCTCCTCATCGACACCCCTGCTCTTGTCAAAAAATCTAAATCTCTCTTTCCCTCGCTTACTCTGGGCGGTAATACTATCATTTTCTTTGACTGCGTTAGGAATCTGGGTGTTGTTTTTGATGAGCATCTCTCCTTTAAGCCTCATATCCACAATGTCAGCAAATCCTCTCTATGTTTCCTTTGTAACTTCTCTCGCATTCGCTCTCACTTTGATCGCCAAAGTCTTGAGACTTTTGTTAATGCCTTCATCACCTCACGCCTTGACTACTGTAACTCTCTGCTTGTAAATCTGCCATCCTCCTTTCTTCGCCCCCTTCAACTTGTACAGAACTATGCCTCCCGGCTTCTCCTCCGTCGCCCTCGCTTCTCTCCCTCGAAACCCTTGCTGCATGAACTGCACTGGCTCCCTGTCAGATCCCGTACTCACTTCAAGATACTTCTCTTCACATTTAAGTCCCTAAATAACAAGGCCCCGTCTTACCTCTCTTCTGCCCTCTCGCCACGCCATGTCCCTCGGGCTCTTCGGTTATCACATGCACCTCTTTTGAATATTACTCGTTCATCCCTCTGCTCAATGGGGGACTGCTCCTTCTCAATCTGCTCCCCTAAGTTGTGGAATGCTCTTCCTGCTGAAGTCAGGTCTTCTCCCTCTCTTACCACATTTAAGCGTCTCCTGAAAATGCATCTTTTCAGAATTGCCTTCTTCCCCTCTTGAATTTCCATTGAATTTCCATTCTTATCTCAGCACAACGTGCGCTCTGGGAAGGCCTCAGGCTTTGAAGTGCGCATTACAAAAGACTTATTATTATTATTATTCTTTAAGCCCGTTTTTGGCACCGTACTATCAAGTGTGAAGTACTAGATTGAATTAAGGGTTAGATAGATGATGCCGGGTCGGTGGCGCGGGAAACTTTGATGGAAATTGAGGCATTGACTACAATTAAACTCTGCGTATAAAGTCCACCAGGAAATGACTTCGCTACTAAGATTAAAATTTAAAATCTAATAAAAGCATCGATGGTTAAATTATGATTAAATTTTTATAAATTTTCTGAAATTTCCCAATTATAATAATTTTAAAAAGGAACTCTAAACTAAATTTCCCCCCTTTTAAAATATCGCGTTGCTTAAATAGTTATAGAAGAAGTTATATTAAAATAAATTTTTGAACTTCACCATTTGTAATTTTGGGGGGTTTTAAAAATTCACAAAACTTCGATACTTATATTTATTTTGGAACTTCACCATTTTGTTTTTTGATATTATAGAAGAATTATTAGAAATAAATTTGATAAAAAAACATAAATCATAACCAAAATAAGATGAAATTATTATTCAAATACTCAAAAAAATCCCCTTCTTAAATTATAGAGTTAGTGATGATGATGATGATGATGATAAAGGTTACTCCGTGACACTTATTTAAAGAGGAAACTTAATTCTGATCTTGTTCATATTAGTATTATTGACAAAAAAAAAATCGATTTCTTAGCCATTTTGCACATTTTATTCAGTTCTTCTTGACCTGAGGAGATTGTTAATGAATGGAACAAAGAATTTATCTCTGATTTCAGCTCGAAATGAAGATTTGAATGTCGTACGGTTATTCTCTAGGGTAACCGAAAAAGGCCGGACTTTCTTTTATATTCTTTTAATTAATAATCGTAAATGCATTCAACCCTTTGAATAGCAACAGTTGGTAATCATCTTATGCAAAAAGATCCCTACCAGAAAACTGCCACAAGAGGAAATATGGTGAGTCCTCGAAGTTTATAGGGAGGTGCGATCTATTGAAGGTTTATAAGGTGGAATTGGAGTTTGTTTGTAGGTAGTAGGCCTACTTTTGGTCTTCCATTCGAGTTGGCTCTGACTCCCAAAATTTATCACGGAGAATACGCTTCTATGCTGGGTTGCGGAAGGTTCCTTGGCAATCACGGGGTTCAAGGAAAAGGACTCGAAAGGAAAGCAGTGATAAGTAGGCTTTATTCTTAGCTTGGGTCTACCTAAATTGGAGCAAGCAAAATAGTTCGAGTCCAACGCGGCTGTGTGTACGTTTCCTGCTAATGTTAGATAGCTGGAGCCAATGGCAGCAGGACTTAAGGACGAGGAACGGACCAATGACGCTAATAATAACAATATCGTAACTAAGTTATACTGATAGATGACTTAACTCATTCTTTCTACCTATCTGAGTCTCTTAAGTCTTCTTATTTATAGTCCCCTCACTTCTAAGGTGCGTGACCTCTTTTTCTCTAGGCGCGGGGCGGAGCTAATGATCAGAGGTATGTTCGTTAGTTCTTTTGTCGACTTTTGGGTGGAGTCAAAAGAGGTGTGTGTGTTTTTAGTATAACTACAGACATTTTTCCAAAACTGGGCTGCCACACCATATCAGTAAAACCGTTTGCATTAGTTGTTTCACAAGTCCTCGACAACTTAACAGATCAAAGTACATACCACCCTATGTTTGCTTGGCTTGTCCCTGTTATCTAGCATTGAGATCGATTCGTCTTGCAGCTGTTTCCTTGCGTGTGTATGTCTGTGTGACCGCATGGGAACTCCAGCTATTCGCTTGCTTATCTCATGTTTCTCTTAATAAATGTGCAGTTGTGATATAAGTTTTTCTCACGAATTTACATTGGTTCATTACTTATTACATGACATATTATCTCGGTAATTAATGCGTGTGCCCAAATTCAGGATTTCATAGGACCAACCTGGTGCTCATTTGTGAAGTTTCTCGCTGGGCCTACCTTACCTTGCAATTTGGGTGCCACTGGCTACTTTACCTTGCAATTTGGGTGCCACAGATGTTCATCCAAACAATGATGCCATTTTGGGCAAATTTTGTAAAAATAATTGGATTATAAATATAAATGTATATTTCATTTTTCACGAGACAAAAATTGTATTTCATACATATTATTTTGCCCCAAATCATCTGGCAGCACTGGACAAGCTTTTTAGCATCACCTGCAAGATCGTATTTAACAAATTTATTCAATATGGGCTGGGGTGACGATTCATTTGCTGCTCTGCCGGTTGTTTAAAGTCGGTCCGCAGGTTTCTTGCGCTCTCTGGTGCAGATGACGTCACTGACCACAGTACTCACAGGGAGATAGTGTTAAACACGGAAAATGAGCCCGTGGAAGATGCCCTTTCTTCAGGAGAACCAAGAAGCATTAGTTCTCTACCGTCCTTATCACTTCTGCTTCAGGTTATAATGCTTTTAAAAGCACACTAAGGTAATATTGAATAAAACGAGTTGGCAACTCGTATGTAGCTAAAAATTATACCCTTGAGATGTACAAAAATCATTCATTTTGGCAAACGGAGGTAAATTTAACCTAAAACGATACCTTTGAATGAAGATGGATAACAGATACAGATGTGTGGTAAAGTTGGCGATGAATGGAAGTTTCGTATTGAATTAAACCCAGCACAAAAGTATGGAATGATTGCAATAGTTGTCTGCTTCTGCCCCACATCAGTCAAAGATATACGGGTTAGAATCGAAGCATATAGACCCACAAAACGGCAGAAGTACTTATAAAAATTCATATTTTCACCAAATTGGATATTCCCCCAAATATAATAAATTAGAATAATCGTAAAAGTTGAATTTAATAAGACATAATTGCGTTACAATGAATTTAAGCAACGTAGATCTGGTTAGTCGCGGAATAGAAGTTAAAGTGAGGTCGCTTTCACCGGTGGTGTGGATTGCACATTAAACTCTAGATTCTCATCGAGAAATTAAAGCCCCCTAAAAGAGCGGTTAACCCCCTATTTTTTATTTGCTTCTCGATGGGGTTTCTTATATTTGACCAGAGGGCGATAAATGTTCGTTTGAGTCCTACTCCAAGGGTCAGTCAGCTCTTAAGGTTGACTTAACTCATTCTTTCTACCTATCTGAGTCTCTTAAGTCTTCTTATTTATAGTCCCCTCACTTCTAGGGTGCGTGACCTCTTTTTATCTAGGCGTGTGGCAATCCTCATTATCCTCTATTTTCACATTTAAGCAACTCACCCCACCCAGCCTTCATGGCTCAACTCATCCTCTCCAACTGTTTGTTTTGTGCATTTAATGTGAGGGAATCCATAGAGTATTAGACACACCTTCCAATTGTCTATACTGAAAGCTGTGTCTGCACTGGATAAACCAATTTGTATATATCCGAATAAGTAATGATTTTAAAACATAGTTTAGCATTATTAGTCGCGTGGATGAGAATCTATAAGTTATTATGTCTGTTCGTAGGTCGTCGGGCGGATGGTAATAATTTTACTTTCCAATGAGTTTTTTTAGCAAAAACATCGTAACTATTTGGCCGATTCTAACGAAATTTGAAACTCTTTTGTTGTTTTACCTTCTCTTTCGAATTATATAATTGTCCTCCCACGGTTAGTCCTGGAATTATTAAAATAAAATTAACTATGGGTCGAATTGCTCAACTTGTTGAAAGTTTTGAAAGTCGTAAGGTTATAAGTTAGAATAATTGGGAACACGCGACTTAGGTCTGTTGACTTTGCTATAACACCTATTAGCTTACAAAGAGTAATGAGAATTGAAATAGTTTGTAGCTCGTTCACTTGTCAGCGAGTCTTGCTACCTGAAAACTTCCCGATCCGTTTACATCATTAATAATGTCAAAAGAGGACAGAGTGATACAATTAGCAGCAACAAGCCTAATAATAATCTAAATAATACGTACTTCGATCTTTATTAATAAAGAATATTAGATACGAAGAATTTAGGTGTCAAAAACTTGAAACTTAAGGAATTTGCTTTAAAACCATGCACACTGAACGTGTCTGCGCGACACTCATTCCAGTTTTTATCCGTTAATTTAAAAATCCATTGCTCCTTTGTGCCTGTGTGTTTAATAGGATCGGATCTTTCTCACACCCCGCCCTTGACTCGATTCTTTTGATAAAATCACGCAAATTGTAAATTCTTTGCTATTATGTAATGGTTTATGGGGTACACTGTTCACTTTCTCGCATAAAAAGAACCTAGTTAACCTCGGTTTCCGTTTCAGTACGCAAAGATACCATAAAAAGTCTGCCCTAAGCAAATATCGGGCGAGCAAATACCTGTTAGATAGCGAGATATCACAATAAAAACCTTCAACAGTAATGGAGCAACGGACCAAACACAAAAAAAACGCGCGAAAACCCAGTTTTTATTTTAAAACGTACAATTAAGAGTGGAAGACTGCAAAAATAAGAAGAAAAAAAAGACCTGACGCAGTTTAATTGAGCGACGAATAAATAGACCAATTCTTTTTGCAGTTGTGGATTTTTTTTTAGTAACAAATACACATATACATATACGAACAAACTAATAGCAATCCAAAAATAAATGATTTGGATTTTTTTTTCGATGAAATCCATTCTCGCTGTTTCCGCCTTGAAGTCTTTGAAAAAGTTTTGTAAATAAAGTAGTGAAGTTAGGGTATATGTAAGACTAGATAGACAATGTAGGGGAGTTAGGGTATATGTAAGACTAGATCTATAATGTAGTGAAGTTAGGGTATATGTAAGACTAGAGCCCAGTAGGGTGCCATCGTTTGAGTGGCAATACTTCGTAATCATTTCAACATGGTGTGGGGTTTACCTCGAATGTGCAATGCTTCCTGACACCCTAGGTCAAAATTGTTATGATTTCTGGCATTTTTAGGTGAAAAAGCATGGGAAAATGTACATAAGTCTATGAAAATAGGAAAATAAAGTGTTTTGAATAGGGTTAAATTATTGCCACGTCATTTTCTTCTGGATTCGTTTTTATCAGCAGAATAGTCCCCTGTCTCATCACTTTCGGAATTTAGATCTTGCTCTGATCGGCTTACCCGTTTTCAATGGCCTTTTGGATTGGTTTTACATATTTTTAAGCTTTGCTAATGTAGAATATCCCTATTATTTGTATTTTGGTAAGTGGTTGTTTTTAGTCTTTACAATGCCTTTTGCGAACTCATTGCTCTTTAGATTTTCTACTTATTTTATTTTCGACCAATTTAACATTGCGTAGCAGGGATGCATTGTTAATTGTCTTTGCCAATTTTATTTTAGTATTTTCCTTTATTTAGTTAACTTTGTTCAACCTCATTTTAAGCAGTAGTTAAGAGTGTTCGTTTTTACCTTTTAGTGCATTTTAATGCGCTTTTTAAAATCCGATGCCAGCGAAATTCAGTTGGATTGGACCTTATTTTTTTCTTAAATCCTTAAATCTTCCTAACTTCTGCAAGTGTCATAATATTTCAGATGATCGGGGTAGGAGGCCTCGAGCTTCTGACCTCTGATCTTCTCCTTGTCTTATTAAAGTTGGTCCGAAAAGTCAAAATCGATATGGTTGAATCAGATGGTCTCATTTATGTTCCCCGGAGGCCAACTACAAACAATTGTAACCGTTCCAACCGAACTATTCCTTCGCAAAATTTTATTTCTTATAAATTCTTATACTGTGTTTATTTCTTAATAAAATATTTTGCGAATGGAAGTTGTCCGACGCTTCTAAACAGGGTTCTTGTCTCTTCTAATCCCGCTGTCATCATTTTCACACAATAGGCCTTCCATATTTGCGAAACAGAGACCAAAGAAAATTACGTACCTCATATATCCATATTTATCCAGTTTTCTTCCATGCCTACTCTATGGACCTTTCCTGTAGTTACACTATTGTAGTCCAAAATCTAAGGGGTTTTTGTTTCGTTTTAACCGACCATATTATTACAAATCTTCTGCGCAGGAAGTGTATTCGTAATTGCGAGGAAAAGCTAAGGTAGGCGCTCCCGTATCAATTTTTACATTCGCCATTGACTTAATGAAAGATCGATTTGCTTTAAAGGCGCCCATCTGGCGGAGTGCCAGGAAGGGCAAAAGACACCGATATTAAAAATAAGCCTATTATTAGGTTACATTAAAATACATACTAAACAAAATGATACAAAGGGTAAGCTAAAAAAGCACAAGAAACAAACAGAAACAAAAAGTAACATTACAAAAGGAAGAAGAAGCAGGAGGCACGCTTCGATGTCGGAGGGAGGGGCAGAGGGGGTCTCCCTCCGGCGCCGGATCATTCGACCAACACCAAAGAGAGTCAAATAAAATGAAGGAGGCCAGCTTCCTCCAAGAAGTCAAAGAGCCCACAAGTCTGCGTGCACGAATCCGTCCTGAGTACGGTAGGAAAGCGGTAGCAACCACTCTCCTCACGGTGCTGGGACAGGTATCAATAATGTGCCGAACAGTCTGGGGGACAACGCAGTCGTCAAGATAAAGTGCAGGCGAGCGCTACATCAAATGGCGGTGCGTCCCACGAGGGCGTCCGATTCGGAGACGAGAGAAAGCGATCTAAAGCCGTCGAGTCATTCGGGGTAAGTCTACGGGAACAGCCGCGGCGCGATGGCACGCACCTTTACGTTCCCATTGGTCGTCTCTCATCTTCTTTGCCAAGCAGCCTGAAACATGTCAAGTGACTGGACATCGTTATGGGCAATCTATCTTGCGAAGAAGATAAAC
This sequence comes from Ceratothoa steindachneri, assembly GCA_963969495.1. Taxonomy (NCBI): domain Eukaryota; kingdom Metazoa; phylum Arthropoda; class Malacostraca; order Isopoda; family Cymothoidae; genus Ceratothoa; species Ceratothoa steindachneri. The sequence continues at coordinate 33,197,946 of OZ018322.1, forward strand.
TGTATACTGCAAAAAATGGAGGATATTGTTAAATCGGCTGAATCTTGCTAATCGTCTTCGAACATTGCCCTTGGGACTGATTTTAATTATCCTAGTGTCCATAAAATTGGATGAAGCAATGTAAGACCGACATTGTGCGCAATGTAAATCTTTGTGCCCAGTTAAAGAAGATTACTGACTGTTTTAACTGAAAGATGAAAATAATTTCTACATATATATTTGCGTTTTCTCGAAGATCCAACCTTGCCTTTGATGGGGACGAACTTACAGATCGATACTAGGACATAAAGAAAATAGGGAGAATGAGGGCCGTGAAAAAGAAACAGTTAGATATGGTTTGAAGTCATCTTGATGACTTCTTGTTCCGTTGGTGGCTGGGATACGCGAAAGTCCTAACTTCTATCGCCGAGGGGACAAATGGCATACATAGCTTCTTTTCATCAAAGTAGTCGTGGATGTGAAGATTTCGGAATCTATGGTGTTCATAGACCACCATTTGTGTTGTCTGAGAGCCAATACTAAGAACTTAAAAAAGAAATCTTCACAATGCGCAAAAAACGATACAATACCTGATAAAATAGAGAGTGGTATTATCAATGTCACGAAATTCGCGTTATTACATGAGAAACAAGAGACGATTAATTAATTAATATCTCTGGGTATGCGAGATCATAGTTTTGTCGTTGGGTAATGGAAGACGCCATACGGCAAACGAATAAGTAACTTAGAGATTTAACCCTCTATGACCCTTTGGCGTTCCTCAGCGACATTAGATTTCATAGAGCTTAATTTCTTTATTCACAATGTTTCGTTCAATAGCTGCGTGAAATTAGATAGTAAAAATGTAGCTAAGAAACTTTATCTGAACAATAATTTGTGAACTATTTCATTCAAGCGCCTTTATACCAGTTGCGCAATAGCAGTTATTTCTAAAAAAATAACTTGGGTCATCAATTTATCTCGCAGTAACCCAAAAGGTAACGTTAATTAATCAAACTCCAACTCGCAAACATGATGAGCAGAATGACCAACATAAACTTTGGGATCATTGTGATTTGCCTGAAAAAATTGACTTGTTCAAGTATGATCCGGATCCACTAAGAGAAGGGTAGGGAAAATTAGGCCAGAAATCGTATCACTATGATCAATAATCTCACTAAACACGATCCTCAACGGTTCATGGTGAGCGAAAGAAATCACTACTCTCTGGCAATAAAGAACATTCCTACTATATACTCCAAAATCTATAGTAGTTTAGTATTAGCAAGGAATGGGAGAAGTGTGAGGTATAATATACCACTTTGGAATTAGGCGCGATAGGGGTTCAGTAGATACCAGATGCCTAGCCGTGTTGGAAAACATAGAAGCCTCCTCAACCCTAAAAGCCATAAACTAGTGAAAGATCTTTCTTCCGTGGGACCATTAATCTTTACCACTGGAGAACAACAACTAGGAAAAATAGGCCTATTTAAAAAGCTTTCAATGGTAGAATGTGGTTGCCAGTGAAAAGGTTTGAATTAGAGTGTTATATATAGGTGTTATTTTTTTAAAAAAATCGGTATTCGTTGCTTTATATTTCTGGTAATTTAGGAAACCTTACCAAGGCCTATTGACATCACGGACCGACCGGGATCGTAAATTTACCGGGGCTGGGCCGGAACAAGGGTGGAAAAAACGGCCAGGGTTAACCAGGGCCGAGTCCGGGATCCGGTCGGTCTAAAATTGGCATAAATGAAAATTAGGCATAAAAGAGAAAACGATAAAAAGGAAAACAAAGAAATGAAGGGGGACTAAAATAAAACAAATACTTCCTACCACGCACATCACCTTATTTGCCAAGTTGAAATAAATCACGAGATATGTGTTTGCACGGCGGGACACGAACGAGTCTGTTGAACCTTCATAGCAACAAGGAGGAGGATGTGGCAGTGACCTGGTTTGAGTGAAAGTCAGACCGCCTTTGTCCCAACAACAAAGCAGAAGAAGAAAGATGCGCGATTACTACCCACGCAGTGATCAGCGAGGTTGGATTGCAAAACACTTCTCTCTTTCACAATTGACGCTTCAACGTTTCGTCAGACACTGCAGTAAGGGAGTTAACCTCAATTTTACTAAGGGATTGATGGCATAGTGAAGAGGTAGACGCTACTTCCCGGTTCGATACGGAGGACATATCTACGGGGCGTGTAAGGAAAGACACGAGGATAACGGGGTGGCACCGCTGTCACAGTTAATAAGTAGAGCCGATGTGTGTTGTTGTACTCACGATCATCTGAACTCCCATCTCAACGCAATTTAATACAACGAAAATAATAAAGCGATCTCCAACGAGGGCATCGCCCGCAGAGAGCTTGAAAAAGAGAGATCTGTCAAGAAAGTAGTGAAGATGGAGGAAGTGAAAATGTGTGGAAGATATATAACATCATATCCTCCTGCGAGCATTGTGCCAGAGAGCAGGCCATCTGACGGTGTTGGGGCCTGGAGGGCATGCCAACTAAAGAATTTGGAGCATGAAAGACACGCTAACTGACAGCGTCGGGGATAGAAGGGAACGCCAACTGAGTTGGGACAGATAAGACACGAAACTGACAGCGTCGGGGACAGAAGGGAACGCTAACTGAGTTGGGACAGATAAGACACGAAACTGACAGCGTCGGGGACAGAAGGGAACGCTAACTGAGTTGGGACAGATAAGACACGCTAACTGACAGCGCCGGGGACAGAAGGGAACGCCAACTGAGTTGGTACATATAAGACACGCTAACTGACAGCGCCGGGGACAGAAGGGAACGCCAACTGAGTTGGGACAGATAAGACACGCTAACTGACAGCGCCGGGGACAGAAGGGAACGCCAACTGAATTGGGAAATACAAAACACGCTAACTGACAGCGTGAGAGAAACTGTTTTTCCAAACAGTTTAGAATAATAACGAAAATTTGCACATAAAAGAAAAAAAACAACAATAAATTAAAATACGTTACACACAAAATCTAGATTTACTTACACACCCACCAAAGCACATACACGTGAAATGGAAAAATGCCCCGCAGGAAAGAGGAAACATGAATTCCAAGCACTGAGAATGGCTTTCGTGGGTATTTAATCGCATCATTTACAGGGTGGTTCTGCCAAAACGGATGACATCTCTCGTCTTTCACACTTTCTCCTTATCCTCCATTTCTTGTGCAGCGAGGGGACCTTAACCCCGTCGTTGCCGAGGGGTTCACATGAAGGCTTCTGCTCCGCACGATGAGGACGCACCTACTTCCCACGGCTATTCGGAGCGAAAGAATTCTGCTATCGCAATCTCATCATTTTTCTCTTGCACACCTTCTTACTACCCAGCAGGGAGCGGGGGGGTTGGGGTATAGGAGGGGCAATACCCCCGCTACAACAAAAAACATGGAATAGCAGCATACCTTCCCGACCCCAATGCCCCAAGAGAAAAGGGCGCTCTGTCTCGGGTCATCTTTTCCACCTCTTTTAAATCTCCCACTATCTTTTTTAAGCCCATTTAGACCCAGCAAAGGGTGAAAGAGGGTGTTAAACGTTCTTAATAAAACAACTCTTCTTGCTTATCCAATTCAATGACCCCTATTTTAATGGGTTAGGTTGGATTAAACTATTTTCTTGTTTAGTAAAACTAAAAAAAACAATGGACCACTTGGTGCGGAGCAGCGTCTTTTGTTTAGTAAAGATCAAAAACTAAATTTGTGAATAAATAAAAGATCCAGAAACAAAGTTTAAGATCTAAAACTGAATAAATGATCGAGAAACATATAAAAGTTTGGGAACCAAAAAAAAGATCGATAACAAAATAAAAGTTTAACAACGAAATAAAAGATCGAGAAACATATATAAGATCGAGAACTAAATGAAAGTTTGAGAAGCAAATAAAAGATCGAGAAGGAACAAAAGATCGAGAACCAAATAAAAGTTCGAGAGCCAAATAAAAGATCGAGAACAAAATTAAAGTTTGAGAACTTAATAAATGATCGAGAACCAAATAAAAGTTCGAGAGCCAAATGAAAGATCGAGAACAAAATTAAAGTTTGAGAACTTAATAAATGATCGAGAACCAAATAAAAGTTCGCGAACCTAATACAAAATCAAGAACTAAATAAAATATTGCGAACCTAATATAAGATCGAGAACTAAATACAAAATTTTAGACCTGAATAAAAGATCTAACACCAAATTAAGTTTGAGAACCAAATAAAAGATTGAAAACCAAATAAAAGATGCAGAAACAAATAAATATAGGATCGAGGACAAAATAAAAGTTGATATTTTGAGAACCTAATGCGAAAATCTAGAAGCAAATAAAAGATCGAGAGCCAAATAAAAGTTTGATAGCCTAATAAATAACGAGAATCAAATAAAAGATAGAGAACCAAATAAATGATCGAGAACCAAATAAAAAATATAGAACAAAATAAAAGATCGAGGAGTAAATGAAAGTTTAAGAACCAAATAAAATATCGATAACTAAATAGCAAAAGTCTCGAGCAGCTTAGCCAAAATCTTAACTCAGAAAGTTCAGATGAATTCTTGCAAAATGCCTTTCTTTCGTTTACGGAACTTCACTTGGCCTTCGCCATTAACGCATCACTCACTGCTGGTTAAATTTGTCCGGTCACTTAGGTGCATTGAGGATATTAATGGTCCGGAAGCGAGATGCTAGAAGTAGTTACGTGTGGGGGAGACTTCGTGAATGAAATGTAGAAGACTGAATTGTTGACGTTTTTCAGTATTGCAATTTGATTAAAAAGGCCCTAGCGTGCGAACACTGCGGTGAAGCATGTAACGTAATGCGTGAAATAACCAAAACGTTGTTAATTTCTTAAGTATAAAGGTAGGCGGGTGGTTCGCGGAAACCAGACTATCTTACGTAAATGTATTTGGCTTAACTTTTATTTTTATAAGTGAGGAAAGGGTCTGGTAAGCAATTAAAGAAACCAAAAATTTCGAAAGAGACGCGAGGTTTGTTGCCGCGCCGTCGCCGTGGCTAAACTGGAGGAAATTTGACGCTTCTCAAATCGCCGTCAGATGGCGCTGTGGAAATAGACGAGAGGATATTCAGCAGAACAAAATTCCAATAGAGGCATCATTTAAGGCGGACACTGAGTGTTTGGTAGACTGGAGCGTGGTTCAGGGAGAGGTTAGGGGAAGTAGGTTAGTTTAGGGTGGGGGTAAGGAGAGGATTGGGGGTTGGTTAGGTTTGGAGGTAGGTTATAAGGGGAGGGTTAGGTTATGGGAGGTTGGTTAGGCTAGGTCATAATCTAGGCTATTTAGAATGTATTAGCATCAGGCCTTACCGATGCATGGCAATGTTACCACTACTAGTTGATTGTGGTTACAAATTACGGATCGATCCGAGACAATGACCCCCGAGAACATCATTCCTAATTAATGACCTCCAAGAAATTTCAATCCTAGAAGATGCCGCCCCCAAAATAGCAATTATAGTTGCTCACCTCCAAGAAACTTATTGGTATATTTAAAACTAATCGGTATATCAATTTTATTAAAGAACAAAAACATGAAAAAACAAATTAAACTAACAAAAATATTAATCCAAGGGGTAAAAGAAAGAAAAATGATGGCAGAAACTTTCAAATCTACTCAAACCGAATTGATCCTGCCATATGGTTAGGTTAGGTTAGGTTAGGTTAGGTTAGGTTATTTGGACCTAACCTAACGTAACCAATATTATCTTAATCAAATTCAATCCTAAATAGCGCTTTTACTTTATCTTATATCAATTATTACTACTTATTTTAAAATTCACTCCTAAGTAATGACCCCCAAAGAAAGATCATTTCTAGATAAGGACCCCCCAAAATGCTCAATCCTATATAATGGATATAGGAATTATCCAAATTAGTCAGAGGCCATTTTGGGAAAGGTCTCGATTAGCTTAGTTTAGGGCAATTTTCCGACGCTTTTGTTCCTAAAGTTTGGCCAAGGGCGTTCACCTCTCCAGACGCCTTCAGAGAGCTGACACTTCATTAGTAAAGTGACATAAGGTGATGTGGTCGGCATCATCTACAAACCACATAACGTCATTTAGGATTATCCATAGAATCCAAGCTTTTTTGATGACGTACCGAGAAACGAATGTTGTCTAACTGTCCGAAACCAATTGACACGCATCGGAAAATTGCCGTAGTTATGCTAAACGAGACTTTTCCAAACCAAATAAAATATAGAGAACCAAATGAAGAATTTAGAAACAAACAAAAATATAGATAACTGAAAAAAAGATTCAGAACCAAATAAAAGATCGAGAACCAAATAAATTATCACTTACAAAATAAGAGATTGAGGACAAAATAAAAGATCCAGAACCAAATAAATTATCTAGAATCAAAGAAAATATCTAAAAACACCTAAAGATCGTGAATGAAACAAAAGAGAGTGAAATAAATAAAAGATCTAGAACTAAATAAATGAGAGAGAACCAAATAAATATCGAAAAACAAATGAAAGGGTGAGAACTATATTTTAAGATCTAGAACCAAATAAACGAGAACAAATGATCGCGAACCAAATAGAATATCTAGAGGCAAATAAAAGAGATTAATAAATAAAAGACCTAGAACCAAATCAAAGATCAAGAGTCAAATAAAATATTGAGAACGAAATTCAAAATAGAAAACCAAACAAGAAATATAGAATCAAATAAAAAATCGAGAACCAAATAAAGGATCCAGAACTAAATAAAAGATCGAGATACATATTTTAAGATCGAGAACCAAATAAAGGATCCAGAACTAAATAAAAGATCGAGATACATATTTTAAGATCGAAAACCAAATCAAATACCAAGAGCTAAATAAAATATTGAGAAACAAATACAAAATTGATAAGCAAATATTAGTCTATGTCGAGAATAGAGGCTCCTTGCGGCCATATGGCCCGTCGAAACCACGAGATCAGGCTCGAGGTCAGCCCACATGAGCGATGACCGTGAGAACAGTCAGAATATCGAACTGCTTTCGAGGGATTGGAATCTCAAACGCGCGCTTCTGTCGTCCCCCAGGGTGTCATCAAGAAACCCCCGCGGGAATGCTTCTCATCCCTCAAGCGGCGTGTTGGTTCATGGAAAGATTCCCCCCTCCCTTGGCGGTGGCAGTAACGGACCTGTCTGTTCCCTATATGTTGTTGATCTCAATAGGGCATCGACACTATAGGCCTGCCTCTTACAACGAAACACATCATTCTCGATCGCGCTCCTTTTTTCTCGACTAGCGGAAGAGTAGAATTATACCGAAGGATCTGAACCCCAGTCAATTGGCTCATCCTTGGTTTCGGTACATTTTGTTTGTCACGAATACTCCCTCCAGTTAGTGTTACTACTAGAGATTAAACTCCCCGTTAAAGTCCCTCAAATAACCATCCGATCCTCCGTTTCATCTCTTAAATCCTCGAACCCAAACCAGGCTGAGACGAATCATCTGTGGCTATTCCAGCCAGTCCTCCCTGTTTGTGTTTGTACAGGGGCTCGTATCGCCTCTCGACCACCCCCCTCTCCTGCCTTCCATAGAGCCAGCTCTGAGTAGCTCTGATACATTTAGTCCTTGAATACATAGAGTATCTATTGCCATTATTTCATTTAATCTATTTATTGTGTATAACTGTGTATATATTATATTCAAGTTTATTTTTGTACCTAGTTTTTCATATGCCTCATAGTCGGAGCCTTCATTAGTTAATATCGGCCAACTGCATTCAATCTTTGGAATTTAAAATCCTTCGCACTCCTCCCCCCTCCCCCCTCACATATATCCCCCATCTCTGCCGTGACCAGAGTAATATCAAGGTCACGCGTTGACATTGAGCGGCCACGCCTATTGGGTTGAAGTGACGTATATGTCAGGGTCATTCTACGACAGTCTAGAACCAAATAAATAAACGATAACCAAAAGAAAGATCCATGACTAAATAAAAGACCTAGAACCATATTTTTTTAAGATTTAGAACCAAAGCAAGGATCGAAAAATGCAGCTGCTGCCGAAAGTTTCTGGACAACCCGGAAATTTTAGTAGATATTTTATTTGCATATCAATATGAATATAACTATGAAAAAGGAGAAGTAAATAAGTTAGATATGCCTCATAAAATTAAAAAGAATTAACAAAATAAAAAAATTGCAAAAAGAAATTTAACATCAGCAACATATAACTGATAAGCAGATGAAGGTCTGAAAATTACAGCATCGCCAATCTAATACAGGAAGCTCAGTAGTGTGTCGAGAGTCCCTTGGATGTGATTAAAGCATTTATTATTCCATGCATGCTCTCCCCTCAGGGGCGACACTGAGGGGTATGATGCTGGCTTACTCCTTGGGCCCCCGAAAGGGGCGCGGTGACTTGCCTTCCTGGCCGCCGTGCTGACGGGACTCAGCGCACTGTCCGGCCCCAGCTTAGCCTCTTCTCCTTCTTTCTGACAGCTTGTGTTTTCTACCCTACTTCCTCACTTTCCCTACAACTTTCTCTGGTTAGCCTCTAATTTCACAGGGTAGATGACGACCAGCTTCTTCTCAACCAACTATCCATGATAGGGGCTGAGAGGGGAGGGGACAACGTTCCCCCACTTCTGAGCTCCGGTCTGGGATGGTGGGTTTTTAACAACCTGCTTCATCTCCAGCCACACCTTCCTCACTTCCAATTTCTTCCTCCTTTCAATCTCTATCCATTTTACGTCATACCCAAGGTGGAGCCGTCATATCGATGGGCTGCCAGGACACTAGGCAAGAGGAGTGGCCCCAAATGGCAGCACTTGGCTCTGCCTGCCCCGTACTCACCCCTCGTAGAGCGAGGTACTGCGTGGGGGGTGATTAGCGTTTGCATCCCTTAATTAATACAGGGTCCCCATGCACAATGATGAAATAAAAAGAAATACTTGCTTACCTTCCCCTCGACCATCTTCGGAGCTGCCCTCGAGCAGCTCCACTAAAAAAATGTAGGTCCTCCTCACTTGTGCTTTCGCAGGGGACCCTTCAAGACTCTTCAGTCAGAGAGGAGGCTAACTCTTCTCCTTTGCCTACGGGTGTAGGGGACTCTCCCTCACCCCTTTCTCTGGAGGTGCCCTCGGGTGCCTTCCTCTTTCCAGTGGCAGCCTCTTTAGTTTCTAAGGGAACTGCCAAGAAAGGCAGGTGGCCCATAAACGACCGCTCTCGGTGGGAGCGGCATGATAGGGTCAACCACCTTAAGGCGAGGAAGGAAGACAGGCCCCGTCGGCCTCTTCCCTCTAAAGACCTGCGGCTCGCATATTGAGATTAAAGGGGTTGACCATATGTGACTATAAGGAGAGGACGGATCTCCTCCTCCGGCTGGTGTCCCTGGTTAAAGCCAAGACCTTCTCCATTTTGGAGAAGGATCTTGCTGAAGCCGGGCCATCTGGCCTGGGGGCTCCTGTCGGCGGAGGGAAGAAGTGGGCTCATTCCCCGCCCTACTCTCCTAAAAAGAAAAAAACTAGAGGAAGACAAAGAAGACTCGGGGCTCCTCTCCATCCACGGGGGCCGCTGCCGTTTCTTTAAGTGGCCAAACCAAGATCGGCACGTCCGGCCCCGTTGTTCCCACGTGAGGGGAGTCCCATTTAAAGACCAGAACTGCGCAGAGTGGGGCCTCGATTACCCCGGGGCCCCTCATTCAGGGGCAAACTGGCGTTTTCGAGCCTGCTGGCTTCAAGCATTTCCTCATTATTCGCTCCACTGATGGCACCATGTTGGTTAAGGGCAACATGGTCCATCAGAGGAGAGCTCTAGCTAGTGTGATTAGTAGAGAGCCGGAGGTGACCCGTTTCTTGGATGGGAGCCTTTGGGCGAATGCGTCGAATCCCTCCAAGGGGGCCATGATTAGTATCCTTCGGACATTTGATGGCACGCCTGTGAAAGGAATAGTTTATGCAAGGGATCTCGTACACTACTCCATAGAGGACAACACTTTAGAGCTGGCCGACCCTGGGGCGGTCAAGGTCGAGCCTTTGATGAGAAAAAAAGAAGGGACCTTGAGACCCCTCCCCCTGCACTCTTCGTTACGTTCGACTGTGACAAGCTCCCTAGTCAGTGCGTGTCGGTTGGCATTGGTACCGCGTGAAGGCATTCGTGCCACTGCCGCGGTGGTGCTATTACTGTCACCGCTTCGGCCATACTAATCGCTTCTGTCGACGTGCAAAGTCGTGGTTACCCAAACTCTGTGTAGTTGCTCCAAGGCCGCACACGATAAGTCCTAATCGTGTGTGAACAAATGTGTCAATTGCGGAGAGCCTTACCCCGCTTCTTTGAAGCAATGTGGCGCATATTTCCTTGAGAAAGAAATCCTAGCCGTTCAGGCTCAGGATCGTCTCTCATTTCGCGAGGCTAAGAACTTGGTCTGGCACGCCCGGCGCTGCCTGGGACGTCCTATGATTCAATGTTGAGAAAGACACCCTCTACTGCTGGCACATCCAGGCCTATGAGCACGGTCGTTTCCGCGCCTGTTCGGAACCCTTCTAAGGATTCCATCCACCCCGGGCGTTCCCCTGGTAGAGCTAGCGGCACAAAGAGTTTCCAATCTAGCCCCAGCTAAAACCAGGACTCCCCCTCTCTTTTCCTAGTGTGACCGTTTCCCGTAAGGCGAAACGGCCGCGCGCCTCCACCGAGTCATTAGACCCACAAGAGGCAACACTCCTGAAGCTGATCGTGAGGCCATCTTCCAGGATTCCAAAAGCTGCCCCCGGAAAGGAAGACAACACTAAAGGAGCTTCGGCTTCTTCGCCCACACACAGTGGCGGGCTGGGTGGCGCGGAGACGGTGAATCCACCAAAAGAAAGAACTCCGCCTCCGAAGCCCCCCTGCTCGCCTAAGGTTTCGAGGCAGAGGGAGGAAAAGACTCTCATGGCGAGCCAAACCTCCCCGGTAAGTCCTCAAAGGCGACAGCGCCTTCAACGCATTGTCTGGCCAACAGCGCCTGGAGTTCTGCCTCCGTGAAGCATACGGCCATTCCCGTGAGGGTCTTCTGCACAGTGCGGCTTCCGGGTATTCCACTCCACGTCGGATGCTCTGCTCCGACTGAGAAATGGCGTCTGCGAGGCCTTCCTTCGTAGACAGCACTACCCCACGGTTTTTTTTAGATCTGGAGAAGGCCTGTGATACCTCATGGCGATATGGTATCATGGAGATTATTCACGATGGGGGCGAGAGGACGCCTCCCAATCTTTAAACTAAATTTTTGCGAGATTGTCGATTCCACGTACGGGTGGGGGAAACCCCTTTCCTGCCCAATGGAGCAAGAAGAGGGTGTCTCGCAGGAAATTGTCCTCAGTGTCACACTCTTTGCTCTGAGCATCAATGGCATCAACTCGGTGGACGATATTTCAATCTCTTTTGGCGCGGTCCCGATGCCAACTCTGGAGCGTAGACTCTAACAGTCATTGAACCGCGTCTCCTGTTACGCCGAAGCGCAAAGGCTTCGGTTTTCATTGGCAAATACTAAGGTGGTGCAATTCTGCCGCCCTCCAGAGCTCCACCCTGATCCAGACTTGTTTCTAAATGGGGTGCGCCTAGTAGTGATGGGCTCGGACCGTTTCCTTGGTCTTGTATTTAACCGACGCTTCACCTGGGAGGCTCATATCCTTAGCGTCTTTTGCATCCGAGCTTGGGGCGACGATAGAGCTATTGCCTTACTTTTTTATCGATTCTTTATTCACTCGAAGCTCGATTGCGGATGCGAGTTTTATGTATCCGCAACCAAGCGTGTGCTGCGGAAGGTAGACTCGATCCACCACACCGGCCTTCGCCTGGTGACCGGTGCCTTGCACACTTTCCCCATTGAGAGCCTACTTGACGATGTTGGGGAGATGCCACTCACTCTGCGCCGTGCACAGTGCATTTCTCGTCTTCCTAGGTCGCCAACGGCTCTCACTGTATGCGCAGCTGATCTCGATGGTGCCTATGCCGCCGAGAGACGCAAGTCATACACTAAGCCCTTTGGCTTTAGGGCCAGGAAATTCCTTAGAGAGCTAGGCATAGCTCTTGGGCTGGTGGCGCCCCTGGTTCAGCCCAGGATGCCACCCTGGAGGGTACCACCTTTGTCCAGTTTTTGCCACGCCTCTGCTCCTAAAGCTTGTACAGCGCCTGGAGTATTGCGTTCGGCCTTTTGGAGCACACTTCGTGTAAAGCTGGAACCGTGCCAATGTATAAGGATGGCTCCAAGTCCCAAGAGGAGGTCGGCTTCCACGCCGTATCCCTCTCTGTTTGAAGTCAGCAGGGCTCTGCCAGGTGCTGCATCTGTTTTCACGGCTGAGCTGATTGCAATACATCGCTCGGTACGGGAGATTACGCGACGTGCCCGGTTCAGAGGCCGGATTGTGATTTATAGCACCCTGAGTGCTCTCGGGTCATTAAAATCTCCGCATCCCCTGGTTCGCAAAATCCATGACGCCACGATTTTGGCGAGCAGGGCGAATGTCGAGATTATCTTCTGCTGGGTTGCTGGACATGCGGGAATTGCGAGGAATGAGCGCGTCGATGAAGGCGCCCTAGAGTAAGCGAGGACTGGGCGACCAGACCAGCGTTTCACTCTTCATCACACCGACTACATGGCAGGAATATGGGCAGCTTTCCGGGCTGCTTGGCAAAGAAGATGGGAGACGGTCGAAGGGAACCTAAAGTTGCGTGCCATTGCGGCATGATTGTTCCCATGGACCTACCCCCCAATGCCGCGCCAGCTTCAGGTTGCTTTCCGTCGTCTCTGATTTAGACTCACTCGCAGAACGCATCGTCATTTGATGGAGCGCTCGTCTGTGGTTTACCTTGACGACTGCGTTGTCCCCCAGACTGTTTGGAACATTCTCGTTTAATGCTTCAGTCTGGGTGATTTATGCGCACGTTACCTGTCTCAGCCCAGTAACGGGATGAGCGGGGTCGCTACCACTTGTCCCTTGTACTCGGAAGGGGCTCGTGCGCACTGACTTGTGGACTCTACGACCTTTTGGAGGAGGCTGGCCTCCTCCACTTTATTTGAACTTTTTTCTGTTTATTTTTGTAGGTCTCATGTTCCTGCGCCAAGGGGAGGCGGGCCTACCTCCGACGCCAGAGCATGCTTCCTTCTTGCCCTTTTGCTTTTTCTCATTATTTTTTTTAGCCCTTATTCTTTTTTATCATTGTTATTTGTTAGTTACATATTGCTGTTTTTTTGTTATTTGTTTTTTAATATAGCCTAGTGGTAAGCTGTGTTGTGTACGGTGACTTATGCCCAAGTAGGCAGTCACCAGATGGGCTACTAAAAATAAAAAATATCACTCCTTGGGTTGCTCATTGTAGGCTCCTGACGGCGTCTTACGACCTATCTCAGGTCTTGCCAGTGTTTTCCCAGTGGATTCATATCCGGAGACTAAGTTCACATTCCACTACCGTGATATTGTGACACGTAACCACTGTTTGCCGTCGCAGACTTGTGACATGTAGCATTGTCTGGCTGGAAAATCTCATCCCAGGCACTTCTGGGCAGGTCTCGAGCTGAGGAGAGCATGTGCTGTTTTAAGACAGCTTGATACCTCTCTGACATCATTTTGCCATCATAAACTATGTCGCAACATACCCCTGAACTCGACATGCATCCTTATGCCATTACAGAGTGGCCAGCATGTTTACTGTTGCCACGATGCACTCTCGATTCCACTACCTTCCTGTCCTCCTGCGGAATCTAACGTTGCATGGGGTCGAGAACCACTGGAACGTGGACTCCTCGGATCATAAGACACGTCCTTACTGACGCATGGTCTAGTTGCGGTGAGCACAAGCCCAAGCCAGTCAACGTCGAAGGTTGATCAGTGGCTTCTAGCGTGCTTTACATGCGTCCAGGCCTTGTGACAGCAGTTTGCGACAGACTGTTCGGACGGATGCATTAATCTGGCCGCCCTCTGTCCATTTATTTTGCAGCTGGACTGCGGTTTTCTTACGATCACGAAGGGTCATGCGACGTAGAGAACCATCTTCACGTTGTGTAGTGACCCTGGGGCGTGCAGAACTAGGCGGGTCTTGGATGTTCCTACTACCTCGAATCCTCTTCAAAACTTCTGCAATACTAAAATATATTATGCCGAACCGCTAGGTGATTTGTCAACTGCTGAAACCCTCCACGTGCAGCTTCCGTATCAAATTTTATTTCTTCCACCAGTTTTCGCCATCATCATCATCATCATCATCATCACTCACTCTATAATTTAAGGAGGGGATATTTTTGAGTATTTGAATAAAAATTTGATCTTAGTTTGGTTATGACTTATGTATATTTTAAACTTTTATCAAGGTAATTTCTATGAATTTCTTTAGAGTTTTAAAATACAAAATGATTAAGTTCAGAAAAAATATGACAATCCAATGCTTTAGAATGTTTTAAAAGAAAATGAAGTACAATTGGTGAAGTTCAGAAATTTATTAAAAGCTTTTTTATTTTATCTTTTATAACTATATTTTAGCAACGTAATATTTTGAAATGGGGAGGAAATTTAGTTTAGAGTCCCTTTTTAAAATTATTATAATTGGCGATGTTCATAAAACTTATATAAATTTAACCATGGCTCCTTTTTTTTAGATTTCAAATTTTAATCTTAGTAGCAAAGCGCAACCTCCGCCCGTAGGGGGGAGTGGCGAAGCCATTGCCTGGTCATATTATTATCAGATCAGGTCGAATTAGAATCTCATATTAATCAAAAAATTTGAATTGTTATATCAAGTCATTTTGACTGTAGCATGCCATATTCTGATACGAGGATTTCATACATTTCAATACCATCACCATTTTAGTTATTTCAAAAAAAGTTATGAGGAAGCTTTCATTTTTATCTTGATTTCTAGATGTATTGGAGACATGGTTGCAGACCGGCACCAATATATTCATACACATTGGCAAGGAATAAGAAAATTTCAAGTGTATGAACACTTTTGGTGCGGTTGTAATTAAAACATTGAGAACCAAATAAAAAATCTGGAACCAAATACAAGTGTGAGAATCCAAAATAAAAGATTCAGAACCCTATTTTAAGATCTATAACCAAAATAAAAGATCTAGAATCAACTAAAGATGGAGTACCAAACAAAAAATCGTGAAGCAAGTCAAAAAGATATTAAACCATATAAGAGATCGAGAACCAAATACAAATTTAGAACCAAATACAAGAGTGAGAATCCAAAATAAAAAATCCAGAACCCTTTTTTTAGATCTATAACCAAAATAAAAGATCTAAAATCAACTAAAGATGGAATATCAAACAAAATATCGTATACCAAATAAAAAATATATAGAACCATATAAAAGATCGAGAACCAAATAAAAAATTTGGAACCAAATAAAAGTATGAGAATCCAAAATAAATGTCAGAACCCTATTTTAAGATCTATAACCAAAATAAAAGATTAAGAATCAACTAAAGATGGAGTACCAAACAAAAAATCGTGAACCAAATAAAAAAATATAGAATCATATAAAAGATCGAGAACCAAATAAAAAAATCTAAAACCAAATACAAGTGTGAGAATCCAAAATAAAAGATCTAGAACCCTATTTTAAGATCTATAACCAAAATAAAAGATCTAAAATCGACTAAAGATGGAGTACCAAACAAAAAATCGTGAACCAAATCAAAAAGATTTAGAACCATATAAAAAGATTAAGAACCAAATATAAAACTAAAACCTGCATTGTCATTCTGATCTTTATGCGCGTTTCATTATCCTGTCGGGGGATATCGTCCACATTGCGATGACAACTTACGTCTCGCCACGTCAAAGATTCACCTACCTGGTGCTTGGCATCTTATCGCGCTCCTTTACAAATCTCTCCCAGCACACGCCAATCCTCACTTACTCACATGTCACCCACTGCCTCACGAGGCCAACCGCCCCCTTTCTCTGCCAAGCAACCACACTTTCAAGATCTTCAGCAAACCCATCCACTTCATCAAGCACAACTACCCTTTAATATACTCTTGACAAAATTCATAATCTCCTTAATCACTATTTGAAAGTTACACACACCGCACATCACTCTTCAAGTTATGTAACCAGCTGAAGTGGTTACGAATCCATACTATCCCGGTGTGTGAAAGTTGGCTCTCCCTTAGACCATGGAGGGTTCGCTGCATGGTAGAAAACAAAGTACACGGTTCCTATTGCCCATTCCCTAACCAGGGTCAGCTCCAGGTGGCCACGCGCTTTCCAGTGATTGTCTTACTGATCTTTATTTTGTTTCATTATCTGGTCAAGGGTAGCCACGCGAATGAAAGGAAATTTGGAGTGAAAATAATAATTAAACCGGTACCTATTTGGGTGCTTTTCTATTTTCCTGTTACGCAGGAGATATTTGGGGGGGGGGGAATGGAAAAGTTACGCCTCAACCTCGGTGGAGGAGCGTTCAGCGTAAGAAGGAGCACAGGCACGAGGAAAGACAAAATAGGGGGCACTGTATGTATAAAAAGAGGGTCACTGTATTTATTAAATGGGGTTACTGTATATATAAAAAGAGTTACTGTATTTATAAAAGGGGGCCCTGTATTTATAATAGAGGGACTGTATTTATAAAACGGGGCACTTTATTTATAAAAGTACCCAGTTTAGGATTTCTATCGTCAATCTTACGCCGTATCTTCTAGCAATGTGTACTACCCCTTTCCATTTCAGATCTTTGATCATTTTTACTATATATTTAACTCGAATTTGTGTTCTTATCCATGTATTTATTTATGGTCCGTTCGGTTATTCGTAACATCTATATTTCTATAGTTCTCTGAGTTGTCCTCAGTTTCTGCATTCTTATTCATGACTAGTGTCCAAGACTCGTAAGACGCTTTGATTTAATATTTTGCGTGATGAGGATCAAGGCAGGACGATTCTGAAACCCGTAGTTAAGCTTTTCCTTCTGTTCTCCTGTCTAATTTTGTTCTTCTACTAATTTTGTTTTTCATGATCCCATCATGAGTCATTAGTTAATTTAAGTAAACGTATCTTGTATCTGGTCTAAAATCTGACCATCAGTTCTAATGGTTCGATCTTCTGCAAAACTATCGATCATTATCTTATTGGAAGAGTTAATTTCAAGGTCGAATGTAAAACTGGGTTTTGCTAATTGTTATGATTGACTGAACTTCTTTTAGATTCGAGGCAAATAACATTATGTCATCGGGATACTGAAGGAAGCTTAAATATCTCACATTAATTCTAATTTCCTTTGATTCCCATTCCAAATTTCTAAAATATCTCCTTAAAGAGTTTAAGGGAGATGGGTCTTACCTCTCTTGCACTCTTTTATATTTTTCTATTGCTTCAGCACACTCTAAGTGACGATCTTGAGTGATCGTATATGAAGGAGTTATTTCAATGGACGTTTTACTAGTTCCTTAATTCTTTATTACTCTTAGATTAAATCGAAAGATTTTCCGTTGTTTACAAATTTCATATATGGAACCATTGTGCACTATTTCGCTGCAGCAATTGTTGAATAACCTTCAGATGATCATGTTTTATAGTGCCATCTAATACCTGCCTGTTCAGGCGAAGGATTGAAGGTGAATGTTTGTGTTTATCATTTTGTTATGACCTTTGTAAGTAATATATATGTTCTTGATAAAATGGGACTCATAAGAACAAGCCATTTATTCTTAATCTTTATTTATTTCATAAAATAAACTATATACCATTCGAAAAGTTAAAGATATTAGTTTATATTTATTTAAGAAAACAAAACGGGCAATGGCTTCGCCACTTCCCCTACGGGGAGAGCTTGCGCTTTTCTGATAAGATTAAAATTTAAAATCTAAAAAAAAAGCAGCCATGGTTAAATTATAGAGTTAGTGATAGAAGAAGATATATAAAAATAAATTTTATGAACTTCACCATTTGTAATTCTTTGGGTTTTCAAAAATTCACAAAATTTCAATACTTATATTTATTTCTGAACTTCACCATTTTGTGTTTTCATATTATAAAAGAATTATTAGAAATAACTTTGGTTAAAAAAACATAAGTCATAAACAAACTAAGATGAAATTATTATTCAAATACTCAAAAAAATCCCCTTCTTAAATTATAGAGTTAGTGATGATGATGATTTATGTATATGTTTAAAGTATTGCTCATAAATTTCCCTTAACGCTTATATTTTAAAGGTGGAACCATACTAGTCTTTAAATCTGAATCTATCTTCTTTCAATTGATGTATGAGATTATATAAAATAACTTATAATTTAAGAGTTATAAGGTTGTTTTGGAGGTCACATATCACTGGAACCCTCTTAGCCATGCCATTGGAATACTCTCTTTCTCTAAACTGTATTAATATAAAGCAAGAAGCTGCCTTTTAAAGCACACTTGCGATGAAGACAACCACATCAATTTAATGAACCATTAATTATTATTATTATTATGGCTCAAAACACGTGGGTTCACGGAACTATTTATTCTGTATCAATCAATATACTTATTCAAAACGTGATTTTTTTTATTGTTTGTTTCTTCCATCTTCTCTTCTTGTGATTGATTGAGTTTCAAAGTTTCAGCTAAAACTCTTTTGCTTCGAAAGTTGAGTTTCTGTTCTTCTTGCAGACATTCTACATATATATTTTCTACTTGGCAGATAATCCAAACTATGCGCATCTCTATCGGATACTGGGTGCAGTATATGAGATCCCTACATCTCCGATACTACTGTCCATTTTATTGACACAGTACCGAGTCACTCTGCGGTCGAAATGGGCCAATGCACTTATTTCTATGACCTCACAGACGTAACACGGTTTTGGTTCGTTGTCAAATCAGGTCGTCTGTCTATACACTACGATCCCCCTACACAAATTAGCAAACAAGAATAAAAGAAAATTAAAAAGAATACAACTTAAAGCCGCATATTTATTTAAAGAGACATAAAGGAAAGAACTAAAAACAATAAGACGATTGCATTATCCTCGCAAAGAGAGCGACGAAGATTTGGAATAAGTAAAGATTAACTAAGTCAGAGAAGTAACGGTCAATAACAATCGGTACCAACACTAATTATTCCCAAGCAGCAGGATAAACCTAAGGCAATCAGAACCACCTTTATACACATGAAAGGTAAAGGAACCGGGTAAACCGCCCTCCTTAAAAAACACATTAAAAATTAACTGTGAAAAAGTAAACGTATATGAGCTAATAAAGAATAAACCCTCAAAAGATCCAATGAACAAACAGAAGAAAAAAGCATGAAGGCTAAGAAAAAAAGCATAAATAATGAAAACAAAATTAGAACATACTATGCCCTAAAAAGGGTGGCATCTACGCAAATATACATTTCGAATAAACAAGCAATTCGCAAAATAAACAAAAAAAAACAACATACACATAGATTTACATGAAACAAAAAAAAGCAAAGACAGAAAACATTCTTAGCTTGAGATAAATGACAAACCAAACCAAACCAAAGTAATTCGAGCTGAAGATAGCAGCTGGGGTTTTCCCAGCAAACTATAAAACTGCTAAATATTTATCTTTCATTACACTCCGCCAGACTATAGATTATTGGATCTACCTGGTATTAATTAATTTATTTTCTTTATGTATGTCTTTTTTTGTCACTTAGTCTCGTTCTAAGTTCAATCTAATGTCGCTTATTCATTACGTGATTGGTTGAATTTCTTGTTTTCGGCGTTCTCTCTTATAACCATCTTGCTTATATATTACAGTTTTCTGTTGTTTCCCATCATTCTCTGATATTGATGATAATTTTAAAGTGCAGGGGGATTTAAATAAATTGTTACCCTGGGCACATAAGTGGCAAATGACTTTCAACCTTGATAAGTGCAAAGTTATTAACATGGGAAAAGATAATAGAGAATTTCACTACGAAATGGATGGGCATTGGCTGAGCTCAGTAGAGGATGAGAAAGATCTAGGAGTAGTAATAGATAAGTCATTAAGGTTTTCTAAGCAGTGTATTGAAGCAAGAAATAGGGCAAATAGAGTGCTGGGTTTCATTAAGAGAAATGTCAGTTGCAAAAATAGGGAGTTATTCTTAAGCTCTATAACTCTTATGTTAGGCCACATCTAGAGTACTGTATACAGGCATGGTCCCCACATTTTAGACACGATATTAACCTTCTTGAGTCAGTGCAACGGAGGGCAACAAAGATTATTCCTTATTGAGGCACCTTGAGTATATAGATAGACTGAGGGTATTAAATATGTTCTCGTTCGAAAGGAGGTGTGTGAGAGGGGATATGATTGAGCTCTTTAAATTTTTTTCTGGGATAGATAAATTGGATGTTAGCAAGTTTTTGGAGTTAGATGATGGAAATCGGACTAGAGGTCACCACTTGAAAATTAAAAAGCAGAGGTGTAGGTTGGATTTAAGAAAATATTTTTTTACCAATAGAGTGGTAGACTTCTGGAACAAATTGCCGCGGAAAGTAGTAGGTAGTCCAAATTTAAATGTATTTAAGAGTAGGTCGGATGAGTTTATGGGAAGGGAAGGTTGTGATGGTTCCTAAGTTTTGTATATATTAATATTGTTTGTATATATCTATAGTTGCATGATTTAGTTCTTGACAAGCCTTGATCAGTGATACCCTTGTTTGTGGACGCAATCCTCTGGATGTAGTTTTCCTGGGAGTTTAGGTGCCTTAAAAAAGAGGCCATTTGACTCGGATGACCTATGATGAGCCCTTGTGGCTTTTGTCATCTGTTATATTATATTGTGGGGGACTTTGATTTTGTTTTCCCCTGGTGATAGTGCTTTTTGTGGGTGGCTTTTGACGGATGTGGATGACCTTTGATAGGCCTTTGTGGCTTTTGTCTTCCGTGAAATTATGTTATGTTATGTTATGTTAAGGCAATTGGAATAGAGTTCGATGGTACTTAGGAATTTCGTTTCATTTTCCTTGTGGGATTTTTAGAGGGCTAAATTTAGCGATTGTTAATGTCTCTTTTTTTCATGAAAAGGTTGATATAACAGTTAACAGCGTTGAATAATATACAGATTATTGTGTTAGTTAGGTGACATGGAGGAATGGAAGTCATCTGAATATTAGTAAAGAGTTGCCTGTATCATGATAATTCGCACCGGGTATGAAAAGGCTGACATAATGACTGCTGTTCAATGCTTTGTGAACACTGTAAAGGATGTGAGTAAGACGTGCTATGGACAGCTGCATCAGAGACTATGAAACAGTGGCTAGCAGAAAGAAACACAGCTGGCGTTATGAATGTGGACTGCGGCATCAGGCCGGAATTCATCCCAAAACTGCAGGACAAGGCGATAGAAGACCCGAGCAAGGGAATCCGGGATTTGGTGAGAGAGATTTATGTCTTAGTCACCATCATGAAGTTGACCCTGAATTAGGACCCTCACCACCACTGTACAAGAGGCACAAGGGACAAATTCTAACAGACATTGCCAAGGAGAACCGCTTGACGAAGGCAAAGAAGTTCCTGAAAAAGCTGAACATAACAGGTGGATTGTCCATAATCCATGCGACGTGTCACGAAGACCAAGTTACCCCAAACTGTGATGGCCTATGTGTCTGTCGGCAGTGAGGGTGACGCCATGTCGTTCACATGTTTTAACATGGTCTTAGGCTCAATTCATAAGACTATTTAAAGCTGCTAGAGATTTTTATCAAACCCTGACTGGAGAGAGTTGTTGGTGGAAGCCCATACCTGCGTAAAGAGTCAGAATGGTTGTCGGAAAATTTCTACGACTTCACCATCCTCAAATTATGGCCACGTAGGTCCCTCGATTACAATCCCATGGATTACTATGTGTGGGACGCAGTTGAAAAAGATACCAATAACTCTGCCTGCAAGTCTAAGGTCGAGCTGGTGGCCAAGATAAAGGACGGTTTCGACGATTTTCCCTGAGACACTGAGGAACGCAAGCGCCAGGTTCAGAAGCCGTAATGAATTAGTGGTGGAAACTGAGATTGGGTGCTTTGAGTAAGCTATTATTTCTCAGCCATAATTTAATTGATATTGCTGGTGTTTTTTTTCTTTTATGCGACCCGGTAAAACGCTTTGGCATATATTATGTGAACCATAGAAGGCTTAAGAAAGAAAATGTGATTTTTAGAAACGGATATAATCGAGAAATTATTTTAATTAGCTATATGAAAGTGAATAAAGAAGTTGGATTTGAACCTGTGTCCTCAAACACTCTTCACCATCAGAACCACGACACTCATGAACTGAGCCACAATCTTTAACTTCAAAAAAGGTTGATTCAAGAAGCCTTTTGAATAACGAAGTGTAGATTTTTATTTTTTTATCCAGGAAGGGGCAGGGGCTGGGGCTTTTTTTATTTATGATAATGGAAAATCACATGACACGTGATATACAATGGATGTAGTTAATAGCCCACCTTTTGGGGGGGTTGAGAATGGTGGTTCAATCGATCAGCGTCGTGGTTCTGATAGAGAAGAGCGCTTGAGGACACAGGTTCTAATACAACTTCTTTATTCACTTTTATAAAGCAGATTAAAATAGTTTCCCTATTATATCCGTTTCTAAAAATCCCATTTTCTTTCTTACGCTTTCTACGGTTCACGTAATATATTCCAAAGCGTTTTACCGGGTAGTGATACCAGTTTTCCTTTCCTTGGGCTATTAACTTCATCAATTGTATATCACGTGCTATGTGATTTTATCTTACACACACACACACACACACACACATCTTTCTCTCACACACACACTCTCCCTCTCACACACAATCTTTCCCTCTTACACACACTCGCTCCCTCTCACACACACCCTCTCCCACTCCCTCTTTCCCCTTCCTCCCGTTTTTTCCCCATTCTGACATCCTGATGGTAATAAAAGTTTAAGGGTGCACTCTAATCATTCCATGTGCGAAGGCCATTTCTACTTTTCTTTCCGGTATCTCATCATTATATTCCCATTTGAATCTGCCTTTTTTACCCAATCAACCCGATACGGGCTGAGAAGAAGCCTCATCCCACCAGAAGGATCCTTAAGGATAGGCTCTACTTTTGTGGGAAATATAAAGAATGGAGTGTTGAAGACTGTAGCAGGGTTATATTCCCTGTTGAAGTCCCTTCCGCTTATTTGGAGCTTCTGGACGATCTCTCGATAGGAGGAGAAAGGGAGGAACAGATTTATAAGTTCTGTGTCGTGTCCACGGGGAATATCAGGGCATTCTCTATGTCTGAGGCTGCTTCTCTTCTGAGGGAGCTAAAACGCTAACAACTGTGCCCAAGAACACCGCCATAAACTCAAAATGGTACCAAAACGTGCTTCATTAGTACCTTTTCTCAACAGTTTCAGTCCAATTTAATGATGATAATTGTATTTTTCCAGCATGATGGCCCACATGGCACAAAACAAAAACAATAAAAAAGTTCTTGGATGAAAATAACATCTAACCTTTGGAATCTTGGTCGGGGAATTCGCCAGATTTGAACCAAATAGAGTTTTTGTTGCGGATAATTAGACGGGCGATGGATAAACAGAAGCCATCCAATTTTGAGTAGTTGCGAGTGCTTATTGTACAAAAATGGAATAGTTTCAGTCAAGATATCCTTAATAAATCAGGTTTGGGCTCTAAACTTTTGCATATTTTCCCTTCAAATTATGATATAAACATACTAAAAACAAATTCAATGTTTAATTGGTTATATAAATTTTCTTATAGGAAATATCGTAGTCTTAAAAACTTTACCCATAACTGAATTGTTTTCAATTAGCATTTCAAAGTTTTCACCAATTCTATGACGATTTCGTTGGTAGACAGCTATTCTTCGTTCTGCCCCTGGTATTCAGGCCTCCCAGATTGTGCAGTTGAGTGTAAATTCGTCTCGGCGCTCCATGTGTACAGGCAGACACTGTTGACTTCATGCAGGGCGCTCGCCGAGGATTGACAGCAATTCATCACGATTTTTTCTTGTTTTGTAGAAAACGATGAAGTTGAACGTCGTATTTGGTTCATTTGGGAAGAGGTAGTGGAGTTTGATGAGTAAAGAAAGGACATAAAAGGTAGTGATATTCATCTTGATTTAATGCAAATGAACGACGTTTTAGCTCACGCTCATCTTCAAATGTAAGAGGCATTTAAACAATGGAGAGGTGTTGAAATAATGTTAGGATGAAACATTGAGTAAAGATATGACATGTACAATAGAGTTGACTTTGAATACTGCTGGAGAGGGAAAGTTTTTTTTCAAATGTTATTTCAAAATTATAAAACAGAAACAAAAAGTATACACAGACAGTCTCAAACTAGATTGAAACTACCTGGGCTTTATTCCTTCTAGACACTTCCATTTAGACCTAAAATCACCACTTTATTATCTTCTTCTCCCCCATTTTCTTTGATACGAGATAATTTTGCAGGCTAGTCGCTGACCATCTCTCATCCATTCTTTCTTGGTCGGGGTCAAGAAGGATGGTGGTGGTTGAACTCACTCTCTCTGAGGTCCCGTTGGCGGTGGTCGTGTGTGTGGGGTGGGGGTGGAGGGGTATTAGCATGCCTTCCTTCTTCACACCTTTTTTTATTCTACTGACCTTTATCTTTCGTTTAATTGCATATCCTTTTACACTCAGAGATGTCAGGCGACAGCGGAGGCTTGCCTGCCCTCCTGGCCCCATCACCCAGTCATTCTAAATTCCTTATTTGGCACTCAAATTATCCATACTTAGGTCACCCCTGGCTAAGGCCCCGATCTTAGCAGCCGCGATGAACCCCTGCTGCTGGACAGGAGTTCTGAGGTTTAACCATCCATAGCTCTCGAGGTTGTGTCTCAGTTATGTTTGTGTTGGGTATGTTGAAAATGGGTGTAGAACTATGGTGTATGGTGGCAGTGGGGCCAATGTGTCAGTCAGGCGGGTGCTGTGTTTGAATGTGTTTAGTTTTGGGTGGTCAAAACATCTGAGCCTTGCCATGGTGACCCGCTCGTGGCGTGGTAATGACGATGCGGATGTCGTTTGTATGATTTGCTGTTATTTATGTATGGTAAGGGTGATGGGGGTCCTGGTTTCGTAGCAGAGGGATTTCTGGGACTGTCTCGCGGTAGTATGACCTTCGAGTTTTGTCCATGTCATGTGGAGGGTGGTATGGGTATTTGCACGGAGTGACAAGAGTTGTTTGACTTTCTTGTAATATGTAGTAATTGTGTACCCGGATGTCACGATGGTGTTTTAGCGGGACAACCTGTGTTTCCTGTTGTAGGTGGTTAATCGGTGTGCTTGAGAGGCGAAGCGCTTTGTTTTTTGTTTTTCTTGTGTGTGGTGTAGGTTTTAGGTGCTCATGCTGTAGAAGCATAGACAACTGAGGGTATATTATTATATGTGTGGGTGAGGGATTCATTGGATTGGCCTAATGTGGTTTCTGTGACGATGCTCAAAGTGTGTTAATATTTGTGTGAGCTGTGTTTATCGTGTGTTAATGGAAATTTAGCCCTTTATTAAGTGCACACCAAGCACCATTTTATGACATAGGAGTAGCGTGTGTTCTAAAGTGACTAAGGGTGTTTATTGTACTCACCTTTGTAGGTTGTGAAGAGAGTAACATCGGATTATGAAGGTGAGACAGTCATTTGGTTCTGTTGCAGCCAGCTTTCAGGTCATGTGATGTAGAGTTGAAGATTGCGAGCTTCTTGACTATGGTTTGGGTGTTGTGCGAGAATTGTGATGTAGTATGCTTAGATGTAGTGTTATGTTGGGGCGCATCGGGCATTTGATAGGCAAAATGGTTGAAGAGGGTAGGGAAAAGTGTGGATTTCTGTGAGATGTATTCGTGATAGCCGGCTGAGGTTCTTGTGATCGACTTCCTAGGTATGGAGAGATTGGTAGGCGATATTTTTATAATTGGAGTTGTGTGGTGTTTGGTATTTCGTTGATGATGATGTGCCTGAGTACCATGTTGAAGGCTTTGCTGATGTTGATAGTTGGCTTTACTGTCATGAGTAGGGGTGTGAGTTAGTTGAAGACTTATTGTATGAGTTGGATAATGGTGGTAGTAAGTACAGTGGTTGTTGACTACAATGAGCGGAAACCATGCTAGCAGGCGTCTAGTGGGATATGCGTGTTTATTTTGTTTAGTACTAGACGTTCCATAAGTTAGGAGAGGGTGCAGAGAAAAGAGATAAGGCGGTATGTTGCTGAGTCTGTGGGTGGTTTGTTTGGTTTCAGGATAGATATTATAGAGTTATGGGAGGTAGAGTGATTGAAGATTGGTTTGAGAGCTTCGATGCATCTTGAACAATGGTGTTTTAGTTAAATGTTTAGTATGTTGTCAGGTCCATCTCTTTACCCTGCACACTATCTAAAACACAATGAAAATTAATCCACATATGAATAATTCAAAATATCTCCCTATCAAAAACAACATGGTATCCAAAAGGACTACTCAACCGTGACCCTATTCACTGCACTCACCTCACACAACACATACTCAACGTTTTCAACAAGGATAAATCCCCCTCACGCGCAATCCTCGATGTCATAGACATAAACAAATCCTTCGACGCATAAACAAAACACATACTCGCACAACAAATGCTGAACACCACCTCGCCAATAACGACAAAAATTTGACTAATAAATTTTACTTTTGCCAGACAAGAAGATGCGACACACAAACATGCACCTGACTTCTTTGCAATGACACCCTCCCAATTAGCCATGAGTACTATAACCCATACTTTTCCAATTATTCCCACATAACATCCAACAACCACAATCCCCAATCATCTAAACCAACACCTATGCGGGTGACATCTTAATCATTGCACAACACCCATCAGTCTGTATAACAACAATAGATAAACACACTGGAAGACTGGCTCATACAAAATCGTATGACAGCCACAGCACCCAAATTAACTATCACACTCTTTACGCCAAACTAAAAAGATTCAAACAAACACGCTAAAATCAAACTAAATCAACAACACCTGTAAGTAAAACCCCCACTCTCCTCAAAATCATACTAAACTTCAATGTGACATTTAAAACATTTGTCACCAACCTCACAAACAAAGTCATAAAAATCAACACCATTAAACCACTATCAAACATAATATTCGGATAACAGAAGAAGACACTCACCACATTATACATGCAATTCATCCGCACTACTCTCAATTTCGCAGCGCCAGTATGGCACCTAACTATCACCAAATCCCACGCAAACAAGCTCCAAACTGCTCAGAATAACTCATTCAGTCATCCCGAGATGCACTCTAAATACATCAGGACCACACCTACACGCTTAACCAAAAATACTCCCACTCAACGTTCACTTGGACATGATCGGAACTCAACACATCAGCAGAGTAGTGAACTCGTTCTACCCCAACCACCACCTAGACAAAAATGAAGCCCGAGCACATTGCTTCCAAACTTGATCCACAACCTACCCCCTACTAATAAACCACAACCTAATAAAACACATACACAGTATCCAAATATACCTGAATATTCTATGAGCAAACAATGTCCTAAATGAACCTCCGCCTAAAATAAACCAATCAGAGACTGCATTACACCGAACACAGAGTCATCCTAGCCCCTCTAAATTCAGGCCATTGACCATTACTCAAAGAATATAAACAGACAATATACCTCACCCTATCATTAACATGCAACAGATGGAACCAATACACTGAAAACATCAAACAACACATTTTCCTTGATAACCCAAACCTCAGATATGGACGCAAAACTAGACCTGATCAAAAATCAACTTTTCTTTATTTTCATATTTTTTGGTATATTTTCTTTTGCTTCTTGACCTGAAAAAGCAGTAAATCACAACTATTTTGCCCTTAGATGTTGAAAAGCATTGCCGCATGAAGATTTTAATTTTATGCTTTGAAATCGCCCAAAGTCACCACTTTCGATGAACTCCATTGTAATATAATTGAAACCTCAGCCCGAACTGTGCCAGAATAATTGTTGATGACAGGTACTCGCAATAAATTTCGTTTAGAGTATAAAGGTAAACCAGACAGTAGCAGAGCTAAAGTCTCTGAGTTACTTCTAAGTTCACTACCCAAGACATCTTTGATCAAGGCAGTGTAAGGCAGCGTACAGTTGGGGCCGGATCACTAAACTTGGACACGTGACTCTAGCTGGCTGATATTATACTTGGACAACATTATGTTGTGGCGTGCTTTTTAGGTTGATATGGCAGAAACCATCGCAGTAACTTGATTATCATAGATGACATCACATTTCATGACTTTCCTTGGAAACGTCAAAATCACACTAGTCGCAGTGCCTTGATGGTGAAAACATTCAAGACGAGTCTGTACTAGCGTCCTTGTCAGTTGAATCACCTCAGGTAATGCCATCAACATGAACAACTGACTCTTGTTCTGCTGCAGCTGTAAAATAGCATAACATGTTAAGACGGCAATTGTCAAGTACATGCTAAATATCGCAATGGAGTAAAACTTAAAACATTTTGTAACGTTCAAAGTAATTATTTTTTCCTTGTTCTCGTCTATGCTGTAGTCTTTAATTCGTCGCTGTTCGTTGAAGGAATCTTCTTTCAAAATTTTCTCGTGACCAGACATATGACCTTTCCTCTCAGTCTTTTGGTCTTCGTGGAACCTGATATCCACATCTTTCGCTTCTCTAGATAAAGTCTGTTATTTTGTATTTCCTAGATTGAATCTTGAGCTCTTACGAGTATATTGAACAGGCTGTCAATTACAGCAGAAATTTTCTTCTTTTTCATCCATGGTTACTTGATTTCGCTTTGTTTTTTAGCAGAGCACGATTTTTCTTCTTTCATATGCATGGCCTTGAATCTTTGGCTCACCCACATTTTTTGGTATATTCTGAAGCTTAAAGAAATATTAGAACGCCTGTTTGTTGGTGGGAAGCTGAGAGCTACTAATAAAAACTTAAGGGCATCCTACTAAGAATGTTTCACGCTTTACTAACGCTTTAGTTTCAACAAAAATAGTCTTTACACCAGCCAAAATGTTACGATTCACTTCATACATTTTAGCACGTGACATAATGCTTCTCGATTTACACAATCATAAGCTTTCTCTAGATCAATGTAACCAGCGTACAATTTGCATTTCTTATCCATTTACTAGAATAAATTTTAGATAGTTTTTATTAACGTCGTGCCTGTTGTTATCGTTTAGGAATGTTAGAAATAGTAATTTATACATTTTCATTTAGATTATAAAAATATTGTTCATAATCTGCTTCAGTATTCACCCTTATGTCCTCCCATGTAAATATCACATTCGGCATGTTTCACTTTAACGGATATTGCAAATATCCTGTTACACTCGTTACGATTCTCTCAACAAAGGACACAATAATAGTTTGAATGCATTAAACACTTTTGTTTATTGTGTTAACATATAAATATATGTTTAAATTGTAATAATAATCAATGTGGACGCCCTCGACGGCGAACACGCGTTCTATGCGAGACCTGAAGGCCGCACACACGTTGCGGACGAACTCCTTCCTCATGTTGGCCCTCACGCGGTTGACGGAAGACTTCAGCTCGTCGACATTGCTATGGCAGACCTTGCAAGCATTGCCCTCGACATGCGTCTACGCGCTGTAGTCGAGGTCCTTCGATCAGATGTTCATGTTCGACCCCAACCATTCTTGCACGGTCTTAGCGGTGTGGGTCGGGTCACCGTCCTGGTGAAAGATGTAGTCCGATTTCTTCGTGATCTTTCTCACCTAGGCAGGACTATCGTTGCCAGTATGTGTTTGTAATCGGCCGCGGTGAGCCTGTAACTGGCCTCGAAGCACACGGGCGGTATCTTCTCACCATTCGAAGTCACGACGACAAGTATCATCACGGAGGTTGGGTGCGTTGTCGATGACACGTAGCGGACCTCGAAAATGTCCTAGCTGAATCATACCACGCGGTCTTTTTGCTTGTTGATGACCGACCGGATCGACCGTAAAGGTTTTTTCATCAGAAAAAATGAGAATTCTATTACCATGACACTTCAAGTTGTTGAGAAGGCGCTGACAGCGCTCCCGACGTTGTTCTCGCATATGATCGGTGAGCATAGGCCTTTCCATGCACCTCACGATCTTGCCGCCCTCCGAGTTGACAGCCCTCGACACCGTGGCCAGCGAGGGGGTGTTCTTCGTTATCACAGTCATAATGAGCTTCGTAGCAGTTTTAGAGGCCTTTCTTACAGCTAAACGTTTGACGACTTGAGGTCTGCCTGAATGAGATCGATATTTGAGGTCTTCCCCGTTCTTAAGCCTCTATGCGACTCTGTGGGCGGTCGACCGGCTGACGTTGAGCCGCTTAGCGATGTTGGACTTGATGTGTCTAACCCGCATTAGATCCAAAATCTCGATTCTTTTCATTTCCATCTCAACACAACTACACACAATAGAAAGACGTTTTAATGACACGTACTGGAAATGTACAACTTTAAGTTTATTTGGTGGAACTTTTTTATCACACACGTAAACATCTCGAAGATAAAAAAAAACTGAGTGTAACAGAACTTTTAAAAAACCCTGTCTGAGTTTCATAAAAGTGTTAATGTAAGTACAGCGGAAAAATCCATCCATCGCACTATGCAGATGATGCAGTACATGAAAGAAGTTGCTGGATGTGTTTTTTTCGTTTCTGAAAATGGGACCCGCACGAACTGTCCGCGATGGCGAATCTGCAACAGCGTGTTGCTTGCTGTGAGTGATCGCGCTTCAACGATACCTTCAGGTACCATTTGGGGGCAGGATTGTTACTGGTGATGAGAAGAGGATCCTTCATCATAACGTTAAACGCCGCCGTTCGTGGATCAGTCGAAGAAGCAGAATTTCTCACCAATTGAGAGGATGACTTCACCCCAAAAAGATCATGTTGAGTCTATGATGGGATATTGAAGGAATTGTCCATTATGAACAGTTATAAAACACTTAATACTAATCTCTGATGTAATCTAATTCGTCCTTTGAAAGCCACTTTGGGCCAAAGGCGAGCCTCCTTAGTCAATAGAAGGGGTACCACCCTCCATCACGATAATGCCCGCCCTTACACAGCTCGAATGACCAAAGCTCCCTTGAAGGGGCTCGGTTCCGAAATATTGCTGCATCCTTCCTATTCTGCTTACTTTTCTCCTTCTGATTATAACTTGTTTAGGGGATTAAAGAACCATTTGGATGGTTTTAGATTGAAAACTAGTTGGATTCATATTTTGCTCAAAACCTAAATACTTCTACAAATGCGGCATTTATAAGCATGTTGACAGATGGAATGAGGTTCTACAAAGCAATGGATGTTATGTTTATGATTAAATATTTCCACAGTCATGTTTTTTTTATTTTTAATATATACTCTAAAAATTGGAATTTACTTGCATTCAACACAGCCGACGGTCGGAACCTTCCTTATTCATTCTCTATCAACCAATATATTAACATTTAGATACACACAACCAGAATGTCTCCATGTTCTTTGCCAAAAAAAAAACAACAGACTCACCTCCTATAGTTATCGTATTCTCCTATTTAACCTTATGCAACGGTACTATCGCAGTCTTCTTCAAGTCCTCGAGATCTTTTCCACTTTCATATGACTTTACAACACAACCACATAACCATACTTCCATCAATAGCAAATTTAACACCCCAGCGAATAAATCATATCTAATCTAGTTATCTTCCTATTGTCTAGACCTCTCACAGCACTGACAACATCTTGCATGATTAACTCTTTCATACTTTGCTACAGCAATCGGTCTACAATCAGAAACCTAATTATATTCGCGTTCGCCTCATCTTCCATACAAGCATTATAAAATTCGTCAAAGTACCATTACCTTCTACTTTGACACCCGCATTGCTAAGAGGTTTCCTGTCATTCTTATCCTGTATGTTCACACAGCTATTCTCTTCTTTCTCGCTTTCTTCAATAATAACTTCTTGTTCCCATCCAAATACTCATTCATTTTCTTGTCTAAATGCTCCATTTGTTGCTTTATACTCCGATTATCACTCTATTCTCTCTTCTTTTTCCACCAGGCATTTTTCTTTCAGGCGTACCATAAGCTTAAATTATGCCATCTCAAAATCTATCATCTATCATCCATTCAAAACACTTAGAGCCATCCACGGATGCCCATTCCCGATTCCATCCACCACTCGTTCCAAGTCATTCCAGAACGGCTATTTCTTAACTTTACTTCTATCATTAGAAGGTTCATAGAATACATCCACGTCAGCTTCAATCTTTCTTACTTCATCTTCACTCACATAATTCTTGAGCTGACGCATTCAGACCTAATCATTGCGTGATGCCAATTGACTACCATTTCTCTCTTACCTACATCACATATACCCCTCAAATTTCCCACCTCAACTCGGTTCACACAGTGTCGCGAATTATTAAGCATGGCTGGACGTGGTCCGCGACCGCTCCGCCAATTACCTCCATTGTCTATTATATTATATAAATTGAATTGAGAAAATTAGGAAGGAATAGAAAAATGTTCTGGTTATGAGTAATTGCACAGGACCCTCCCCATTCAGTTAGAGATGTAATGCGGGGTGGAAGGAGGCAGAAGAAGATCAATCGACCCAAGTTGGAGTAATAATAATAAAAACTTACATCCTCTCACATAGGCCCATCATCATTTATGTTACACATACATACACTACACAGATATCTGCACGCACGCTCATGCAAGTTATACACGAAGCTGTGCATAAAATCTGCTTAAAATCTGGTAGAAACAAACTAATCGATGAATGTAGTGAATGAAAACAGGTCAAGGTGATTTTTCTGAACTGATCGATAGGACGCAGTAGTCAAGCCGCCCTCAACAACTTCGTGAAGATTATGAAGCGAAGAGCGATGAAGAAAAACGTGAAGACTCCTTGTGCAGGATTGGGGTTTCGTCATGGCGTCCATGAAACTCCCTCAGTACGGCCACGCTTAAATGTCAGCAATCTCAAGGTTACACTCACACAAACCCCAATGCAGCTGTGGGGGAGGAAGAATACACTTACAGTTCTCCAGCGCGTGTCGTAAAAGGTGACTAAGCCGAGATACAGGAGCGTGACCCTCAATTACGGTGATGGAGATGGCCCGTTCCCTTCCTGTCAGGCTCTTCTAATCCGCGTTAATGTATGAGCAAGTAGATGTGAGGAATGTGAAGGGGATATGTGATGTGAGAAAGAGGGGAGTGGTGGTTAATGTCTTTAAAATAAAGAGAGTGAAAATGCTTGTTTTATGTGAGACAAACATCAAAGGGAATGAAGAGTTTATGTGGGATGAATGCGATCAGTTGTGGATTGGAGTGTTAAAGTAAATAAGGTGTGACAGTGTTTTCTTGTGAGTTGTATGATGCAATGATTGGGTATGAATGTGTGAGCTTAAGAATTATGTAGGTGAAGTTGAGATCTACAAAGGTGAAAATTTGCGTGATTGTAGTGTATAGGCCCTGTACAGATAGAAGGGAAGCTAATAAAAGAGAAATCTTGGAATGAGTTGGAAAGAGTGATAGATGGAATTGGGAATGAATATTGGGTGATGGTTTAGGGGTATGTGAATGGATAAATGGGTGACATGATGATATATGGAATAACTCGAACTTTTGGTACAATTTGAGAGAATAAAAGTGAGAGAGGAGGGTGATGGTGGTTCTGTGCAAGGATATGCATAAGTACGCATTGGTGGGCAAAGGAGAGGGGGTAAATTAAGAGTATATTGATCTGTATTTATAAAAAATATATATTGTAGGGTGTATTTACTGTTAGATATGTAAGAAGCGGGAGAATGTAATTTCCGATCACATGTTTGTGCTGTGTAAGTTTAAGGGAATGCCACATATTTTCATTAGTTGCTTTCCAAATTCTTTCGTTGAAAATTTGCATTTTTTGGTTTTGTATATCATTTAATTGCAAAATTTATGCACGTTTTTATGGTATAATTATATTTTTAGCAACATGACTAGAACAAAATGAAAATTAAGATAATGCAAAAGTGTATACATTCGTGGAAATTCTTTCTTAGATATTTAAAGTTAATTTCTGAAAAACAAACAAAACTACACCATTGATTTTTATATCATTTATTGCAAATTGTATGCAATTTTTATAGTATATATTTTGTTTTATCAACATAATTAGGACATAGTGAACATTATGATAATGCAAAATTTTATATTTTCGTGGAAATTCTCCGTAGATTTTTTAAGTTGATTTGTGAACAAAACTTAAAACTATACCATGAAATTTTAAATATTTGCTAAAAGAAAAACGGCGCCTAAGAACTAGTTTATATTTTTAGCATCATTCGAATATAGATTGAACCAAATTTCAGGGCATTCAGAACACCCAAACAATTCACCTAACATCCCCCATCCAACTGATAACAAAGCTTATAGTTTACCATGTATAAAAATATATGTTTCAGTCCGCCATTAAAACAGATTTTGATGGAACTAAAGAAAACTGATTTCAAATAACTAAATCATATTTGAATCTTTTGGTCGTGAATTGAGTTCGAATGATTAATATTTAGTAATTCTATAGCCATTTATATGATCTTATGTTTCAAGGGAGGGGGGGGGGTTCTGAAAGAACCCCCTGTATCTAAAAACAGCGCCCTAGGTTATTATGATTTTAGTAGGAATAAAAAGCCTTTTAATGAGCTTTAATTTCATATATGATAATCTAACGTAATATTTTAAATTGAAAAAATGAATGTGGTAAAATGAAAATGAAGGGAGGACAAAAGTGGAAGGTTGTTGTATCAGAGAGAAAGAGAAGAATATGCGAGAATGTTCGTGAGTATAAGAAAGTGAAAAAGACTGAAAATAGAAATAGAGCAAATGTGGAACAGAAATAAAGTGTTGGGGGATAGTGCGAGGGCTGTAATTGGATTTGCCTTCACTAGAAAGAGAAAGCAAAACGCTCAGGGGTGGAATGGCGATGTGAAACGTGCAGTGAAGAGCAAAATGAAGGTTTTCTTGTAAATCCTTAGTAGTCCAAATAAGAATATTAAGGAGATGCGGATGAAAGTTCAAAAGGAGCCGAAGAGAAAATTGAAACGAGTGATTTATAAATTAACGAAAACAGAAAATGTAGTATTTGGGCAGAAGATGAATGAGGATTTGGATGGGAACAGGAATCTTTTCTGGAAGGAATTGAGAGAGGGGAAAAAAACCGGTAGAAGAATAGCTGTAAGAACATCAAGGATAAGAATGGCAGGGTAGTACTAGTGAGCAATAAAGAGGTCAAAGGGTGATGGTGAAAGCACTTTGACGAGTTGTATATTGCAGGAATGAAAGATGATGCGAATGTGAATATTAGTCTCGTAGGTGTAAAGTTGGTGCTGTATTTGGGCGTGTAAGAGTTATGCATGCATGAGGTGGCAATTTCAGCTGTGATATTTTTATATAGTTGCTGAGATATTAGAAAGTAGGAGTGATTGTGTTATGAAATGGGTCTTCTGGCTGTGTTGGAAGGTATTTGAAAAAGGAAGAATGCCGGAAGGACTGGATGACTGACCTGTTAGTACCGTTTATAATAGTAAAGGGGAGAAATATGAGTAAAAGAAGTAAAGGGGCCAAGTCGAGTGAGTGTTGTAGTTAGTTTATATCAGGGGCGCAACCTCTTGTAAGTACATTATTAGGAAAATGTTATATGAGAAAAATAATAAATATTTTATTTAATTTCTTATAAAATTAAATAATTGTTGAGTCTTTTTAATGAGATGTTTGGGTATTTTTTGTCAGAGTTGAATATCTGGCTGGAATTTAGCCAATGATAATCGCGTATAAGCAATTATCGATAAAACCAAGCAAAATTATTTCGCAGGTGTTGCGGTGTCTGTATGTGTAGCATAAATGATGATGGATTTATGTGAGAGGAAAGACTTTTTAATAATTATTACTTCTACTTGGGTCGATTGATCTTCCTCTGCCTCCCACCACCCTGCATTACTTCCTTGACAGAGTGAGGACGATTCTGTGCAATTACTCACAACCAGAACATTTTTCTATTCCTTCCTAATTTTCTCAATTGCGGTAATGGGCGGAGCGGTCGCGGACCACGTCCAGCCATGCTTGATAATTCGCGACACTGTGTGAACCGAGTGGAAGTGGGAAATTTGAGGGGTATATGTGATGTAGGTAAGAGAGAAATGGTAGTCAATTGGCATCACGCAATGATTAGGTCTGAATGCGTCAGCTCAAGAATTATGTGAGTGAAGATGAAGTAAGAAAGATTGAAGCTGACGTGGTTGTATTCTATGGACCTTCTAATGATAGAAGTAAAGTTAAGAAATAGCCGTTCTGGAATGACTTGGAACGAGTGGTGGATGGAATTGGGAATGGGCATCCGTGGATGGCTCTAAGTGTTTTGAATGGATGATAGATGATAGATTTTGAGATGGCATAATTTAAGCTTATGGTACGCCTGAAAGCAAAATGCCGGGTGGAAAAGAAGAGAAAATAGTGTGATTATCGGAGTATAAAGCAATAAATGGAGCATTTAGACAAGAAAATGAATGAGTATTTGGATGGGAACAAGAAGTTATTATTGAAGAAAGCGAGAAAGAAGAGAATAGCTGTGTGAACATACAGGATAAGAATGGCAGGAAACCTCTTAGCAATGCGGGTGTCAAAGTAGAAGGTAATGGTACTTTGACGAATTTTATAATACTTGTATAGAAGATGAGGCGAACACGAATATAATTAGGTTTCTGATTGTAGACCGATTGCTGTAGCAAAGTATGAAAGAGTTAATCATGCAAGATGTTGTCAGTGCTGTGAGAGGTCTGGACAATAGGAAGATAACTAGATTAGATATGATTTATTCGCTGGGGTGTTAAATTTGGTATTGATGGAATTATGGTTCTGTGGTTGTGTTATAAGCCATATAAAAGTGGAAGAGGGCTCGAGGACTTGAAGAAGGCTGTGATAGAACCGTTGCATAAGGTTAAATGGGCAAAGGTGAAGGCGACATCTATAGGCGGTGAGTCTGTTGTTTTAGGCAAAGAACGTGGAAAAAGTCTAGTTGTGTTGTACATAAAGTTTAATCTATGGTTTGATATGGAATAAATAAGGTAGGTTCCCGCATGGTAGAGTGTGTGTGGATAGAGTATTTGCAGAGAGATCTAGCTAAAATAAAACAAGGAATAAGATATATAAAGTGTATGATGGCTTTTCATAGGGATGGAACAAGGTCAACAGCCCCTAAGTCGCGTGCTCTCAATTATTCTGACTTATGACCTTCAAAACTCTCAAAAACTCATTGGATATTAAAAAAGGTAACCATCCGATCGACAGACCTACCGGACCGACATAGTAAAATGTAGAATCGTGTGCACGCGACTAAAAATGTTACGATCCTATAGATATGGAAGCATTGTGTCGGATTCTAATAACATGGAATGAGTGTAAAAGATAGAATTGTGTGAACAGTATTTATGTTAGATGTAAAACATGCGTTCGGAGCGAAGGTTTGACATAGGTAAGGCGGGGAGTGGTGGCGTTAATTTAAGGTTGTGTGCTGCCGCTATGACTGTTCATTATCTTTATGCATGGAATGATGATAGAAGTAATAATGTGAATGAGGAAAAGAGTGTAAGATTGAAGAGGAATGGTTAGGGATGGGTTCTATGTTGTCAATGCTGTTGTCCTGGTGTTATTGGCTGAAAGTGAGATGAATTTGTAAATGTTGACCGTAGCTGTTTAAATGGTGTGTGTGTGTGTGTGTATGTGTGTGTGAAGTGGGAGAGCTAAAAGTAAATGCTGAAAGAAATTATGTAATGGTATTTAAAGTGTAGATGGGGTAGAGTGTAATATTAAAGTTTAGATTGTCACCCTTGAACTAGTACATATTCTTAAGTATTTAGAATTCATTATGAATGATGAAGCAGATTGCAACCACATGGTTTTAAATGGTAGGAAAGTCTCAGAGTCGATCAGACTACTTGTAAATGCTAAGGGTTTGAGTGTGGAATGTGCCAGAAAGCTTATATGAGAGTATGTTGTTTCACCGTTGGAGATCGACAGAATATGTCATGAAAACAGTGTCCCAAATTTTACGGATATATCTTAAAAAATATAAACACTGTTTTATTTTTGCCTGATAGAGTCAGCACGCGAAAAAATACAATCCCTACCCTCTTTCCTCTTGACCCATATATTTGTCTAGCTTTCCTTGGAATGATGTGAAACTAGAGCTATTTACAAGATCCGCAGAGAATGCATTCCAAGATTCCACAACTCTATTCCTGAAATAATATTTCCTAATGTCCAGCTTGCATCTAGATTTTTTTATTTCCACTGTCCACTCGAAAAACTTCCCTATTTCTAATTTTTAAATATCCCTAAACAATTTAAAAAGCTGGATCTTATCACCTCTTAAGGACCCCCTTTCAAATGAAGAGATGTTAACTGCTCTCAACTTATCCAACTGTCCCTTTGTCCTATCCTCAGCTTCCACCTCGAAAAACTTGCCTATTTCTAATTTTTCAATATCCATAAACATTTAAAAAAGCTGGATCATATCACCTCTTAAGGATCCCCTTTCAAATGAAGAGATGTTAACTGCTCTCAACTTATCCATAAAATCAAGATGTGTTATGAAGGTATAAATTCTTTTCTTCTTCTCTGTACTGTCCCCAAAATGTTTATATACTCATTGCAATGTGGGGATAATGTATGAATACATTATTCAAGGTGTGTTCTAACACATGCAAGTGATATAACTTGAGAATAACTACATCACTTCAATAAGTAACATTTCTATTAATAGTTGCCTTATTTCTATACCAATGACCGATCGATTGCTACTCCTAAATCTCTCTCATCTTCAGAGGAGTCAAACAAACAACTTTCCATTTCATAACAATTCCCTATTATGGTTGCCCATGAGAACAAGGTTTTGCATTGTCGGAGGTTGAATGTCATCTGCCATTTGTGTGCCCATGCAATTAGTCTATTTAAATCATTTTGACCCGTGAAATACCCATAAATTCCCCTTACACTTGCTTTTAACTTAGTGTTATCAGCAAATACCTGAAGTACCCCATTAATAACATCCAGCCATTCTGATTTCCCTCCATATATTACCGCCCTCTGCTTTCTATTCTTCAGCCACTCTGCCACCCAATTTAAAACATTCACAGAAACTCCATTCATTCTCATTTTATGTATGAGAGGCCTTATCAAAAGACTTATAAAATATATTTCATTACCTTTATCCAGTTTTCCTGCGACATCATCAAGAAATTCCAGCAGATTTGTCAGGCATGATTTAATTGAATTTAATCCCAGCTGATGATCACTCAACAAGCTATTACTCACTAAATAATCTGTTATCCCTTTATTAATCACATCAAGTAATTTAACTACTATTGAGGTTATATTTACTGGCTACTAGTTATTAGAATCATTCTTCCTTCTAATTTTTTTTTTAAGATTGGAACTATATTAACTCTTTTTACAGTCATCTGGTACCTCCCCAAATCAAAGGGTTCTAACAAATATCTTCTCAAGAGGAAGTGAAACATTTACCGATCTCTCCTTGAGAATCTTGGAATAAATATTATCAGAGCCTATAGCTTTATTAACATCTAATCCATTTATAAGTACCTTTATATGACTCTTTCCTCTATCAAAAAGCATATTCGGGATCTTTTGGGTTTGCGTACGGTCTTCGATCTTTTTGTAAATCGATTAATAATGCATTTTCTTATACTAATTCCAAATGTGTATTTCCTTTTTTGGAGAAATTATTAGTTTTAGTTAAGCTTGGTTGAGTTAGATAATTATTAAATTAAATTAATTTTGATTATTCAATTAAAATAAATAAAATTTACATAGTTACAGGGAACTAGCAAGAACTACTTAGTCCACTCAAATGCCAGTCCCATTCTATACTAATATGCTAGTAGTTGTCTTCTGGACATTGTCGTTAAGATGCTTACTCATTTGATTTTTAATACACAACTCGGCTCCGTATTTAAACAATATCATTATTCGAAAAATAAATGTCAATTTTGTTTTTAAAACTATTCACACTACTAGCATTCCCTACCTCCGCGGGGTGGGGGGTGTTCTATTTATCGATGATTTTAAAGGTGAATTCTTTTATAGCTGTGTTCGTTTGAAGCCTCCGTCTTTTCGGTTTAAAACCGTCGTTACCTGTGATACCATCTATGGTTGTACTTAAGAAAAAAATTCAGAATTTACCTTTTCAAATTTATTTAGAATTTTGAATACTTTGCTAAGTTCGCCTCGCAATCGCCTAGTTTCGAGAGTCGGGAGTTTTAATATATTTAATTTTTCAATATACGACTTATTTCTAATCGAAGGAATTAGTTTAGTTGCCCGTCGTTGAATTCTTTCCATTTTATTTAGGTTTACATGTGTAAAAGGGAACCACAATTGTATCGCGTATTCCAGGTGTGGTCTTACTAAAATTTTATATAGAGGTATGATTATATCTTGGTGTTTGTATTGAAAACTTCTCGCAATAAATCCAAGCATTTGTTTCGCCTTCTTACACGCTTCGTCACACCATTCGTTAAACTTAAAATCCTTTGAAATCCGCACCCCTAGTTCTTTTTCTTTCTCCACGGAAATAAGATTTTTATCACCCATTTCATAGTCAAAACTTGGGTTATTTCGACCTACGTACACTTCTCTAAATTGAATTTCATGTTCCATTTATTAGACCATTCGAAGATTTTATCTCGATTCCACTGAATTAATTTGCTCTCCTTTTCATTTAAAATTTTACCCCCCATTTTTGTGTTGTCCGCAAATTTGGATAATCTACCAAGTAGGCCAGTGTCCAAGTTTCCGAAGGTCACCCTCATTGGTGACACGCAAACACGGGATCTGCAGCCGCTGCTAGCGGCCCGCCTTCGTTCTAGCGTGAAGGTAAGCTGCCTGTCAGGACGGGTAACCACAACATCAGAATAGAGGCAGAGAAAGCTCAGATTTCTGAGAATTCAGTTGTTGCTCTGATGGTGAGCGGCAACGACCTCTACCTCAGAGGGGGTAAGGTTGGCCTCAGTGGTAAGACCATCCAAACGGTGATGGGAGCTGTGGATGACATAGGGCTTAAAACCCGCAAACGTGTGGTGGTTGGGATGCTTCCGAGAAGAGGTCCATGCCGAGCCGCTCACGAAAGAAACGTCGCAGTGAACAGAAGGTTGGCGGATCTCTGCACGGCAAAAGGAGTCTTCTTCGTGGACCCCTATCGTACCTTTATCGGTAGAGACGACCTCTACCAAAGGGACGGGGTACATGTCTCCTTTAAAGGGAAGGACTTTCTCGCCAACCTAATTCAAGATGTCGTAGAACGCACCAAAAGGAGCGTTTGAAACAGAGCGAAAGCGGACGTGCGCCAGCATGCCCGTATCACTCCTGGAACGACCTTTTCGGAGGTCGTCAAAAAGGGTGTGACCCCGAATACAGAGAAGCCGGGAAACGGAAGAGCGTAGGGAGTCCTACACTAGGGGACTCCCTCAAAGTTCTTCTGTTCAATGCGAGGTCAATCAGGAATAAGTTTCCTGAGCTCCGTGGCCTCGTAGTAACAGAGTAACCTGAGATGGTGGCCATAACGGAGTCGTGGATAAAAACCTCAAGCCGAGATTTTGAAGGTGAATTCACGATTCCCGGTTACCAGCTCTTCCTGAAAGATAGGCTAGACAGAGAGGGTGGCGGTGTGATGTTGTATGTCAAGGATACTCTCAACTCGACGGATTGCAACATCGTATCCGACCATGAACTACTAGGTGTTGACCTAGAGATAGGTCCTGCCAAATACAGGACCCTGGTGCTTTATAGACCTCCTGCCCAACTCGTTGAAAAGGACAGAGATCTGTACCAGCTACTAGGAGAACTTGTCGAAGACAGAGTGTGTATCGTCATGGGGGATTTCAACACACAAGTTGACTGGGAAACCAGAGAACCCTGTGGCGAGAACGCACTACTCCTGGATTTCGCGAACAACGAGTTCCTCACTCAATGGGTGAGAGAGCCAACGAGAGGAAACAATATCCTCGACTTGGTTTTCACCTCTGAGGATGACATCGTTGAGGACCTCTCTGTTACCGAAGAGCTCGGTGACAGTGACCACCGACTAATTAGATTTGTAGTCAAAGTCCCCAAGGCAGAGCCTGCAAAGGGTAAATCAAGGAAACTCGATTTGAGAACGCAGACTTTGCAGGTCTACGCGCGGGACTGACTGACGCGAGGCTAGAAGAGTGCAAGGCTGTTGAAGACTCTTGGAACAGTTTCAAAACCTTATTCATGAGTCTTCAATCGCGTTTCATCCCTCTGAAATGCCCCCGTCGGTCCTCTGTTTAACCAAAGTGGTTTAATCGAGAAATCGGGCAACTGCTTAGGGAGAAGAGAAATGTGTACCGGCAATCGAAGATCTCGGGTGACTTTGACGAATACCGGAGGCTAGCCAGGAGAGTGAAATCCAGCATAAGGGCGGCTAAGCGGTCTGAGGAACTCCGAGTGGCGAGACTCTGTAAAGAGAATCCCAAGGAGTTTTTTAGATATGTGAACAGCCGTAAACCAATCCGTCGAACGATTGGCCCTTTGAGAAATGAGGAGGGGACATTAAAGCATTCAGATGCAGAAAATGCTAACCTCCTCAACGACTACTTCTCTTCAGTGTTTACTGAAGAGTGTGGTCCCATTCCCCAGCCGACGGATTCCTAATCTGGGGAAAAGCTGGAGGCAATGGACTTCACCGAAGGAGAAATAAAGAAAAAGATCGCTGACTTAAAGACGAATAAGTCCCCTGGACCGGACGGGTTTCTACCCAAGGTGTTGAAGGAAGTGTGCGATGAAGTATCACGACATCTGTGCGCTATCTTTAACATGTCAATCCGGACCCGATGCGTACCTAGAGACTGGCGTGAGGCGGAGGTGACTCCGATCTTCAAGAAAGGAGACCCCAGCCATCCGTCAAACTACCGACCTATCAGTCTGAATTCGATAGTCGGTAAACTCATGGAAAGCATCATGGTGGACAAAATGACGTCGTATTTAGAGTCAAACCTGCTACTGAGGAGTTCCCAGCACGGCCTCGGAAGGCAACGGTCATGCCTAAAGAACCTTGTGGAATTCTTCCACTTCGTGTTCAGTGAGCACGATCGATACAAAGCGGTGGATGTGGTCTACCTAAACTTTCAGAAAACCTTTGATAAGGTACCACACCGCCGCCTTCTCCGGAAAGTGCGAGCGCTGGGCATAGACGGAAAGGTAGCCGGCTGGATCGAGAACTGGCTAAGTGGCAGACGGCAACAAGTGGTGGTGAATGGACAGTCTTCTGAGTGGGTGCCCGTTACTAGCGGGGTGCCTTAAGGTTCTGTCCTGGGACCACTACTATTTATCATCTACGTCAACGACATGGACGGTGACATGGTTGCCAAGATTTCCAAATTTGCCGACGATAACAAGCTTGGTATGAACGTTGCAAAGGATGGAAATACTGCCCGCCTGCAGGAAGATCTTGGGAAGATTGGGGAGTGGTCGGACACGTGGCAAATGCCTTTTAATGTGGGGAAATGCAAAGTGATGCATATCGGCCACAGAAACCCCCAATCTCGGTATATCCTTAAGGGCACTGCTATTGAATCCACCGACACTGAGAAGGACTTGGGTGTAACAATCACTAGTGACCTCAAGTTCTCGAAACAGTGCATTGAGGCGGAGAAAAAGGCCCAAAGGATGCTAGGCTATATTAAGCGCCAGTTTGGCTATCGGAACCAGGAGATTGTACTGGGCCTGTACAACTCACTTGTCCGACCGCACCTGGAGTATGCCGTACAATTTTGGAGTCCTTCATTGCGAAAGGACATCGCGAGATTGGAACGCGTACAAGCCAGGGCAACCAAGCTGATTCCCTCTATCCGACATAAAAGTTATGAGGATAGACTAAGGGAATTAGATCTGTTCTCGCTGGAAACCCGTAGACTGCGTGGTCAGCTCATCCAAGTTTTCAAAATACTCCGAGGGTTCGACAATGTTGACTACCGGGATATTTTCACACTGAGTGAGAACAGAACGCGCAATCACGGCTTTAAACTTGAACTGAAGCGTTACAACCGCAATCTGTGTGGAAATTTTTTCACGTACAGTATCTACGGTAAGTGGAACGCACTTCCAGTGGAAGTTGTCAACAGTGAATCTGTTGACCAGTTCAAGTCAAGACTAGACAAAGTCTTGAAAAGTGGCCGTTTAGGGACGCAAAACAATTGAGCAGCCATGTGCCTGCTCGATTGCTAGTCCAAAGGTACCCTCTTTGAATGGACCGTAAGGTCTCCTAGGGTACCTTCTTTCCTCGTTGTTACTCCTTGTTGTAACAATGGTCCCAACACAGAGCCCTAGGTCACGCCACTAGTTACATTTTCCTCTCCTAAAATTTACTGTTTAATACTGCGCTCTGCTTACGATTA
This sequence comes from Ceratothoa steindachneri, assembly GCA_963969495.1. NCBI lineage: Eukaryota > Metazoa > Arthropoda > Malacostraca > Isopoda > Cymothoidae > Ceratothoa > Ceratothoa steindachneri. The sequence continues at coordinate 33,242,368 of OZ018322.1, forward strand.
CTTACTTAGCCACGACTCTGTCAATTGTAGAAGGTTTCCCCTAGTTCCATGAGCAAAATGTTTAGTTAGTAATCGCTTATGAGGAACGGTGTCGAATGCCTTAGTGAAGTCTAAGGTATATATATATATATATATATATATATATATATATATATATATATATATATATATATATATCGGAGATGTGAAAGGGAATGCTGTCTAAGAATCTGCTTGTAGATTACAGTATTGACAGTGCCTTGTAGCCGAATAAGTGGAGCAGGACCAGCAGCAGAGATTACTCCCTATACCATATTTCACTGTCTTGTTCACAAATGCACGAGATAATCTTTCGCCACATCTTCGTCGTACGTACATCCCTCAACCGGAACCAATCACATTAACCTTCGATTCATCGCTAAAATGAACCTACGCCCACTGTTCTTCTGTGTAAACGACTTGATCGTGAGCGTTACGAAGCCGGGGTCTTTGATTCTTCTTGGAGATCAGAAGTTTCTTTGCCGGTGCCCGATTAAGCAACGCAGAACCTCGTAACCTTCGGGGAACTGTTTTGCGCAATACGTTGACATCGGAAGTGGAGCTGATCTCCCGGAATATCTCACCAGCACTCTTAAACCTATCATTCAGTGACATTCTAACCACAATACGATCCTGTCTTGGTGACATTTTACGAGGTTTACCGGATTTGGATTTAGCATCTGTCGATCCTGATGACTTCAAACTAGCAACAATTCGTTGCAAAATACTTCTAGACCTTCCTACAATAGTTACTATCACAGAATTTGACTGGCCCTCTTTGTGAAGGCACACAATCCTTTGTTTTTCTTCATATGACACCTGTCTTCTCTCAAAAGCCACCATTGTAGGGGAATCGTCACTTTCCCTCCCCCTCCCCCCGTTCACTCTTGGTGCAGTCCCAAGGCGGTTACCGCAAAGACATCCGGCCCAGGCATCGGCGAGTCAAACGCGTAACCGCAGCGTGGCACAACTCGGTGCCATGAAAGACCCTGAAGGTCCAAATATAAGATCTCCCCCAGGAGAGTGAGATCCAGTTTCACGTCAAATAAGAAATTGGAGACGTGTTTCTCCCAATCTCGAATGCTAACGAGGAGCCGGTGTTTGAATTCGTGGGAAAAACCGTTTGGAAAAAGAACTCTCCTGGGGCCGTCCTCAAGCCCCTCCCCCCCTTACCACTCCCCCAGTGGGGGAGTTCCTCATAAATGAGGAACTCTGAGGAAAATCAAGGTAGTATACGTCAGTCTCTAGGTGACGAAGTCTACGGATCAAACTGAACTACCGAGACTGGAGAGGTAGTGTACTTGGCTCGCCAGACCAAGAAGTACCCTGCAAGAGAGGCAGGGCTACCTACCTTAAGGGGCTAAGAAGAAGCTCATCCTCGAGCTAGTCCCAGGTTATCAAACCAAACGATAAGTTAACTTTGTTAAGTTCAACTTACTCTCGCCAGAGAGACTCCTCATATCCTGGTGCACCTTAAACACCAGGGGTATTCCTCGTCCTTGAGGAATTAAGAAAAGAAGAAGGAAAAGGCTCCCCCTCGAGCCTGTTACTCGTTGGCCACACCAAACTCCTAAGTTAACTTGATGAGGAACCAAGTTCAACTTATTCTCGTCAGAGAAATCCCCCTCCGTTATACTCGCCCTTGAAGAAGACTGGAACTAAGAAGACGCTTATCCTCGAGCTAGTTCCCGGTTATCAAACCGAACTTTAGGGTAACTTATTCTCGCCAGAGAAACCCCCCTCCGTTATCCTCGCCCTTGAAGAAGACCCTCCCCGAGTTCAGTCCTCGTCCATGAGGAAATAGGTAACGAAGGAGAAAAGCTCCTCCTCGAGCTCGTTACTCGGTTGTCACACCGCACTCCAAGTTAACTTGATTTAAGAACCAAGTTCGACTCACTCTCGCCAGAGAGGCCACGACTGCCTAAGTGTTGCATAAAGCACCGTATTTGTTCTCGTCCTTGAAGAACCCTCTCCCCCTCCACGGAAGAACGTGTGGACCCCTCAGCTGCTATCCTCGCCAAAACGACCGTGTAATTTCGCCCATCTACATCTGGACAGATGGCACACGTCGTAAGTAAAGAACATTTCTAAGGTCTTTAAACTCCAGATGAGTCCGTAAGCCTAATTCTTATATTATTGTTGTGTGTATAGAAATTAACCAATTTTTGTGGGTAAACTAATTTAATTAATTCTTGTTTAGGATAATATTCAGAGTATTGCTGTAATTAATGTTTAGATGTTGTGTATTCAATGGTTAAAGTTAAAATATAAGTTTATTTTGGGATTATTTTGCGTTTTTCTTATATATCCTTACGTGGTTCGGAACGGCTCTGTTCGTTAAGATATTCAGATATCAAAATATATTAGACACTCTTAGCACTCTTAGAAAAGAACAAAAAGGGGGGAAATTCTACGACAACCATATTGACAGTTGAATGTTCCAATAATGTAGTTCATTTTTTCCAAGTGACGCTTAACTTTTGGCCGCTGCAATTTTGAAGATAGTTTGTTTATTTCCTCATAACTTACGAAATTTTTATTCCATTCACTTGAAATTTTCACGAAATATAGATATTAGATATATCTAAATATGTTTGTTAAACTAAATGTCTGTTTTGTTAAACTTCTTTAAAAAAATATTTAAATACACTTGTTCTTACTGACCCTTATATTATGACCGCTAGTGATCCAAATGATCGATCACCCTATCGCGACTGACGGATTCCATTGTTTACCTACGATGGATGTTAAACCTGTGGGTCGATAATTGGTCGGAAGTTCTCTTTTTTCCCTTCTCAAAAATAGGAGTTATATTCTCTAGCTTAAAATCTAATGGCACGACATCTTCAAAAGATTTGTTAAAAAATTAGCCTATGGTCCCACTAACACGTTTCGAAATTCTTTAAAATGCACCGGATAGATTAAATCAGGACGCGGAGATTTACTGAATTTTAACTTACTGATATAAAAATCTATTTGTTCGAAGAATTCGATATCGGTTAAAAGGTTTTGCGCGTTAAAGTTTATCACGTCGTTCGTTCGTGGTATATTATGTTCGTCTTAGTTTATAAATACCGATGCAAACAAGTTATTCAATGTATTGGCCACCTTTTCTGTATCCGAAACTAATTCGTATTGTCATTTTTTATTGAGCCTATTGTTTCCTTTAATGGGTTTCTATTGGAGACATAATCGAAAAACTTCTTAGGGTTGATTACTTTCTTTGCCAAGTTGAGTTTTATATTTTCTTTTAGCGTTTCGTATTTCCTTCTGACATTCCTTTCGTTGGGCTACGTAAATTTGATTATTTACTTCGGATGGGTTATGCTTATGACGCTTGCTTGCTAATTAAAATAATAACCTCTTCCGGTTACAATTAGGAGTGATACACTATGGTATCTCAAAAAGTTGTGGTTTTCATAAATCTAAGAGTGTATTCGCAAACACAATATAATGCGTGTAGAGTTCTTCTGCACCAAAAAGTATTTGATGGGATCTGCCAAGAAACTCCAGGTTTTTCCCCGCCCTGTTCCATCTCGAGATCGCCAAAATACTTTAAAAGTATTTATTAAGGCTTACATTCCACACGTTTCTAAAATAATATGTGACATATGGAAGGCGTACGACCATATTACAGTTATTCTTGTGTATAATTTCTAACATGAAACCGTCACTCATGGTCTTGAGTTGGTTTCAGAACGACATCATAGTTGACAAATTGAATGTACCTAAATTAACCTAAAATATCCAAACAGACGCCGCTGCGGGACGCACCGCTCCAGGTTAGATTCGAATTTGTGTGAATTTGTATGGCGTAGAAAATACGAAATTACATAATTATTTAAAATTTTTGTACTGCATTTCGAAATGCAAGCGTTAAACGATATGATTAACTTATCTGTAATATTATTTTGAAATAAATGTTATAAATATTATTTGTACCATAATAGGATACCCTAACTACAGTTTAAAACTAATCATTTTTTCAACTTAAGAAATACGTATTTGAAATCAAGGTAAGAAACTGCATTAGTGGTGAAATTTACACAAAATTGGAGAACGTGCATCCAACCCAAAATATTTCATTTTCGTGTGATATACGAGGGGAGGTCAATAGGTTTTGCGAATCGGTAGGGCAAAACAGAGAAAGGGGGATGGCTGTTTGTGGGGGGTGTTAGGACAAGTTATGACAAGTCAGGACCTGCCGCCGCACGCTCCTGCCTCGTCTATTTAAGAAGCAGTAGCCGATCGCAGATCGTCAGTCACAAATTTTTCAACAATGGAGAAGGTTGAGCACCGCGCACTGATCAAATTTTTGACCAAGGAAGGCAAGAATGCAAAAGAGATCCATGAAGGCATGGCTGCAGTGTACACCGACACCGCCCCTTCCTATGGTTGTGATCCCTTGAAGATGACCCCCGTCCAGGACGCCCGTCAGACGTGACCAACGAGGACAATGGGACCCGTGTGGAGAGGATGAGCCTCGAAAATCGACGAGTGAAGGTCGAAGAAATCGAGCAACAACTTGGGATATCACATGGCAGTGTTATGAACATCATCCACGACAATTTGGCCATGACCAAGGTCTCTTCCCGTTGGGTCCCTAGAAACCTCACGCCACATGATCGACTTCAACGTCGTCAAAGTCCACAAGGCCAGAGTTGCATAAGATGCCCTGCGCGAGTGCGGATTCGAGGAGTTCAACCATCCCCCCTTCAGTCTAGATCTGGCCCCTAGCGACTACTTTTTATTCCGCCAGCTCAAGGCTGCACTGCGTGGACGCCGGTTGTGGGACGATGAATATGTCAAGCTCGCCGTCCAGGAGTGGATTGTACAGCAGTCGGGAGATTTCTGGTTGTCGGGAATTCGAAGCCTCAGGGACAAGTGGCGCAAGTGCATTGAAGTCAAGGGTAGTTATATTGAAAAATAATAAAACACTTTTCTTCATATCTCGTTTCCTTATATCCGCATTGCAAAACTTATTGACTGCTCCTCATATCATTAAAAGAATTAAAGTCAACCTGATTTTCTCAAAGAAACACTTATATAAAATGCTCATTGAGCACCTCAACAATTTCCCTCATTCTTTTCTTTAACGTTCTCCTCAAATTTAAGAGGCACTATCTTAATTCGATGCGCCATATTTTTTTATTTTATAATAATGCAAAAAACTTCATTTGATCCTTATTACAATTCTATGCTAACCTAAATTCAGACAATATTTTACTCTTTGTTTTTATCTTGTTTAAATAATTTCTAACTTCTCTAGAGCTATCTAGGTTAGGCACATTTTCTCCCTGTAATTATTTTTAACGCCCCTTCTAATTCCTGATTAAGATAGCAATATCCTTATCCGCAAAAGGATACTTTCGTTTTTTTCCTAAGCAACTTGTCTGGGATACATTGATCGAGTACCACAATATATAATACTTGCTTAGAACTATCCCACATCTCCTAAGAATCCCGATCTCGGAACGACTCGTCCCAGTCAATTTGTGCGAATAAGCGACGGAATCTATCATAATTCCCTTAACCTAACCTAACCTAACCTAATCTTAACCTTAACCTAACCTAACCTACTCCCTAAGACTTCCCCAGCTAAGAGTACCCTAACTAAAAGAATGAGGAACGACGGGATAAAAGTTGTTTATGGCGTGGATGAGGGTATGAAAGCGGTCTGGACTGTCCTGAGGTGGTCTGGGCATGGAAGGAGAATGGATGGAATTCACTTGTGAAGAGGAGATGCGAGAGTGAGTTACAGAGTGTGTGTGAGAAGGGTCGGAAGGTGGCGTTGATTATGAGAATGGATGTCTGAGATAGAAAGTGGAGACCTATGGGAAAGTGGGTGAGTTTGTGTAAGGAGGGGTATATGAGTGGGCGGGTTTGGGTTATGCTACCCAGTGGTGAACTCTGGCAATATATATTGCCATTCGGCCTGGGCAAAGTGATGGGTTGTGGCGTGCTTGATAGGATTAAAGAGGTTTGGAGGGGGTTAGGGGGTTTTAGTGGCGTTTTGCGCACCAATCCCCCATTAACGTTTGAAGAATTAGTATTATTTTTATTAGTGAATAATACATAGAATCATGCCTCTCTTTATTATCTTGTAACAAACCTATTACTCAACCGCTCCCACTAAAGAACCTTTTGTGCATTGCACACCCTTAACTCCTCTACATTTTCATAAGAACACCCTCACCTCTGTTATATAAACAGAAGAAGATCCTTACCTCCGCCAAATCTTTAGAAGAATACCCTTACCTCCACATGCTCAGAAGAACACCCTTACTTCCTCTACATCTTCAGAAGAACACTTTTTCCTCCTTCCCATCTTCAGAAGAACATCCATACCTCTTCCACATCAGAAGAACACCCTTACTTCCTCTTCATCTTCATACGAACACCTTTCCCTCCTTCCCATCTTCAGAAGAACATCTATACCTCTTGCACATCTTCAGAACAACACCCTTATATCAACATGCTCAGAAGAACACCCTTACCTCCTCTACATCTTCATAAGGCCACCTTTCGCTCCTCTTCATCTGTAGAAGAACATCCACACCTCTTCCACATCTTCAAAGGAACAGCCTTACGTCCTCCACGTGCTCGGAAGAACACCCTTATCTCCACCACATCTTCAAAAGAACACCCTTACCCCCCGTCCGTGAAATGAGTTTCATTTCCCCCTCCACATTTAAGGGGAAGTTAAACACTAAAAGAGGGCAATAAAAACATCTTTTACTCATCTATGAATCATAAGGGATGACATAATTGTTTTTTATTCCCTTCTTTATCCGTTTTTAATTAAATCCTTTTGTAATTGGTTTTGGAATAATTAATCTTTCCATTCATAGAAGATAAAACTGAAGAGCAAATTTTTTTTTTAAATGGGAGGAAGAGAGGTATAACAATGGGTTGCTTCTTCGACCTACAAAGGGCCCATTTCCCCCTTGTGGACGCTACTCATCCATGCCGAGAAAGTGCCAGCATCAAATAGACCAATGTAACAGCACTAAAAAGAACTGTATCAATTGAATTAATAGTGTGGGAGCAATAGTGTTTGATAGAATAGTTAATTGAAATGGTTCTTTGTTTAGGTTAGTTAGACTGGTTGATTCGATGCTGCCGCTTGCTTGGCGTGCATGAGGAACGTCCCCGAGTCATATCCGATGACGAGAAGGCAAACCATTGCTATAGCAACCGTATACCTTGGTTGGGTACATTTCAGTTCAATTTGAAAAGGGAAGAAATGAAGTTCAATGGTAAAATGTTAGCTGTCGCGGGTAGGTAAACGCTTTAAAGGCATATGTTGCCACGTGAAACCACAATTTCAAGCCACTTTGGCTCTTAATATATATTGATTTAAGGGATAGTATATTTTATATATAGTAGTCCAATTTTATATATTATAATAATCCATTTCAAAGGGTTAAAAAAAAAACATGATTTTGGAAGGGTAACAATTAAATTGTCAATTTATCGCGCTAAATTAGTCTGAGGAAAAAATGCCACCCCCACCCCCAATGCCTCAACTTTGGGGAGGGCACTTGATAATTTGAAATTCTCTCTCTCTCTCCCTCTCTCTCTCTCTCTCTCTCTCTTTCAAATTATCAAGTGCCCTCCCCAGCGTTGAGGCATTGTTGGGGGTGGGGGTGGCATTTTTTCCTCAGACTAATTTAGCGCGCTAAATTAACAATTTAATTGTTACCCTTCCAAATTCATGTTTTTTTAAACACTTTGAAATGGATTTTTATAATATATATATATATATATATATATATATATATATATATATATATATATATATATATATATATATATATATATATATATATATATATATATATATATATAAGAGGTCAGGGAGGCGCGGGGCCAGCCGCACGCGACGGACCAGCCTTTCACGCTTGAGGAGCTGGCCAGGGCGAAACGTCGACGTGACACAGCGGCGGGAGCCGACGGAGTGCGGTACTCTATGCTGGCGCACGCTGGGCCCGCCGGGGACGCCGCGCTGTTAGCCCTTCTGAACGCGTCGTGGTTGGCGGGCCGTCTGCCGCCCTCCTGGAAGGACGCCGACATCCAGCCCATCCCCAAGCCGAAGGATCACACCACCTTCAGGCCAATCTCCCTCCTGAGCTGCACCGGAAAAACGGTGGAGAAGATGGTGCTGACTCGCCTACAGTGGAGCGTGGGAAGCCTTCATTACCACGTGTTCGGCTACACCAGGGGGGTGAGCACGGCGGACTGCCTCATCACCCTCCTGGCTCACGCCAACAACCAGCCCACCATCGTAGTCTTCCTTGACCTCGAGAAGGCTTTCGAGCTGGCTAGCCCCCGCGCCATACTGGCCGCCCTTGTGAGGAAGGGCATCCGAGGGAGACTGCTGGGCTGGCTCCAGGACTACCTTCACCAGCGCCGAGCCCGCGTGAAGTTCCAGGGTCACAAGTCTTCCTACCTTACCTTCGAGAACGGGACACCCCAGGGCGGCATCCTCAGCCCGTTCCTTTTCAACGTGCTGATGGAACAGCTGGTCGCCCTCCCCTATCGTCAAGGAACCATCCTCCTTAGCTACGCCGACGACCTGGCGCTCGTCGTCACCGGGCGCGGCGACAAGCTTGCGCGGGCCCAAGAAGCGCTGCACCTCATCACTGCCAAGTGCGAAGAGCTGGGGCTCAAGATCTCGGCAGAGAAGTCCAGGGCCATGGCCATCAAGACTTCCACACCTGCTGGCCAGCAGCTTCGCGTCCAAGGAGTCGGCCTGGCCTGGACCGACTCCTACCAGTACCTTGGAGTGTGGGTGGACAGACGGCTGTCCTTCACGCAGCATGTCACGCACCTGAGGGAGCGGACGCAGGCCCGGCTGAATGTGATGAGGGCCATGACGCGGCCGAGCGCTGGTGCAACCTTCCCCGTCCTCCGCCTCTACTACCTCCAGGCAGTGCGCTCCCTAGTGGACTACAGTGCACCGGTCCTTGTAGCGCTGCCCCGGCAGCAGCAACAGCGCCTGGAGGTGATACAAAACACCGCCATGAGGACCATGTTAGGGGCACCCAGGTGGTGCACTGCCTGTGTCATGCAGAGTGAGGCCAACCTGGTGCCCCTCACCGCCAGGGTGGATTGCATTGTGGCCTGTCGGGTGGCCAGAGTGCTCCAGCGCGACGTTGAAGGTGTTGCGCAGAGGAGACTCCGAATGGCCGTGGCGCAGGGCATCGAGTGCCTGCGTAACAACAGGTGGCTCGTAAACGTCAGCCTAGCAACCAACTCCCTCAACCGGGCAGGGAACTGGCTGTGGCGCGACCCCGACACCCCCCACCCCACCTACGTTCCACGACCACCATGGGACCCACCCGCCGCACACTTCACCGCCACACAGTTGCCCGACAGCAAAGCGAACTGCCTCACCGAGGAGCTGCGCCAGCACGCACTCATGGCCATGTCTGAGGTCACGGAGCCAGGCAGCGCAGTGTACTTCACCGACGGCTCCGTCGACCCCGACAGCGGGAGGTCCGGGGCCGCCTTCGTCACGAGCGGCTTGACGCAAGCGTGGAGGACATCAGACCACTGCTCCACCCTCCAGACGGAGCTGGTAGCAATCCTGCACGCCCTCCAGCACGCTCTGCTCCGCCGGGAGGCCACTGTGGTGATACACACTGACTCTCGGTCGGGACTACAGGCGCTGCAGCACGCCCACGCCCACGCCTACACCCGGGACAACATCCACCTCACCACCACAATCCTGTGCACCCTGCAGGACCTAGCAGCTCAGGGCAGGCGTGTCCGGCTCCACTGGATTCCCAGCCACGTTGGCGTGCGCGGCAACGATGCTGCCGACGAGGCTGCCAAGCGAGCCGCCCACGGCCCCATCATCACCTGGACCGTGCGCCCCAGCCTGCAGCAGCTCAAGGTGCAGGTTAAACGCAGGGCCGCCCACAACGCCCACCAGCAGCACCAAGAATGGGAAGCATTCAAGAGGCAAGCGGCGTGGTATGCTGCAGCCACAGCCTATCGCCCACTGAACCCATCCTTCCAGCAGCCCAGAGCGAACGGCGTGCTGCTACAGCGTGTGAGGCTGGGCTACTCCACGCGGGAAGAGCTGCACGCCGACTTTGTGGCAGGGAGGTGCGAACACTGCGGCGGCTGCTCCCGGCGCCCACTGGTGCACTACCTCCTCTCCTGCCCAGCCACCGCCCGCCTCAGGCCAGAGCGAGCGCCAGCCCCTGCCCCTGTAAGAGGCGCCCTTCTGAGGGCGCGAGAGGCAAGAACCACCCAGGTGGTCCGCCACACCCCAACAAACGAGCTGCTGGAGGTGCTGAGAACAGCACCCCCTCCGCGCTGATCGCCGCTCGCGCCCAGCCGGGCGACAGGTGATGAAGACCGACGCCACCCACTTGCAGCAGACAAGAAACGCGTGGGACCCTCCACCACGTCTTACTGCACGCCAACACTGACGGGCTGCCCGCTTTGTGTAATGTGTGCATTTATACATGTATTTATATTATTGTATCATATTATTACTGTATTTGTCTTTTTTGTCGTTTTTTTTTTGTTGTTTGTTTGTTTTGTTTTTATTTTATTATTATTTGCATTATGATTATGTATAAATGTACTCTATTGCACAATAAACCTATAAAATCAAAGAGAGAGAGAGAGATAAAAATCGCTTGGTAACAATAGCAATTTGACTCATAAAACTTTATAATAAAATAAAATTGAGTTTTTTTTTAGTCTCAGGCTGTTGTTTTTTGTTTGTTTATGCATGTGTGTCTCTCCTTGTCAGGAGCTCTCAGTAGGCTCATAGAAGTATAAAAGATCATCAAACTTCACTAGACTTTCGATAAGTTTAAAGAAGTATTTGAGTAGGCTTAGAAAAGTATTAAAGATCACGAAAATTATGATTATCAATAGGCTTAGAGAAGCATAAAAGATCCTTGTAATTTCCCAGAAGTTCAGTAGGCTTAGAGAAGTATTAAACATCATCAAAGTTCTGATTATCAATAAAATTAGAGAAGCATAAAAGCTCATCATAATTCTCCAGGAGTACAGCCGGCATAGGGAAGTATTTAGGATCACCAAAGTTCTTGACCATCAATAGGCTTAGGGAAGCATAACAAAATCATGGTAATTCCCCAGAAGTCCAGTAGGCTTAGAGAAGTATTAAAGATCATTAAAGTTCATGCCTATCAATAGCATTAGATAATCATAAAAGATTATTATAATTCACCAGATGTTCAGTAGGGATAGAGGAGTATTAAATATCATCAAAGTTCCTGACCATCAATAGGGTTAAAGAAGCATAAAATATCATCATATTCACCCAGAGATTCAGTAGGCTTAGATAAATATTAAAGATTATCAAAGTTTTGATTATCAATAGGGTTAGAGAAGCATAAAAGATCATTATAATTCCCCATAAGTTGAGGAGGCTTAGAGAAGTATTAAAGATCATCAAAGCTACTGAAAATTAACAGCATTAAAGAAGCCTAAAAGATCATTATATTTCCCCATAAATTCAGTAGACCTAAATAAGTGTTAAAGATATTCAAAGTTCCTGATCATCAATAGGCTTAGAAATGCATAAAATATCATTATATTTCCCCATAAGTTCATTAGGCTTAGAAAAGTATTAAAGATCACGAAATTATGATTATCAATAGGCTTAGAGAAGCATATAAGATCATTGTAATTCCCCAGAAGTTCAGTATGCTTAAAGAAGTATTGAAGATAATTGATGTTCCTCACTATCAATAGCATCAGATAATCATAAAAGATCATTACAATTCCCCAGAGGTTCAGTAGGATAGAGAAGCATTAAATATCTTCGAAGTTCCTGACCATCAATAGGCTTAGAGAAGCATAAAAGATCATCATATTTACCCAGAAGTTCAGTAGGCTTAATAAAGTATTAAAGATCATCAAAGTTCTGATTATCACTCGGCTTAGCGAAGCATAAAAGATCATTATAATTTCCCATAAGTTGAGTAAGCTTAGGGAAGTATTAAAGATCATTAAAGATCCTAACAATCAATAGCATTAAAGAAGCATAAAGGATCATTATAATTCTCCATAAGTTCATCAGGCTTAAATAAGTATTAAAGATATTCAAAGTTCCTGATCATCAATAGGCTTACAATAGCATAAAATATCAGAATTATTCCCAAGAAATTCAGTAGGCTTAGAGAAATATTAAATATCATCAAATTTATTGACAATCAATATGCTTAGAGAAGGATAAAAGATCATTATAATTACCCATAGGTTTAATAGATTTAAAGAATTATTAAAGATATTTAAAGTTCCTGATCATCAATAGGCTTAGAAAAGCATAAAATATCATTATAATTTTACAGAAGTTCAGTAAGGTTAGAGAAGTATTGAAGATCACCAAAGTTCTGATTATCAATAGGCTTAGAGAAGCATAAAAGATCATTATAATTCCCCAGAGGTTTAGTAGGCTTAGAGAAGTATTAAATATCATCAAATTTCCAAACTATCAATAGGCTTAGAGAAGTATAAAAAATCATTATAATTCCTCATAAGTTGCGTAGGCTTAAAGAAGTATTAAATATATTCAAAGTTCCTGATCATCAATAGGCTTAGAAAAGCATAAAATATCATATTTCCCTATGAGTTCAGTAGGCTTAGAGAAGTATTAAAGATCATCGAAGTTCTGATTATCAATAGGCTTAGAGAAGCATAAAAAATCATTATAATTCGCCAGAAGTTCAGTAGGCATAGACAAGTATTAAATATCATCAAATTTCCTGACTATCAATAGGCTTCGGGAAGCATAAAAGATCATTATATTCCCCAGAAGTTCAGTATGCTTAAAGAAATATTAAAGATCACCAAAGATCTGATTAATCAATAGGCTTAGAGAAGCATTAAACATCATTATAATTCACCAGAAGTTCAGTAGGAATAGAGTAGTATTAATAGCATAATTAATACAAAATCTATGTATAAGTGGAAGGGAAGATACGAATTAAAGAATAACTATAATAAGAGATTGCTTAATTAGTACGAAAGTGATGTTCACGGACAAAATGCGGTAGGTCAAGAGTTCCAGAGCGGATTAAAAGAGGCCGCGTGTCTTACTATGAGCATGAGATAATGCGATAGGCCGCCATCAAGTTTACAGTAGACTGCATGACGAGGGGACAAAAATGCAAAGGAACACAACCGGGTTTTTTTTCTGGAAATGTAAAGCGAAACACGAGGACGTCTCTCTCAGAATGTTTGTAAGGAGAGATGTGTAAAAACAAGGTCTGCTGACCAAAAAGTCGCGTCACCTCATTTGTTTATGATTTATCTCCTTACGACTTTCAATAATTCCCGGAGTAACCTTGGACGGACCGTGGCAATTCTATCATTCGAAAGGATTTCAAATTTTGTTAGAATTGGCCGAATAGTTATAATGTTATTGCAAAAAAAGAACTAATGTCCTGGCTAATCTTGGGAAGACTTTGGCAATTATATTATTTAAAATGGAATGTAAAACAATATAAGGGTTCAAATTTCGTTAGAATCAGCCGAATAGTTATGATGTTATGCCCCCCAAAACTCATTCCCGGACTAACCTTAAGAGGACCTTAGCAATTATATCATTCAACAGAGAATTTAAAACAACAATAAGGGTTTAAATTTCGTCAGAATTGGCTGAATAGTTATGATGTTATTGCCCCCCCCCCCCCAATAATTCCCTGGCTAATCTTGGGAAGACTTTGGCAATTATATTATTCGAAATATAATGTAAAACAACATAAAGGTTTCAAATTTCGTTAGAATCTGCCAAATAGTTATAATGTTATTGCCAAAACAATATAATTCCCAGGCTAACCTTGGAAGGACTTTGGCAATTGTATCATTGGAAAGATAATGTAAAACAACATAAGCGTTTTAAATTTCGTTAGAATCGGCCGAATCTTTACAATATTATCAAAAAGAAGCAAAACGGGAACTGACCGACATAGTGAGATGTAGATTCGCCTGCGACTAAAATGTCACATCTTTCTAATAGCTTATTAAGAAGCAGAACTAAATTATATTGATGAAATTATTATTCAAATACTCAAAAAATTCCCTTTTTAAATTATAGAGTTAGTGACGATGATGATGATGATGATGATGATGATATACATATTTTTTTAATTAAAATGGCGGGCCTTAACTTTTTGTAACCCTGATTTATGGAATTGGAAAGGTGAAAAAGCATAGGATTCCCTTTAATAGTAGAACTTACCATACCATACTTTAGCGTAGCTAGCATAGTATAGCCTAGCCTTACTAGTATAGCTTAGCCCGCAATAGTATGACTTAGCCTAGACTAGCAGATTATGTATAGTATGGCCTATCCTAGTCTAGAAACCATAGAAAGATCTAGTCTAAACATAACCTAGTACAGCCTAGCATATATAAGATAGTAAAGCTCACCATAGTATAGCTTATCATAGTATAGCCTAGCCTAGAATAGTATAGTATAGCATATCCTAATCTAGTATAGTTTAGAATAGTCTAACATAATATAGCCTATCCTATCCTCGTATAACCTAACTAGCCTAACCTTGCAAAGCCTAGTATAGCCTACCTTACCCTAATCTAGCTAGCATAGTATAAACAAGTCTATAATAGTATAGCCTATCTTAGTATAGTATATCTTATCCTATTCTAGCATGGTATATATTAGCATAGCACACCCAACCCTAGTCTAGCCTAGCCTACCCTAGCCTATGCTAGCTTAGCATGGTACACTATAATCTAGCCAAGTCTAGCGTAGTATAGCCCAGCATAGCCTTGCATAGCATAGCATACCCTTGCATAGCCCAGCCTAGTATATTATAACATAGAATGGCATATATTAGCATAGTATATAGCCTAGAGTAGCCTAGTATAGACTTGCATATATAGCCCAGCATAGTATATATAGCCTAACCTAGATTAACCAAGCCTAGTGTAGTATAAATCAGCCTAGCTTATTATAGTCTACCTGAGCCTATCACAGTGTAGCCTAGCCTAGCTTATAAAATTATAGCCTAGCCAGGCATAGTATAATTTAGCTATGCTCCCTAGCAGAGTATAACTTAGCCTAGCTTAACGCAGACTACAATTGTTTATTAAAACTTAATTTAGTCTATCTTAGCTCATCCTAGTCAGTATAGCCTAGCTTAGCCTAGTTCATTAGAGCTTAACCTGGTATATTCTATCCTATCCTAGCATAGTTAGCATATTCTAGCCTAGACTAGCATAGCATAGCCTAGTATAGTATATCATAGCCTACCTTACCTTACCCTACCCTATCCTAGTTAGTATAGTATAGTATATCATAATATTGACTAGGCTAGACTAGATTATTAGATCTTGGCCTAGGCTTGCATAGCATGTAAAACATAGTCTAGTCTAGCCTACCCTAGCAAAGCCTCGCTTATCTTAACCTGGTATAGCGAAACCTAGCCAAGTGTAGCATAGCTTAGTATATCATAACTTAACCTAGCATACCATAGCGTTGCCTAGCCTAGTATAGCCATTCATGAACTGCATAGCTTAGTATAGCTTAGCCTAACTATCTTAGACAAGTATATCCTATACTATCCAATCACACCCTAGTCAAGCATAGCTTATTATTGTCTAGCCTAACATAATATATGCTATCCTAGCATAGCATATTATAGCCTAAATTAGCATAGTATATCTTACCCTTGTACATTATATCTTAGCATAGTATAGCCTAGTCTATAATAGTCTAGCATAGTATAGCCTATTCTAGGCTTGCCTAGCAGAGTATAGCATAATATAGCCTAGTCTAGTCTAGCAGAGTATCGGCCGAATACTTATGATGTTATTGCCAAAACAAAATAATTCCAGGGCTAAACCTTGAGAGGACTTTGGCCATTATAGCATTCGAAGGTGAATGTAAAACAGCATGAGGGTTTCAAATGTCGTTAGATTCGGCCGAATAGTTACAATGTTATTACAAAAACAAAAAGCAAATCGGGGACCGACCGACCAACATAGTGAGATGTAGAGTCGCTTGCGATTGGACTCGCACGCGATTAAAAAAGTGAAGATGGAGGAAGTGGAAATGTGTGGAAGATATATATATATATATATATATATATATATATATATATATATATATATATATATATATATATATATATATATATATATATAGCACCAGATCCAAATGCAAGTATTGGAGCCGGGATGGCACAAGTTCGTCCAGATGTCACCCGCAGCAAAAGATGCCAATGCCCCCTCTCCAGGGCACACACATCGGGGCAACTTCTTGAACTACTGACCTAAGGCATTAAGAGATAGCGATAATCCTAGTTATGATCATTTCTAGTTGACGGCACATATGTGTTTCATATTGTTTCGTCCTATTTTATATTTGTTTCGTCATTTATTCTCTCTGCATTCCCTTTATTTTGCGTCCACATTTTTCAAAGATCCTTATATATATATATCCAGAACTCATTATTTTTAGAACTTTATTTTTTTAATAATTTTATTTATTTTTTTTTTAAAGTGGACAAGTAAACTGGTATGAATTTCCAGTGCATTCCTTAGTCCCCCCACTCCTTCTACCCCCTCACTCTCCCCACTCCTTATCCTCCCTCTCTCTCCCTCTTCCCCTTTCCCCACCTCTCCCCCTACCCACCCCCCTCTCTCCCCCTCCACCCCCCCTCTCTATCCCCTTCTTTCTCCCTCTCCCACCCTCCCCTTTCTCTCCCCTCCCCCTCCCCACAATAATTCTGCCAGCAATATATATATATATATATATATATATATATATATATATATATATATATATATATATATATATATATATATATATATATATATATATATATATATATATATATCATCACTAACTCTATAGTTTAAGAAGGGGATTTTTTCGAGTATTTGAATAATAATTTCATCTTAGTTTGGTTATGACTTAGGGTTTTTTTATCAAAGTTCAGAAGATTTATAAAAATTTAACCATAATTTAACCATCGTTGCTTTTCTTTAGATTTTAAATTTTAATCTTAGTAGCGAAGGGCAAGCTCCCCCCGTAGGGGGGAAGTGGCGAAGCCATTACCTGGTTTATATATATATATATATATATATATATATATATATATATATATATATATATATATATTTAAACAATATGGGTATTTCGGGGGGGGGGGCGTGTGTAATTTGTGGGTGATTATAATAGTTGCAGTAAAAGTGGAAATGAGCTTGTGTCGGAGTTTAAAGTGGGGTTTGTAAATCTAATATAAAGAGATTCCAGTGTACGTAGTTGGTTTTCGTTGTTTGCTGTATCTTTAATATAAAAATTATTTAAGTTTGTTTTATGGTGTGGATGTCTGTTTTCGTAGTGTATTCAGATAGGGAAGAATTAGGGAGTAGTGAGTGGGGCTCCAGTTCTGTTGCTGATGCCTAAATGTGCGCAAAAACGGGTATGTAGTGCGCGCTGTGTCGATCCCAAATACACCTCGGAATTACATCTCGAGCAGGTGAATTCATATATGATGGAGGATCGAAGCGGCGTTGGTATTTTGTCTTTAATGTTCAAAAGATGTTGTACTGCGCGTGTGTTTTGAAAAATTGGCATAAAATGTGTTGCAGGAAATGAATTTTTTAGAAAGGGTAAAAGTTTGTCCCAGAGAAGTGTATTGAGGGGCTCTTATATATGGGAGAGGTACAAATACCTCCTCTTTAAAAATTCCTTTCCTGCAACGCATTTTATACCATTTTATAAGACCAAAGATAGATCATATATAGATTAAGAAAGAAGGAAGAGAGGGATAACAAAAGGAAAAAAAATAATATAAACTATTTTATTCGTTAAAGAAAGTGAAATAATAAGTGCAGCTTCGTCTTCAACATCTAGGGACTCACCTACACTGCTTATAAGCTGACTTGAACTATATTTTGGGAGCGGCGAACAGCACTCGATAGCTAAGGTTCGAACCGCACCTATTATTTCACTTTCTGTAGTTTATATTATTTTATTCCGTTTGTTATTATCTCTCTTCTTTCTTTATAATCAAGAGCCTGAATTGTTGGGAATAGGTGCTGATATTGCACCTTTTGGAACCATTTTGAGTTCATGGTAGTATTCTTGGGCAAAAATGTTACTGCTCCAGTTTCCTTAGCAGTCCCAGAAATGAAGAGTATCGGGATGCTTCGCCTTGGGCCCGACACAAAATCGCTCTCTTTTTTTCATCGTAACGAGAGATCTTCCAGAAGCTCCACACAATCTGAAATGAGCGTCATCAGAGAATATTATTTTGCCACACTCTTCAAGAATCGATGCTCTATAATTCCTACAAAAGAGGAGCCTAATCGTATGGTTCTTTTTGGTGAAATGAGGCCTTTGTGGAAAAGTCTCCGTCTCACTGTGCAGGTTGAAGCGTTAACACCTGCCTCTTTCAAATCGTGAGAAGCTTGGCGGTACAATTTTACCAGGAGAGGATCTTTGCATTCCTTTGAAGTTCATAAGGGTGAGAAGATGACTTCTTCAAGAGAATGTTACTGGAAAGTTATGAAGTGTCTAATCCATTTCAGATCACGTTTTACAGATTTTTAGAGATCATTTTCGAAACAACACCCAACACCTGGCAATATCTACCAATCCAGCGATTGTCATTCTAAATTTTATTTCTATTTGCTTATCTGTTTTAGGAATTTCGTGGTTAAAAGTAGATGGTTGACCTAACTTAGTGCCGAACTTGACTAAGTGTAACATGTAATCTGAAAATATAACGTAACCTAGATGTAGCCTAACCTAGATCAGATAAATGAAACATACAACCTGTAAAAGTAACTTAACCTAGGTTATATACATGTAACCAGTAAATGTAACCTAACCTAGATCAGATAAATGCAACAGACAACCTGTAAAAGTAACTTAACCTAGGTTATATACATGTAACCAGTAAATGTAACCTAACCTAGATCAGATAAATGCAACAGACAACCTGTAAAAGTAACTTAACCTAGGTTATATACATGTAACCAGTAAATGTAACCTAACCTAGATCAGATAAATGCAACAGACAACCTGTAAAAGTAACTTAACCTAGGTTATATACATGTAACCAGTAAATGTAACCTAACCTAGATAAGATAAATGCAACAGACAACCTGTAAAAGTAACTTAACCTAGGTTATATACATGTAACCAGTAAATGTAACCTAACCTAGATCAGATAAATGCAACAGACAACCTGTAAAAGTAACTTAACCTAGGTTATATACATGTAACCAGTAAATGTAACCTAACCTAGATCAGATAAATGCAACAGACAACCTGTAAAAGTAACATAACCTAGGTTATATACACGTAACCAGTAAATGTAACCTAACCTATATTAGATAATTGTAACAAGCAACCTTTAAATGGAAATAGCCTAGGTTAGAAAAATAGAACCTATAAATGTAACCTAACATAATTTAGAAAAAAACTAGTAAATGAAACCTAAACTAGGCTAGATAAAAAGTACCTGCAAATATAACCTAACATAGGCTAGATAAATGGTAGCTGTAAATGTAACCTAATGTAGGTTAGATAAATGGAAACTGTAAATGTGACCTAACCTATCTTAGATAAATGTAACCTGTAGATGTGACCTTAACTGGGTTAGATGAATGTAAATGTAAATATAACCTAACCTAGACTAGATAAATGGAACATGATGAAACGTAACTAAAGTTAGACAAATGGAACCTGTAAATGTGACATAACCAAGGTTAGATAAATTCAATCTGTAAATATAAACTAACATAGGTTAGATAAATGGAATCTGTAAATGTAACATAAACTAGGTTAGATAAATGGAACCTTTAAGTGTAACCTAACTGTAGAAGAATAAGGTCGAAGAGCGACCACGTGCCCTTCTGTACCCACGTCGTCTCCAGATCACCGCATGGAGCTTTGAAAGCGCTCCTGATTTACGGCGAGGAGGTGGTCCACGCCGTTTTATTGCACCCAACTGTACTTGCTTAGGGACACATTTTCGTCCCCTCACATGGCCTACCAGCCAGGCTTCCTGCCCACCGGCATAGATCGAAGTTCTTCGAACATCTACGCCAACTTTATCTCGGTTCCCCTGAAGAAGTCGCTGCATTTACACCAAGCTCACACGAGTTGTGGAAGCTCCCACCAGGCCATTAAAGCCACCCTGCAGACCGTCTATATAATCACCCGACTCGGTTTAGCATGTAGCAATTCAAGACTTTCGGCCTAATAGCGCGTACGAGCTAAGAAAACATTCCACCGTCGCGATCGGAGACAACGACGATTTCGATTCGAGGACGAAGGCTAAATCGACATCCGTGAACTCTGTCATAGTGAATCGGCGAGTACCTGACGAGGATTTCCATCTCCGGAGGCCAAACTACGTGTGCTCCCTCATCCGCCTCGTGATGTAACCCAACTTCCCCATTGCAGTCATCGTATCCCGACTGGTCCTTCCTTTCAAAGAACACGTAGGCAGGTGCAATCGTTGATGCCTACAGATTATTCTATAATCTGACTTACCCGAATCGTCCCATTCTTTATGCCCGAGCCCAGGTTTGAAATCCCCTGTTAATTACCAACCTGAACTTGACCACTAATCCAATAATTATCCCTCCTGTGTCTTGTGGCGACATTTAATTTCACCTGTGCGATAATTCCCTTTAAACCGTATATCTATGTATATTCAAATTCTATTACTTTTGTTCTTAGTAAAGGTATATTTTCGTTATTGTCTTTCTTTTGCAACCTAATCGTATACCAGCTACATATTAATCTTTGGCCAACTAGCACTCTGAATTATTTGTATAAAAAGGACCCCGCAAATTTAAAAGTAAACCATCCCCACTAAATTCATAATTAATTATTTGCCGTCACGAACCGGCCAGGTCGAACATTAAGCCAACTTCGACCCCCAAACTCCAAAATGGCATATATATATATATATATATATATATATATATATATATATATATAAAGGGTGTTCCAATAACTTGGACCGATTTTAAATGCGAGTTAAGTTTAAGCGTCTAATGATTTTTTTCTTTTTCTTTCAGATTTAACAACTTCAGTCTTTGGTAATTTCAACCATGGAAAGATTAACAATCGAACAACGTGTTAAAGTTATCGAAGCCTATTACGAAAATGGATGTCCAAACAGAAACGCATTTCGGGCACTTCGCGATTTTTGGGGTCAACATAATCGACCAACCGAGAGTGCAATTGGGAAAATTGTTCGTAAATTCAAACAAACGAGGTCGGTGGCAGATATGAAAACGCCATTGCGTGCTCCTTTACGCCGTTCAGCTGAAAACATTGCTGCAGTGCGCGAGAATGTGGCCGAAGATCCAGACACCTCTATTCGTCATCGCGCGCAGGAATTGAACCTCTCCACAACAACGTTACATCGAATTTTGACAAAAGATTTGTCTCTACACGCTTACAAAATTCAATTGACACAAGAAGGGAAGACTGCTGACCATTTGAAGCGCCGTACATTCGTCACTTGTGTGCACGAGCAAAGACAAGCCGATGATGCTTTTTCGCAAAAAATCATCTTTAATGATCTTGGTGGATTCGTTAATATGCAGAAGATTGTTGAAAAGCCACTGCATCCACAAAGGTCACTGTTTGGTTTGCATCTTTTGCTAGCGGAATCATTGGGCCGTATTTCTTCGAAAATGATGGCGGGAATTCTGTTACGGTGACAGGCGAGCGATACCGTGCCATTATAACCAACTTTTTATGGCCTGAATTGAATTCTATGGATGTCGAAGATTCGTGGTTTCAACAGAACGGCGCCGCATACCACACAGCCAATGCAACAATGGCTTTATTGAATCAGAAGTTTCCAGTTCGCATCATCTCTCGAAACAGCGAGGTCAATTGGCCACCACGATCGTGTGACTTGACGCTATTAGATTTCTTCCTTTGGGGTCATCTCAAAAGTAAGGTCTATGCCAACAAGCCAAATACAATTCAACAGCTGAAGGATGAGATAATAAGGCATATTGGTGAGATCGAGGAGCAAATATGCAGAGACGTCATCCAAAGTTTGACCATCGAGTGGAGGTGTGCCGCCGAATCCTTGGCGGACATTTAGGCGATATTATTTTTCACAGATAATTGCCATGACTCAAATAACATGATCCAATAGTGAAATCAATATATTTTCACCAATAACACTGTTTTATTTACTGCTAACTTCAATCTGTCTTAATGGAACACCCTATATATATATATATATATATATATATATATATATATATATATATATATATATATATATATATATATATATATATAGAGAGAGAGAGAGAGAGAGAGAGAGAGAGAGAGAGAGAGAAAGCCTGGCCATCTATTCCACGACACTAACCATCTAGGTGGTTATGAGCCGCTTCCAAAACGAACGATTTCCTATGTTTCTTCCCATCCTATTAACTTCTCTCTTTCTTCCGAACCTCGAAAGCAATCAGTCAAATCTGCATCGGTATCTGCATCCCCCCATATAATCAACTCAAATATAACAAAGATCCCTTTGTACATATTATGTACATAATCATACGCACATAAAGAACCCGTTGATCATAACAAGTGTGGAAAATAAATTAATCTGATTTTCCTTTTGAGTTGTAGGTTAGTTCTTTATGATTATCAGCATTCACAAATGCTTTTTTTTCTAAATTCTAAATTAAAATTATTCATTCCTTTAATCTGATTATCGTTGTTATAAACATCCACCCTCCTAAAACTTTACTAGTTTTAGGGAGGGGAGATATTTAATCGCCATGATGCGTCCCTAAAGTTTTCTACAATGGCGGATGTTCAACGATTTTCAACAATTTTTTCATATTTCTATCACTCACGATGCTTCTTGTCTGCATTCACTAACACACGTACACAAAAATGACTATAGGTTAAAATTACCACAATTTATAAAAAAAATATATTGGCTACATTTCCCGAAATAACTAAAAAGGCAAAACTCTGTTACCGTTAAAAACTGTTCTTTCCTCCTCTTGGGTTATAAAGAGAGTGGTGTCATGGGCTGATCTTGCTTGCTGACGTGTAATATCTGTGCGATGGGAGAGGAGCAAAGAGGAGAATAACGCCATCTAATATCAGTACACATGCCTTCAATGTGCATGTGTGAATTGGGGGAAAAAAAACGAATGACAAACAAATCCTCATGATTCTTAAACTAATCTGTCCTGAGGGGAATGGCCTGCATGTGACCATCCGCTAAGTCGTTTACCGGAGGTGTCCGGGGAAGGGGGGGAGAAGGGGGCACGGAATTGGTTCTACGCCGTAAGAATGTTTTCTAACCGCACGGTGCCCTAGAAACCTGGCATCACCGATTCCGCCCCGTACCATCCGTACCAGGCACGGATTATCCCCTGGCAATTCTACTCTCTTCTTAGTTATGTGGATTTGAGGATTCCTTCTTTTTTATATCATTGCTTGCGACCAAAGCTCTAAAAAGCTTGGTGACGGTTGAATTCGGGTTCTTGGGATTACGAGAATTTGGCCCAGTGGTTCGTATCATCAACAATACTTCTTCATTGATACTTTTGTTCGCTCCCATTATTTGTTCTTTTCGCCCTTCTTTAACTTGGTTTCATTTGCTAAATAAACTTCTAATTACCAATTAATGTAAGTATGTGTGTGTGAAGGGAGACAAAGCATGTTTGGATAGACAGAACGCTTCCGCCTGTCTGTCTCTCTGTCTAACTGCTTGTATGTACCCTTGCTACTCGCAATCTGAACTATATATATATATATATATATATATATATATATATATATATATATATATATATATATATATATATATAACCCTTAAATCAATATATACTAATAAGAGCTTTAGATTATTAATCGAAGCTCTTGGAACCCCACCTTTCGTCAGAGAGGTGTCTGACCTACGTCCATTAGTGTTTTTTCTAGACTGATATCAGTTATGATCCAAGTGCCTGTACCCGCAGGGCGATGTTAGGTGTAACAGGGGCAACCATAAGGTAGCTGACCTCTGGTGGGTCGCGTGCCACCCCGGCCTAAAACCTGTAGTTGTCATAACGGTCTCACTGCAGGCAGGAGGAGCTTCGTCTATATATCTTCCACGCATTTTCACTTTTTCTATCTTCACCCCTTTCTTGCCAGATTTCTCCTTACAAACTTTTTGCGGGAGATGCCCTCGTTGGTTTTCGCTTTCAATTTAATTCAAAAAGAACTGCAAGGGCGCATCACCCGATACCTTTCTCGGTTGTTTTCAAGTTTAGCGTTAGCGTTTGACACAATATTTTGAACCCACTAATGGGTAAATGCTCGGATGAAGTTCATTTTTCCGGGCAATGATTTTACCTGCAGTCCTTCGCTTCCCAAGAATTTGTCAATTTTACCATGCAATTATTACCCCTATGACCAGCACACATACTCACTTTTACTCTTATTCATCTCCATCTCCACACACAGGCCTGATTTCCAAGGGATCCAGATTTTGGACGGAGAAGGTGTTTTTTTTGTATAAATTGTTTATATTATATTATTGATGTATTTAATTGATTATATTATTGATTATATTCTATTGATTATATTATTGATATTGTGTATTGTAGCTGCATGATTTAGTTTTCGACGAGCCATGAAGGTGATGCCTTTTTAGACGCAATCTTGTGAATGCAGTTTATGGGGCGCTGTTGACTCGGATGACCACTGATAGGCCCTTGCGGCTTTTGTCATCCGTCTCAAGGACCTCACATCAATTGGGGGTTTGGGGTTTCCACCTTGGAATCCTTTCTTTTTAAGTTCGTACTTCTGTAGCCATTCGAACTTATAATACCCCCATGCCAGCCCCGAATTGGGGTTGCTTGCTGTTGCACTCTTTGTTGTCTTTTTTCTTCTATTCACCGTTTACCATGATATGACCTCCCCTCCCTTCATTTTTTTTTCTTTTATTGAGTCAAATCTTTCGTCGGCAGCCACCAGAGAGTAAAAAACAAGTTTAATGACCTTGTTAGTTATGTTAATTTCACTTATTTTCTCAGTTAAAAAAAAAACAAACACAAATCCTTTACATCTTTTCCCCAAAAGTTCAATTTAGATTTTCAGTAACTTTACTCTGCATGCAAATTAGTTCCTGGAGATTTTTAAATGAATTTTTTGTAGGAATATTAAAGTACGTGTTTTGTTTTTTTATTCCGTCTCATCCCCTCTTACCCATAACAGTGCATTTTTCTACGTCAAATTTCATTCCAACAGTAATATTCTAAGTTCTCACAGATTTTCTTCCTAAGAATGGTCGAAAATTTGGACATTCCCAAATCCCATTTTTCGTTACTTTCTCAAAAGATGAAGGCAATTAGGGAAGGAAGAATATCCATAGCGTCCTCCGTATAGTAAAAAGCAACTAACTCCAGATAGGGGCAACGTGTCCCCGAAGGTGCTGACCGGGGGAGGCTCTATACAGGATGAATATAATAGGCAGGACTGTCTTGGACCCCCTCCAGTAATGCTGGTTAATCCTTCTCAATGTGTGAACCAAATGCGTATGTAGAATATGAAGGGAAGAGACCAGATGCTTGTTCTATGTAAGAGAAACATGAAAGGGAATGTAAATTTTATTTGAGATAAAGTGCGATCAAGTGTACAAGATGGTGGTAAAAGAAAAGCGGGTGTTACAGTGCTTATGAAAGAGACGCATGATGCAATGGTAGGAGAGCCTCCATGATACCGTATGGAGATACCGTATCACCGTGCGGTGGTATAGGCCTTCTCCAGATATATAAAACAAAACAGTACAATTCTGTCTACAAAGAAAGATCTGGAAGATCTGCCAGACACGATTTTCCGGCCGGAGCAGAACATCCGACATGGAGTGGAACTTATGGAAGCCGCACTGAGCAGAAGACAGATCGTCTCCACTGTGCTAGGTTAGATTGAATTCTCTCTGGTTTGCGAAAAGAAAGCAGAGTAGCCATACCAAGAGTCTGGGAGGATACTTTTTGTCCAGATCTTGTTGAGCAAATCTAACAAAAAAAAGCCATGCTTCGCTCATTTAGGTGTCAAAGCATGGCATACTTGACATTGACCTAACCAGGAGCGGTGCCCATGCATGAAACGAGAGCGGCACGCAACTTGCTCAGCATAAACATCTCGTTGACTATTTCTTTGACTCTGTAGGTAAAGTCCAGTCGGCCACTTTAGGTAACATCACGACGTGCAATGAATGTTGGCGGAGAAGAGCCTGGCTAGAGAATATGGAGAAAGTGATCGCGAAGGACTCCACTACGGACGCGGGATCCAAGATTACGATTCCTTTCTCCTGGGAAATTGGAGAGGGGGTCCTGCGAGAACCTACCCCGAATCTTTTTGACTCGTTTCTACACATCTGCAGGCGAAGTCTTCCTGTAAAGTGAAGATATGTATGCCCGCCAAGAATAGCAGTAGGCGTACTTAGAAATTCACCGATGGTGAAATCGGTCGGGTGGCACTTGTAGCGCATGTGGGCATATCGCTTCTCTCACACTCGGTCGACCACCAAGGAACCTGACGGCGTTCAAAACGCCCAAATGTTCTTGAAATGGTAGTTAGGCCCACAACGATGAGGTTTCCGGAGAAGAACTCAACGACGGCCTTATCAACTGACCTAAACTATTCGACTGAGACAGAAAATTAGTCATTTCATGAAATGCTGACCACTGCGCAAGCACCAATCACCACAAAGGTGTTTTCATAGGCAGCAGCCGCCCATAAAATTATATTTGGATAGTAATGGTCACTACCATGGTCATCGACCACCTCCTACCCCAAATCAGGCTGTGAATCCAGAAAGGTACAGGGACAGCTCGAGAGAGAAAAAAAATGCGGTTCTCGGACAGCGATGCGTAAACACATCGACACGATTCTTAGCTGGCCCCAGAGAAAGCAGAGCCAGTCCCCAGCTCTTAGAGAGTGTTCGAGAGATGAGTCTGTAGAATGGGTTAAAGGGATATCATCAAATCTGCAGCTACGGGTCACCCCCCTCCCCCCCCAAAAAAACAGGCCTGCACACATTTTTTGTGATATATCCTCCATTCATTCACTAATCATCCTTACTTTGCAGGACATGACAGAAGCAACGCCTGTGAACACAATTAGATTGCAAAGAATATACTGCGACAAACATTACTACAAGAAAGTGCAGGACACTTTCGTGCATCAATTCGAATGTGAAAAAGCCCCCTCCAAGAGCAGAATTCAGGACTGGGTGGACTACTTTAAGAATTATGGGACAGTGGAGAACCACAATGCAGCCAGTGACAACCGTCCAAGCCATTCAGGACGCCCCAGGAAGCGTACAGCTGAGCTGGTCGAGAGCGTGAGAGAGTCAGTTCAGCAGAGTCCTAAACGCTCTGTGCGTAAGTGAAGTCAGTCCCTGGGTATATCCTATGAGACTTGAAGGAGAGTGTTAGCAATGGATATGTAAAGGCCTACCCATACAGAATACAGACGAAGCAGACCCTTACAGCCTCAGACAAGGAGAAGAGAAAGGCTATGGCAGTCAAGATACTGGAGAAGATTCACGAGACCCCAACTTTCTTTAACCTCCTTTGGACCTCAGATGAAACTCACTTCCATCTTAAATGGAAGGTAAACTCGCAGAAAAATGTCTTCTAGGGGACCTCGAGACCATATGAGGTAGCTATCAAGCTCCTACACTCACCTAAGTGCACGGTATGGACTGCAATCTCAGCCTGAGGCTTCATTGGACCATTCTTTTTCGAGGAACTGGCGCGACAGTGACAGTCACCAAGGAACGGTATGTTGATGTCGTTAAAACCTCCAAGAGGAAGCTGCAGACCCTGTTTCTATCGCTTATGGGAAAGTTCTGGTTCAAGGAAGATGGAGGAAGCTCTCACACCTCAAACCTATCCCGAGATTGGCCGGAAGAGAACTTTGGTGGCCGTGTGATCAGTCTCAAGACTGATTTTGATTAGGCATCTCACAGCCCAGACCTTAGTCCCCCAGATTTGTTTCTCTGGGGCTACCTTAAAGACAGCATGTACGCAGGGAGAGCCTCTGGGAAAATACAGGGCCACAATGCTATCTCAAAGGTGGAGCTGTCCGAGGGCGGCTACAATAGTGGTAAAGGAGAAGCCCCATTACCAATGGAGAGTAGTTAAAGGGGGGGCCTCTCTAACAGTAAGAGGCGTGGTGTTGAATTCCTCACCTAGCCCAACATCAAGATTGGGTGAAATTTCACTTAGTCGAACAATTTGTTAGTTTACCAACAAAGGAAAATTTCGAGGACTTATGACATAAACAGAATGGAAAAGTTGGTGGGCTAAATCCCGTATCCAGCAGCTCCCGATTATCCCATGTGGGGCTTTTGGACATTTCAGGGTTTGAAGGCTGGGCGCGTTAAACAATGGTATTCGCGTCTGAGCGGCGACACACACCAACCAGAAGTCGCCCAGTAGACGGTCGCTCCCCAAAAGCCGCAGCTCCTAAGTAAGTAGCCAGAGGGGCAGAGCGATAGTGTGTATCACTTACTAGGTCTACTAATCCTCGATAGGACGGTTAGGATCTGAATACCTGTTGTGGCAGACCCAGATACTGGACCCGAGTCTTTTAGTTGGTATGGCAACTTACAAGAAAGTAAAGCTCGTCCACCATAGGAAGTACAACATTATGTACCCAAGACCAAAAACGGCTGTAGGGAGGTGATTACTCTATTAAACGCCGTGAATGGTGTTATTGTGGGCGTAAACCGCATTTCCAATTAACCCTGCCACAATACCCAGGACCTCTCAATTCTTGGTCTCTTGAAACCTACGGGCGTAGAAGGGTGTTGTTACTGCAGGTTCGTTCCAAAACCTCTCTTCTCCTCCGGTATGAGGTAGCTGTTCATGTCTTTAAACCTAGATGGAATAAATAATGAGGGGATACTTTAAGAAAGAAATGGGCACATAAAGTTAAAGGGGGAACGCACCAGCTTCTCCATGCCCATTCAAGGAGATGATTCACTCCAGTGAGCCAGGCCTTCTCTATGTGGCAGGAGGACGCGCCATTCCTCTGGTTACCGGATCTAACACTCTACACAGGATATACCCCTGCGGACATTCAGACCGCGGGCCGTGCTGGTCCTGCAAGTTTTAGTTTTAGCAGGGGTATTAGCCCCGGCTACGCCATCCAACCTTAGCGGGTAGAAAAAATAAACAGAGGGTAGTCCTAGAAAAAGGTGGGCGCATAGGGACAAGGGGAACACGCCACTTTCCCAAACCATTTCCTAACAGTTTAAGTCGATTCAGCAACCCGGGCCTACCCAATTTCCACTTGACTCGTGAGGATGTCCTTCTCCTCGAGATACCAGGTGTAACCGTCTAGAAATGATGCTACCCCTGCGGGGCGAATAGAGAAAGAAGTATTATGGTGGGTGATAAAATGTATAGAGAGGTAACTTATCGGATGGTGTGAAGAATATTTATATTGAAAGTAAGGCGTTCGTTAGAATGAAAGATAGCTGGAGTGAATGACTTTACTTACGTGGAGAGTTAATACGAGGTTGTGTACACAGGAATTTACGAATTGGAATGAGGGAAAAGGGTATGAAAGTGTAAGGAAAGGTGAGGCTTGAGTTTATCTATGTTGGTATATGCTGATGACATGGTGTTAATAGCTAAGTGTGAGAGGAATTTTTTAATATTGATCAAAGCCTTTTGCATGTTCTGGGTGATGGGGGGGGTCTAAAGGTGAATACAGGAAAGAGCAAGGTGGTATTTAGGGCTGGGGATGGTGGCGAAATGTGACCACAAGATTTTGAATGCTAAGAAAGTGTCAGAAATGATCAAAAAGTAGAGTGTGTTAGGATGTGTTGTGAGAGAGAACAGTTAGTTTCAGTGGCTTTAAACACATGTGAAGGGTTGGAATATTATGTAATGTGTATTTGAGAGAGAGAGGGTTGACTGAGAAACAAATGAATGATATTATGTATCATCGAAGTGTGTGAAGTTTGTTGTGGTGGTGGAAGGGGAACCTTAAGTTTTCTTCTCCCTAAGGTTGAACCGTGGCTGGAGGAGATTCCATAACACATAACTCCTCATTACAATAAACAGAAGTTCGGCGTGAGCATAATGATGGGTGGCCTTGTTATTATTAGGCATAAAAGTTGTGGGAGAGAACAGTTAGTTTCAGTGGCTTTAAACACTTCAACAGAACTGTATGTGAATGTTTTTTGTTGAAGTCTCTAAGTTGAAAACGAGTTTCAAGTGTCATTTTATTAGTTCAGCTTCTCTCCTGTACCTAAAACAAGGTCAACAAACCTAAGTCGTGTGTTCTCAATTATTCTGACTTATGACCTTATGAACCTATGACCTTACGACCTGCAAAAGCTTCAATAATTCCAGGACTAAACTTGGGAGGACCTTCCTAATTATATCATCTAAAGAGAATGTAAAACAACATCGGGGTTTCAAATTTCGTTAGAATCAGCCGAATAGTTACAATATTATTGCCCCCCAAACTCATTGAAAAGTAAAATTGTTACCATTAAAGCTACCAACCGACCTAGGGTTCGTTTATGTATATATATAAACGACATGGACTGTCGTGGGTTAGCCGAGATTATTATTATTTTTTAAATTTTATTATGATTAATAAAGTGGGTCTTACTTTCGTACTTCCAGTGATCGCTTCTGGATCGATCTCTAAGAGCGCTTTTCTTAATTTTATTCTATTGAATAAATATAAAGGGGAGTTCTCTCTTTAATATACTAAATATTGCCAACGCAACTCGTTCAAGGATAATTTAAACACTTCAACCAAAATAGACTTTTACTGTACATTAATCAACTCAAACAAAATTAATATATACATATACAAAGTACAACTTAAAAATGGTTCTTAAGTCCCGTTAACGACATTCGGTTTCTGGTTGCTTTAAGGGATAACAATTTACTTTAAAAAAAAAATCATCTTTAATATATACAAATAATCTACGTTAAAAACACGGAGACATGAAAATAGAATTGATTACTCGCATAAGGTAGTGGGGTTTATCGAGAGAATCCAAACGAAATACCTTCAATCGAATCTTGTCAGGAGAGGCGTCGTGAGTGTAGTTTATTTGCTTCTCAATAGAGGGCGTTACTTCGAACGAGGGGTGGACGAGTGACGTCACGCGGAATTTCGAGGTGGCGTAAGAAAAGGGAATCAAAAACAAAACACCGATTGAAGAGGCGCTGCTTCGGGCGTTTATGACCTTGAAAAGGTTTTCTCAGACGAGGCTTAAAGATGGCTGTATGATTTTATAGCTATTTGGTTTTGCTTGTAGAGCTTCTCTTTTGGGTGAGAAATCTATCTAGTTTAGGGTGTCAAACTCAGATGGGGTAAGATCACTAGACGATCTTTGGTAATCGAACTGTGCTGACGGTACTTGGAGGTAAGATCACTTGACGATCTTTAGTAATCGAATTGTGCCGATTATACTTGGTGCAATCTGGTATTGCCCAAGAAAATGAAAGTTCTTCTTAACTTGCTGGGGGAACTCTATCCCAGCAAGTTCTTATCGATCTCGTGACGAAAACGAAAAAGTCTTATTTTTCTCCTGACGAACCGTTTCATACTAGAATTACTCCCACGGGGTAATGGGAGGGGGAGGGGGTTAGCAAGGGAAGACTCGAAGCTGCACTTGCTTTTGAGCGTCTGTTATTTCTCTTCCTAAACATTTTCAAATTAGAGAAACTGGATCTCATGTTGAATCGACAGAATTGGGTATCACTTCAGCCGTGCTTGGCGTTATGTCGCTCTGGGAGAGCGTAATACGGGATCGACAGTTTGAATTTTTGACTGGTTTGTTTATAAATACACCTTCGAAGGGAGGGCCTTTTGAGCTGAGGTCAGGAATAACTCTCCTAAATTCACCATTTTTATCGTACTTGTATGTTACCGGGGACTAGGTACAGTGGCTTAGAGAAACTCAGGTGGGTTTTGTTTTTCTTTCATTATTTTTCTTCGCCATGAGAAAGACCTCGATATATATATATATATATATATATATATATATATATATATATATATATATATATATATATATATATATATATATATATATATATATATATATATATATATATATATATATATAAAAAGGGTGTTCCATTGTCGTAGAATTCCCCCCTTTTTGTTCTATCTCTAAGAGTGCTAAGAGTGTCTAATATATATTTTGATATCTTGATATCTTAAAGAACAGAGCCGTTCCGAAACACGTAAGGATATATAAGAGAAACGCAAAATAATCCCCAAATAAACTTATATTTTAACTTCATTAATTGAATACACAACATCTAAACATTAATTACAGCAATACTCTGAATATTATCCTAAATAAGAATTAATAAAATTAGTTTACCCACAAAAATTGGTTAATTTCTCTACACACAACAATAATATAAGAATTAGGTTTACGGACTCATGTGGAGTTTAAAGGCCTCAGAAATGTTATTGACTCTCGACGCGTGCCGCCGGCCAGATGTAGATGAGCGAGATCACACGGTCGTTTTGGCGAGGGTGGCAGCTGGGGGGTCCACACGTTCTTCCGGGGGTGGGGGTTGTTCTTTAAGGACGAGAACCAATACTGTGCTTTATGCAACACCTAGGCAGTCGTGGTCTCTCTGGTGAGAGTGAGTCGAACTTGGTTCTTAAATCAAGTTAACTTGGAGTGCAGTGTGACCACCGAGTAACAAGCTCGAGGGGGAGCTTTTCTCCTTCGCTACTAATTTCCTTATGGACGAGGACTGAACTCGGGGAGGGTCTTCTTCAAGGGCGAGGATAACGGAGGGATGTTCCTCTGGCGAGAATAAATTACTTAACGTTCGGTTTAATAATCCGGAACTAGCTCGAGGATGAGCTTCTTCTTAGTTCCAGTCTTCTTCAAGGGCGAGTATAACGGAGGGGGATTTCTCTGACGAGAATAGGTTGAACTTGGTTCCTCACCAAGTTAACTTAAGAGTTCGGTGTGGCCACCGAATAACGGGCTCGAGGGGGGAGCCTTTTCCTTCTTCATTTCTTAATTCCTCAAGGACGAGGAATACCCCTGGTGTTTAAGGTGCACCAGGATATGAGGAGTCTCTCTGGTGAGAGTAAGTTGAACTTAACAAAGTTAACTTATCGTTTGGTTTGATAACCAGGGACTTAGCTCGAGGATGAGCTTCTTCTTAGCCCCTTAAGGTAGGTAGCCCTGCCTCTCTTGCAGGGTACTTCTTGGTCTGGCGAGCCAAGTACACTACCTCTCCAGTCTCGGTAGTTCGGTTTGATCCGAAGACTTCGTCACCTAGAGACTGACGTATACTACCTCGATTTTCCTCATAGTTCCTCATTTATACCTCGTCACCCCACTGAGGGAGTGGTAAGGGAGGAGGGGCTTGAGGACGGTCCCAGGAGAGTTCTTTTTCCAAACGGTTTTTCACACGAAGTCAAACATCGGCTCCTCGTTAGTCTTCGAGATTTGGAGAAACACGTCTCCAATTTCTTATTTGACGTGAAACTGGATCTCACTCTCCTGGGGGAGATCTTACATTTTGACCTTTAAGGTCTTTCATGGCACCAAAATAGGCGACGCTGCGGTTACGCAATGGACCTGCCGATGCCTGGGGCGGATGTCTTTGCGGTAACCACTTTGTGACTGCCCCGCGAGTGAACGGGGGGGGGGGAGAGGGTTGACTATTCCCCTACATATATTAAGACGGATCGAAGTTAGCAGTAAATAAAAGTCTTATTGGTGAAAATTTATTGATTTCACTATTGCATC
Source organism: Ceratothoa steindachneri (assembly GCA_963969495.1). Lineage (NCBI taxonomy): Eukaryota > Metazoa > Arthropoda > Malacostraca > Isopoda > Cymothoidae > Ceratothoa > Ceratothoa steindachneri. The sequence continues at coordinate 33,276,180 of OZ018322.1, forward strand.
ATGTTGTTTGAGTCATGGCAATTATGTGTGAAAAATAATATCGCCTAAATGTCCGCTATGGCTTCGGCGGCCCACCTCCACTCGATGGTCAAATTTTTGATGATGTCTCTGCATAGTTGCTCCTCGTTCTCACCAATATGCCTTATTATCTCATCCTTCAGTTTTTGAATTGTTGTTTGCTTGTTGGCATAGACCTTACTTTTGAGATGACCCCAAAGGAAGAAATCTAGAGGCGTCAAGTCACACGATCGTGGTGGCCAATTGACCTCGCTGTTTCGAGAGATGATGCGAACTGGAAACTTCTGATTCAATAAAGCCATTGTTGTATTGGCTGTGTGGTATGTGGCGCCATCCTGTTGAAACCACAAATCTTCGACATCCATAGAATTCAATTCAGGCCATAAAAAGTTGGTTATCATGGCACGGTATCGCTCGCTTGTCACCGTAACATAATCCCCGCCATCATTTTCGAAGAAAAATGATGTCGGGGAAAAAATGCACTCCAAACAGTGACCTTTTGTGGATGCAGTGACTTTTCAACAATCTTCCTGGGATTTTCATCAGCTCAAATGCGACAATTCTGCTTATTAACGAATCCACCAAGATCAAAATGGGCTTCATCACTAAAGATGATTTTTTGCGAAAAATCATCATCGGCTTATCTTCGCTCGTGCACCCAATTGACGAATGTACGGCGCTTCAAATGGTCAGCAGTCTTCAGTTCTTGTGTCAATTGAATTTTGTAAGCGTGTAGAGACAAATCTTTTGTCAAAATTCGATGTAACGTTGTTGTGGAGAGATTCAATTCCTGCGCACGATGACGAATAGAGGTGTCTGGATCTTCGGTCACATTCTCGCGCAGTGCAACAATGTTTTCAGCTGGTAAGAGCTATATAGAGATAGATAGTGATCTGCGTATAATCAGACCGTGCCCGGTTTGACAATCCCAACGCGCCATGATGATGGATATAAGATTGCATGTCGAGTAAGAACGGGACAGAGTGTGGATGGTGCTGAATCAAATCATAATGGATTCCGACAAGGCGAAGAGAAGTAGACCCACAAAGCTACAGTGCAGCACGCAACTCATGGATGGAGAACAAGGCATTATATGGAAGGTTGGAATTCGTCGCAAAATTGAGGGAAGGAGACTCTTCGTTTAACTTATAAGCTAGGCTAGAAAAGCCTTAATGTAACGACTAAGACTGTTGATGGCACAAATATAGTTAGCCAAAGCGTTGCTGACAACCAGCAAATTGGGAGTGATTATGGCCGGAATAATGATCCCGGATCTTGTTAATCCTCTTCCAGATCTTTGCGTTAGGTGTCATCAAGGAAATCGATGAAATGTAGCGAGGCCAGGGATTTTGACGAGCCTAACGAAAGGTCTCTGACGAAGTGACCAGCTCGGTTTCGGTCAACCATGTTACAGAAGGTTTAGTTCCGCCGGAAACGGGCATGAGTTAACTTGTAGTTCTTATCGGCTATCACGCACTCCAGTCCAGCAGGGCACAGTTCAGCGACCCGTTACTGGTCGTCGTCATGAAGTCGTCTATGTGGCCGCGTTGTAGATAATCAATGTGAAGTACGACACCACCGCATCCTCGCAATTGAAGGTCTCCAAGGAGGCACTTGTGAAAGACCCCTCTCCCAAGCCTTCCCAAACAGCATAGCTAAGTTCCACTTAAGAGGCATGGGCGAATTAGGGCTAGTATGAACGGCTCATAAGACAATAGGGAAGTGGTGACTCCCATGGAGCTCATCAGAGACGGAACACGGAAAATCAGTAAGATAATCCGGCGAACAGAGAGACAAGTCACCGCAGGTAAAAGAGTCCGTCTGGACATATTAAAACGTAAAATCACCAAAGTTTAAAACACTGAGAAAGTCAGATAATAAAAAAGACTAAAGCACTATGGGTAACAGGCATTAAAATCTCCGAGTAATAAACCAGAGGAGAGGGCAACTGATCTACATGTTCTAGAGCAAGGGTGGGCAACCTTTTCAGAGTGAGAGGGCCAGATGAGACTTTTGGGAGCAGGCCGCGGGCCGAAGAGATAAACGAAATCCCCCAAGTGACATATATATATATATATATATATATATATATATATATATATATATATATATATATATATATATATATATATATATATATATATATATATATATATTATACACGAATTTTATTGAAAAACACAAAACACAAATCAGTGAAACGGCTGGTGCTGCTTGCCATGAAGAAGTGTTTCAATGTCCGGCTCGATGGATGAGGTAAACAACAGAAGAATGTCATTGAGGTGACGGTCCGAGAGTTGGGAGCGAGGGTGAGACTTCGTGTACTTCATTCTGAAAAAGAGCTGCTCGCAACAGTAGGTGTTGCCAAGCATGGCCACGACGCGTTGAATATGCGTAATGTAATTTGGAAAATTGCTAGAAGGACAGCGAAGAAGAGGTGCGGAACTTTGCCTTCAGTTAATCATTGCACTGCAGCTCCACCAACTCCATCTGAAGGGGGGCAGGGGCGTCGTCCATGGGGAAGTCTAAGGGGGTGGTGAAAAGCTTTAAGTCTGCAGCCAGCAGCCTGACTCCTGCGAAACGGGAGGTAAATTCCTCCCGCAGAGAGGCGACGACACTAACGCAAGTGTCCAGGTCCACGTTGCCAGGAGCAGAAGCAGCAAGGCGAGGAAAATGTAAAAACTGACCAATAGCCAACTGAGCTTCCCACTTACTAGTGTCAGTTTATTTTCCAAACTGTACTGACCACAAAGTGTACCCAGTCTCATTGCGGAAGCCCAACGGACACTGGCCGTCGGCGTCTGGCAGGATCACAAAGTGAGGCACAGAGTTGCCAAAAGGAATCTGCCGGTGTAGCCATATCTCAGTAAGGATTCATCGCAGCAGGGAAAGTCATGAGCAATTTTTTTTTAGAATTGACTCCTCTACAACTTTGGTCTCTATAAAATCTTTCGTATTTGTGAGGAAAATGCATTTTTGTCTCATTTTTTACTCATTTTTACTGCCAGACGTAAGACACCCTCCCCCCCCTCTCCTTCTACGAGTCTACTGAGACAGATGGTGTTTAGCAGAATTTTTTTTGGGGGGGCTGGGGTTTCGCGATCCGGATTGCAATATTAATGCCGAGCAAGGTGGCGGGCCAGACGCTAAGCCTTCGCGGGCCGGAGGTTGCCCGCTACTGTTCAAAAGGGTCAGGTCTTAACAATGGTAAAGAAGGAGTGAAGTAAATGGAACAAAGAGTAAAAATCCTTGTAAGAAAAACCCTCACGGCAATAGCTTGGAGGGTAGTGTTGATAGGAACGTGAGATACAAGATAGGATGACTAAACCATAACTGACATTCCACCATGAGATGAGCTCCCGACAGGAGCAACAGATTTGAAAATATGAAAAACAGGCACCGCCGGAAAAAGACGAGTACCCAGTGGGATGAAGAGTCGTCAAAAGGGCCTTGAGTTCTTCCCACTTGGGAAGAACACCTTGACAATTCTATTGTAAAATGTAAGATATTATGTGGACAATTAAATACCAAATTCAATATCTTTTTCTCCTTTATGGATGAGGTTGAGTTTAAAGAGCATCCTAAAGAGCTGGGGGACGGAGAGCAAATTTCGAAGAGGCTACTGTAGCAAGGTAGCGATGTTGGGAGATATTTCTGAGGGCCCGAGAAACCGGCTGAGGCCCTTGCCTGTAACCCGGGCGCATAGAGGGCGGAAACAGAAAGTCGAGGAGAGACTTTCGGGTGGTAGATCCGGAATCGTGAGCCGAGGGCACTTTGGATGCCTGAAAGGATCCAACAACCACGGCTGGCCATGTTGGAATATCTTCGGCTTCCATCTGATTATGAGTAAGAGGCTGAGTGGGCTTAGAAGGTGTCCTGATCAAAGTACGTGGTACTGGATATATTTCTGCAACAGTTTAGACTGGTAAGGGTCCTACGTTCTGTAAAGAACAGGACGGGATTGATGACAAAGAATAGAGGGAGTAACAGAAGAAGAGTCAAAGGAAAATTCTCGAGGCTCAGCCGAGTCAGCTATAGAGATAACCTGCTTATTAGTGGCTTACGACCCAAGTGAGGAATCCTTCTTCCTACCACGGGCCGGGTAGATGAACCATCACTAGTCGATGAAAAGGTTTCTTTCAAATAACGTCAAATGTCATCAAGGGTCTCACTAAGCGGCGGTTCCAACTAGAGGCGCCGGGGAGAGGGGAGAAATGCTAGGCGTTTCGGTATGAGAGCGATGCTTCGAATGTGTATCGGGTATATTTTTGAAATTAGTGGTAGATGATGGACGATAAAATGCCGCAGGTGTGTCAAAACTCAAACATGATGATCGGGTTCGTCCTGTGTGGCGCAAAACATCAGAAAAGAGGCCAAAAGGCGAACTTTGTGCTAGAGCACGTTGGCGAACCTTCCTCACGTCAAGACGAAGGGTAGCGCAAAGTGAGGACCTCCTTTGGCGTAGGGACTTACCGTGACACGAAGGCACCCAGCTTTAATAAACTGGGCAGTTCCTGGTGTTCGAACGTTAAAATAAATGTGGCAGTTGGGACTAGAGCAGAGCCGACACTTGTAGTCACCGTGTGTACATGTGTGACGCGTAGGGCACTAAGCTGAATCTGGAGACGGAAAAGATCGTAGTTGGTTAATTCTTTCGAACGGACACCTTCGAAGAAATTCAGACGTGGGTAAGACGATACGGTTAAGGAAACTTTCCCCGTAAGGGGCACGGCGATTTGCTTTCCTGGTCGCCGTGCTGATGGGACTCAGCGCACCGTCGGGCCCCAGCTTGGCATTCTTTTTTTTCTTCTTCTTCTTCTAAACCCTACCTCGTCTTCTGTACCAATTCCCTTTCATCCTGTATCTTCCTTCCATCCACCCTTTTCTGTCCTCCGTCTCTTCTCTTTTCTAGGTTAAGTTTTTCTTTTTTTGGCGATTTCGGTGAATCAGAGCGGTCTGTCAGGGGGCGCGTCCCATGGCTGGGTCCTGCCTGTGTTGGTTAGTGGATGCCTGAGCCTAAATGGCGCTCTTGGGGGGTCTTTGCTTTCCCAACTGGTAAATTTCCGAGGCTGACCGGACAATTTTAAAACGATGTTTGGGTCAGGGGTCGATGGGCTTACCCTCTTGGTTGGGGCGGCGCTCCGAGTAGGTGTCGCGACGGTAGACATTGACTGCGCTGCACGAGTTCGCACCCCCTTTTATACTTTACTTCATATGGGTAATAATAAAAAAATTCTCTCCCATACGACTGTCAGTAAGTCCTCTTTTCCGCGTTTGTTAAATCCCTTCGCAGAAAAGATAATCCTGATTTGAATTATCCTCGTTTTCTGGTGCTGAATTACAGTTCCGGTTCTCCGCGTTCTAAATTCGATGCGTTTGATTTGAATGAGGAGTTTGAGTCCTGCTGTGGTGCGCCCCGCCATATGTGGTCTTGTGGTAGTGGCAATTTACTGGTTAACGTATGTTCGCAAGAGCAGTGTGGCGACGTGCGGGATTTGTTCTTCCTTTTGGAGGTCCCGGTTTCGGTTGTTCCTCACCCTCGCCTTAATTTTGTTAAGGGAGTGATTTGCCCTAGCGAATTACTGCAGTATGATGTCTCGAGACTAAAGGATAAACTTTCGTCCCAGAGGGTTGGAACGTTTATAGGGTGTCTAAATATGTTGCTCCCGCTAAGGTTCCTACGAGTACACTCATCGTCACCTTTGAGCGTCAGGATCTGCCCAAGTTTGTTCGTGCTGGTTATCTTCGTGCCCCTGTGTCCCGTTATGTCGAGCTCCGGAGCCGTTGTTTTAATTGACACCAGTTTGGCCATATGAGCAGCAATTGTAGGCAGGCTCGTCGCTGTGTGGCTTTTGCGTTGGCGTACCATGGCTCCTCTTGTAGTAATCATGAATGTTGTGCCAATTGTGGAGGTTCACATAGCGCGGCTTCGCGTTCTTGTCCCATATTCCTTTTTGAGAAGGAAGTCCTGGCTCTTCGGGACTCCCTCCGGCTGGACTTTCCTGAGGCCCGTCGTAGGGTGCGGGGGCAGCCGTCTCTTCTCTGACGTTCTCCGGGAGGCGAATTCCCGCCGCCCTCCTCTCTGTCTTCTCTTCGCGGCCTTCTGTTGCTCCCTCTCCTTTGCCTTCGGTCTCTCCCCGCGGCTCTTCCGTTGCGCCCTCTCCTTGCCTCTGGTTTCTCTTCTTATGTTCTTTCCTCTGTCGCGGACCGTGAAAGCGACCGGGCTGAGACGCTGGAGGATATCCGGCATTTATTGTAGGCGTTAGCCCCCGCTGTTCCTTCCGTTCCTTTGCCTAGGCGCAAACGGAAAAGTTCCTCCTCACCCTGTTCGGCGTCCAAGCGCGCTGTCTCTGATGAGGCTTGTTTGGTCCCCGAGTTGATTGTTGGGACGCCCTCTATTTTGATGTCCTCTCCTCCCCGGTCTTCGCTAGCCTTTCCCGTAGGCATCACCGATGTCATTGTGAGGGCGGAGGTTCACCCGGTTCCGTCTTCCTTGCCCCCTACCCCGGTTCCTTCTTCCTTGCCCCTTACTTTTGTTCAATCTTGGATGCCTCCTACCCCAGTTCCGTCTCACTTGCCTCCTACGCCTGTTCCGCCTTCCTAGCGTCCTACCCCAGTTCCACATTCCTTGCCTCCTACCTCAGTTTCGTTTTCCCTGCCTCCTACACCATCTCCTTCCTTGCCCTGTTCCTTCATGTCCTTCTAACCCTGTTCCCTCCTCACCCTCTTACCCTGTTCCCTCCTCACCCTCTTACCCTGTTCCTTCCTCTCCATCTGACTCAATTCCCTCCTTACCCTCTGACTCTTTTCCATCCTCACCCTCTGTCCATGTTCCGTCTTCTGTTCCATCTTCTTCGCATCTTAATTCTCGTCCGTCTCTGCTCGATCTTCCTTTCCATCCGGGCCACGAGCCGTCCACGTTAGGGGTTCGATCTGACTCTTAGCTGTCGCCTCCCGCCGTTCACGCGGACAAGTTCTTGCTGGGTGCGTCCCCGGGTCACCGCAATCTGCCCCTTGTTCCCTCAGGGTCTTCTAGTCGTCAGGGATCTTCGTCGGTTTCCATCACTAGAATCCTGACGTTGGTGTCAAGACAACAGTAATGTCTGTCATCCTATAGTGGAATTATCAAGGGGTTCTTTCCAAGTGGGAGGAACTCCAGCTCTTGCTTTCTAGCGTTCGGCCCTTGGTGGTCTGTTTGCAAGAAAATAAGCTTGGGACTCGTCCCTTCACGGTGCTTTCGCACTTGCGGGTGTTTAATTCCAACCCTCCTGCTGGGGGCGTTTTCCATGGTGGTGCTTCTCTTTTAATTTCCTATTCGCTATTTTCTAGGCTACTTTCCTTCCGTACTGCCTTGCAGGCTGTTGCTGCGAGGGTTTTTATCTTCAAGCTTTTAGCTGTTTGTACTGTGTACATCCCCCTGGATTTTAATTTTATTGACCTACCCCGTTTTTATTACTTGGTGATTTTAATGTACGCCACCCACCTTGGGGTGATACTGCCCGTAATCCCCGGGGCGGTGTGGCCGAGTCCCTTTTATTATCAGATTCACTTTTTCTTTTAAATTCCGGCGATCTTATTTCTTATCCTGTTCAAACGGATTCTTTAGTGCTGTAGACTTGTCTTTATGTTCGCCCGACTGTTTTCTCGATTTCCGGTGGTCCATTCGGGACGACCTTTCCAGGAGTGATCACTTCCCGATCACCCTGTCGACCGCCCTTCCTGGTCCGTGCCTTTCCCTCCCTCCTCGTTGGGATCTGCGGTGAGCAAATCGGGTTGGGGTTCGGGAGGCTTCCTCTATCGATGCCGCCCTGGGTTCCTTCGATACAGTTGACTCAGCGGTCTCATTTTTTCGAGGCTGCTAAGCGCTTTGTTCCGCGGAGGTGCCCTGTTGCAGAGCGCTCTACCATTCCCTGGTGTCGAGTGATTGCTCGTCGGCTATTTCTGCCTATCAGTTGCTCATTCCTGTTATAGGTGGAACCCGACTGTCTCGAATAGGCTTGATCGGAACCGGGCTCGTGCCATCCGCTAGAGGATCCTCCGTCGTGAGTCTTGGCGCCGGTACGTATCTTCCACATCTCTTCGTCCACGTCGTTGACTCGGGTTTGGAAGCGAGTTATATGATTGAGGTATGTTGTGTTTTTTTATCGGTTTTTATTCAAGAATTCTTATCGTCCCGTAATTTTGAGGTCCGTGTTGGGGATGCTTTCTCGCCGTTGCTATCCACTCTTCTGGAGGGGGGTTTCGGTTTCTCTCTTCGTGGGTGACTTGGCGTTGTTTTGTTTATCTCCCCGCTTGCCTTCTGCTGCGCGTCGATTGATGCCATGTCGGGTCGTGCTGTCTCCAAGAGTTTCCGTTTGTAGGTGACCAAAACGAAGGCCATGCATTTTTATCGGGGTCGTGGGGTCCTTGGCCCCCCTTCCCTTTTTGGAGGCTATGGATTTACTTCAGGTTTTATCCCACACCAATTGGGGTAGTGATAGGCGCACTTTGTGGTCGCTTTCTTCGGCGCTGGTTCAATCCCGGCTGCACTACGGTTGCCAGGTGCTCTTCAGCGTTTCCTTCGGCCTTGAAGTTTCTTGACTGTTCGTTCGCTTGTGGCCCCGTCTTAGTAGTGGAGCCTTTCGCACCTCGCCTATCCCTAGCCTTTTTGTGGAGGGTGCCGTGCTTCCCTTGCGATATCACCGGCTGCAGGTGTGCAAACGATTCGTTTTGTGTTCAGCAGTACCCTACCACCTCTGCCCATGAGTGCCTTTTGGCCCCGTCCTCTTTTAATCGGCGGCCATCTCTACTAGGAATGGATAATAGAGCTAAAGATGTAGTTCGTTGGCATAGGAATCCAATGAGTGGGGATAGCCTGAACTGGTCTAAAGCGCTTATCACAAGAACCATTCTTGGAGGGCAAAGGTGGTTAGAGATTTACCAATAAATTAAGTAAAAGTAACTTCGCCAGGCGGGTTCACCACCCTCCACGGAGGCAGTGCCGGAAAGGAAAGAGCTCACCTCCCCCAGCGATAGTAACCATAGAGCCCAGGCAGCAGCAGCACCAGCACCAGAACAATGGGGTGTCAGGAGTCTAAGTGCATAATTGATTTCTTAACTCACAAGGACAGGTCCCACGATAGACCAGGCCTCCCGTTTGCCACCAAACTACCTCCTCGTCGAAGAAGTGTGTTACCACCTGAAACTAGCAACTCGTAGAGGCTTAACTTCCAGTGGATTTTTTTTTTTTTTTTTTTAAGAGCTCATCTGGCGACTGCCTACTTGGGCATTAGTCGCCGTATTAAAACTGGCCTAGTTCTAGGCTACTTTAAAATGAAATTAAAGAGAAAAAAAAAACAACAACACCCCAAAAGGGGGAAAGGAAGCAAGCTGGTGCGTCGGGGAGAGGTCCCCCCGGCGCAGGAGCGTGCAACTAAAGAAAAAACAAACAAACAAAAAACAAAACAAATGCAAAAAAAACACAAAAAAAAACAAACAAACCTTGCTTAAATAATAGGGAGAAGGCCGGCCTCCCCCAAGAAGTCAACAAGTCCACAAGTCAGTGTGCACGAATCTGTCCCAAGCACAAGGGACAGGCGGTAGCGACCCCGCCCATCCCGGTACTGGGACAGGTATCGAGCGCGAAGATCACCCAGACTGGGACATTCGACAAGAATGTGCCGAACAGTCTGGGGGACGACGCAGTCGTTGCAATAGGGCGCAGGCGAGCGCTCCATCAGATAGCGATGCGTCACACGAGTGTGTCCGATTCGGAGACGACAGAAAGCAACCTGAAGCCGCCGCGGCATTGGGGGATAGGTCCATGGGAACAGTCGCGGCGCAATGGCACGCAACTTTAAGTTCCCTTCGACCGTCTCCCATCTTCTTTGCCAAGCAGTCCGAAGAGCTGCCCGTATTCCTGCCATGTAGTCGGTGTGAGGAAGAGCGAAACGCTGGTCCGGTCGCAGAGTCCTCGCGGACTCTTTGGCGCCCTCATCGGCGCGCTCATTCCCCGCAATTCCTACATGTCCAGGAACCCAGCAGAAGATAATCTCGACATCTGCCCGGCTCGCCAAAACCGTGGCGTCACGGATATCACGAACCAGGGGATGCGGAGATTCCAATGCCCCGAGAGCACTCAGGGCGCTTTATGAGTCGCTATAGATCACAATCCGGTCTCCGAACCGGGCACGTCGCGTAATCTCCCGTACCGAGTGGTGTATTGCCACCAGCTCGGCCGTGAAGACAGACGCAGCGCCTGGTAGAGCCCCGCTGACTTCAAACAGAGGGGATACGGCGTGGAAGCCGACCCCCTCTTGGGACTTGGAGCCATCCGTATACACTGGCACGGTACCAGCGTGACACGATGTGTGCTCCAAAAAGGTCGAACGCAATACTCCCGGCGCAGTACAAGCTTTGGGAGCAGAGGCGTGGCGACAAATAGCCAAATGTGGTACCCTCCAGGGTGGCGTCCTGGGCAGAACCAGAGGCGCCACCGGCCCGAGAGCTATATCTACCTCTCGAAGGAGTTTCCTGGCCCTAAACCCAAAGGGCTTAGGGTATGACTGGCGTCTCTCGGCGGCATAGGCACCATCGAGATCAGCTGCGGATGCAGTGAGAGCTGTTGGCGACTGAGGGAGGCGCCGGGCTCGCGCGTACAGGCGAGTGATGCACTGCACGCGGCGCAGAGCGAGTGGCATCTCCCCAGCATCGACCAACAGGCTCTCAATGGGGGAAGTGCGGAAGGCACCGGTCGCAAGGCGAAGGCCGGTGTGGTGGATCGAATCCACCTTCCGCAATAAACGCTCGGCTGCGGATGCATAAAACTCGCATCCGTAGTCGAGCTTCGAGCGAACAAAGGATCGATAAAAAAGTAAGGCGGTAGCCCTATCAGCGCCCCAAGCGCTGAACGTCACGGAACGGAGAATGTCCATGGCGCGGGTACAAGAGACCCTAAGGCTGCGAATATGAGCTTCCCAGGTGAGGCGTCGGTCGAATACAAGACCAAGGAAACGGTGCGACTCAACCACATCCAGGCGCACCCCATTAAGAAACAAATCTGGGTCGGGGTGAAGCCGTGGATGGCGGCAGAAGTGCACCACCTTAGTCTTGGCCAAAGAAAACCGAAACCTGTGCGCTTCGGCATAGCGAGATTTTTTTTTTTTTTTTTTATAGAGCCCATCTGGCAACTACCCACTTGGGCATAAGTCGCCGAAAAACACGACAGCCTAGAATTAGGCTACTTTAAAGTTAAAATATGAAAACTTAACAATCAATATAAATTGGAAAAACTTAACAATCGAAGCAATCTCCGGCAGCGGGGGGAGGTCCCCCTCACCCCGGTGCAGGAGAGTGCAACCTAAAACAAAACAACAACAAAAAAAAAGGAACCTTAAATAAAGGGGAGAAGGCCGGCCTAGCCCAAAAAGTCAATAAGTCCACAAGTCATGGTGCACGCACTCGTCCCGAGTACAAGGGACAGGCGGTAGCGACCCCGCCCATCCCGGTACCGAGACAGGTATCGTGCGCGAAGATCACCCAGACTGGGACATTCGACAAGAATATGCCGAACAGTCTGGGGGACGACGCAGTCGTTGCAATAGGGCACATGCGAGCGCTCCACCAAGTAACGATGCGTCACACGAGTGTGTCCGATTCGGAGACGACAGAAAGCAACCTGAAGCCGCCGCGGCATTGGGGGATAGGTCCATGGGAACAGTCGCGGCGCAATGGCACGCAACTTTAAGTTCCCCTCGACCGTCTCCCATCTTCTTTGCCAAGCAGTCCGAAGAGCTGCCCGTATTCCTGCCATGTAGTCAGTGTGAGGAAGAGCGAAACGCTGGTCCGGTCGCAGAGTCCTCGCGGACTCTTTGGCGCGCTCATTCCCCGCAATTCCTACATGTCCAGGAACCCAGCAGAAGATAATCTCGACATCTGCCCGGCTCGCCAAAACCGTGGCGTCACGGATTTCGCGAACCAGGGGATGCGGAGATTCCAATGCCCCGAGAGCACTCAGGGCACTTTGTGAGTCGCTATAAATCACAATCCGGTCTCCGAACCGGGCACGTCGCGTAATCTCCCGTACCGAGTGGTGTATTGCCACCAGCTCGGCCGTGAAGACAGACGCAGCGCCTGGTAGAGCCCCGCTGACTTCAAACAGAGGGGATACGGCGTGGAAGCCGACCCCCTCTTGGGACTTGGAGCCATCCGTATACACTGGCACGGTACCAGCGTGACACGATGTGTGCTCCAAAAAGGTCGAACGCAATACTCCCGGCGCAGTACAAGCTTTGGGAGCAGAGGCGTGGCGACAAATAGCCAAATGTGGTACCCTCCAGGGTGGCGTCCTGGGCAGAACCAGGGGCGCCACCGGCCCGAGAGCTATATCTACCTCTCGAAGGAGTTTCCTGGCCCTAAACCCAAAGGGCTTAGGGTATGACTGGCGTCTCTCGGCGGCATAGGCACCATCGAGATCAGCTGCGGATGCAGTGAGAGCTGTTGGCGACTGAGGGAGGCGCCGGGCTCGCGCGTACAGGCGAGTGATGCACTGCACGCGGCGCAGAGCGAGTGGCATCTCCCCAGCATCGACCAACAGGCTCTCAATGGGGGAAGTGCGGAAGGCACCGGTCGCAAGGCGAAGGCCGGTGTGGTGGATCGAATCCACCTTCCGCAATAAACGCTCGGCTGCGGATGCATAAAACTCGCATCCGTAGTCGAGCTTCGAGCGAACAAAGGATCGATAAAAAAGTAAGGCGGTAGCCCTATCAGCGCCCCAAGCGCTGAACGTCACGGAACGGAGAATGTCCATGGCGCGGGTACAAGAGACCCTAAGGCTGCGAATGTGAGCCTCCCAGGTGAGGCGTCGGTCGAATACAAGACCAAGGAAACGGTGCGACTCAACCACATCCAGGCGCACCCCATTAAGAAACAAATCTGGGTCGGGGTGAAGCCGTGGATAGCGGCAGAAGTGCACCACCTTAGTCTTGGCCAAAGAAAACCGAAACCTGTGCGCTTCGGCATAGCGAGAGACGCGGTTCAATGCCTGTTGGAGTCGGCGCTCCAGAGTTGGCATCTGGGCCGCGCCAAAAGAGATCGAAAGGTCGTCCACGTAGAGCGTAGCGAGAACATCTTCCGGCAGCACCGAGGTGATGCCGTTGATGCTCAGGGCAAAGAGTGTGACACTGAGGACACTTCCCTGCGGGACACCCTCTTCCTGCTCCTTTGGGCCGGAGAGGGCTCCCCCCACCCGTACGCGGAATCGACGATCTCGCAAAAATTCAGATATAAACATTGGGAGGCGTCCCCTCGCCCCCATCGTGTGGAGAGTCTCCATGATACCGTATCGCCATGCGGTATCATAGGCCTTCTCCAGATCAAAAAACACCGTGGCGTAGTGCTGTCTAGGAAGGAAAGCCTCGCAGACGGCATTTTCCAGTCGGAGCAGAGCATCCGACGTGGAGTGGAACTTACGGAAGCCGCACTGTGCAGAAGACAGATGGCCTCCGCTGTCCAGGAAATAGGCTAATCTAACATTTACCAATTTCTCCATCAACTTGCACACGCAAGAGGTTAGAGAGATTGGGCGGAATCCGGTCGGAGTAGAGTGATCTCTCCCCGGCTTGCGAAAGGCGAGCACAGTAGCGATTCGCCAGGAGTCTGGGAGAAGACCTTCCACCCAGATCCTGTTGAACAAATCTAACAGAAAGGCCATGCCTCGCTCACCCAGGTGTCGAAGCATGGCGTACGGGACATCGTCCGGACCATGGGCGGTGTCCGCGCACGAAGCGAGAGCGGAGCGCAACTCACTCACAGTAAACTTGTCGTTGAAGGGTTCTCCGCCTCTGGAGGTAAAGTCCAGCCGGCGGCCTTCCGCGACATCACGACGTGCATTGAATGCTGGCGGAGCAGCATCACGGCTAGAGAATGCGGAAAAAGCGGTCGCTAAGGATTCCGCCACGGACGCGGGGTCCGAGATTGCGGTCCCATTCTCCTGGAGAACGGGAGGGGGGTCCTGCGAGAACTTGCCCCGAATCCTTTTGACTCGCTTCCACACCTCAGCTAAAGGGATCTTCCCGTTAAGTGAAGACACGTATGCCCGCCAAGAAGAGCGGCGGGCGTGCTTCGAAATATACCGGAACCTAGCCCTAGCCCGACGAAATTCAGCGACAGTGAAATCGTTCGGGCGGCGCTTATAGCGCATGTAGGCATAACGCTTCTGTTTGAGGGCCGTCTCACACTCGGCCGACCACCATGGGAGTGGTCGGCGTGCAAAACGGCCAGACGTCCTAGGAATAGTAGTCAGGCCCACGGCGATGAGGTTGCCGGAGAAGAACTCAACGGCCTCATTTACCGACCTAAACTCCTCGACTGAGATAGAGAATTCAGTCATTTCCTGAAATGCAGGCCACCGCGCCCGCGCCAAGCACCACCGAGGTGGTCTCTCAGGCGGCAGTTGCCCTGAAAATGATATTTGAATGGGAAAGTGATCACTACCATGGAGGTCATCGACCACCCCCCAATCAAAATCAGGCTGTGCATCCGAAGAGCACAAAGATAGGTCAAGGCAAGAAAATGAAGCGGTTCTCGGACAGTGATGCGTAAACTCATCCACGTTTAGGACACCCATCTCAAGCTCTTCGATCAGATCGGCAAGGACTTGTCCCCTGGGATTTATGGAGTAATCTCCCCAGAGAGGATGCCTGCCGTTCAGATCTCCAAGCAAGAGATAGGGCCTCGGCAACCGTGCCACGACGCGGCGGAAGTCCCCCGCGTCGAAGTCAGCTGACGGTGGAATGTACGCAGAAATGATAGTATACCTCCTATCCAGGTGCAGCTGCACAGCCACTGCCTGAAAGGAGGTATCTAAAGAGAAAGGAAGAACGGAGACATCATGCCGGGTGTAAACTGCGCACCCCCCAGCCCGGCCATCCCGCGGTGGTGGGGTCGCAAGACCCTTATACCCCGGGAGGGCAGGCAGCGGGCACGAACCTAGCATGGTCTCCTGCAAAAAAATAGCTAACGGGGAACGGGACGAGACGAGCCTCCGCAGCTCCTCCCAGTTAGCCCGGAGTCCACGGCAATTCCATTGAAGGAATATGCCCTCCAGGCCTAGCTCGGAGGAGACGCGGGGGCCCTCCTCGAATTGAAGACCCTCACGAGAATGGCCGTACGCTTCCCGGGGGCAGAACTCCGGGCGCTGTTGGCCGGACAAAGCGCTGAAGGCGCTGTCGCCTTCGAGGACTTATTGGGGGAGGTTGGGCTCGCCATGCGAGTCTTTCCCTCCCTCCGCCTCGAAACCTTAGGCGGGCGTTGCGGCTTCGGAGGCGGGGGGCCCTCTTTTCGAGGAACCACCGTCTCCGAGCATTTTTTTTTTTTTTTTAATTAAGGGGCTATCTGGCGACTGCCGACTAAGGCATTAAGTTGCCGTAAACAAACAGCCTAATTTAGACTACTTTAAAAAATTAAACAGAAAACAATAAAAAGGAATAACAATAACAATAACAAAGCAATAACAAAACAATTACAAAAACAACAACAACAATTAAATCGCGTTAAATAAAAGGGAGAAGGCCGGCCTCCCCCAAAAAGTCAATAAGTCCACCAGTCAAAGTACACGCACTCATCCCGAGAACAAGGGACAGGCGGTAGCGACCCCGCCCATCCCGGTACCGGGACAGGTGTCGTGCGCGAAGATCACCCAGACTGGGACATTCGACAAGAATGTGCCGAACAGTCTGGGGGACGAAGCAGTCGTTGCAATAGGGCGCAGGCGAGCGCTCCATCAGATAGCGATGCGTCACACGAGTGTGTCCGATTCGGAGACGACAGAAAGCAACCTGAAGCCGCCGTGGCATTGGGGGATAGGTCCATGGGAACAGTCGCGGCGCAATGGCACGCAACTTTAAGTTCCCTTCGACCGTCTCCCATCTTCTTTGCCAAGCAGTCCGAAGAGCTGCCCGTATTCCTGCCATGTAGTCGGTGTGAGGAAGAGCGAAACGCTGCTCCGGTCGCAGAGTCCTCGCGGACTCTTTGGCGCACTGATTCCCCGCAATTCCTACATGTCCAGGAACCCAGCAGAAGATAATCTCGACATCTGCCCGGCTCGCCAAAACCGTGGCGTCACGGATTTCGCGAACCAGGGGATGCGGAGATTCCAATGCCCCGAGAGCACTCAGGGCGCTTTGTGAGTCGCTATAAATCACAATCCGGTCTCCGAACCGGGCACGTCGCGTAATCTCCCGTACCGAGTGGTGTATTGCCACCAGCTCGGCCGTGAAGACAGACGCAGTGCCTGGTAGAGCCCCGCTGACTTCAAACAGAGGGGATACGGCGTGGAAGCCGACCCCCTCTTGGGACTTGGAGCCATCCGTATACACTGGCACGGTACCAGCGTGACACGATGTGTGCTCCAAAAAGGTCGAACGCAATACTCCCGGCGCAGTACAAGCTTTGGGAGCAGAGGCGTGGCGACAAATAGCCAAATGTGGTACCCTCCAGGGTGGCGTCCTGGGCAGAACCAGGGGCGCCACCGGCCCGAGAGCTATATCTACCTCTCGAAGGAGTTTCCTGGCCCTAAACCCAAAGGGCTTAGGGTATGACTGGCGTCTCTCGGCGGCATAGGCACCATCGAGATCAGCTGCGGATGCAGTGAGAGCTGTTGGCGACTGAGGGAGGCGCCGGGCTCGCGCGTACAGGCGAGTGATGCACTGCACGCGGCGCAGAGCGAGTGGCATCTCCCCAGCATCGACCAACAGGCTCTCAATGGGGGAAGTGCGGAAGGCACCGGTCGCAAGGCTAAGGCCGGTGTGGTGGATCGAATCCACCTTCCGCAATAAACGCTCGGCTGCGGATGCATAAAACTCGCATCCGTAGTCGAGCTTCGAGCGAACAAAGGATCGATAAAAAAGTAAGGCGGTAGCCCTATCAGCGCCCCAAGCGCTGAACGTCACGGAACGGAGAATGTCCATGGCGCGGGTACAAGAGACCCTAAGGCTGCGAATATGAGCCTCCCAGGTGAGGCGTCGGTCGAATACAAGACCAAGGAAACGGTGCGACTCAACCACATCCAGGCGCACCCCATTAAGAAACAAATCTGGGTCGGGGTGAAGCCGTGGATGGCGGCAGAAGTGCACCACCTTAGTCTTGGCAAAAGAAAACCGAAACCTGTGCGCTTCGGCATATTGAGAGACGCGGTTCAATGCCTGTTGGAGTCGACGCTCCAGAGTTGGCATCTGGGCCGCGCCAAAAGAGATCGAAAGGTCGTCCACGTAGAGCGTAGCGAGAACATCTTCCGGCAGCACCGAGGTGATGCCGTTGATGCTCAGGGCAAAGAGTGTGACACTGAGGACACTTCCCTGCGGGACACCCTCTTCCTGCTCCTTTGGGCCGGAGAGGGCTCCCCCCACCCGTACGCGGAATCGACGATCTCGCAAAAATTCAGATATAAAAATTGGGAGGCGTCCCCTCGCCCCCATCGTGTGGAGAGTCTCCATGATACCGTATCGCCATGCGGTATCATAGGCCTTCTCCAGATCAAAAAACACCGTGGCGTAGTGCTGTCTACGAAGGAAAGCCTCGCAGACGGCACTTTCCAGTCGGAGCAGAGCATCCGACGTGGAGTGGAACTTACGGAAGCCGCACTGTGCAGAAGACAGATGACCTCCGCTGTCCAGGAAATAGGGTAATCTAACATTTACCAATTTCTCCATCAACTTGCACACGCAAGAGGTTAGAGAGATTGGACGGAAACCGGTCGGAGTAGAGTGATCTCTCCCCGGCTTGCGAAAGGCGAGCACAGTAGCGATTCGCCAGGAGTCTGGGAGAAGACCTTCCACCCAGATCCTGTTGAACAAATCTAACAGAAAGGCCATGCCTCGCTCACCCAGGTGTCGAAGCATGGCGTACGGGACATCGTCCGGACCATGAGCGCTGTCCGCGCACGAAGCGAGAGCGGAACGCAACTCACTCACAGTAAACTTGTCGTTGAAGGGTTCTCCGCCTCTGGAGGTAAAGTCCAGCCGGCGGCCTTCCGCGACATCACGACGTGCATTGAATGCTGGCGGAGCAGCATCACGGCTAGAGAATGCGGAAAAAGCGGTCGCTAAGGATTCCGCCACGGACGCGGGGTCCGAGATTGCGGTCCCATTCTCCTGGAGAACGGGAGGGGGGTCCTGCGAGAACTTGCCCCGAATCCTTTTGACTCGCTTCCACACCTCAGCTAAAGGGGTCTTCCCGTTAAGTGAAGACACGTATGCCCGCCAAGAAGAGCGGCGGGCGTGCTTCGAAATATACCGGAACCTAGCCCTAGCCCGACGAAATTCAGCGACAGTGAAATCGTTCGGGCGGCGCTTATAGCGCATGTAGGCATAACGCTTCTGTTTGAGGGCCGTCTCACACTCGGCCGACCACCATGGGAGTGGTCGGCGTGCAAAACGGCCAGACGTCCTAGGAATAGTAGTCAGGACTACGGCGATGAGGTTGCCGGAGAAGAACTCAACGGCCTCATCTACCGACCTAAACTCCTCGACTGAGATAGAGAATTCAGTCATTTCCTGAAATGCAGGCCACCGCGCCCGCGCCAAGCACCACCGAGGTGGTTTCTCAGGCGGCAGTTGCCCTGAAAATGATATTTGAATGGGAAAGTGATCACTACCATGGAGGTCATCGACCACCCCCCAATCAAAATCAGGCTGTGCATCTGAAGAGCACAAAGATAGGTCAAGGCAAGAAAATGAAGCGGTTCTCGGACAGTGATGCGTAAACTCATCCACGTTTAGGACACCCATCTCAAGCTCTTCGATCAGATCGGCAAGGACTTGTCCCCTGGGATTTATGGAGTAATCTCCCCAGAGAGGATGCCTGCCGTTCAGATCTCCAAGCAAGAGATAGGGCCTCGGCAACCGTGCCACGACGCGGCGGAAGTCCCCCGCGTCGAAGTCAGCTGACGGTGGAATGTACGCAGAAATGATAGTATACCTCCTATCCAGGTGCAGCTGCACAGCCACTGCCTGAAAGGAGGTATCTAAAGAGAAAGGAAGAACGGAGACATCATGCCGGGTGTAAACCGCGCATCCCCCAGCCCAGCCATCCCGCGGTGGTGGGGTCGCAAGACCCTTATACCCCGGGAGGGCAGGCAGCGGGCACGCGCCTAGCATGGTCTCCTGCAAAAAAAATAGCTAACGGGGAACGGGACGAGACGAGCCTCCGCAGCTCCTCCCAGTTGGCCCGGAGTCCACGGCAATTCCATTGAAGGAATATGCCCTCCAGGCCTAGCTCGGAGGAGACGCGGGGGCCCTCCTCGAATTGAAGACCCTCACGGGAATGGCCGTACGCTTCCCGGGGGCAGAACCCCGGGCGCTGTTGGCCGGACAAAGCGCTGTCGCCTTCGAGGACTTATTGGGGGAGGTTGGGCTCGCCATGCGAGTCTTTTCCTCCCTCCGCCTCGAAACCTTAGGCGGGCGTTGCGGCTTGGGAGGCGGGGGGCCCTCTTTTCGAGGAACCACCGTCTCCGAGCCACTCGCTCCACCTCGGGGCCGAAGCTCCTTTGTTGCTGTCCTTCTTTCGGGGAACAGCTTTAGGAACCCCGGAAGATGGCCTAGCGACCATCTTCAGGGGTGTTGCCTCCTGTGAGTCTAACGACTCTGTGGAGGCGCGTGGCCGTTTCGCCTTACGGGAAACGGTCACGCTGGGGGAAGAGGGGGGAGCCCTGGTATTAGCCGGGGCTGGGTGTGAACCCTTTTTGCCGCCAGCTCTACCAGGGGAGCGCCCGGGTGTAGTAGAGCCCGCAGAAGGGCTCCGAATGGGCGCGGAAACAACCGTGCTCGTTGGCCTGGATGGGCCAGGAGCAGAGGGTGCTTTTCTAACTATTGAGGCATATGACGTCCCAGGCAGAGCCGGGCGCGCCAGGACCAAGTCCTTAGCCTCGCGGAATGAGAGTCGATCCTGGGCCTGAACGGCCAGGATTTCTTTCTCAAGGAGATATGCACCACATTGCTTCGAAGAAGCAGGGTGCGGCTCTCCGCAATTGACACACTTGGCCACACACGATTTGGACTTATCGTGTGCGACCTTGGAGCAATTTACACAGACTTCGGGTGACCCCGATTTTGCACGTCTACATGATCGATTCGTATGGCCGAAGCGGTGACAGTAATAGCACCGCCGCGGCAGTGGCACGAATGCCTTCACGCGGTAGCGGTACCAACCGGCACGCACCGACTCAGGGAGCTTGTCACAGTCGAACGTGACGAAGAGTGTAGGGGTGGGTCTCGAGGCCCCTCCCTGTTTTCTCATCACACGTTCGACCTTGACCGCCCCCTGGTCGGCCAGCTCTAGGGTGATGTCTTCTATGGAGTAGTCAACGAGTTCCCTCGCATAAACTACTCCTTTTACAAAGTTCATGGTAGAGTGCGGCGTCACACTCACCGGGGTGCCATGAAGTGTCCGAAGAGCACTTATCTTGGCCGCCTCGGCGGGATTCGCCGCATTCGCCAGAAGGCTCCCGTCCGAGAAACGGGTTACCTTCGGCTCTCTACCAATTGCACTAGCTAATCCTCTCCTCTGATGGATCATGTTGCCATCAGTGGAGCGAATAACGAGGAAGCGTTTGAAGCCAGCGGGCTCGAAAACGCCAGGTAACCTCTGAATGAGGGGCCCCGATGTCATCGAGGCTCCGCCCTGTGCACTCTTGGTCTTAGTCAGGGGCTCCGCACACGATGGGGTAGAGGGGCCGGATGTGCCGATCTTGGCTTGGTCGCCTACCAAAGTGGCAGCAGACCCATCCGTCCCCGCAGCCCCCGCGGATGGAGAGGAGCCCCGAGTCTTTTTCGTCTTTCTTGTCTTTTTCTTCTTTTTAGGAGAGGAGGGCGGGGAATGAACCCGCTTTTCACCCCCGCCGGTAGAAGCCCCCAGGCCAGATGGACCGGCCTCAGCCAGGTCCTTCTCTGAAATGGAGAAGGTCCCGGTGGGCGCAGGGGATTCATCCGGAGGAGATCCCTCCCCCTCCTTGTCCTGCCTGAGAATCCACAGCCGTTTGATGAGGACCTTGCATAGGGGCGGATTCGGGTTCGGTGCTTGGCGCCAAGCCCGGATTCCCCCCCATGGAAGGCCCTACCTTCTGAGGCTGGTTTTCCTCAAGGACCATGTCTATCACAGGAGGGGCCTCCAGTTGGCCATCCCCTCCCAGGACATCGCAGGTCCCCTTGGCAGCGTCATAAGTCTTTAGTGGGGAGGCACAGGCCTTGACCCCGGCAAGGTTTAATATTTTTGCCAGCAGGTCTTTTGAGGGAAGCGACCGAAGGGGCCTGGCTTCCCTCTCCCCCCTAAGGGGGTTTGCCCTACCAAGCCGCTTGTACGAGGGGCGGTCGGCAATGGGCTGCCTGCTGGCTTTCTTGGCAGTCCCCTTAGAAAGCATAGGAGGGACTGCCGCTGGAGATAGGGAGGTGCCCGAAAGCACCTCCCGAGAAGGGGGTGAGGGGGAGTCCCCTACACCCGTAGGCGTAGGAGAGGAGTAAGCCTCCTCTCCGGTTAAAGAGGTATGGAGGGTCCCCTGCGCAAGCACAGGGGGGGGGACCTCCATCTTTTCTGTGGAGCTGCACGAGGGCGGCTCCGTTGTTGTTATAGGGGGAATTAAGGGGAGATTTTTTTTTTTCATCATTGGGCATGGTGACCCTCTTTGTTTTACGGGACGCAATCGCTCACCACCTCTTGCAGTAGCCCGCACTGCAAGAGGTGCTTACAGGCCCGGCAGAGCCAGGCGCCGCCATTTGGGACCACCCCTCCCGCCTGGTGGCCTGGCAGTCCTTCGGCATGGCGGCTCCACCTTGAACACGGCGTAAAACGGATAGATTTTGAAGACGAGAGGAAAAGGGATGTGAGGAAGGTATGGGTGGGGATGAAGCAGGTTGTTAAAAGCCAACCATCCCAGACCGGAGCTCAGGGGTTAGGGGACATTGTCCCCTCCCCCCTCAGCCCCGATCCGGGACGATTGGCTGAGAAGAAGGTCAGCTTCTACCCTGTGAAATTAGAGGCTGACCAGAGAAAGTTGTGGGAGAGGTTGTATGAAAAGCGACGAGGTAGGATAGGAATACAGGCTATCTGAAGGAAGGAAGAGAGGCTAAGCTGGGGCCGGACGGGGCGCTGGATCCCGTCAGCACGGCGGCCAGGATGGCAAATCGCCGCGCCCCTTACGGGGCCGTCTCCGAGCAACTCGCTCCACCTCGGGGCGTGGGCGAAGGAGCCGAAGCTCCTTTGTTGCTGTCCTCCTTTCGGGGGACAGCTTTAGGAACCCCGGAAGATGGCCTAGCGACCATCTTCAGGGGTGTTGCCTCCTGTGAGTCTAACGACTCTGTGGAGGCGCGTGGCCGTTTCGCCTTACGGGAAACGGTCACGCTGGGGGAAGAGGGGGGAGCCCTGGTTTTAGCCGGGGCAGGGTATGAACCCTTTTTTCCGCCAGCTTTACCAGGGGAGCGCCCGCGTTGGGTAGAGCCCGCAGAAGGGCTCCGAATGGGCGCGGAAACAACCGTGCTCGTTGGCCTGGATGGGCCAGGAGCAGAGGGTGCTTTTCTAACTATTGAGGCATATGACGTCCCAGGCAGAGCCGGGCGCGCCAGGACCAAGTCCTTAGCCTCGCGGAATGAGAGTCGATCCTGGGCCTGAACGGCCAGGATTTCTTTCTCAAGGAGATATGCACCACATTGCTTCGAAGAAGCAGGGTGCGGCTCTCCGCAATTGACACACTTGGCCACACACGATTTGGACTTATCGTGTGCGACCTTGGAGCAATTTACACAGACTTCGGGTGACCCCGATTTTGCACGTCTACATGAGCGATTCGTATGGCCGAAGCGGTGACAGTAATAGCACCGCCGCGGCAGTGGCACGAATGCCTTCACGCGGTAGCGGTACCAACCGGCACGCACCGACTCAGGGAGCTTGTCACAGTCGAACGTGACGAAGAGTGTAGGGGTGGGTCTCGAGGCCCCTCCCTGTTTTCTCATCACACGTTCGACCTTGACCGCCCCATGGTCGGCCAGCTCTAAGGTGATGTCTTCAATGGAGTAGTCAACGAGTTCCCTCGCAAAAACTACTCCTTTCACAAAGTTCATGGTAGAGTGCGGCGTCACACTCACCGGGGTGCCATGAATTGTCCGAAGAGCACTAATCTTGGCCGCCTCGGCGGGATTCGCCAGAAGGCTCCCGTCCGAGAAACGGGTTACCTTCGGCTCTCTACCAATTGCACTAGCTAATCCTCTCCGCTGATGGATCATGTTGCCCTTGGACAACATGGTGCCATCAGTGGAGCGAATAACGAGGAAGCGTTTGAAGCCAGCGGGCTCGAAAACGCCAGGTAACCTCTGAATGAGGGGCCCCGATGTCATCGAGGCTCCGCCCTGTGCACTCTTGGTCTTAGTCAGGGGCTCCGCACACGATGGGGTAGAGGGGCCGGATGTGCCGATCTTGGCTTGGTCGCCTACCAAAGTGGCAGCAGACCCATCCGTCCCCGCAGCCCCCGCGGATGGAGAGGAGCCCCGAGTCTTTTTCTTTTTTGGAGAGGAGGGCGGGGAATGAATCCGCTTTTCACCTCCGCCGGCAGAAGCCCCTAGGCCAGATGGACCGGCCTCAGCCAGGTCCCTCTCCGAAATGGAGAAGGGCCTGGTTGTCGTAGGGGCACCTGTCGGAGGAGATCCCTCCCCTCCTTCTACTGCCTCGGAGCCCTCAGCCATTTGAGGAGGACCTTGCATAGGGGCGGACTCGGGTTCGGTGCTTGGCGCCGAGCCCGAATTCCCCCCCATGGAAGGCCCTACCGTCTGAGGCTGGGTCTCCTCAAGGACCATGTCTATCACGGGAGGGGCCTCCAGTTGGCCATCCCCTCCCAGGACATTGCAGGTCCCCTTGGCAGTGTCGCCAGTCTTGTTTGGGGAGGCACAGGCCTTGACCCCGGCAAGGTTTAATATTTTTGCCAGCAGGTCTTTTGAGGGAAGCGACCGAAGGGGCCTGGCTTGCCTCTCCCCCCTAAGGGGGTTTGCCCTACCGAGCCGCTTTGATGTGGAGCGGCTGGCTAAGGGCTGCCTGCTGGCTTTCTTGGCAGTCCCCTTGGAAAGAAAAGAGGGGACTGCCGCTGGGAAAAGGGAGGTGCCCGAAAGCACCTCCAGAGAAGGGGGTGAGGGGGAGTCCCCTGCACCCGTAGGCGAAGGAGAGGAGTAAGCCTCCTCTCCGGTTAGAGAAATATGGAGGGTCCCCTGTGCAAGCACAGGGGGGGGGGGCCACCATTTTTTTGCTGGAGCTGCCCGAGGGCGGCTCCGTTGTTCTTGGGGAAGTTGGGGGTTGGGTTTTTTTGGTGTGATTTTCATCATTGGGCATGGTGACCCTTCTTTTAATACGGGATGCAATAGCGCACACCTCTCGTAGTAGCCCGCACTGCGAGAAGTGCTTACAGGCCCAGCAGAGCCAGGCGCCGCCATTTGGGACCACCCCTCCCGCCTGGTGGCCTGGCAGTCCATCGGCATGGCGGCTCCACCTTGGACACGGCGTATAAATGATAGATTTTGAAGACGAG
Source organism: Ceratothoa steindachneri (assembly GCA_963969495.1). Lineage (NCBI taxonomy): Eukaryota > Metazoa > Arthropoda > Malacostraca > Isopoda > Cymothoidae > Ceratothoa > Ceratothoa steindachneri. The sequence goes on from OZ018322.1 coordinate 33,300,733, forward strand.
AGGAAAAGGGATGTGAGGAAGGTATGGGTGGGGATGAAGCAGGTAGTTAAAAACCAGCCTCCCAGACCGGAGCTCAGGGGTTAGGGAACATTGTCCCCCACCCCCTCAGCCCCGATGCGGGACGGTTGGCTGAAAGGAAGGTCAGCATCTACCCTGTGAAATTAGAGGCTGACCAGAGAAAGTTGTGGGAGAGGTTCTGTGAAAAGAGAGGAAACAAGTGTTTTGAAGGAAGGAAGAGAGGCTAGGCTGGGGCCGGACGGGGTGCTGAGTCCCGTCAGCACGGCGGCCAGAATGGCAGACTTCCAGTGGAGGAAGGGAAGGGCAAGGGTAAATTACAGGGTGTTCACATACGGTCAACACGCGGGAGTGTATAGGCCTCAGGTGAGATAGCGGAAATGAGGAACAGGAGGAAACAGTGAAATAACAAAAATGATGGATAGATAAACGTAATAAATAAATAGAATACATAAAAAGGGGAAGTAGGAATGAGGCGAATAAAAGTCATGTTGGCAGTCAAGACAAAAAAGCAGAAGCCCCAAAGGTCTCAGCGGGCGAATATACATAAAGGGAGGGTGGATAAAAAGGCATTCACAGCCAACACAAGAATGAGGGTCGATCCCTTCTCCTGTCCGCAGGGAGTCCCAAGTTTCCACGGGCGACGAGCGGGTGTTTGGATGTCGAAGGTAAATGTCGGTAGAAAGTAGATTGCGATTTATTTATTCAAATGACTTAAAATAACCACCACCATTCGGAGAAATCCTTCATTTAAAGCTAACAGGTAACATGAGCTTATTTTAAAGATCAAATGGAATGTTCATTTTAGAAGTTATCACAAGGAATAAATTTGCACTTAACCTAAGTATGCCAACTTAACAACTAGAATGATTTCTTTATGATAAAATGGAATGTAAAACACAACCTTATTTCTTATGATTTGTAGGCCGAGAACAAAACAGGACAAACCTGATTGCGACAGAACATAATAGAACAAACTCCAACGCAGTTGCCAAGATCAAGGAACAATCTTTTAAGAGGTTATTAACACAACAATTTTAACAGACCTTAAAAAAAAAAATTAAATTCTAACAGCTGATATAAAAAAAAACTTAATAGAAAAGGAACTTTCAATAACTCGTTTCCAGATCTGATTTATCGCGATAAAACAAAATGTTATCACTACATTAAATAAGATTTTGATTTCAATTAAAAGTCAACAGACAAATGAATCAAGGAAACCTCTTATCATAAATAAAAACGAAGAATATAATGAACAAACGAAATTGAATCCGTAATAAAAACTTGATTTCTTTTTGTAGACATACAGAGAACCAAGTTTTTGGGTGAGCAAACGGTGAACCAATCTTTTTTTTTCAAATGGTTATATATATACACTAAAAAAAAAATACAACAACAATTATTTTTGCCATTAAACTTCACAGGCAATATTTAATGCAAAAACAAGGAATATAAACCTGCAAGATAAGACCATAGTATGTGAGGAAAGTCAAATTTAAGAAATGATTTGATGTGTTTATTTCCCATTTATGAAGTTCTTATCTTTTGATATCAAATGAGTTTGGGAGGTAGCAGATAATGCAGTATTAAGTACATGTAAAGCGAGCAGCATTTAAAAGGAAATGTTAGGAAAAGCAGGTTTGCGATGCTATTAACCCCACGAAGGGACCGTATGAATGCCTTTTTATATGAACGAACCTCTTTGGGAAATACCAATTGAGCAAATGGTAACATTATTTAAGGACCGTTTACTCATAACGACAGCCTTAAACAAAAAGCACGCTGGTGATATGAATGGCAGAAAAAAATAATAAGAGGCTTAAGTGGTTGCTCTGTGGTGACGTTGGACAGTTGCGGGTGTCAAATGAAACGATTCTTGAAATCCCCCCGAAATTCAAACCAATTTTAGTAAAAATTACCAACGAAATTCGAGTTAGGCCTAGATAATGACAATGCAAAATCATCCATGATGCCAGAAGAAAAAAAGATAATCAAATAAAATCAACCACATTAAGCCAAAGACGTAAGCGATATCGATGAAATGAACATATTAAACAAACAAACTCAGCAATCGGGATGGGTAGAGAGAGGCGAAGAAACAGCCAAATAACATCTCTATGACGCCAGCACCGAGTGCACACTAAGAGACTAAAAAATTAATGATAAACTTTTGGCACACATAAATACGGGAAGACTTCCAATGCCGGACAAGTGTCTTAGGGAAGGTGGGTTAGCTAATTGAAATTAATGGTAATAGTTTGGACATGCTTGTTTGGTGAATCTACAGTTTTTCTCGTGACGGGAGCATATAGGGCCATCAAACTGTTGCCATTTTCTTCAGACGAAGTTGTTGTGGGGAGAATGGCAGTCGGAGAAGGGACGCGGGGTAAAATATGACTTAAATGGCTTAAGGGAAGACTGCCGGGAAACATGGTACTCAATGAAGACGACATGAGAGAAGAAATTGATGACGGAGAAGCCAGAGATGGGGGTGAAGATGCTGACCCTTCTCGTTCATTCTCCTGGTCTTTCATATCAGCTGGAGTGTCTTTGTCCTTATCCCGCATGTGCTTATGATGGACATTTTCCACGTGGCCCTTTAAATGTTCTTTCTGCGTAAATCTACACAAAGAAAAACAAGCAAACATGAGAAATGCAAAAATCAAATGGACGAGGTTATTAAGGAGGAGGAGGCACCATCTACCAGGTGTTTGGAATCAGGGTGGGAAGAAAAAAGTAAAGAAGCGGCGACGAGGAATACTAGAGGCACTGAGGAGGCAGGGTTAGTATGCTATGGCAAGGGGTGCAGCTGGCACGGGTGGGAGGGATTTCGCGGGACAAAAGGTATCCGTGAGTTAGCCGAGTATGAACTAAGCGTAGAAGGGTCAGCATCGCCTCTAAATGGCGGGGGCTGTGACGGTGGAGAGGCGGAGTTACCATTAAGGATCTCGTATGCATGCGGAAGGCGATCAGTGAATGGAAGGGCAACTGGGCCGGAGGTCGACCAAGCAGTTGGCATTTTTTTTTTTTAGGAGCCTATCTGGCCACTGCCCACTTGGGCATAAGTCGCCGCAATCACGATAGCCTAGCACTAGGCTACTTTGCAGCAGGTGGCAATTTTATTGTGGGAGGTCGAAAGTTCACACAAGAGCAATCGGATCTCACCGATAAGAGAATAGAAATCGAGAGTAGTGGGAAAATGCAGATAATATGGAAGGCCTCCCGGATGGCGGACAGCTCTGGCGTCTACGATGAGTAGCGAAGAAGAAGGTGAAAGGAGTAAAAAAAAAAGCACCGAGGGATCGTTTTCACAAACGGCGGCAAACGAGCTATAGAGAAAACAGGATGCATCGGTGACGCATGATTAAACTACCCTGATAGGAAAAACAAACACCGACTTCAGAGATTTGTCTCCTTGAAAAGTGTGTGGGGACATTGTGAAGGATGGGCCTTCTTAAAAGAAGTCTGAGAGATAGGAAGGCCGAAAAGAGAACGACCACTGTCCTTGGAATGATCAAGTGTCCTTCAGTCGAAAGGGCAATGGACGCCAACGGGAAAAGTGGTAATGCGGGCATACTGAGGAAGCGGAGGAGGTCTGCCCATATGGAAGAGGCGAGGAACGAAAAGCCTCCGTTTCAAAATTGGTTCAAGGATGATGCGGTGTACATCGCACAACCAAAATACGAGTTTAGATTGGACCAAGGCAATATATTCGAAATAATGCGCCTCATGTACTGTGTGGAGGAGCGGGTGGCGGCAAAAACGTGCATGTCGTGATGATTCTACACTACCAAGAAAAATAAGGTAACGGTTTTCCTTTATTAAAATGTTCAAAAATATGATGCGTAGGTAAATGAAATTTCCATGGTACATAAAGGCCCGTATTTAATATATTTTATGAAGATTTCATATGATACAATCGTATATTCAAGAAATTATACTAAATAAACAACCAAAATTAAATTTAGACAGTTGCAAAATAGTAGAAGGATCATTCACAGAATTGCTTACCAAGCAAATGCACTAGAAACAAAGCAAGCTTTGAAAACGATGAAACTTAAAACACTTGATATGGTGAAGAAACGCTTGTTTTCTATTACTTCAGCGCAACGACGACCATAACACCTCACCAATTTCATGCAAAAGTCTGGTGTTATTTTGTTACATTCTTGCTCAATTTTCGTCCATAAATGCATCATAGATGAACGCTGCAGTCTCGCACTTTGTCTCCAATCATCATTTCAGAGGTTCTCAAATGGGTTAAGGTCCTGGCAGGGCACTTCGTTACTTAGATATATTTTTGTTCGAAATAGTATTTTAATTGCTTTGCAGGTTGGCATGGCGCGTTGTCCTGCATAAATAGACTGCTAGCAGGTTCAGAGATGCTCGGAGTGAAAGTATAACATTTTGTTGTTATAAGGCTTAGGTAAACATTCGCATTTACCATTCCAATTACTCGCACTAGCAGACTAACTGCTTCTGACAAAAACATCTCCTGGCCTATACTATGACTGTACCTTAACACATTTGGGGTTATGTCTGTCACCTGCATCGCGTCTGCCATCAGACCAACTAAATTAAATTTACTCTCGTCGCTGAAATGAATTCTCTTCCAATCTATATCCCTCCAAACATGAGCCTCACCTTGTGGTTCTTTTGCTGAGGATTGGATTGGTTGTTGGAGAATGAGCTTTAAACCAGATGCATTGGGGCGATTGGACATTGGGAAACAGCTCAATTCTTTGCCACTATTGGTCTTAATTTGTCGAGAAATTCATGCTGCAGTCTCAAAGGCAGCCTTCAAAGAGAACACCTAATAGCTTTGTCTTCTTGGACAATGGTTATGCAGGGTGGAAAGACTTTTTCAGGAGATTTATAAGTTTTGTTTTCATTCTATAACTTCCGAACAAGCGAAATCACACTTACCAACTGAGCAAAATGTCAGATGATTTGAAGAAAATCCTAGAATGTTCCTGTAAATATCGTTCAATTTGATTTAGTATTTCTTGAATATACACGATAGTATCATATGAAATCTTTTTGTACCATGGAAATTTCATTTACCCAACACACTATATTTTTGTAAATATTTTAATAAAGGAAAATTGTTTTCTTATTTTGCTCGGTAGTGTATGGGAGCTTCTCATTCTCTAACCCCACCTCTTTTTAAAACAGCGACCATATGGCGACTGTTACTAAGGGCCAAAGGTGCCGCAATTAGAAGTTCAGCCTAGTACTAGGCTACTTTAAAATTCACAAAAAAAGCCAACCAAACAAAAGACGCAAAAAATAAGAAACAGAGGCAAGAAGGAAGCAGTCTGGGAGACCCCCTGCCACAGCAGCCTCTCATCCAAAGTTAAGCCCTAAAACGTCACTGATTTCTTCGCCATTATTGGGTATCCAAATATAAATAAAGTCGAAATTTCAGCGGGCGCGAAAGAGGACACAGGAACACCTGTGGAGAGAATAATATTCCCTGGCATCGCAGTCAACGGCCGCAGTGATGCCTTATTGGACCTGTCTGACGACCATGGGAAGAGATATACCACTTGCTTGATAAATCACTACCAAGTCGTGAGTGTAGTTAAATGATAAATAAGCAGGGAGCGAGTGAAGCCCTGGGGAACGCTCTCCTCTTGTGATAAGAGGTTTAGTAAGAGGAATATAAATGGACCAGAAAAGAACGGTCGTTCAAGTACTGGAAAATGAAAGGTAGGAAACCACCAAGTCCAAGGACGAACAAAATATTAGCAAAAGAGGAACGGCTAGTAGTGTTGTAAGCTTTGCAGATATCAAAGAAGACAGCCAGCGTCGCACTACAGGGAGAAGGGAAGACCACGAACACTATGAAATTGGTGGAAACCAGCCTGGTAGTCAGTAAATAGGACTCAGCGTGAACCCACCATACTCTCCAAGATTTTGCATGAAGAGGTCATGCCAATCGGACGTTGGAAAGAAAGATTCAAAGAACCAAGTCTGGCTTGAGCACAGACACGACTGCCCCAAGCCGGGCTAATGGGATTTAGCTGTCGGAAAGAACCAATTTGATGCGGGAAAATGAAGGATACTTCAAAGGGCATAAAGAGCAGGATAAATTTTTTTAGTGGATCTAAATAATAGCTTGGTATGGAAGAAGGATTTCTCGGTTCAAAAACCTGATCATGCATGGAATCTGTTAATTTTTTAATAGTAGCAGGTTGGACTGCCTCTGGTGAAGCGTTGATGGTCACCAATAAGACTTCTTTAGACGAAAATTGAACTTCATCGGCATAAAAATCTTGTTAAACGATGGATTAAAAATTTTCGATTGGGTTGACATCCGGAGAGCCTGGCGGCGACATTGCCAAGATCGACGAAATTCCCTGAGAGTGAAATCGCTCGGGCGGCGCTTATAGCGAATGTAGGCATAAATAACGCTATTTTTGAGGGCCGTCTCACACTCGACCGACCACCACAGAAGCGATCGGCGTGCAAAGCGGCCAAACGTTCGAGGAATAGTAGTTAGGCCCATGGGGATAAGGTTTTAGAAGAACTCAACAGCCTCATCAAGCGACCTAAACTCTTCGAATGGGACAGAGAAATCAGTCATTTCCTGAAATGCGGAACAGCGCGCCCGCGCCACGCACTACTCGCTCTCTCAGACGGCAGCGGTCCAGGAAATGATCACTACTACGGAGGTCATCAACCACCTCCCACCCAAAATCAGGCTGTGCATCCGCAGAGCACAGGGATAAATCAAGACAGAAAATGAAGCGGTTTTTGCGAAGTGATGAGTAAACTGATCTACATTTAGGTCACCTATCTCCAGCTTGTCAATCAGGTCAGCTAGGACTTAACCCCTGGGACTTCCCTTTCTAGGGAGGTCCCAGGGGTTAAGTCCTAGCTGACCAGACAGTGGAATGTACGCAGTCGTTGCAATAGGGCGCAGGCGAGCGCTCCATCAGATAGCGATGCGTCACACGAGTGTGTCCGATTCGGAGACGACAGAAAGCAACCTGAAGCCGCCGCGGCATTGGGGGATAGGTCCATGGGAACAGTCGCGGCGCAATGGCACGCAACTTTAAGTTCCCTTCGACCGTCTCCCATCTTCTTTGCCAAGCAGTCCGAAGAGCTGCCCGTATTCCTGCCATGTAGTCGGTGTGAGGAAGAGCGAAACGCTGGTCCGGTCGCAGAGTCCTCGCGGACTCTTTGGCGCCCTCATCGGCGCACTCATTCCCCGCAACTCCTACATGTCCAGGAACCCAGCAGAAGATAATCTCGACATCTGCCCGGCTCGCCAAAACCGTGGCGTCACGGATATCGCGAACCAGGGGATGCGGAGATTCCAATGCCCCGAGAGCACTCAGGCCGCTTTGTGAGTCGCTATAGATCACAATCCGGTCTCCGAACCGGGCACGTCGCGTAATCTCCCGTACCGAGTGGTGTATTGCCACCAGCTCGGCCGTGAAGACAGACGCAGCGCCTGGTAGAGCCCCGCTGACTTCAAACAGAGGGGATACGGCGTGGAAGCCGACCCCCTCTTGGGACTTGGAGCCATCCGTATACACTGGCACGGTACCAGCGTGACACGATGTGTGCTCCAAAAAGGTCGAACGCAATACTCCCGGCGCAGTACAAGCTTTGGGAGCAGAGGCGTGGCGACAAATAGCCAAATGTGGTACCCTCCAGGGTGGCGTCCTGGGCAGAACCAGGGGCGCCACCGGCCCGAGAGCTATATCTACCTCTCGAAGGAGTTTCCTGGCCCTAAACCCAAAGGGCTTAGGGTATGACTGGCGTCTCTCGGCGGCATAGGCACCATCGAGATCAGCTGCGGATGCAGTGAGAGCTGTTGGCGACTGAGGGAGGCGCCGGGCTCGCGCGTACAGGCGAGTGATGCACTGCACGCGGCGCAGAGCGAGTGGCATCTCCCCAGCATCGACCAACAACCTCTCAATGGGGGAAGTGCGGAATTTTTTTTTTTAAGAGCTCATCTGGCGACTGCCTACTTGGGCATTAGTCGCCGTATTAAAACTGGCCTAGTTCTAGGCTACTTTAAAATGAAATTAAAGAGAAAAAAAAAAAAAAAAACACCCCAAAAGGGGGAAAGGAAGCAAGCTGGTGCGTCGGGGAGAGGTCCCCCCGGCGCAGGAGCGTGCAACTAAAGAAAAAAAAACAAACAAAAAACAAAAAATGCAAAAAACAACAAAAAACAAAACAAACAAACCTTGCTTAAATAATAGGGAGAAGGCCGGCCTCCCCCAAGAAGTCAACAAGTCAGTGTGCACGAATCTGTCCCGAGCACAAGGGACAGGCGGTAGCGACCCCGCCCATGCCGGTACTGGGACAGGTATCGTGCGCGAAGATCACCCAGACTGGGACATTCGACAAGAATGTGCCGAACAGTCTGGGGGACCTACGCAGTCGTTGCAATAGGGCGCAGGCGAGCGCTCCATCAGATAGCGATGCATCACACGAGTGTGTCCGATTCGGAGACGACAGAAAGCAACCTGAAGCCGCCGCGGCATTGGGGGATAGGTCCATGGGAACAGTCGCGGCGCAATGGCACGCAACTTTAAGTTCCCTTCGACCGTCTCCCATCTTCTTTGCCAAGCAGTCCGAAGAGCTGCCTGTATTCCTGCCATGTAGTCGGTGTGAGGAAGAGCGAAACGCTGGTCCGGTCGCAGAGTCCTCGCGGACTCTTTGGCGCCCTCATTCCCCGCAACTCCTACATGTCCAGGAACCCAGCAGAAGATAATCTCGACATCTGCCCGGCTCGCCAAAACCGTGGCGTCACGGATATCGCGAACCAGGGGATGCGGAGATTCCAATGCCCCGAGAGCACTCAGGGCGCTTTGTGAGTCGCTATAGATCACAATCCGGTCTCCGAACCGGGCACGTCGCGTAATCTCCCGTACCGAGTGGTGTATTGCCACCAGCTCGGCCGTGAAGACAGACGCAGCGCCTGGTAGAGCCCCGCTGACTTCAAACAGAGGGGATACGGCGTGGAAGCCGACCCCCTCTTGGGACTTGTAGCCATCCGTATACACTGGCACGGTACCAGCGTGACACGATGTGTGCTCCAAAAAGGTCGAACGCAATACTCCCGGCGCAGTACAAGCTTTGGGAGCAGAGGCGTGGCGACAAATAGCCAAATGTGGTACCCTCCAGGGTGGCGTCCTGGGCAGAACCAGGGGCGCCACCGGCCCGAGAGCTATATCTACCTCTCGAAGGAGTTTCCTGGCCCTAAACCCAAAGGACTTAGGGTATGACTGGCGTCTCTCGGCGGCATAGGCACCATCGAGATCAGCTGCGGATGCAGTGAGAGCTGTTGGCGACTGAGGGAGGCGCCGGGCTCGCGCGTACAGGCGAGTGATGCACTGCACGCGGCGCAGAGCGAGTGGCATCTCCCCAGCATCGACCAACAACCTCTCAATGGGGGAAGTGCGGAATTTTTTTTTTTTTTTTTTTTTTTTTAAGAGCTCATCTGGCGACTGCCTACTTGGGCATTAGTCGCCGTATTAAAACTGGCCTAGTTCTAGGCTACTTTAAAATGAAATTAAAGAGAGAAAAAAAAAAAAAAAACACCCCAAAAGGGGGAAAGGAAGCAAGCTGGTGCGTCGGGGAGAGGTCCCCCCGGCGCAGGAGCGTGCAACTAAAGAAAAAAAAAACAAACAAAAAACAAAAAATGCAAAAAACAACAAAAAACAAAACAAACAAACCTTGCTTAAATAATAGGGAGAAGGCCGGCCTCCCTCAAGAAGTCAACAAGTCAGTGTGCACGAATCTGTCCCGAGCACAAGGGACAGGCGGTAGCGACCCCGCCCATGCCGGTACTGGGACAGGTATCGTGCGCGAAGATCACCCAGACTGGGACATTCGACAAGAATGTGCCGAACAGTCTGGGGGACCTACGCAGTCGTTGCAATAGGGCGCAGGCGAGCGCTCCATCAGATAGCGATGCGTCACACGAGTGTGTCCGATTCGGAGACGACAGAAAGCAACCAGAAGCCGCCGCGGCATTGGGGGATAGGTCCATGGGAACAGTCGCGGCGCAATGGCACGCAACTTTAAGTTCCCTTCGACCGTCTCCCATCTTCTTTGCCAAGCAGTCCGAAGAGCTGCCCGTATTCCTGCCATGTAGTCGGTGTGAGGAAGAGCGAAACGCTGGTCCGGTCGCAGAGTCCTCGCGGACTCTTTGGCGCGCTCATTCCCCGCAACTCCTACATGTCCAGGAACCCAGCAGAAGATAATCTCGACATCTGCCCGGCTCGCCAAAACCGTGGCGTCACGGATATCGCGAACCAGGGGATGCGGAGATTCCAATGCCCCGAGAGCACTCAGGGCGCTTTGTGAGTCGCTATAGATCACAATCCGGTCTCCGAACCGGGCACGTCGCGTAATCTCCCGTACCGAGTGGTGTATTGCCACCAGCTCGGCCGTGAAGACAGACGCAGCGCCTGGTAGAGCCCCGCTGACTTCAAAAAGAGGGGATACGGCGTGGAAGCCGACCCCCTCTTGGGACTTGGAGCCATCCGTATACACTGGCACGGTACCAGCGTGACACGATGTGTGCTCCAAAAAGGTCGAACGCAATACTCCCGGCGCAGTACAAGCTTTGAGAGCAGAGGCGTGGCGACAAATAGCCAAATGTGGTACCCTCCAGGGTGGCGTCCTGGGCAGAACCAGGGGCGCCACCGGCCCGAGAGCTATATCTACCTCTCGAAGGAGTTTCCTGGCCCTAAACCCAAAGGGCTTAGGGTATGACTGGCGTCTCTCGGCGGCATAGGCACCATCGAGATCAGCTGCGGATGCAGTGAGAGCTGTTGGCGACTGAGGGAGGCGCCGGGCTCGCGCGTACAGGCGAGTGATGCACTGCACGCGGCGCAGAGCGAGTGGCATCTCCCCAGCATCGACCAACAGGCTCTCAATGGGGGAAGTGCGGAAGGCACCGGTCGCAAGGCGAAGGCCGGTGTGGTGGATTGAATCCACCTTCCGCAATAAACGCTCGGCTGCGGATGCATAAAACTCGCATCCGTAGTCGAGCTTCGAGCGAACAAAGGATCGATAAAAAAGTAAGGCGGTAGCCCTATCAGCGCCCCAAGCGCTGAACGTCACGGAACGGAGAATGTCCATGGCGCGGGTACAAGAGACCCTAAGGCTGCGAATGTGAGCCTCCCAGGTGAGGCGTCGGTCGAATACAAGACCAAGGAAACGGTGCGACTCAACCACATCCAGGCGCACCCCATTAAGAAACAAATCTGGGTCGGGGTGAAGCCGTGGATGGCGGCAGAAGTGCACCACCTTAGTCTTGGCCAAAGAAAACCGAAACCTGTGCGCTTCGGCATAGCGAGAGACGCGGTTCAATGCCTGTTGGAGTCGACGCTCCAGAGTTGGCATCTGGGCCGCGCCAAAAGAGATCGAAAGGTCGTCCACGTAGAGCGTAGCGAGAACATCTTCTGGCAGCACCGAGGTGATGCCGTTGATGCTCAGGGCAAAGAGTGTGACACTGAGGACACTTCCCTGCGGGACACCCTCTTCCTGCTCCTTTGGGGCAGAGAGGGCTCCCCCCACCCGTACGCGGAATCGACGATCTCGCAAAAATTCAGATATAAACATTGGGAGGCGTCCCCTCGCCCCCATCGTGTGGAGAGTCTCCATGATACCGTATCGCCATGCGGTATCATAGGCCTTCTCCAGATCAAAAAACACCGTGGCGTAGTGCTGTCTACGAAGGAAAGCCTCGCAGACGGCATTTTCCAGTCGGAGCAGAGCATCCGACGTGGAGTGGAACTTACGGAAGCCGCACTGTGCAGAAGACAGATGGCCTCCGCTGTCCAGGAAATAGGCTAATCTAACATTTACCAATTTCTCCATCAACTTGCACACGCAAGAGGTTAGAGAGATTGGACGGAAATCGGTCGGAGTAGAGTGATCTCTCCCCGGTTTGCGAAAGGCGAGCACAGTAGCGATTCGCCAGGAGTCTGGGAGGAGACCCTCCACCCAGATCCTGTTGAACAAATCTAACAGAAAGTCCATGCCTCGCTCACCCAGGTGTCGAAGCATGGCGTACGGGACATCGTCCGGACCATGGGCGGTGTCCGCGCACGAAGCGAGAGCGGAACGCAACTCACTCACAGTAAACTTGTCGTTGAAGGGTTCTCCGCCTCTGGAGGTAAAGTTCAGCCGGTGGCCTTCCGCGACATCACGACGTGCATTGAATGCTGGCGGAGCAGCATCACGGCTAGAGAATGCGGAAAAAGCGGTCGCTAAGGATTCCGCCACGGACGCGGGGTCCGAGATTGCGGTCCCATTCTCCTGGAGAACAGGAGGGGGGTCCTGCGAGAACTTGCCCCGAATCCTTTTGACTCGCTTCCACACCTCAGCTAAAGGGGTCTTCCCGTTAAGTGAAGACACGTATGCCCGCCAAGAAGAGCGGCGGGCGTGCTTCGAAACATACCGGAACCTAGCCCTAGCCCGACGAAATTCAGCGACAGTGAAATCGTTCGGGCGGCGCTTATAGCGCATGTAGGCATAACGCTTCTGTTTGAGGGCCGTCTCACACTCGGCCGACCACCATGGGAGTGGTCGGTGTGCAAAACGGCCAGACGTCCTAGGAATAGTAGTCAGGCCCACGGCGATGAGGTTGCCGGAGAACTCAACGGCCTCATCTACCGACCTAAACTCCTCGACTGAGATAGAGAATTCAGTCATTTCCTGAAATGCAGGCCACCGCGCCCGCGCCAAGCACCACCGAGGTGGTCTCTCAGGCGGCAGTTGCCCTGAAAATGATATTTGAATGGGAAAGTGATCACTACCATGGAGGTCATCGACCACCCCCCAATCAAAATCAGGCTGTGCATCCGAAGAGCACAAAGATAGGTCAAGGCAAGAAAATGAAGCGGTTCTCGGACAGTGATGCGTAAACTCATCCACGTTTAGGACACCCATCTCAAGCTCTTCGATCAGATCGGCAAGGACTTGTCCCCTGGGATTTATGGAGTAATCTCCCCAGAGAGGATGCCTGCCGTTCAGATCTCCAAGCAAGAGATAGGGCCTCGGCAACCGTGCCACGACGCAGCGGAAGTCCCCCGCGTCGAAGTCAGCTGACGGTGGAATGTACGCAGAAATGATAGTATACCTCCTATCCAGGTGCAGCTGCACAGCCACTGCCTGAAAGGAGGTATCTAAAGAGAAAGGAAGAACGGAGACATCATGCCGGGTGTAAACCGCGCATCCCGCGGTGGTGGGGTCGCAAGACCCTTATACCCCGGGAGGGCAGGCAGCGGGCACGCGCCTAGCATGGTCTCCTGCAAAAAAATAGGTAACGGGGAACGGGACGAGACGAGCCTCCGCAGCTCCTCCCAGTTGGCCCGGAGTCCATGGCAATTCCATTGAAGGAATATGCCCTCCAGGCCTCAGGCCTAGCTCGGAGGAGACGCGGGGGCCCTCCTCGAATTGAAGACCCTCACGGGAATGGCCGTACGCTTCCCGGGGGCAGAACCCCGGGCGCTGTTGGCCGGACAAAGCGCTGAAGGCGCTGTCGCCTTCGAGGACTTATTGGGGGCGGTTGGGCTCGCCATGCGAGTCTTTTCCTCCCTCCGCCTCGAAACCTTAGGCGGGCGTTGCGGCTTGGGAGGCGGGGGGCCCTCTTTTCGAGGAACCACCGTCTCCGAGCCACTCGCTCCACCTCGGGGCGTGGGCGAAGGGGCCGAAGCTCCTTTGTTGCTGTCCTCCTTTCGGGGAACAGCTTTAGGAACCCCGGAAGATGGCCTAGCGACCATCTTCAGGGGTGTTGCCTCCTGTGAGTCTAACGACTCTGTGGAGGCGCGTGGCCGTTTCGCCTTACGGGAAACGGTCACGCTGGGGGAAGAGGGGGGAGCCCTGGTTTTAGCCGGGGCTGGGTGTGAACCCTTTTTGCCGCCAGCTCTACCAGGGGAGCGCCCGGGTGTAGTAGAGCCCGCAGAAGGGCTCCGAATGAGCGCGGAAACAACCGTGCTCGTTGGCCTGGATGGGCCAGGAGCAGAGGGTGCTTTTCTAACTATTGAGGCATATGACGTCCCAGGCAGAGCCGGGCGCGCCAGGACCAAGTCCTTAGCCTCGCGGAATGAGAGTCGATCCTGGGCCTGAACGGCCAGGATTTCTTTCTCAAGGAGATATGCACCACATTGCTTCGAAGAAGCAGGGTGCGGCTCTCCGCAATTGACACACTTGGCCACACACGATTTGGACTTATCGTGTGCGACCTTGGAGCAATTTACACAGACTTCGGGTGACCCCGATTTTGCACGTCTACATGATCGATTCGTGTGGCCGAAGCGGTGACAGTAATAGCACCGCCGCGGCAGTGGCACGAATGCCTTTACGCGGTAGCGGTACCAACCGGCACGCACCGACTCAGGGAGCTTGTCACAGTCGAACGTGACGAAGAGTGTAGGGGTGGGTCTCGAGGCCCCTCCCTGTTTTCTCATCACACGTTCGACCTTGACCGCCCCATGGTCGGCCAGCTCTAGGGTGATGTCTTCTATGGAGTAGTCAACGAGTTCCCTCGCATAAACTACTCCTTTTACAAAGTTCATGGTAGAGTGTGGCGTCACACTCACCGGGGTGCCATGAAGTGTCCGAAGAGCACTTATCTTGGCCGCCTCGGCGGGATTCGCCGCATTCGCCAGAAGGCTCCCTTCCGAGAAACGGGTTACCTTCGGCTCTCTACCAATTGCACTAGCTAATCCTCTCCTCTGATGGATCATGTTGCCCTTGGACAACATGCTGCCATCAGTGGAGCGAATAACGAGGAAGCGTTTGAAGCCAGCGGGCTCGAAAACGCCAGGTAACCTCTGAATCAGGGGCCCCGATGTCATCGAGGCTCCGCCCTGTGCACTTTTGGTCTTTGTCATCGTCAGGAGCTCCGTACCCGGGGAAGCAGAGGGCCCGGATGTGCCGATCTTGGCTTGGTCGCTTGCCAAAGTGGCAGCAGACCCATCCGTCCCCGTAGCCCCCGCGGATTGAGAGGAGCCCCGAGTCTTCTTCGTCTTTTTGGTACTTTTCTTTTTTGGAGAGGAGGGCGGGGAATGAACCCGCTTCTCACCCCCGCCGGTAGAACCCCCCAGGCCAGATGGACCGGCCTCAGCCAGGTCCTTCTCCGAAATGGAGAAGGTCCTGGTGGTCGCAGGGGCATCATCCGGAGGAGATCCCTCCCCTCCTTGTACTGCCTGAGAATCTACAGCCGTTTGATGAGGACCTTGCATAGGGGCGGATTCGGGTTCGGTGCTTGGCGCCGAGCCCGGATTCCCCCCCATGGAAGGCCCTACCTTCTGAGGCTGGTTTTCCTCAAGGACCATGTCTATCACAGGAGGGGCCTCCAGTTGGCCATCCCCTCCCAGGACATCGCAGGTCCCCTTGGCAGCGTCATAAGTCTTTAGTGGGGAGGCACAGGCCTTGACCCCGGCAAGGTTTAATATTTTTGCCAGCAGGTCTTTTGAGGGAAGCGACCGAAGGGGCCTGGCTTGCCTCTCCCCTCTAAGGGGGTTTGCCCTACCGAGCCGCTTGTACGAGGGGCGGTCGGCAATGGGCTGCCTGCTGGCTTTCTTGGCAGTCCCCTTAGAAAGCAAAGGAGGGACTGCCGCTGGAGATAGGGTGCCCGAAAGCACCTCCAGAGAAGGGGGTGAGGGGGAGTCCCCTACACCCGTAGGCGTAGGAGAGGAGTAAGCCTCCTCTCCGGTTAAAGAGGTATGGAGGGTCCCCTGCGCAAGCACAGGGGGGGGACCTCCATCTTTTCTGTGGAGCTGCACAAGGGCGGCTCCGTTGTTTTAGGGGGAATTAAGGGGAGATGGTTTTTTTTTTCATCATTGGGCATGGTGACCCTCTTTGTTTTACGGGACGCAATCGCTCACCACCTCTTGCAGTAGCCCGCATTGCAAGAGGTGCTTACAGGCCCGGCAGAGCCAGGCGCCGCCATTTGGGACCACCCCTCCCGCCTGGTGGCCTGGCAGTCCTTCGGCATGGCGGCTCCACCTTAGACACGGCGTAAAACAGATAGAATGTGAAGAGGAGAGGAAAAGGGATGTGAGGAAGGTATGGGTGGGGATGAAGCAGGTTGTTAAAAAAAACCCATCCCGAACCGGAACTGAGGGGTTAGGGAACAATGTCCCCTCCCCCCTCAGCCCCCATCCGGGGTGGTTGGCTTGAGAAGAAGGTCAGCATTCTACCCTGTGAAATTAGAGGCTGACCAGAGAAAGTTGTGGGAGAGGTTGTATGAAAAGCGACGAGGTAGGGGAGAAATCGGGCTATCTGAAGGAAGAAAGAGAGGCTAAGCTGGGGCCGGACGGAGCGCTGGATCCCGTCAGCACGGCGGCCAGGATGGCAAATCGCCGCGCCCCTTACGGGGGTGACGGGGTCGAAGTAATTTGAGGTGAGAGAGAAATGGAAAGATCGGGGAGGAAATCGGCTATGCATGCATGACTCACATGATGGAAAAGAAGGCTCACACTACTAGAAAATCCCCTTCTACAACACACACACATCAACACGATCATGCCCTTTTTCGCGCAAAGGCCATTACTACCGGGGACTTGGCATCATGTGACAGGTTCATTTTTTAGGGGCAGGGCCCTGTGTGCTGAACCTTGAATCATAGATTACACCTCACTTGCTCAGGTAACGCACCCCCATCTCACACACATTTCCTGAGTCAAACCAGTGTTTATTGGCTGACATCTTTCATAAAGCACTTGCCCAATCATGCCCTTGACACCTCAAAATATTAGTCACTTATATTCTAAAATATTTCTCAATTCTATCCACAATGCACTCAACAACCTCTATGCATTCTGTTTCTCAATTCTATCCACAATGCACTAACAAACTCTATGCATTCTGTTTCTCAATTATATCTACAATGCACTCACAAACTCTATCCACGATGCACTCAACAAACTTTATGCATTCTGTTTCTCAATTCTATCTACAATGCACTCACAAACTCTATCCACAATGCACTCAACAAACTCTATGCATTCTGTTTCTCAATTCTATCTACAATGCACTCACAAACTCTATCCACAATGCACTCAACAAACTTTATGCATTCTGTTTCTCAATTCTATCTACAATGCACTCACAAACTCTATCCACAATGCACTCAACAAACTTTATGCATTCTGTTTCTCAATACTATCCACAATGCACTCAACAAACTCTATGCATTCTGTTTCTCAATTCTATCTACAATGCACTCACAAACTCTATCCACAATGCACTCAACAAACTTTATGCATTCTGTTTCTCAATTCTATCCACAATGCACTCAACAAACTCTATGCATTGTTTCTCAATTCTATCTACAATGCACTCACAAACTCTATCCACAATGCACTCAACAAACTTTATGCATTGTGTTTCTCAATTCTATCCACAATGCACTCAACAAACTTTATGCATTCTGTTTCTCATTCTATACACAATGCACTCAACAAACTCTATGCATTCTGTTTCTCAATTCTATCTACAATGCACTCACAAACTCTATCCACAATGCACTCAACAAACTTTATGCATTCTGTTTCTCAATTCTATCCACAATGCACTCAACAAACTATGCATTCTGTTTCTTAATTCTATCTACAATGCACTCACAAACTCTATCCACAATGCACTCAACAAACTTTATGCATTGTTTCTCAATTCTATCTACAATGCACTCAACAAACTTTATGCATTGTTTCTCAATTCTATCTACAATGCACTCACAAACTCTATCCACAATGCACTCAACAAACTTTATGCATTCTGTTTCTCAATTCTATCCACAATGCACTCACAAACTATCCACAATGCACTCAACAAACTTTATGCATTGTGTTTCTCAATTCTATCCACAATGCACTCAACAAACTTTATGCATTCTGTTTCTCATTCTATCCACAATGCACTCAACAAACTCTATGCATTCTGTTTCTCAATTCTATCTACAATACACTCACAAACTCTATCCACAATGCACTCAACAAACTTTATGCATTCTGTTTCTCAATTCTATCCACAATGCACTCAACAAACTCTATGCATTCTGTTTTTTCAATTCTATCCACAATGCACTCAACAAACTCTATGCATTCTGTTTTTTCAATTCTATCCACAATGCACTCAACAAACTATGCTTTTGATTACTTCTCTCAAAATATACTTTTATCCAATACATTACATTTGGTATACAAATACTCTGATGCAGAATTAAGTGTGTTCAACATTCAACCCTTACCATTCCCTAGTGCTCTGACAGCTCCTGGTTATCTTCTCACTTTGCAATACATTAGATATTAAAAGGTGCATTAACTCAAATTGTACTTTGAGTGGGGGCAAATTTACATCAACAGTATGTGCCTTATGTTTGTAATTTAAAATACATATAAAAACAAACTACTGCTGATAAAATATTAATTTAATACAAGATAAGATTACCGTACTGTTCCATGTAGCCAATGGGAAATAGAGAAAAATTAAATGCATTTAAACTTAGCAATGTACAAAACTTATCTAATAGCGAGATTAAAGAGTATGACATATATTGTGGGGCTAACACTTGTAGCTAGAGACATGAGACTAATGGTTTATGATAATCAAGATCCTTTAACATGTTTATGAAGAATATGAGGAAGGAATTAATAATAATAATAATAATAATAAGTCTTTTGTAATGCGTTCTTCAAGGCCTGAGGCCTTCTCAGAGCGCATGTTGTGCTGAGATGAGAATGGAAATTCAATGGAAATTCAAGAGGGGGAGAAGGCAATTTTGAAAATATATGTTTTCAGGAGACGCTTAAATGTGGTAAGAGAGGGAGGATATAGGGAAATAGAGGAGAGCCCTTGACAGCCGAAGGTTTAGAAACACTGGTTTACTTGGAAAATTGAGTGGAGGATCTTTTTTGTTAGTATGAATCAGTTTATTTGAACGTAAGAGTTACCCAAGGAAAAAGGGTCAAATGGCAAAGCATCACAATGAGGAGCTAGCAATGTCAAATTTTTAATTCACAAATCAGTTCACAGAATATTTTTGGGGTGAATTAGTAAAATTCTTTCATTTTAAAGATTAAACAATGGCTTTAAATATATTTAAAATTGGAGGTTTCCTTTTGGGCCACTCACCATAATAATTACCATCAACTTAAACAGGATTAAAGCTAGAAAACCAATCAAGAAATGCAATTAAGTATTCACCCATAGATACATGGAATTTAGCCAATAGAATGAATATGGTCAATGGACAAACCTTGAACAACAAATATGGCAAGCGAAAGGCTTCTCCCCGGTGTGAATGCGTTCATGCCTCTCTCGATGTTCCTTTCGCTTAAATTTCTTGCCACAATGAACACAATCATATTTCCGGATGTGGAAATGATGATCTTCCACATGACGACGCAATAAGTTAGCATTCGCCAACGTCACTTGACATAGCTGACAACGCCTTGCCTGGAAATGAATTATGGAAATTGTACCATCTCACCAAATTCTGCTATTGCAATCCAAGGAACTGGTATTTACCATGAATATAACAATAATGATTTTTTGTGTGTGGTGTTTGTTGTTTAAGGTAATGGACCTTCAGAGCACCAGTCTATCGACTAAGAAAAAGCTAGAGATGAGTATTCAAGGCAGTCTTGAAGGCACCATGAGAGGGGGATGAGTCTATTGCAGCAGGAACATCATTCTACATTCTCTTGGCAAATAATGAGAAAGCACGATCACCCATGCAGGACAGACAACTATGAGGAACAGTTCATAATGGAGCAGAGCACAATTACAGAGTACTGGGTGGCTGAGATAAGCTCAGTAATGAATGAAGACAGGTAGGAGTGACCTGTGGTATTTAAAATCTTAGATGTAAGAATAAGGACTTAAAGGTGATTCTGTATCAAATGGGCAGTAAGTGCAATTCATGAAGCATGGGTCATTGCATGAGAGCAGTCCTCAACAGAGGCTGAAAAGTTCTGAACCAGTTGGAAAGGGCCATGAGAGGAAGTCAGCGATCTAGTAAGAGAGAGTTGTAGCGGTCAAGGTGGGAGGTGAGGAAGGCATGAACGACACTGTGTTGTATTGGGAATGGATGCAGCAGAGATTAGAGATGGCAGGGAGGATTTACAAATGCTGGCAAAATAGGTTGTGAAAGATAAATACCATAGGTGATGACATTATCAGAAAAGAGGGCATGGGAGGTGCCAAAAGTCAAGTTAGGGAAGGATAGTTTTCGCAGTCAGTGACAGTTGCATGAGTGCCGCCTACCACTAGTACTTGAGTTTTGGTATGGTTAAGTTTCAGAAAGTAGTCAGGCAAATTAGGTTGGGGAAAAGAATAAATCTGTGTCATCTGCATAGAAATGAAATGAGAAACCAAGACGGACGCATAAAGTTACCAAGAGAAAGATGTGAAAAAGAAGTGGATAAATACGCAACCCTTGCAAAACCAAAGCCTGCTGAGATACATTATTACTAATATGGATAGATTGAGTATGAAATGAAAGATACAAGTGGAACCATTCAGAGTAGTTCCAGGGACCAAGGAATTCACAGAAGTGGTGAGGAAGAACAGTTTGAAATGCTGCTGAGAGATCCAGAAGTACCAAAATGAAGGCGACTAGAGTCGGTGGTCTGACACATGTAAGATAGCTGATAACAGTGCCGAGTCATGCCTTGAAGCCAGGCTGAAAGATATCACCGGTATTAGAGGACAGGTGATATAGAGTTCAGGTTGACACCAGCCTTTCAAAGCAAAGAGATTGAGAGATTGGGTGGAAGCTTGCGGGGTTGTTTGGGCTCAGCCTTGGTTTATTTATGATAGGGTGAACAGCGGCGTGTTTGATAGTCATTTGGCATTATTGGAGAGGAGAGTGAGGCATTGAAAAGATCCGGAAGGTAAGGGAAAAGAACAGGGAGGAGGTGGGGGTAAAAACTTGAAGGGAATGAGTCAAGATGAGCAGAAGGAAGGAAGTCAATTCCTAATGAGGCACTGGGGTAAGAGGAAGTTTGGGTGGCTGAGTAAAAGAGGAAGTTACTTGGTGACAATGAATAGTTGTTTTGTATAGCAGAACAGATATGGAATATCTTGTCAGGGAAAGCTGGGATTTCTATTTCTTTTAGGGATACAGCAGGTGTGAGCCTAACAGGTGCATTGTTTTTGAACCACAAGCATGGCAGCTCCCTACTTTTATTTTTCCTTGTACCCATACCTGTGTTTCTTAGCATTCAAAATAGTGGCTGAGCAACTTGGACACGTTGTGGGCGAGTGGATGTGGGGAGAAGGGAGGGGGTAGGGGGTGGGGAGAGATGAGACCCTTGTCATCTGTCCATGGTTAATTGAAGAGAACCAACGATGAAGGCTTGATGTGTTGGAGCGTTGTGTGTGAGGGGAAGAGAGAGAGAGAGAGATAGACAAAATTGAATGAGGAGAATAGACAGAAATAGGCGTGGATGGGTCAGTTATGGCTGGGATACGAGTTGTGAAGGCGACGACGAGGTTAAGAGTATTTTCTTTTTAGGAGAAACCTCTTGAGACAGACAAAGATAAAAAAAAAATTTAAATGTCAAGAAATCGCATTCAGAAGTTAAAATCTCCCAGTATAACTAAGTAGAGAGGGGTTAAAGAAGCATGTACAGAAATTCACCAAACTCATTGAAGAATCTGGCTGTCAGACAAACTATGGCAATTGTAAGACTGGGTTTCAGTGGCAAGGTTGCAAGCAGAACTTCAGGTCTGCTCACAGCAGCAGGAGTAACTATATATAAAGTTCTAGTTTAAAACATCTTGTCCAATGTTTGCAGGTATGTCTAGATGGAAGTCAAAAGAATCGAGATATCTGATCTTCTGCATGTGGGCCACAACAAGTCCAGCAATGCTAAGCGGCTCAACATTAGCCAGATGACCATCCACCGAGTCGCGGAGAGGCTAAAAAATGGGAAAGACCTCAAAGATCACCCTCATTCAGGTAGACCACAAGTTGTCAAAGTTTGGCTGTGAGAAAAGCCTCCAAAGCGACCCGAAGCTCAAAATCTCGGTGTTCAAGGCCATCAAGGAGGAGGGGAGGCCAAGAGCTTGAGGTGAGTGGAAAGGCCTCTGCTCACTGACTGTATGCGATAATGTCAGGAGAGCTGTCATCACCTTCTCAATAACTTGAAGAGTCACGACAAATTCTCTTTTCTGATGAAAAAAAGCTTCGCGGTCGATCAGGTCATTAACAAGCAGAACTACTGTGCAGTATGCTTTGGCCAGGATGTTTCTGAGGACCGATATGTGTCGATGTCCAAGCAACCGTCCTCTGTCATGATGCTCAAAACTATCATTATGTCCTTTGTTGAGACTGGTGTAACAGCTCTTTTGCAATACCCAGTAATTACGTTTCTGCTAAACCAAAATGGCAAGCTTCCTCATAAGATTAGGTTGCAGATGAAGTTTGCTTTCCCCAAATTCAAACCAACAATTTTATGAGCCAGCAGAAAGGAAGCAGGCATTGGAGAGATGAGGTGGAGCAATGTTTTGATAGGAGAGTTGTGGTGTTTGTAACTGTTTTTGAAATCCCTTCATGGTGCAGGGATTTAGCATGAGATTACCGACAATGATTCCTGGCAGACAGCTTCTGGATACTAAGATGCTTAATTCTATGCTAGGTTGATGGGGGGGAAGGGTATGTTTAATGTTATATGTGAGGGATAACATTTATATTAAAATCAGACAGATGTCACAAGTTGGAAGAGTCTATGTTCAGCACTAAATAAAAATTGTCCCACACATTCTACTAGATACCTAACAAGGATTCAATCCCCTATACTCAACATAATGCTCAGCAACATTGCCAAGTTCATACAAAATGGTTTTAATATAATAGAGAGCTGTATGTACACACAACTTATTGAAATATTGATGAGCATAAACTACCAACAAAATGGCTTCCCTACATCCTTGCACAATACACCTCATCAAGACATAAAAAGTCTTCCCCCACCCCTTTCCTCAATGAAATCCCTCCATGAGACCCGAACATTATTACACTGTAGAGCTATGCAGACCAAAATACTTGGCCAATACAAAAAATGCAGTCACAGCTAAGACTCTAAAAGGATAAAACTCCAAACTCAAACTTAGCAACAACAAAAACTAGTCTCTCTTTCAAAATGTTATTACTCCTATTTAAACTGCTAGGGAACACAACAGACAATACAAAATCTGGGTCCAAATTCCTTTCTAAATACCAGTACATTATTTTGGTAAAGGTAATGGCTACTGATTGAAAGTATGACCCCACACTTGGGAGATTGTCAAGTAGATGGAAATGAGAGGGGAGGGGGAGGAGATGATTAAAAAAATAGGGAGCATTATACAGGGTGCATAAGTATTGAAGACATCGCATTAAATAGCTGTTTCTTATAATTTTTTTTAAGATTAATAATGAATGACAAAGTGAAAGTGCAAATGAAAAGGCATGCTATAATCATTAATATAAATGTTCGGCATAATGATACACTGATTGCTCACTTTCTGAAAGTTGCTTGAGCCTTCAATGCCAAAGTTAGAAAAGACCTAGAAGCTGCTGATAGGGATCCAACATTAACAACAAAACACAGGCAAAGAAAGGGTTGTAATACCATCAGAAGCCAAAAATTTGTAGAAAGTACAGGAAAAAAAACCCCAAACCCCTGGAAAGTAATTCAGTCCTTGCAAAAGAAATCTAAGGTTTCAAAATGTACTACCAGAAGATTTGTGAATACAGATATCCATTACAAGTTGCATGTGAGTCAGGTAAGATGAAATAGAATAGTTTGATCTATATAAAGCAGTTGCTTTCCATGTTGAAACATCATGAAGCCAGAATACTTTGGTTTTTGTCTAATTAGAAAACTTCAACTAGGACCAAAATTAAACCCGAAGAATGACAGATGGTTATGTAGTGCCAAGGGAGATTCCAACTGTAATGGATAGTTTCCAGCAACTGTGATGGTTCTGGAAGTTGTTAGCAGTGATGGAGATGTCATGCCTCCACTTTTTTTTTTCCCCAGGGATTAAGACTCAATGTGCTGCCTACACAGAGCTTTTAGAGAAGGTTGAGAGGCCCTGGATAGACAGAAGAAGCAACAGAAGACCTTACACCTTCAAACAAGACTGCAACATTTCATAAAGCTAGAACAACCCAAGCTTGGATGTGTGTCAAATATTCAGGACCATGTTGTTCTAGCTCACCAGACCTCAATCCACTGGCCTATTATTAATATGGATCATGTTGAGACATCAATCAACAGCCCCATAATACCATTCATCTCTCAAGTTTACTATAACAATGACAATTTCAAAAATTGATAAAGATCATCTGATTCAGGCATAGCAATGCTTCAGATGGTAGATTCATTGAATAGGCATGTAATAAGGATTCAAGATTATTTGAGCAGAATTATCATTTAAATAAAACTTTTCTCTGATGTTCTATGTGTCTTGTTCTACATTCCTACAAATAACTGCAAAATATTGATGCACCATGTGTGTTGCATGGTATAGAGGAAGGGAAAAAGATTAGCCATTGAGAATTGTGGCCCCACAGCCAAAATAAAAATGTTGGCACTATGAAGCGTAATAGGCATATGAAAGGAAATGGGTGATGATGAGGGGGATTTTTTAAAATTAAATTTTAAGAGCTCATCTGGCGAATGCCTACTTGGGCATAAGTTGCCATACTAACCACTGACTAGTACTAGGCTACTTTAAAATAGCAACATGAAAAATAATAAAACAACAATAAAATAAAAAAAATGAAGAAGGCAAGAGGCAGGAAGCAAGCTCCAGCATTGGGGGGAGGTCCGCCTCCCCCCGGCGCTGGAATGTGCGACCTACCAAAAAAACTAGTTAAATAATAGGGAGAAGGCCAGCCTCCCCTCAAAAGTCAATGTGCACAAACTCATCCTGAATACAAGGGACAGGCGGTAGTGACCTCACCCATCCCGGTACTGGCACAGGTAACGTGCGCGAAGATCGCCCAAAGTGGGGCATTTAACAAGAATGTGCGGAACAGTCTGGGGGACAATGCAGTCTTCACAGTAGGGTGCAGGTGAGCGCTGCATCAAATTGATGAGAGGGAGGACAAAATGCCTGGGTCTCTCAACAAGCAGGTGCAATATGGTAAATCAAGCAACACAAAGAGGAAGAGGTTTACTATGGCGCCATCAAAAAAGCCCAGTGGCTGGCAAGCTAATATTGACACACAAGAATCATCTTTCCATGTCACACATGGATCACCAACCAGAACAAGGCTATACCATCTAAAATTAAATAAGTGAAAATACAGCAGCAGCTTGGCCAAACGTGGCTGTAGTCACTGCCACCAGGAACCAGACAATTCAACACATGTTTACCACATTTGGGGTAACAAATGCAAAAGCTCACCTCTTTTGACTGGATAAGGGAAAGGGAAAGAAATGAATTATGTTGGTTTAGGGCTCCAGTCTCAAAGTCATCTTCATCTCTCAGTGATGTCACATCAACTTCTTCATCTTCATCATCCTGAAAGGAATATGGGATAATTAAAGTTCAAAAGTTAGATGCATTCTTACTTCACCAGTACTATTAGATAGAACTTTTTTTTTCTTTTTACTTTATACATCGGAGTATAAGAATTGTTAAAAACTGGGGAAAAGATATTTACTTCCGAGCAAAAAATATATCTACTCATATTAAGGGTTTTAATGGAATTATCAAAGAATACTTTCGGGCATGTAAATGTCATGCAAATTACTCTTCTCTTAAAGCTACATGGTTTCATAATCATGCAAAAAAAATCTCACTTTACTCAAAACAAATACATGAAATTAAATTACTGAAAAAATATACAAATTGTAGGAATGCATGTTAGAAAATAATTTAATCATATATACAATACTGGAAACTATTCAGTGAATCAAAAGTACTTCTGACCAACTACCAAATAATAAGAGAAAGCATGCTTTTTTATATTTAGATGTTTGAAGATATAAAGTATCCCTCTCACATTTCAAAATGAGAGGTAGTTGGCCCAAGAATTTGCATTAAAAAAAGCATATTAACATATTTCAAAAGCAGTTCTCTTAATTATGGGTTTCATTCAAGAAATCTATACTAGCACACGTGCCAAAAAAAAAGAGAAAAAGAACCAAGTTTACCTGCCACTCCCAATTTTTGCATCATTCTTCAGCACTTCTTCTTAAACAAATAAAAAAAAAGAAAGAAGAGAAAACTAACAATAAATTCTTTGCAGTTTTGTCATTTAAGGTGAATAAACATTTTCCTGTACCTCAATTGTAAACAATTAACGAGGGCAGAGTTGATATAGTCCTGAAGTAAACATACAAGTATGGGGCTATATTTTTGAGAACGCGCTTGAAGAAACAAATACTATTGTATCTCCTCACCCTCACCCTAATTTGGAATAGTATTAAAAAAACATTAGGTTTTCTGGAGCAGCTAACAACCATGTATGTACATGGTTTAGGGTCTTTCTTCTCTATCTAGATCATATAAGCATCAAGGATCTAAAAAGTCAATTACCAATACCCTTTATTATTAAAAATACCATATTTTATTGATTATAAAAATACTGAATCTCTCATCCCTATAAGCTTAAGGCAGCTGGAAAAGTTTTTAAAAATAAAAAATTAATTTGGAATAAGGCATCTAATCAAATGCACTTCAACATTACTTACTATATGATATGGAAGCATCAGATATCGAAAATGAATACTTTTGATATAGATAAATTACAATGTACTTAAATAGTGTAATGGACCAAAAATTTTGGAAAAAATATCAAGGGCTGTATATTTTTTCAGAACTTTAATTACAAATTTATTGAAATAATTTTGATCTAAATTATATTCTATTTCAAAGTTACAAGATTTTAAAACAAATCTGTTGGCAAAGCATTCTATTTTTATACAAATATATAGCATAACTAGCACCTTTTTAACCTAGCTTAGTTTTATGAAATGAGAGCTTACCCCAAAGCATTTGAAACTACATGTGTAAGGTTAACTATAACTATCTCTCATTTTTTGAGAAATAATCATCTTAAGATTGTCTTAAAAAATATTCAACTGATACATTTTGGTTTCCCTCGATTTGGTTAAAAGGCAACCATACTTTTGTAACACGAGAACCCTAATCTTTGAATGGTTCCTTCATGGTTTAGGACTGAAACCAAATTTACTCATAAGCAAGTGGTCAGCTGATACATATATGTGATGAGGCCTTAAAGTTACATTCAGCCAACTCAAAGACCAAACACCTGCTCTGAAGGTTTTCAGCCTGGGTTTTGGCAACTGGAAGTATGGACTGAAATTGGCTCATATCAGCAGAGGAAGAGGGAAAGTGTGGGTGAAAAGAAAACTGATCAACAAGAAAAAACAAAAAGATAAAGTGAACAAAAAATAACATGAGTACTAATACAATAGATATGAACACAAGAATAGTAATTGGATGAAGAGAAACAAAGGGAGAGTGGTTTTGAATTTAAGATAAATCTAAATGTCTAATTTGGTACAATGAATGGCAGTATTCTGGTGGTGGTCATTTATCTTTCACTTGTTTACTTATCATAAAAGTAATCAATGGTAGGCACAATGCTTATATATATATATATATATATATATATATATATATATATATATATATATATACACACACACACACACATTTGCTACTACTTTGCACCAGCACACTCACTCCCTTCCCATTTAATGATCTATTTATACACCTCAATATCCTTAATTCACAATGGCTTGCTGCCTGCCAAACTCCTACTCAACAACATAACACCAATCTTCAGCTACTGCGCTTTATCCTTCAACCACTCCACTCATTAAGGGGTGGTGCTGACCCACCTCCATCTATGTCATATCAGGCTAGCCGACAGATACCATTACACAATATCACCGCAATCCACAACCTCTATCATACCAGACTCAGTGTCTACATACTCAACCAGTGCACCCTGCCTACTCCTTTCCTCTCTCAACATTGTACTCCCACTCAGAGCATTTATGTCTGAACCTGGATTTAGGTCCCTGATGCTCTGCAAATAAATATTTTTCTTCCTCTGACAGTCTCACTTGTGACCTCTCACTCTCCTGCCTCCATCTTACTTTACTTACCTTAATCCTATCCAGCTTCACTGAGTGTGATGAATTTGTGTTTAATCAGTGTTGAACCCCTTCCGATAGAAATACACAACATTCGCCGAGTGGGATTCATCTGCTTATCCGCAATCATAACTCCCCATTCAAAATATATACACAAGTGAGAATCCATAAAGTTCATTGAAAACATTAATAAAAAATAAGTATTGAATTTCCATTCTTGTCCATACATGATGAACTTCTATCGCCATGTTAAGATGAGGATAGAGAGATTATTGAAGTAGACAGATTATTAAGAAGAAAACAAAAAAAGAAGAGCCTATTAATTTGATCAATGAGACATAAAATATATGAAAGGATAAACAATGAATTCTTGGAATGAGTCATCAATATTTTGTTTAAAGTTTATGGGGACAATGCAACAGGGCATCATTAATTCTACTCTTCCACCCTGATATCAGTTTGTTTTTACCTCAATTTTAACAGAGGTCTTGTTGCTCAAATAAGGTTTCTTTTGTGGTAATGATGAAATCTCTTCCTGTTTATACATGTCCTAACATGGTCACAAAAATTGTAATTTAAGACTTTTTATTCATTCACATTATCAGGGAATAATTTGGAGACCGTCAAATATAAAAAAAAAACTTTTCTCATGTGTCACTCATCAATGGGGTGGCCCAGCAAAAAAAGTGCAATGAAATTTAAATTAACAATTGGAAACACTTGAGTCACTTGCAAAGTGTGGGTGAAGAACATGCCACAGAGGGCCGAATGCAGAATGAATGGTGTGAGAGATTGCTATCATAACTGCAAACTTTTTTTTATCAAATGTGTTTAATGGTGAGAATGCATTAATGTTAGCAAAAATAATCAAATTTACATTTGCAGAAGGCAAGTGAATTAATAAAACTTTTTCTGTGTAACCATAATACCATTTCACTTTGACTTAGTGAATAGCAGGGAAGTAAATCTAGTCTCTTACAAGAACCATTCTCCAATGCAGTTAGCAAAAGAACAATGAATATTTGTGGTCACAAGATGGAAGGAGACTAAGAGCCTTTGTTCCTAAGTACAAAATGAAGAGTGGTAGTCTAAATTCAAAGATTATCCTCTCACAAGTCAACATCGGAAAGAACCAAGAAATTATTGAAGATACACCAACTCCTGATTCGCTTTGACTGATTTTCCTTCCTAAATGGCTCTCCCATTAAGCCACTCATTTTTGTTGACAATGTTGTGATTGGTGATGTGAATACATTTTTTTTATGGATAGAAGTGAATAACCATGGTTGACATTGTGCACCAACAAGTAACATTCTTCAATTCAACTTTGACTGCATTATTTGTAAAAGGTGTCTTCATAAATGGTCTTATTGGTCCATTCTTTTATGATACTAACAAGAACAGAGTGCTCTAACTGTATAAATGGGTCTTAATGGTCTAATGTTTTACAATACTAACAAGAACAGAGCACTACACCTTTAAATGATTAAGTTAAGAAATAATTCTGGAACTACACTGTATACGTGTCATGATGATGTTGCAACAGACAGGCCTATATTTTTTCTTGTTGAGAAATTTAAATTTAAGGTGTACGCCCCACACCCACAAATGTAAAGTAGCTGAGAAAGAATAATACTGTTCACTCAATAAAAAAAAACTAATATGTTTTCAATTATGGATAATTTAATATTTAAGTTTTGAATAAGTTGTTTCCAGTCAGTTTTATGCTACTTCAAATCCCAAATTCTCTTAAATGCTCCCCCCGAGAAATGCCTAGTACTTTAAAGGGACTTGGTTATAATGATAAAGCATAAAGCATCATCTATTCACCTCAAGTTTTCTAAATAGTATAACAAGGAAAAGATTACTTAATTATTCTAATTAAAGAGAAATATACCTTAAAAGTATATAGATTATATTCACTCAATAAATACAGTATACTTATAAAATGAATGAACTATATAAGTTTTGGTTACCTACAATTGAAACAACAATGTAAATATAGCTATCACAGGTTATTGGTGACTGCTAAAGGGAGAAGACTTATACATTAATATAAATCACTAGACTATAGCAATTGCAATACACAAAAAAGAATAGATATAAAATGTACACATACCAAAAGAAAACCCACTCGCAAGATTATCAGAATATATATATATATATATATATATCAATCTCTCTTTAAGCAGGTTTCATTAGACAGGTATACTTTGCCTTTATTAACTTCTTTTAACTTTCTTTTGATTAATGCATTTTAACCCTCAAAAATAACAAGTTTGTCAGGTAGCACAAAAATTATTTAACCCAAGTAACAATTAAGAATGATTGGAAGCTGTAAAAGGAATGATTAAAAACAAGGTTTACTAAAGTTTTTAAGGAAACCTGCTTTAAATAAATATATATATATATATATATATATATATATATATATATATATATATATATATATATATATATATATCTGAATCAATGTACCTGATATGGACCTAACAAATTTCAATTTGTTGCATAGAATAAACAATAGTTTATTTAGGATTCCACAACTATCAGTGATTAGAGCATGAGATAGAGAGAAGACTCACATCACACATCAGTTAGTGCTAAGGCAAAGCTTAAGGCAACTTGAACTTTTCTAAATATACTAAGTTGCAAGTATGGATGGGTTTGTTAAAAGTGGAATGCATATTTAGCTGGGTTAGATGGAATGACAATATTAAATATGAATTCATCACATCGATTTATTTTTAACTTATTATTTAGTTATGAAAAGAAAAATGCAGTTGAAATCCAAGACTGCAGTAGTAACATTTACGAACTACTCAAGTTGTCTTCAAATATCAAAATTACATTTGTTGCAGTAATTGAATTATAGTTTTTACAGTGGTTGCAACCTCTCTGATTTCAGTTAAAATGAGAGTTAAGGTGTAACAGCTGTGGGCTGTGGATGCCATGGCTGGCCAATTAGCTGCGACGCAATAACATTGAGATGGATGCGACGAATATGTTTATCAAGATGCACATTTTGGGAGGCCTTGTAGTTGCAGTGAGGACATTTGTAGGGTCGCTCTCCGGTGTGTGTGGTGAGATGCCTGCGAAGATTGTACAATTGCCCAAACTGCTTTCCACAGACAGGGCAGGGCAAATGGGGTTTCTCTACGTGGGGGGGCGTTGGCATGTGAGTTTTGGAGAGGAAAGGGTGCAGCGAAGGCTCCGGGTGAATCTCTACCATGGGGATGATCGCCGAGGGCCGGAGCAGGGGCCAGTCCTAAAAAGAAAGTCCTGTGTCAGTGAAGTAGATAGTCTGGTTGTCCGGTAAAGAATGAGTTATGCGTCATGCAGTCAATAGGTCAATGCAGAAGAAAATGTGAACCAATAAAGGGGTTTTCACCTTTTTGAAGAGAGATGAGAAAGGACTGAATAGAGACTAGAGTGCAGAATAATGCCAATGCTATAAAAAAAAAACTCCATAGAATGGAAAATAGATCTAAAGTCAGTTACATGTAGTTGTGTTTTCAATGATGAAAACAGATTCGAGTAGTCACAAGTTAGCCAAAAAAAAGTTGACTTCCGTATCACACCTTCTCCAATTAAACCCAGTGGATATTGCTTGATAATGGGAGAACAGGTGAAGCTAAGATCAAGATGTGTTTAACAACAAACCTTTAATCACCAACTTCCATCACCCAGCATGCATTAAGTCCAATCTAAAACTGATTGTCCAAGGCAGAAGTAACAGTAATTAAGCAATATTTTTTTAAAGCAGGAAACTTCTGTAAGTCAAAATTATACCAGCAGATCTTAACCCCCCCCCCACCTACACCTATTTTAAGATTAAACCCTTTTCATATCCTATTATAGGATCCCTATATGAAACGAGTTTACACCTCATTTTTTACCAAGAATTTAGGCTAAACTCACCAATTAAGACACTTGTGAGAAAAAACTGCTCTGCAAAAACTTAATGCACACAATCAAAATCTTTTATGCTCAAAATGGTCTAAAACCACCTCCTAAAAGATTTAGATTGTGGTCATTAATTTTTGGCGAGTTTAACCTAAATAAGAAAAATTGTTCTTTTGAATCTATTACATGAAAATTTTGAGCTGACTCGCCATACATGAAAAAAAAAAAAAAAATGGGGTGAGAGATGACTAAAATTATACTTATGACTACCGCCCCCTTTTGACATTATTTGGAGATGGCTCTAGGAGTGAATGGGTGTCAAGTGGCTCTTCTGTTTAAAGAAATTGTCACACTCAAAATCTAGACATTACATTTGAGCTCACAGTATTTATTCATTCATACCCACGAAAGACTATAAGAAAATATCATTGTACGTGTTTAAGTCTTAAAATTATATTGATCATTTCCATAATTAATGCTATAAAATTCCCCCAGCATGCAACAGCCCCCCCTTCACTCTAAGCTGGACCCTCAGTACAGTCTCACAGAAAGTGGGGCCCCACTTAATTGTGGTAATCTCAGTATGTCCTACAGCAAAGGCTTTCTCCCTTAATATCACAAGTGGTCGGATGGAGCATTAATTCTTTTTTTTTTCACAACTTCTGCTTCTAAATTTTGATGCATGAGGGGCGGTCAATAAGTTTTGCAATTCGGATATAAGGAAACGAGATCTGCGAAAGTGTTTTATTATTTTTCAATATAACTACCCTCGACTTCAATGCACTTGCGCCACTTGTCCCTGAGGCTTTGAATTTCCGACAACCAGAAATCTCCCGACTGCTGTTCAATCCACTCCTGGACGGCAAGCTGGACATCTTTATCGTCCCCAAACCGGCGTCCACGCAGTGCAGCCTTAAGCTGACGGAATAAAGAGTAGTCGCTAGGGGCCAGATATGGACTGTAGGGGGGATGATTGAGCTCCTCGAATCCGCACTCGCGCAGGACAGCTTGTGCAACTCTGGCCTTGTGGACTTTGACGACGTTGAAGTCGATCATGGGGCGTGAGGTTTCTAGGGACCCAACGGGCAGAGACCTTGGTCATGGTCAAATTGTCGTGGATGATGTTGATAACACTTCCATGTGATATTCCAAGTTGTTGGTCGATTTCTTCGACCTTCACTCGTCGATTTTCGAGGCTCATCCTCTCCACACGGGTCCCATTGTCCTCGTTGGTCACGTCTGACGGGCGTCATCTTCAAGGGACTCACGACCATGGCGGAACTCCCTATTCCAGTGAGCAATTGTTGCATAGGAAGGAGGCACTGTCGGTGTACACTGTAACCATGCGTTCATGGATCTCTTGCATTCTTGCCTTCCTTGGTCAAAATTTTGATCACTTCGCGGTGCTCAGCCTTCTCCATTGTTGAAAAATTGTGACTGACGATCTGCGATCAGCTACTGATTCTTAAATAGACGAGGCAGGAGCGTGTGGCTGCAGGTCCTGACTTGTCATAACTTGTCCTAACACCCCCACAAAACAGCCATCCCCCTTCTTCTGTATTGCCCTACCGATTCGCCAAACTTATTGCCCGCCCCTCGTATAACGATTTAAAGTAAGCTCAAATAGATAGTTTTATCAATCTGAAGTTGGAAATATTTCATGAAATGTTATTTTGGAAGATAAGAAAAATTAAACTTTGGATTAACAACAGAGGGGTGGGTAGCTATTCAATTTTTTTACATTAGGCTTGTGTTGGGCAGCAAAGGTCCCATTCTCATTAATACAGAAACTTAATATGACTGAGCTATTATCCATATTATAAAATTTTGTTTTCTACTACATTAGGTCAGTTTCATACCTTACTAAAAGTTTCATTCCACCTTCGCACTTCGTTGAAGCTGGATGATTTTTGCCTCATTTGAAGGCAAAGAGATTTCATATAAATATAAAATGTGATATGGTCTCTAATCAGTAAATGGGATGAACATAAAATTGCCAAAGATGGAAACAACCTAACCACAAAGCATACAATCACTAATAGGGAGAAAATGAAAACAACTGTATTGAATAAGATATATGTATATAAGGTCAACAGAAACAAGGTTTATACAACAGATAAATTACTACTCATCACTTTAACTCATTGGATAACTTCAAAAGTTAAAAATCTCTCAAATGAAAGAATATGACAAAATAAAATAGCCTTATACAGTAACAAAAAGTTGCAAAAACAACAATAATGCATTGAATTTTTAATAGTTTAACAATATGTAAACTTACGAAATAATGCCACCTATTTAAAGTATTAAGATTTTGCAGGAAAAATGCTTAAACGTGCCTCAATCTACACAAGAATCTCTAGTCCCTTTCAAGACAGTTTAATTTTTGAGATTATCTACCTAGAATTTGTACTGCATGTTTTTTGCCCTGTTTATCATTAAATAGTGGATAAGGGACTATATATGAGCAATTCAAAAACTTCATAGTTTTTAATTATTACATAACCATTTTGAAAGCCTGTAAGCAGAGGTAGTAATTTTTAATAACACATAATGCCCTTAAAAAATTACTGTATATAGATTAGAAATTGAAACAAGGGGTAGATAAATGCGTATAATAAGAATTAAAGAAATGAAAGACAATCAACATTAAAGAAAATAACATTACTGATATCCTAACATTCGGCTAAATGATTCCACCAAGCATTGATCCAAAAACACTTGGAGCTGCTAGTTTTTCTATACAAGCTGGAGCTATGATGATGAGGTTATGATCACAAATAAAATGTAAGCAAAGCGAAGGCATAGGACAAAAGAATATGTGTTCCATTAAGTTCAAAGAAGAGAGTGTTAGGTATGAATTAAGAGCTACAATTTGGGGTAATGCAAAAGAATATTAGATTTTCCTGGAGGTTAAAGAATCATTACAGGACTATTTTGAGAGTTGAGAGGAAACTGCAGACAGATTGCTGAAAAGAAAAGCTTTAATCAGAGAGTAGTGACCTGCCACCTTTTTAGATGTTTGGGATGAATTTCAGTGGCAAAAGCCAGGGTAGACCTAACTCATCAGTACTGATTTTGCAATCTCAGACATTTTAATATTTCTCAGCAGAAAAACTAATTTAACTCAGTAATGGAAGGTGGAGGGGCAGTTGCATTCTCGACTGACAAATATTTCCCTTCTCAAATTTAAACCAAAAGACCAATTAGGTTAGAAAATTTGTAAGCAGAGAGGGTGTAAAGCAGGGGTGGGGAAGCCCTCGCCTGTGACCCCAATTCTATTTGCCCCCTGAGTGATATATTTGCACAAATATATCACTATCTCAATTTCCGTGGTGGCAATCAATAAAAATGTACCGTATTAATTTTTTTTAATATTAACAGGGGTCTATAGCACCATGTAATAAATTTAAACAATGTTTACAAAGATACGAGTCAAATTTTAATTATCGCCCGCCGACTTCTTTCATTACAAATTTTCGCCCCCAGCTCCAAAAAGTTTCCCCCACCCCTGGTGTAAAGAAAGGATTGAAAAAAAAAAGACCAGGAGGGAAAATGGTGGCTGTTGGGGGTGGGGGGCAGGCACACATACAAGCCTCGTGATGTTACCCGACATCCCCTTGCAGGTGCTTAAAAGGATATGAAGAATGCAGCCATATTAAATAAAACCCCCCTACCCCAACAGAAACCAGTCTCCTCCTGCCCTAAGCCCAAGACGGGGGATGAAAGCCAATTAACGGACGAGAAAGAAAATAGGCGAGAAGAAACTTGTAAAGAAAGCAGTGAAAAAACAAAAGTAAAATAGAAATGACGAGTAAAGCTCAGGTAGTCCCAAATCCAGGGGTCACTTGGCCGCGGTGCGACTGACTTTAATAAAATGGCTTGGAATGCGGGAAGAGAATGGGAGTTATGTCGAAAATAAGCAAATTGTTATTAAATGGGTCCCCCTCCCCCGTTTCCATGAACGTTTGGGATTACTCTTTATGTATGTGTATCCGCACACTTTGTATGTTCAGTCGTGCGTGCAAAAGCCATCGAATACGTGCGTTTGTGCGTGCACTGGGGCGCCTCGTACTGTTCGAGTGAGTGTCCGTGACTTCGGCCAACTCTCGCGTGCGGCTGAGAGGCCAGTGCGAATGTGAGGTGGGGAGGGGGGGGGGGCGTGTTCCAAACCAGTCGTGGGGCTTAGTATGCTGAGGCCCAGGTGGTTCCAGGGGCGAGCCAACGTTGGGTGGGGACCAGAGGGCAAAGGGCGCCGCCGTCAGCGACCTCGAAGGTCAAAAATCGAAGCAGAGCGGCGGCGAATGAGGGCGAAAGCGAGCGAGGCCTTTGCGTGCAGGGATTGCGTGTCGGGGCGGTGGCACTGCGTTCGGGCCCTTGCAAACTGGCTTCGTTCGGGCAAAGGGGGGTCGGGCGGGCCCCGGCGCGGGGGGATCAATCGGCCCAGTTCATGTACTCCTGGCGGTGCTTCCGAGCCACGTGGGACTTAAGGTGTGACCTTTCCGAGGCTGCGTAGGCGCAGAAACGGCACGGGAACGGCCGCTCGCCCGTGTGCGTCCGGATGTGCCGCTGGAGGTTGTACGGCTGGTCGAAGCCTTTGCCGCACACGGGGCAGTGCCGGCGGTACCCCGACGGACGCACTAACACTGGCGCCACCTGCAGGAGGGGCACGAAGGGCACGCTCGACGAGGACGGGCCCGCCTCACGCTTCTCCTGCAACAGATGACACGCGTCACGCCTCCGACCTTACGACACGCGCCCTCTTACATCACTAAATAAAAGCCCCCGCCTGCGGCCCCCCTTCAATACGGGGTCGCACAAAGAACAGAAGGAACCAACAGAGGGACGCCTCACTTTGTGCCTGGGGACATTCGGACCGGTGAGTGCGTGAAATCCACGCGCATTCCATACTCGCGTTGACACGCACAATCGACTTGGTTTCCGGCGTGCGCAAGAGTGTAGGAGGGTGTGGGAGAGTAGGCACCCGAACCTTCCTCAGCGGCGTCAAAACGAGAGGGTCAACCAAACAGAGAAAACAGGCTCAAACTCGCGCATAATCTGTGGCCATCATCATTATTGTTCATTTGGAACAGTTGCCCTTTACGATTGATTCCATGGCTTTTGGATCAATGGGTTGGACGAAGAATTACAATTCAATTCATGCACGCGGTTAAATTCGCCCCAAGAATGAAAAGGTTTCAACAGAAAAGACGCGAAACAATAATTCATATCGAGAGGTTTTTCGACCCTTATTATTTCTCCAATACTCTACCATGACACATTTTACATTTACTTCATTTAGTCGTAACACGGACAGACCATCAACTAATATACATACCAGTATCATTCTACTTTTGGGGAGGAAATAAAAGGAACTAAATCATGGACAAACAATATTGCGACGATTGCGCCAACATTCAGACGTATCCAATCATTGCCCAGTGAGAGCATTGAAACAACGAAAGTGGGTAGAGAGGAAGACCAATGGAGAATTCTGAATTATTTAGACAACGTATAATGATCATCGGGTCAATTTGGGGTAAATGATAAAGTTCGAAGAAAAATAGTTTGTATTTGACCCTTTACAAATGAGTTACGTTTATAGGGACAGCAAAACGTATGCACAATTTGAAGGTTCATTGAAACAATTTACATCAGGGTCGAAAACCTAAGGCGAGGGGTCTGGACCAACATTATATTAAACCGACCCGCCTTCGAAACAAAACTGTGGGAATACCAGTTTAAAAAAATGCCCAAAGCTTATTTCCCTAATGTCAAGAGACCCAACAGACAGGGAGGGACCAATATATTTCGAGACTGAGGCCGAGTTCTGTTCGTTTGGCTCACAAATAAGTTGATTTCAAGCTGTTAATCACTCCAATTGACGTGGCCGTCGACATTACAGCAGAAATTTTCAAGTGGAGGTTATGAGATGAAGTGCAGCGATGCATCGCAATTTAATGCAACGGACGGATTTTTACTAGAGTTCCACAAGAAAAAAATCTTCCTGAAACTGGTATGTATACCAACCTGGTATTTCATGCGAAAAAGCATCCTCCATTTGACTCTGGTAATGGTCGCATAATCCTGCGGCTGAGCGAGCTTCCTTCTTTTTCTTGCCTTTGTTCTGTTTCTTCTTTTTTGTTTGGTTATTGATTTTGTTTTTTGTGTGAATTTTAAAATAGCCTAGTACTAGGCTTACATTTTAATTATTGCGACTTTATGCCCTTGAAGGCAGGCAGCACCAGATGGGCGCAGTAAAGAAATAAAAAATCGCGTCAATATTGGTCAGTGCTTACTTACATTTGCAATTAAGTAACCGACTGGCCTATTCCAGCCATTCACCTAATACTTAAAGACTGTCGAGCGAAAAAAAAATATTACACTAATTGCAGTCAGAGAGAGAGAGAGATAAGCTAGGGTAAGTTCAATATCAATCTTAAACTGTTACCTATGTTCCGTAAAGATAATATTGATTATAAAAATGTAAGTGAAATTTTAGTATGAATTATTATCACCTATTAAGTAAGACGATATATGTGGGCCGTCATCCGTTCATTAGACAGCCCCTGGCCCTTATGCAGACCCCCTGAATTACATTAAGGATTTCTTCTATATTTCGGCGCACTCCCTTTCCACGGTTGTTTTCACAGGCGGTAGCCGGGTTTGCATGATAAAACGGACCTTTCAGACAAGTCAGATGGAAATGGGGAAAGTCACGGGAACGCAGAGCTATTCAATACTGGCTCCTTGCGCTTCATCATTCCAAGGGGTCTCTGCACATTTTGCTAAATGCTACTCACACAATAACTCTGATAAGAAACATCGCATCCGTTGGCCGAGTATAAAACTGAAAATGGCTACCTTTCAAAAAGTGAGGAACACTGGATTTTGAAATGCCTTTCTTATAGTTTGATTGATGTACAGAAGTGGTCCTGTTCAAGTTAAAGAGTAGATTTAAATGAGTTTTGTTCATGCAAGAATTGACCAGGTTACATACATCCCTGTCCTATTTAGTTTTTTATGAATTAGTTTGAAACTTTATTTTCCCTCTGTTGTGGATTCCCCTTTTACACAGGTGTCAAAAGCCACGCGATAGCAGTATGCTATAATGGAAATTATCAGAACTATACTCGGTGTGATCTGACATCGCGGAGGGCCAGTGTAAACAGCGGGTGGGCTGTTGATCATGGGAGGGTGACAGAAGGATGGGACATTCCATTTTCGAAACTGCGAACATTTAACATCCCTCGATCTACGATGCCAAATTTAATGGAGGAGGTAAGAGACGCATATTCTTCAGGTCAGTTTTTTTTATCTTTCATGGGATCTGGGAGCAGAAAACTCCACCAGTGCCCATATTGAGATCACGACACCTGACACACTCGACTGATCTCGTGACGTCACTAATTGGACCCGAGGGGACTGGCAACATAGGCGTGGTCGGATGAGTTACCCTTCCAGTTGTTTAGGTCTGATGATAGGGTTCGGGTGTTGTGCAGTCCCGTCCCAATTATCAACCAGGTACCATACAGGTCTAGATTGGTGCAGGTTGTGTTCACGTAGCATGGGGTCAGGACCGCTGGTCCGCCTAAGCACGTCATTGGGCGGTGACCGCAAAGTCCAACTGTTTAGTGACCATTTGCATGCATCCATCTATGGACTTTATAGATCCCCAAAATGATGGGATATTCCAGTCGGATAATATGCAGTGTAGTCAGGCCCAAGTTGCCTAGAATTGGTTCAAAGATCATTGTGGATAGTTCGGACGAATGGTGAGGGCACCACCTTTACTCAACATGAACATGAACCCGAACTCTCTCTCTCTCAAGCTTTCAATTTTGTATATTGAAAAACCAACTAAATATTTGGGTTTCATTTTTAATCTTCTCGTGGTGGTGGGCCCGGAATTGTATGAAAAATCTCTCTAAATAATTACA
The DNA here is from genome assembly GCA_963969495.1 of Ceratothoa steindachneri. NCBI lineage: Eukaryota > Metazoa > Arthropoda > Malacostraca > Isopoda > Cymothoidae > Ceratothoa > Ceratothoa steindachneri. Next base: position 33,340,712 of record OZ018322.1, read on the forward strand.
ATGGTCACAAACTGGTACCCCCTTTCCATTCCATCGATAAATGCCTTGAATTAGTCAAAACAAGATCAACATAGCCTAAGTCGCGTGCTCTCAATTATTCTGACTTATAACATTACGACCTTCAAAACTTTCAACAGGTGGGGCAATCCGACCCATTAGTTAGTTTTATTTTAATAATTCCCGGACTAAAATTGGGAAGACCTTGGCAATTATATCATTCGAAAGAGAATGTAAAACAAAATAAGGCTTTCAAATTTTGTTAAAATCGACCGAATAGTTACGATGTTATTACCCCCAAAAAAACTCGTTGTAAAGTAAAATGGTGACCATCCGACCGATGACATACTAACTTATAGAATCACGTGCACGCGACTAAAACCAAAACCTCATTGTGGCGAACCTCCCCATCTCTTTAAATAACAAGACTTCCCCCATACTACCTTTCCCCGCCAACCTGTTATTTTCCCTTAGAGGATTTTAAAACATTTTGATATTTCTACTTTTGTATTTAAATATGAAAACAATTTATAAACTTTTAGTTAAGAAGACTGAGTTTTGGCGATGCGAGTTCCACAGATTTCTTTGGGCAACCGGGCAACTTTTTTCCAAATGTTCATGGCAACATAATTTATGAATGCAGAGGCGAAGGAAGCAGGGCATTTGACACTAACCATAAATTGGACATTTTATATATAAAAAAAAACAGACATTAAAGATGCCATTAGAAGTAACGTCATTGAGTCATCTTTCATCAGTAAGTTTCCACAATTTCATTCAAACAGTCTTAGCCATAAATTCGACATGAATTTATATAAAAAAAACAGACATTGAAGATGACATTAGATGTAATGTTATGGAGCCATCCATCATCAGTAAGTTTCCACAATTTCAAACAATCATGGTTTATATAAAAGTTATATTATATGAATTATATTCAGGCTAGGAATTTCTAAAGTTTACACCCCTTTCATTCTCTGCCTAGATTTAGACTAATCTCATCAAAGTTGAGGATAGATTGCCATTTGTGCAGTTCATGAGCATATTCACACAATGACACCACGTTTGCTTTAATTAAAATGTCAGCTTCTGGAGTTGGTGGCGCTAATACCTGTTAACATGGAAACTAACACACCTACGTAATCACACGAGAATGAACTCTGTTGGTAGTGACTAGTGAACAGTTCAAGTGGTGATCTTACCATGGAGGCATGAGTGATATACCCGGTGTGTAAGAGTAATATATATATATATATATATATATATATATATATATATATATATATATATATATATATATATATATATATATATATAAGGCCCAAAGAAATGAAAACTCGTAACACAACCCGGAGAAACGCTAAGGAAATTAATTAGGTGGTCCATTAAAGATTAAGAAAGAAAATGGGAGAATTATAGAAAGGGACAATAGGGAAACTATTTTAACCGTTAAAGAAAATTAATAGAGGAGTTGGATTTGAACCTGTGTCATCAAGCGCTCTTCGCTAAAATGACCACGACGCTCATCGCCAGAGCTACCATCCTATGTAATGTTTCCCATTTTCTTTTTTTAAGCTTTAATGGACCACGTAATTAATTTTCTTAGCGTTTTGCGGGTTGTGTTACCAGTTTTTATTTCTTTGGGTCTTTAAATACATCTATTATATATCACGGTATGTGATTTTCGATTATATATATATATATATATATATATATATATATATATATATATATATATATATATATATATATATATGCCCCTTTGAAAACAAACAAATAATCATCATTATTATTTCAGGCATTTGCCTCCCACTGCTGAGAGGAGCCCTTTCTTATGTTTATGAAATTTTCGTTGGTTATGTGCAATGTTTCCAATTTTTAGCATATTTATGTTCTACGACCTTTTCCGAATGTGATCCTAATTTATATATCTTTTGTGGGAAGAAACATTTGGTTATATTGACGAACAAAGTAATAAAATGATGTTCCACGTCTTTAATATCATTGAAGCTTTTTCCAGGTTTATTTTTTAGCCTTCAGAAACGGAGGTAATCGGGAGGTACTGACAGCGAATTTTTAGAGGAACGAACAGTTTAGAAATTGTTAAAGAGACTAGGCTTCACTTGGTAATTATTGCGGGGTTTTTTTTTACAGTGACAGAATTTTCTGGATGACATATGCACATAAATAAATAATCATTCAAGAAGTCTATAAAAAGTATTCCGGATCGGGAACCTACACATGGGGTGGGGGAGGGAGCAACAGAAATCTGTACTCATTTGGAATCCTAACTAACACGAGTTGCTACAGCATATGGCAGCCATCGTGACGTCAACTAAAATCGGGAGTCCAGTCGGTGACTGGCCAACTCCGATGGGGCTCATCCTTAAATGTACGACGGACGCTTCAAAGAACGCCATACAAAAGGCCTAATATATCTAGTATTAGGTTGTCTGGAAATTAATGTCATTCTCAAAAGCAAAGTAATAACATATTCAAGATACAAAAAGCCCTCATTTATTTCAATCAATAGTGGCAATGTTCTCCCAGGCGTTGATGAAATAAAATATACGATCGGATAGATTTTTCTTGGATTAAAAGTGCCATGTGAGCGTACCATATGGAGGAGGAGGAGGCATTACAGGTTGGAAAAAAAAGTCCCAGTCTTTTCACTACACTTAACCTCAAACAACTTGAGGCAAATTTGAATAAAATAAAGAATCCTACGAAACATATTAGTGACTTTATTGACTTCTAAAATTGACATTAGTTTCTTGATAACCTAATATCAAGCCGCCTCGAGAATACGCAAGACTCAAACCTAAGCATGAGTTATATATTTATTTATTCCTGTCGCCATAAATGGCAAATAAGAATTAGGATGTATCAACACATTCTTCGCACATAGAAATACAATCGATGAAACATCACTGACATAAGGAAGAACCATTAATTGTGAACATGATAAAAATTGGGAGGGTTGCAGTATTTCCCGAAAAGTAACCAATCATTTCAACAATTTGGTTTCCACCAACGAAAACATCGGAATCCCGGGAGCCGAGATTTGTTTCACTGATAAGTCCAGCGTTGAGGCTCGCCGTTCAATCTTAGGTCAAAACAGGAAATATTAAGCGTTAAAGCCTTAACATATGGAGTAATTTGACAGTTTGTAGGCGATCCGCGGATAACGCAACAGCACTCAAAATAGTTCAAGAGGTGGATTAAAGGGCCAAAGTGCCCCCCCCCCCAAATGTCTTGGGTCGAGAGGTTTTGCGTGAGCGCCCTACGCCCTTGGGAAGGCTTAGGTGGGTTTCAACGCAGCGTCTCACCTCGCTGTTTTCTGCCTGCCATCCAAGGGAAGCCGCCATCATACACTCTTGATCTCGTCTCTCTCCTCGGTGCCGAGTATCATGTTGTGCTTGCGTTGCACGTGCGTCTTCAGGTGACTCTTCTGAGAGGCGCAGTAGGAACAGTACGAGCACTTGAACGGCTTTTCTCCCGTGTGGGTGCGTATGTGTTTGTCGAGCGAAGATGGGTAGTAGAAGACCTTACCGCAGTAGATGCAGGGGTAATCGCCAATGGGACACGAGTTGGCGTCGGTCGAGACAGACATCGAAACCGGGTCGGTAGAGTCACCACTCCCGTGGAGTTGTAAGAAATCGACGACTGGGTTGTTCTCAGCGCAGGCACTGCCGTCACCAGCCACCACCCCCTTGCCGCTGTTATCGCTGCCGAAACCGCCTTCCGGAGACAAAGCCACTTGCAACATTGCCAGGGGATCAAATCCCACCTCCGCCTGAGGGAGAAACATGGTGTCAGACAATGGCTGATGAGTGGCGGCGGGACCCTGGGATGACCGGCTAACATGGAACACAGCTATGCAAACTATGTATGCATCGAGGTATACCGTATACATGAGGGTGGCAGGGGCAAAATATTGCTTGCAGTCCATGAGCGCAGAACGGTACGAAAATCATTAATTTCAATCTCAAACTGATTTCGTTTCACTTGTTAATCATCGCTCAAAGGACACGCATTTAATAGGATGGCATCACTTCCGATCAGATGATCGAGTTCTTCTACGAACCAGAGCATTAGAGTGATACTGAAGGAAGATTATTAAATTTTGATACCATTGGTGAAGGCAATGAAGCGATCGTCAAAAGCGATGGTGGCTAACCGCGGGGCTTCCTTCCAGCTCTAGTATGGATTGTGCTAAATTTTCACTTCTAACACTAAATAATAAAAATCAAAGATATAAACAAGGCAGACGTAAATTAAAATACAGAGGGACGACAAGATGCGTCGCGGAAGACGTGTGGCATAGCAATTTGTTTTAAAATGAGCGGCAGGCAAATTTGAATTTTGGTTACTTTCTTCAACAATTTAATAAATTTTCTATTACCTAAGCATATTACACTGTTGAAAAAAATGAGCAAAAGAAAGGCAAAAAGTGATGGTACTCATGTTGAATGAATAAAACACGGTGCATAGTATACAAAAAGTTGGCCATCCCGGGCTAAAGAATGAATCAAATGCGCCAATTCTTAGGAAAGATGGCACTTTAAGGCATCTATTAGGTTGAGGAATAAGTTCTTGCGTTTTTTTTAATGTTGTGTTGATTTAAGTTTTGTTGACGTGATTTGTGCACATATTAAGAAACAATAATAAATAATGAGAACAAAATTTGCAAAGGTTAGGCTACGTCTCTTAACAGCGTACACTATTAGGCTTTTGCTTAGGGCTACGTCTTGAAGTTGAATAATAAGTCATTGCGGTTTATTTAAAAGTTGTTAATTTAATTTTTGTTCTGTACCCTCAAAATGGAATGTCAAGTTGAAAGAAAGGCGCATTTTCGACACTTGTTATTCATTTTCAATCGAGACGGGAACAATGCAAACGCAGCCAAAGCTCGTCGCGATATTAGTGTTGTGTACGGAGAAAATGCTTTATCAGAAAGGACAGCTCAATGGTGGTTTTCGTTTCAAAAACTGCCATTTCAAACTTAATGAAGAAGAACGTTCTGGTCGCAGCATTAAGTTGGATGAAGATCGATTGAACGATCTTCTTAATGAAAATCCTCGTCAATCGACTAGAAAATTGGCTGTACAATTGGCGTGTGATCAGAAAACAGCAGTGAATCACCTTCATTCGATGGGTAAAGTTAAAAAACTCGGTGCATGGGTTCCACACGCTTTGAGCGAAAGCAACAAACTTGAGCGCTCTACGATTGCCGCAGGTTGCTTGCTCGTCACAAGGCTAATCGTGGATATAAGGATATATTTCTTCACCGCATCATCACTGGCGACGAAAAGTGGTGTGTTTATGTCAACATGAACCATCGAAAACAATGGCTTAGTCCCAATAAAAACCACTTCCGCGATTAAAGCAAGGACTTCATCCACGAAAGACGATGCTGTGTGTGTGGTGGGATTGTGATGGCATCATTCTTTATGAGTTCCTTGCGAACAACGATATTGTCAATGCAGAACTCTACGTTCAACAAATGTATCGATTCGCCGAAGCTATTCGTGAAAAGCGACCTCATCGACGTTATGGAGTCCTTCTGCAACACGACCATGCTCCATCGGATTTCCATCTGTTCCGATCGCTCTCCGACAATTTGCGCGGCGTTTCGTTCAATACTGATGTGGAATTAAGAACCTGGTTAGACGAATTCTTCGAGTCAAAATCCAGAGATTTTTATTGTAGAGGCATCGAAAAACTAGTTGAACGTTGGGAAGACGTAAATAACAACGGAGAATACATTATTAATTAAATTGGATATTGTTATAAATTAAAAATGAAGTTTTCCTAAAATTGTTAATGGTAATGAATAAATTTGATAAAACCGCAAGAACTTATTCTTCAACCCAATACCTAATAGTGTTTCTAATAAGAAACAACTCGAATCGACTAATTTCACCGGAACTGTTAACCTTTCATGAGAAAAGGGTCAAAATTAAAAGATGAGCCAATACGGCTAAACTCGTCTTTAGGAGATGCATCACAATGATTTTACCTTAAATGCAGAACAGAAATGCAAAATTTCGAAAACAAAACCCTCAATATACCGACTACCTCCCCGTTAATCCCCGTCAATGTGTAGAGCGCGAGGGTATATGAAACAAAAGGGGTAGGTATATGTGATGGGGGAAAGGACTGGGAGTGATCTTAAAAGAGGGGAGGACGAACAGGCAAAAAGTGGGTGGTTGTGCTATTGAATGAGGAGTGGAATTATCAGAGTTGGGTGTTGCGGCAGAGTTGCGACTTTGCCGCACTATGAATTTTTAAGTCGCAAACGTTTTGAAAAAGTCGGAATAAGCAAAGTCGCGCCGCCAATTTTCCGCGACTTTGAACAGGACCGAAGACGACTTTTTGAAAGAAATTGCCGCGTTTGTTTTAAGCCAGTTTTAATCCTGATTTAGCTAGAAATGTCAAATTTAGTTGGTAACAGCTAACTTGATTTTGATCTGATTTTTAACTTTCGTTTTACGATAAATTAAATTCTTCACATTATATGAGACTGGCGTTACATGAAACTACATAAACGTACCAATAAAAAGTTTGTCACTCTGAATTTTATTATAAATTCATCGATAACGCCGATACTTTTGGTTCCAAACTAGCGATAATCGATAATTTCAGTTTAGCACAGGGGCGAGCCGCGCGTGCCTTAGATGCAGAAATATGTAGGTCCGAGCTGTGAAGAGGATCCTCAAAACCTATGAGGAGATGAAGGAGAGCCTCACCAGGTAGGAAACAAAGAAACAGTATTCAAATATTTTTACTATTGTATTATAAAATAACGCTATATATAGTCAATAATCAATATTGTATTATAATTTTGGATTGATCGATTATCACCTTATCGGGCGATAAATTTATCGCCCGTTATCGATTATCGGTTATTGCTATCGATTTATCGGTTATCGTGATACATTTTTTTTCGTTATCGCGCTCAACTATGCCTAATACTAGGTTATATTAGAAAATAAATAACAAAACAAATAATATGTAACTAACAAATAACTATAAAAAATAATGAGAAAAGGCAAGAGGACAGGAAGGAAGCATGCTCCGGCGTCGGGGCTAGGCCAGCCTCCCCTCGGCGCAGGAACATGCGACCTGCAAAAAGCACACAAAAAGGTAAAATAAAGGGGAGAAGGCCGGCCTCCTCCAAAAAGTCATAGAGTCCATAAGTCAATATGCACGAACCCGTCCCGAGTACACGGGATAAACGGTAGCGACCAAGCTCATCCCGAGCTAACGTGCGCGAAGATGGCCCAGACTAGGACATTCAAAAAGAATGTGCCGAACAGTCTGGGAGACAACGCAGTCTTCACATTATGGCGCAGGCGAGCGCTCCATCAAATGGCGGTGTATCCAATTCGGAAACTAGACAAAGAAACCTGAAGCCAGCGCGGTATTGAGGGTTAGGTTCAATGTAACAGTCGTGGCGCAATGGCACGCAACTTTAGGTTCCCTTCGACCGTCTCGCATCTTCTTTGCCAAGCTGCCCGTATTCCTGCTATATAGTCGGTGTGATGAAGAATGAAACACAAGTCTGGTCACCCAATCCTCGCGGACCATAGGGGGCCATCATTGGCATGCTCATTCCCCGCAATTTCTGCATGTCCAAGAACCCAGCAGAAGGAAATCTCGACATCCGCCCGGCTTGGCAAAATCGTGGTCACGGATATCGCGAACCAGGGGATGCGGATATTCCAATGCCCTGAAAGCACTCAGGGCGCTTTGTGAGTCGCTATAAATCACAATCCGGTCTTCGAAACGGGCACGTCGCGTAATCTCCCGTACCGAGTGGTGTATTGCCACCAGCTCAGGCGTGAAGACAGACGTAGCGCCTGACAGAGCCCCACTGAATTCAAACAGAGGGGATACGACGTGAAGCCGAGAACATCTTCCGGCAGCACCGAGGTGATGCTGTTGATGCCCAGGGCAAAGAGTGTGACACTGAGGACACTTCCCTGCTCCACTGGGCCGGAGAGGGCTCCCCCCACCCGTACGCGGAATCGACGATCTCGTAAAAAATTCAGATATAAAGACTGGGAGGCGTCCCCTCGCCCCCATCATGTGGAGTCTCAATGATACCGTATCGCCAGATCGAAAAACACCGTGGCGTAGTGCTGTCTACGAAGGAAAGGCCTCGCAGACGGCATTTTCCAGTCGCAGCAGAGCACCCGACGTTGAGTGGAACTTGCGGAAGCCGCACTCTGCAGAAGACAGATGACCTCCGCTGTCCAGAAAAAAAGGCTAATCTAACATTTACCAATTTCTCCATCAACTTGCACACGCAAGAGGTTAGAGAGATTGGGCGGAAACCGGTCGGAGTAGAGTGATCTCTCCCCGGTTTGCGAAAGGCGAGCAGAGTAGCGATTCGCCAGGAATCTGGGAGGAGACCCTCCACTCAGATCCTGTAGAACAAATCTAACAGAAAGGCCATGCCTCGCTCACCCAGGTGTCGAAGAAGGGAGTACGAGACATCGTCCGGACCATGGGCGGTGTCCACGCGCGAAGCAAGAGCAGAACGCAACACTTAAACCTGTCGTTGAAGGGTTCTCCGCCTCTGGAGGTAAAGTCCAGCCGGCGGCCTTCCACATCACGACGTGCATTGAATGCTGGCGGAGCAGCATCTCGGTTAGAGAATGCGGTCCCATTCTCCTGGAGAACGGGAGGGGGTGTCCTGCGAGAACTTGCTCCGAATCCTTTTGACTCGCTTCCACACCTCTATTAGAGGAGTCTTTCCCGTTAAGTAAAGACACGTATGGCTGCCAAGAAGAGCAGCGGGCGTGCTTCGAAATATACCGGAACCTAGCCCTAGCCCGACGAAATTCACCGACTGTGAAATCGTTCGGGCGACGCTTATAGCGCATGTAGGCATAACGCTTCTGCTTGAAGGGCGTCTCACACTCGCCTGACCACCATGGCCTAGTAGTTAGGCCCGCGGTGATGAGGTTGCGAGAGAACTGAACGGCCTCATTTACCGAACTAAACTCCTCGATTGAGATAGAGAATTTAGTCATTTCCTGAAATGCAGACCACCGCGCCCGCGCCAAGTACCACCGGGGCGGGCTCTCGGGCGGCAGCGACCCAAAAAATATTTGAATGGGAAAATGATCACTACCACATGGAGGTCATTTACTACCCCTACCCCCCCCCCCCCAATAAAATCAGGCTGTGCATCCGGAGAGCATAAAGATAGATCGAGGCAAGAAAATCAAGCGTTTCTCGGACAGTGATGCGTAAGCTCATCAACATTTAGTACACACATCTCAAGCTCGATCGATCAGGTCGGCAAGGACTTGACCCCGGGGATTAATAGAGTAGTCTCCCCAGAGGGGGTGTCTACCGTTTAGATGTTCGAGTAAGAGAAAGGGCTTCGGCAACCGTACCACGACGCGGCGGAAGTCTCTCGCGTCTAAGTCAGCTGACGGTGGAATGTACGCGGAAATAACCGTATAGCTCCTATCAAGGTGCAGCTGCACAGCTACTGCCTGAAAGGAAGTATCAAAAGCGAAGAGAAGAGACATCATGCCGGGTGTAAATCGCACATCCTCCCGACTGGCCCCCATCCCGTGGTGGTGGGGTCGAAAAACCCTTATACCCAGGGAGGGTGGGCAGCATGGTCTCCTGCAGAAAGATAGCTAATGGGGAAGGGGAGGAGACGAGCCACGGCAACTACTCCCAGTTGGCCAGGAGTCCGCGGCAATTCCATTGAAGAACCATGCCCTCCAGGCCTAGCTCAGAGGAGACGCGGGGGACCTCTTCGAAGAGAAGACCCTCACGGGAATGGCCGTACGCTTCCCGGAGGCAGAACCCCGGGCGCTGTCGCCTTCGAGGACTTATTAGGAGAGGTTGGGCTCGCCATGCGAGTCTTTTCTTCCCTCCGCCTCGAAAACTTGGGCGGGAGGGGCGGCTTCGGAGGCGGGGGCCCTCTTTTTGAGGATCCACCGTCTTCGAGCCACCCAGCCCACCACTGGGTGTGTGCGAAGGAGCCGAAGCTCCTTTCGGGGCGCAGCTTTAGGAACCCCAGAAGATTGCCTGGCGACCAACTTCAGGGGTGTTGCCTCCTGCAAGTCTAACGACTCGGTGGAGGCGCGTGGCCGTTTCGCCTTGCGCGAAACGCCACGCTGGAGGAAGCCCTGGTTTTAGCTGGGGCTGGGTTTGACCCTTTATGCCGCCGGCTTTACCAGGGGAGCGCACGGGGTGGGTAGAACCCGCGGAAGGGTTGCGAATGGGCGCGGAAACGACCGTACTCGTAGGCCTGGAGGGGCTCCTTTTTCAACATTAAGGCATAAGACCTCACGGGCAGCGCCAGGACCAAGTCCTTAGCCTCGCGAAATGAGACGATCCTGAACCTGAACGGACATGATTTCCTTCTCAAGGAGATACGCACCACATTGCTTAGAAGAAGCGGGGCGCAGCTCTCAGCAATTGACACACTTGGCCACACACGATTTGGACTTATCGTGTGCGGCCTTGGAGCAACTTACACAGGTTTCGGGTAACCCCTACTTTGCACGTTAACATGAACAATTAGTATGGCCGAACGGTGGCAGTAATAGCACCTCCGCGACAGTGGCACGAACCGACTCAAGGAGCTTTTCACAGTCGAACGTGACGAAGTGTAGGGCTGGGTCTCGAGGCCCCTCCCTGTTTTTTTCATCACACGTTTGACCTTGACCGCTACATGGTCGGCCAGCTCTAAGGTGATGTCTATGGAGTAGTCCAGGAGTTCCCTCGCATAAACTACTCCTTTCACGAAATTCATGATAGAGTGCGGCATCACACTTATGGGCGTGCCATTAAGTGTCCGAAAGGCACTAACCACGGGGAGCCGGACGTGCCGATAATGGCTTGGTCGCTTACCGAAGCAGCAGACCCATCCGCCCCGAGTCATTTTCGTCCTTTTCTTGTCGTTTCTCTTCTTTTTAGGAATGAACCCACTTCTCCCCTCCCCCACCGGGAAGAGCCCCCGGGCCAGATGGACCGGCCTCAGCAAGGTGCTTCTCCGAGATGAAGGTCCTGGAGGTCACAGGAGCAATGACCGAAGGAGATCCTCCCGCTCCTTGTACTGCCTCACAGACCCGAGCCGCTTTATGAGGACCTTGCATAGGTATCGACTCTAGTTCGGTGCTTGGCGGCGAGCCAGGATTCACGCCCATGGAAGGCTCTACCGTCTGAGGCTAGGTTGCCTCAAGGACCATGTCTATCTCGGGAGGGGGGCTGCCCCCCCCGGCCATCACAGGTCCCAATGGCAGCGGTGTCACGAGTCGAGTATGGGGAGGCACAGGCCTTGACACCCGCGTCAGTATCCGAGTCAGCAGGTTTCTGGAGGCAAGCGGTCGATGAGCCCTATCTTCCCTCTCCCCCCTAAGGGATTTGCCCTACCGAGCCGCTTCATTGGGGAGCGGGCGGTTATGGGCTGCCTTTCTTATGTCTGGGATTATAGCCTCAATTATACTCCTGAGAACATCCATTTCATCTCTTTACATAATGAAACTAAAAATGGCAATGTCCTTGTCAATAATCCCCAGCATACGGTGGTCTACCAAGTTATAATCCATTTTAATTGGAGAGGTCTTCATTTCTGCTTAACTGGCATTGGAAGCTTGCCAATTTGAGAAAGTAAATGCGATTATTTTTTTTTTAAGAGCTCATCTGTCGTTGAAGGGTTCTCCGCCTCTGGAGGTAAAGTCCAGCCAGAGGCCTTCTGCGACATCACGACGTGCATTGAATGCTGGCGGAGCAGCATCTCGGTTAAAGAATGCGGAGAAAGCGGCATTAGTCGCCGTATTAAAAACTGCCTACCTAGTACTAGGCTACTTTAAAAGTCAAATTCAATAACACACAAAAAACAACCCAAACACACCCAAAAAAAAATTTAAAAGGGAAAAGGAAACTAGTAAGCAAGCTCCTGCGTCGGGGCGAGGTCCCGCAGGCGCAGGAGCGTGCGGCTTATAAGAAAAACAAAACAAAAAACCTGGTTAAATAATAGGGAGAAGGCCGGCCTCCCCCCAAAAGTCAACAAGTGCACCCGTCAATGTGCACGCACTCGTCCCGAGTACAAGGGACAGGCGGTAGCGACCCCGCCCATCCCGGTACCGGGACAGGTACAGGTATCGTGCGCGAAGATCACCCAGACTGGGACATTCGACAAGAATGTGCCGAACAGTCTGGGGGACGACGCAGTCGTCACAATAGGGCGCAGGCGAGCGCTCCATCAAATAGCGATGCGTCACACGAGTGTCTGATTCGGAGACGACAGAAAGCAACCTGAAGCCGCCGCGGCATTGGGGGATAGGTCCATGGGAACAGTCGCGGCGCAATGGCACGCAACTTTAAGTTCCCTTCGACCGTCTCCTATCATCTTTGCCAAGCAGTCCGAAGAGCTGCCCGTATTCCTGCCATGTAGTCGGTGTGAGGAAGAGCGAAACGCTGGTCCGGTCGCAGAGTCCGCGGGGACTCTTTGGCGCCCTCATTCCCCGCAATTCCTACATGTCCAGGAACCCATCAGAAGATAATCTCCACATCCGCCCGGCTCGCCAAAACCGTGGCGTCACGGATATCGCGAACCAGGGGATGCCGAGATTTCAATGCCCCGAGAGCACTCAGGGCGCAAAGTAAATGCGAATGTAATAAATGGCTTCGAGGGTGCAAACTGGGTATATGGAACCATGAGTATACAAGGTGAATACTATAAAAAAAATGGAAAGGCGGATAGTGGATGACTTTGTACTAACATGAATAAGCTTTCTGTTATGAAATGGATACGAAGGATTTTTTTGCGATGCCTGTGAAAGACGATTTTTTTTTTTTTTTTTTTTTATAGAGCCCATCTGGCAACTACCCACTTGGGCATAAGTCGCCGAAAAACACGACAGCCTAGAATTAGGCTACTTTAAAGTTAAAATATGAAAACTTAACAATCAATATAAATTTGAAAAACTTAACAATCGAAGCAATCTCCGGCAGCGGGGGGAGGTCCCCCTCACCCCGGTGCAGGAGAGTGCAATCTAAAACAAAACAATAACAAAAAAAGGAACCTTAAATAAAGGGGAGAAGGCCGGCCTCCCCCAAAAAGTCAATAAGTCCACCAGTCATGGTGCACGCACTCGTCCCGAGTACAAGGGACAGGCGGTAGCGACCCCGCCCATCCCGGTACCGAGACAGGTATCGTGCGCGAAGATCACCCAGACTGGGACATTCGACAAGAATATGCCGAACAGTCTGGGGGACGACGCAGTCGTTGCAATAGGGCACATGCGAGCGCTCCACCAAGTAACGATGCGTCACACGAGTGTGTCCGATTCGAAGACGACAGAAAGCAACCTGAAGCCGCCGCGGCATTGGGGGATAGGTCCATGGGAACAGTCGCGGCGCAATGGCACGCAACTTTAAGTTCCCCTCGACCGTCTCCCATCTTCTTTGCCAAGCAGTCCGAAGAGCTGCCCGTATTCCTGCCATGTAGTCGGTGTGAGGAAGAGCGAAACGCTGGTCCGGTCGCAGAGTCCTCGCGGACTCTTTGGCGCCCTCATCGGCGCGCTCATTCCCCGCAATTCCTACATGTCCAGGAACCCAGCAGAAGATAATCTCGACATCTGCCCGGCTCGCCAAAACCGTGGCGTCACGGATTTCGCGAACCAGGGGATGCGGAGATTCCAATGCCCCGAGAGCACTCAGGGCGCTTTGTGAGTCGCTATAAATCACAATCCGGTCTCCGAACCGGGCACGTCGCGTAATCTCCCGTACCGAGTGGTGTATTGCCACCAGCTCGGCCGTGAAGACAGACGCAGCGCCTGGTAGAGCCCTGCTGACTTCAAACAGAGGGGATACGGCGTGGAAGCCGACCCCCTCTTGGGACTTGGAGCCATCCGTATACACTGGCACGGTACCAGCGTGACACGATGTGTGCTCCAAAAAGATCGAACGCAATACTCCCGGCGCAGTACAAGCTTTGGGAGCAGAGGCGTGGCGACAAATAGCCAAATGTGGTACCCTCCAGGGTGGCGTCCTGGGCAGAACCAGGGGCGCCACCGGCCCGAGAGCTATATCTACCTCTCGAAGGAGTTTCCTGGCCCTAAACCCAAAGGGCTTAGGGTATGACTGGCGTCTCTCGGCGGCATAGGCACCATCGAGATCAGCTGCGGATGCAGTGAGAGCTGTTGGCGACTGGGGGAGGCGCCGGGCTCGCGCGTACAGGCGAGTGATGCACTGCACGCGGCGCAGAGCGAGTGGCATCTCCCCAGCATCGACCAACAGGCTCTCAATGGGGGAAGTGCGGAAGGCACCGGTCGCAAGGCGAAGGCCGGTGTGGTGGATCGAATCCACCTTCCGCAATAAACGCTCGGCTGCGGATGCATAAAACTCGCATCCGTAGTCGAGCTTCGAGCGAACAAAGGATCGATAAAAAAGTAAGGCGGTAGCCCTATCAGCGCCCCAAGCGCTGAACGTCACGGAACGGAGAATGTCCATGGCGCGGGTACAAGAGACCCTAAGGCTGCGAATGTGAGCCTCCCAGGTGAGGCGTCGGTCGAATACAAGACCAAGGAAACGGTGCGACTCAACCACATCCAGGCGCACCCCATTAAGAAACAAATCTGGGTCGGGGTGAAGCCGTGGATGGCGGCAGAAGTGCACCACCTTAGTCTTGGCCAAAGAAAACCGAAACCTGTGCGCTTTGGCATAGCAAGAGACGCGGTTCAATGCCTGTTGGAGTCGGCGCTCCAGAGTTGGCATCTGGGCCGCGCCAAAAGAGATCGAAAGGTCGTCCACGTAGAGCGTAGCGAGAACATCTTCCGGCAGCACCGAGGTGATGCCGTTGATGCTCAGGGCAAAGAGTGTGACACTGAGGACACTTCCCTGCGGGACACCCTCTTCCTGCTCCTTTGGGCCGGAGAGGGCTCCCCCCACCCGTACGCGGAATCGACGATCTCGCAAAAATTCAGATATAAACATTGGGAGGCGTCCCCTCGCCCCCATCGTGTGGAGAGTCTCCATGATACCGTATCGCCATGCGGTATCATAGGCTTTCTCCAGATCAAAAAACACCGTGGCGTAGTGCTGTCTACGAAGGAAAGCCTCGCAGACGGCATTTTCCAGTCGGAGCAGAGCATCCGACGTGGAGTGGAACTTACGGAAGCCGCACTGTGCAGAAGACAGATGGCCTCCGCTGTCCAGGAAATAGGCTAATCTAACATTTACCAATTTCTCCATCAACTTGCACACGCAAGAGGTTAGAGAGATTGGGCGGAAACCGGTCGGAGTAGAGTGATCTCTCCCCGGCTTGCGAAAGGCGAGCACAGTAGCGATTCGCCAGGAGTCTGGGAGGAGACCTTCCACCCAGATCCTGTTGAACAAATCTAATAGAAAGGCCATGCCTCGCTCACCCAGGTGTCGAAGCATGGCGTACGGGACATCGTCCGGACCATGGGCGGTGTCCGCGCACGAAGCGAGAGCGGAACGCAACTCACTCACAGTAAACTTGTCGTTGAAGGGTTCTCCGCCTCTGGAGGTAAAGTCCAGCCGGCGGCCTTCCGCGACATCACGACGTGCATTGAATGCTGGCGGAGCAGCATCACGGCTAGAGAATGCGGAAAAAGCGGTCGCTAAGGATTCCGCCACGGACGCGGGGTCCGAGATTGCGGTCCCATTCTCCTGGAGAACGGGAGGGGGGTCCTGCGAGAACTTGCCCCGAATCCTTTTGACTCGCTTCCACACCTCAGCTAAAGGGGTCTTCCCGTTAAGTGAAGACACGTATGCCCGCCAAGAAGAGCGGCGGGCGTGCTTCGAAATATACCGGAACCTAGCCCTAGCCCGACGAAATTCAGCGACGGTGAAATCGTTCGGGCGGCGCTTATAGCGCATGTAGGCATAACGCTTCTGTTTGAGGGCCGTCTCACACTCGGCCGACCACCATGGGAGTGGTCGGCGTGCAAAACGGCCAGACGTCCTAGGAATAGTAGTCAGGCCCACGGCGATGAGGTTGCCGGAGAAGAACTCGACGGCCTCATCTACCGACCTAAACTCCTTGACTGAGATAGAGAATTCAGTCATTTCCTGAAATGCAGGCCACCGCGCCCGCGCCAAGCACCACCGAGGTGGTCTCTCAGGCGGCAGTTGCCCTGAAAATGATATTTGAATGGGAAAGTGATCACTACCATGGAGGTCATCGACCACCCCCCAATCAAAATCAGGCTGTGCATCCGAAGAGCACAAAGATAGGTCAAGGCAAGAAAATGAAGCGGTTCTCGGACAGTGATGCGTAAACTCATCCACGTTTAGGACACCCATCTCAAGCTCTTCGATCAGATCGGCAAGGACTTGTCCCCTGGGATTTATGGTGTAATCTCCCCAGAGAGGATGCCTGCCGTTCAGATCTCCAAGCAAGAGATAGGGCCTCGGCAACCGTGCCACGACGCGGCGAAAGTCCCCCGCGTCGAAGTCAGCTGACGGTGGAATGTACGCAGAAATGATAGTATACCTCCTATCCAGGTGCAGCTGCACAGCCACTGCCTGAAAGGAGGTATCTAAAGAGAAAGGAAGAACGGAGACATCATGCCGGGTGTAAACCGCGCATCCCCCAGCCCGGCCGTCCCGCGGTGGTTGGGTCGCAAGACCCTTATACCCCGGGAGGGCAGGCAGGGGGCACGCGCCTAGCATGGTCTCCTGCAAAAAAATAGCTAACGGGGAACGGGACGAGGCGAGCCTCCGCAGCTCCTCCCAGTTGGCCCGGAGTCCACGGCAATTCCATTGAAGGAATATGCCCTCCAGGCCTAGCTCGGAGGAGACGCGGGGGCCCTCCTCGAATTGAAGACCCTCACGGGAATGGCCGTACGCTTCCCGGGGGCAGAACCCCGGGCGCTGTTGGCCGGACAAAGCGCTGTCGCCTTCGAGGACTTATTGGGGGAGGTTGGGCTCGCCATGCGAGTCTTTTCCTCCCTCCGCCTCGAAACTTTAGGCGGGCGTTGCGGCTTCGGAGGCGGGGGGCCCTCTTTTCGAGGAACCACCGTCTCCGAGCCACTCGCTCCACCTCGGGGCGTGGGCAAAGGGGCCGAAGCTCCTTTGTTGCTGTCCTCCTTTCGGGGAACAGCTTTAGGAACCCCGGAAGATGGCCTAGCGACCATCTTCAGGGGTGTTGCCTCCTGTGAGTCTAACGACTCGGTGGAGGCGCGTGGCCGTTTCGCTTTACGCGAAACGGTCACGCTGGGGGAAGAGGGGGGAGCCCTGGTTTTAGCCGGGGCAGGGTATGAACCCTTTTTGCCGCCAGCTTTACCAGGGGAGCGCCCAGGTTGGGTAGAGCCCACAGAAGGGCTCCGAATGGGCGCGGAAACAACCGTGCTCGTTGGCCTGGATGGGCCAGGAGCAGAGGGTGCCTTTCTAACTATTGAGGCATATGACGTCCCAGGCAGAGCCGGGCGCGCCAGGACCAAGTCCTTTGCCTCGCGGAATGAGAGTCGATCCTGGGCCTGAACGGCCAGGATTTCTTTCTCAAGGAGATATGCAACACATTGCTTCGAAGAAGCAGGGTGCGGCTCTCCGCAATTGACACACTTGGCCACACACGATTTGGACTTATCGTGTGCGACCTTGGAGCAATTTACACAGACTTCGGGTGACCCCGATTTTGCACGTCTACATGATCGATTCGTATGGCCGAAGCGGTGGCAGTAATAGCACCGCCGCGGCAGTGGCACGAATGCCTTCACGCGGTAGCGGTACCAACCGGCACGCACCGACTCAGGGAGCTTGTCACAGTCGAACGTGACGAAGAGTGTAGGGGTGGGTCTCGAGGCCCCTCCCTGTTTTCTCATCACACGCTCGACCTTGACCGCCCCATGGTCGGCCAGCTCTAGGGTGATGTCCTCAATGGAGTAGTCAACGAGTTCCCTCGCATAAACTACTCCTTTCACAAAGTTCATGGTAGAGTGCGGCGTCACACTCACCGGGGTGCCATGAAGTGTCCGAAGAGCACTTATCTTGGCCGCCTCGGCGGGATTCGCCGCATTCGCCAGAAGGCTCCCGTCCGAGAAACGGGTTACCTTCGGCTCTCTACCAATTGCACTAGCTAATCCTCTCCTCTGATGGATCATGTTGCCCTTGGACAACATGGTGCCATCAGTGGAGCGAATAACGAGGAAGCGTTTGAAGCCAGCGGGCTCGAAAACGCCAGGTAACCTCTGAATCAGGGGCCCCGATGTCATCGAGGCTCCGCCCTGTGCATTCTTGGTCTTAGTCGTAGTCATGGGCTCCGCACACGAGGGGGTAGAGGGGCCGGATGTGCCGATCTTGGCTTGGTCGCCTACCAAAGTGGCAGCAGACCCATCCGTCCCCGCAGCCCCCGCGGATGGAGAGGAGCCCCGAGTCTTCTTCGTCTTTTGAGTCTTTTTAGTCTTTTTCTTTTTAGGAGAGGAGGGCGGGGAATGAACCCGCTTTTCACCTCCGCCGGCAGAAGTCCCCAGGCCAGATGGACCAGCCTCAGCCAGGTCCCTCTCCGAAATGGAGAAGGTCCTGGTTGTCGTAGGGGCACCTGTCGGAGGAGATCCCTCCCCTCCTTCTACTGCCTCGGAGCCCTCAGCCATTTGAGGAGGACCTTGCATAGGGGCGGATTCGGGTTCGGTGCTTGGCGCCGAGCCCGAATTCCCCCCCATGGAAGGCCCTACCGTCTGGGGCTGGGTCTCCTCAAGGACCATGTCTATCACAGGAGGGGCCTCCAGTTGGCCATCCCCTCCCAGGACATCGCAGGTCCCCTTGGCAGTATTGTCACTAGTCAGGTGGTGTGGGGAGGCACAGGCCTTGACCCCAGCAAGGTTCAAAATTCTTGCCAGCAGGTCTTTTGAGGGAAGCGACCGAAGGGGCCTGGCTTCCCTCTCCCCCCTAAGGGGGTTTGCCCTACCGAGCCGCTTGCACGAGGGGCGGTCGGCAATGGGCTGCCTGCTGGCTTTCTTGGCAGTCCCCTTAGAAAGCAAAGGAGGGACTGCCGCTGGAGATAGGGAGGTGCCCGAAAGCACCTCCAGAGAAGGGGGTGAGGGGGAGTCCCCTACACCCGTAGGCGTAGGAGAGGAGTAAGCCTCCTCTCCGGTTAAAGAATTATGGAGGGTCCCTTGCGCAAGCACAAGGGGGGGGACCTCCATTTTCTCGGTGGAGCTGCCCGAGGGCGGCTCCGTAGATGTTTTTGGGGAAGTTGGGGGTTGGGGTTTTTGTTTTTTTTCATACATGGGCATGGTGACCCTCTTTTGATTACGGGACGCAATAGCTCATCACCTCTCGCAGTTGCCCGCACTGCGAGAGGTGCTTACAAGCCCGGCAGAGCCAGGCGCCGCCATTCGGGACCACCCCTCCCGCCTGGTGGCCTGGCAGTCCTTCGGCATGGCGGCTCCACCTTGGACACGGCGTAAAAAATATAGGTTGTGAAGAGGAGAGGAAAAGGGATGTGAGGAAGATGTGGGTGGGGATGAAGCAGGTTGTTAAAAAAACCCCATCCCGAACCGGAGCTGAGGGGTTAGGGAACAATGTCCCCTCCCCCCCTCAGCCCCGATCCGGGGTGGTTGGCTTGAGAAGAAGGTCAGCATTCTACCCTGTGAAATTAGAGGCTGACCAGAGAAAGTTGTGGGAGAGGTTGTATGAAAAGCGACGAGGTAGGGGAGAAATCGGGCTATCTGAAGGAAGGAAGAGAGGCTAAGCTGGGGCCGGACGGAGCGCTGGATCCCGTCAGCACGGCGGCCAGGATGGCAAATCGCCGCGCCCCTTACGGGGCTGTGAAAGACGAACAATGACGCGAGGCGTGGAAGAGGGAATGAGAGAAAATGGAGTCTTTCGAAAAATATCTATATGCATATAGTACCTAGCCAATATATCAACATATTGTTAAATGGAGACTTCATCATTGCAATGTCCAACTGCAGTATATTTCCTAGGAACACCGAAATAATTTTGATAGCTTCATCACCTGGGCTCCAAGTGTCTGGAAGAATCCAGATGCTTCGCCTCTTTCAACCTTTGAATCACTTCTGTCCGATGAAATTGGGATTTGAAGGCAAATGCCCAACAAAGTTACTCAATGGTAATACTTCCGTAAACAAGAATCTCCATATTATATCCGCCTTAATATACGAGTGTATAAAAAGGTTTTCCGGGGCATAAACGAAGATATTCTCGTATTTAATTGTTGAACAAAACGGGGAGATAAGAATTCGTAAAATTTATTCTGGGCATACTGGGGCGGTAAAGGTGTCACTAGGTATTACAACGTAGGCAAACAACGCAATTTGATATAGTCAACAATTGGATCGGTTGAAGCTAGCAATCCAGCAAAAACGTCGGGGACTAATTAATGCGGGATACCAACTTCACTACCTCTATAATAACGGGAGGCCGCCTACATTGTTCAGACTATGCAACATCGGTTTTACTTTTGTCACATCCCCTATATTCTACAGAGGGCCAGAGGTAACTCACGACACCCAACGGGCATTTCTGCGAATACAAAAGAAGCAACCCACTTATCCAAATTCAGATTCCTCTTCTCTGTGCTTTTACTAGGAGTCTGTTGCTCGCCGCTCTAGAGGATTTCGGAGAGAGGCAAACGCTACTTTTAATCATTGTATATTCTTTACTTCATCTTCCCTATCTTTCGTTTTCAGCTATAAAAAACGAGCCTTCTATTTCCAAGCCTAGGTACAAAGTTCAATCTAAAACGAGAGAGGAGATGAGAAATTTCTGCCTTCGTAAGGAGCTACTCACCAATCAGAGCAGGGGTCTCCAAACTACGGCCCGCGAGGTCAGTTCATCCGGCCCGCCGATGCAGTGTGGATGCAGCAATTACAAAGCCAATATTAATATCTTAAAAGCTAAACGCCAGGTTCACAAATCTCACTAACCTTTTTGGCTGCTTAGTTTGTGAGACTCGGATATGAGCGCAATGGGTGTGATAATACTATATTATTGCTAACGAATGCCTTCTTTGGTAACTTTTTAGTAAATAAATGTTTGTTGTCTTTATTTTACGTGTATTGGTAAATAAATGTTAGTTGTCTTTATTTTTTGTGATTTCAATATATTGTATTGAATAAAATAGTTATGCGGTCCGCGCTCGTCCTCCTCTGTTATTTGGCCCACTGTGAAGTTTGGCAACCTCTGAATCAGATGAACGCTCAATCTGACATGTGGGCGGAGAGAGCTTCTTCCGCGGACAACTAATCATAGCACCCCGCCCTCCTACTTTTCGCGGCGCACACACAACCCATCCTTATTCCACCCTCCTGGTACATGGCAATGGGTAGCTGCATGTGGGGAAATCAATATCGCGAGGACAAACGGACGCTAGTTTGGTTACACAGCGTCAACAGTTACGTTCCATATGGTCCGATACTTCACTCCCCCCTTCTGCCTCGCTGTCCCAACAATCCTCGAGATCACTCGCAAAGAAGGATTACCATCAGCAGATTTCGTAGTCCGTTAAATTAAACAAAGGAGGGTAGGATAGCCTTTAGAATAAAAATATATGAACAGGCTCACTGTCTCCTATTGTTTAGGTCTATCTTCGCCAAATAGACGAAATTTGACGCTTCACAACGTTGAAAAGTGATGCCCTAGAAGAGAGGCTTAAAAGTGGGCCCTCATTTCCTCTCCCCTCCCCCCCAGGGGATAATCGACGTATATATAGTTCGATCTGGAGAAAAAAAGTAAGAGAATCGAGAAGAGCAATCCCTGTGTAAAACAAGGAATCAAGAAGAAGTGGAACCGAGCGGGATTTTTCTTCCCGAGGCTGTTCATTTGGCCACATCAAAGAGTAGACCATCGGTATAGAGAATCATTCTCATACTAATCTCGTTCAGAGAAACCCCATATCGCAGTTTTCCGAATAAAAACATATCCCTCATCATTGAGAAATATCAATGTGAAGTTCCACTTGAGAAAACGATTCACCTCTTGGTCAAGTCTCATCATCGAAAAGCCAGCAAGAAGCATCGCCACCCGCGCCTCACTTACCTCGGGATTAGCTCAGCGAGACGGACAGTTGTGTGTCCGACTCAGTCTCACGCCTTGAATCATCGTATCAACGAGGTTCACGTTCAAGGTCATCCCAAGCCAGACTCCTTAGTTAAAGGTAAAAGGAATCCAACCTATTTATGGTCGTTAGTTACCATTCCGTACTAAAGTGAATTTTTGAGTCAACCATCGCGTAGTACTCATTGGTAGTATTAATTTTTATTTAGATCCTCTAAGCATAAAGTTTAAATTTTCATATTTTTTTTTATGTAAAAGTATATTTTTTGCCATAGTTGTTTAAATCCTCGAAACGCTGCATATGGCAATATATATATATATATATATATATATATATATATATATATATATATATATATATATATATATATATATATATATATATATATATATATATTATTATGAATCCTCCCTGGTTAAAGAATAAAAAAAAGTATAGCACTCTTAGAGAAAAAAAGGAACAGAGTTATTCATGTACGGGACAAACGTACCTCTGCGCGGAAGGGCTAACCTTCCAAGGATCACGAAGGTCCCCTGCTCGAAGAGGTGGGGGTGTCAAAACACTACTAGCGCTTGGTTTACATACCAAAATGTGTGCAAAAGTCTAATCAATAGACTTTACGAGGCAGCTCCCGTAGCATCTTTCAATATCATATCATATAAACACTGTTCCAACTTCAGAGAGCCTCTGTGTCAGTTCCGAAGCTGGACGCAAGCAATCTCGCTGGTGACCCCACGCTAGAGTTGGACCAGTTTAATCAGCTATCAGATTACTTCCTCTCGTTGACGATCTCATCACGGTAAAGATTTGAGTTATTAATGTCGCAGACATTTCTATTGTCCAAGCCTGTTTACCTCCAGCCGTCCTCAACGCCGAGTTCTTCTTACCCCCAAGTTTTACTCTGATTTGTGGGACAATGCGAGCAATTAATTGTCAACTCATTACTATCATTCATATCCAAATCGGGGCCTTCCGGGTTAACAATTGTTAACTCAGTACTTACTCTTCATATCATTCACTCCTACCCAAACGGTCCGTTACATTTGTCGTCAATTTTTGTTTATGTGTGTCCATTTAGCGCCTCAGAATGGCACCACTATAGATACATATGCGGCCAATTGGGAACATGTATTGAAGCGAGTAATAAAGCAGCGTATCGCATTTTAACCAACTCAACTACAAATGAAGGGGGAAGAAAAAAATGTTAATTTATTTATAAATCTGTATATGGCATTCAAAATATAAAACATACAATTAAAATACAATATATATATATATATATATATATATATACACACACACACACACACACAAACTCACAATAACACGTATGATAGATGATGGCGATTACCCCACATGAAGAAAAAGAAATGCAAATTCGAAACGCATAGTGCGTATAGTTTTAAAATATATATATATATATATATATATATATATATATATATATATATATATATGAGATAGAGATGGAGTGGGGGGTGGGGATAGAGATGAGATGGGAATGGCCCAGTTTGGCGCAGAACTTAATTTAAAGTCGACCAGCTCTACTTAAAAAAAAAAAAATGAAAAGAAACGTTATTGTTATAATTCTAAGAAGGAAGTCGGAAATTATGTGACGACCGACGGGGTTCGTTCGTATTCAAACCTACTCAAAAACCATTGGACTGATTTCTACCAAACTTGGTGGAGCACTAGAGCCTTAGCCTAGAAGGAAACTAGTTTTTTATTTTGTTTTTGCCAAGCTAACTTAGTGTAGATTATGTAATCGCTAACATGTTTTAATTTGTTTATTTAAATTTATGAAAACTAATTAGTCTATATAGAAATGAAGCATATGGAAGGCACATTAGGATATTGCTTATATAATCAACGAAATGTTGCAAGTAACAATTAATAACTACACTGACTTAACATTGGCATACAAATATAACGCCAATTGAACGCATACATTAATAATAAGTTAAACCCTGTATCATTTATGCATTGAAGAGAATGTCTTAAATCAAAAACATGCTTTTTCATATTTTGACCAAATTAAAAAACATCCTCTGATATGTGCTGAAGGGAAATGCACTTTTAAGTTATTAAAATTTGTCGTTCATAGTCAGACTTGATAATTGATGGACTAAAACTAGGTTCAATTTTTAAAATCATGTCATTAGTTCCACGAACTTTATTACGGAGCAGAGAGAATAGCATAAACCTCGGGGGGGAAAAAGGTGGTGGGCTTTTAAAAGTACCATAAAAAATAACTTAATAATCATTTAATATTCTCGGGTTAATTTTACGTTCAAATATTAAAATTCTACAATAACTTTCAGAACATCCACCGTCTGCAAGCAAAAAATTCTTCCGTTTGTTCTCTACCAAAAGTAAAGTTTTAAATTGGGGGGGGGGGGGTATAAGGAGACCCGCTAGATAGATTGGGCTCATCGGGTATGATATTACATGGTTTCTTTGTCGACGGACCATCTTTTATAAGATCTATTACCTAGCATAGTTCAATGGCAAGTTTGGGGTAAATTTTGTAAACATTCATTATCAACTGCTACGCGTCTTTATTTGAGTTAGAATGTGGTCTCTCTCTCAATTTTGGCTGGAAAAGGATCGTGATAATGGTCATTAATATATTTCACGATTACTTCGTTTTGAACATGAATTCTTGCCTTAAGGAATCTTTTCTTTCACATCAATAAAATTTTCGTTCCTTATCCGCACTATATCAAAAAACACATGAAACCATCACTTTCAAATTTTGCCTTACCACATCTTATATAGGCAGCTATATATAGGGTCTAAGAAAAGTTCAATCAATGAAATACTTGAACTTAAATAAATTAACCACTGCAAATTATTAAAGTGAATCCCATAAAAACTGAATTTATATGAGTTCTGGATATCTAATAAGTTCAGAAAGTTTGATTGTAGACGAGCCACCTTATCAACTCGAAATAAGCCTAAGACACAACTGAATTTAAAATTGAATAACATTTTCCATTTATAGACTTCAATGCTGGAAAAATGTAATCTCTCATTCTTTGTTAAATTTGATGGTTCCCAAGAGTTTACATCTTGATGCTGGAGAAGGAGCAATTGGTAGATTCCCCTCAAATCTTTTCTCCATAAATATTTAAAAATGTGTCCAGGAAAGTTTGTTTGAAACCAGACCTGGACAGTTTTTAAGAGTACAATAGACATAAATTGGTGGTTTGTTTGTGAGCTCCACCAAAATTGACCTAATTTAATGTTTAAAATAATCAATATATCCTATAAATATTTATAACAGGTCATTAGTTATTCTAAAGCCGAAATGCTGGGCCTATTGTCATTTTCAAAATGCATAACTTAATCATCATCATCATTAACTATAATTTAAGAAGGGAATTTTGTTGAGTATTTGAATAATAATTTCATCTTAGTTTGGTTATGACATGTTTTTTTTGTTATTTATAATATTTTTTTATAATATCAAAAAACAAAATGGTGAAGTTCATAAATAAATAAGTATCAAAATTTTGAGAATTTTTTATAACCCAAAGAATTACAAATGGTGAAGTTCAGAAAATTTATTTTTATATATCTTCTTCCTCTATAACTATATTTTAGCAACATGATATTTTGAAAGGGGGGAAATTTAGTTTAGATTTCCTTTTTAAAATTATTATAATTAGCGAAGTTCAGAAAATTTATAAAAATTTAACCATGGCTGTTTTGTTTTTTTAGATTTTAAATTTTAATCTTAGAAGCGAAGGGCAACCTCCGCCTGTAGGCGGAAGTGGCGAAGTCATTGCCTGGTATATATAGCAATATCCTAATATGCTTCATTTATGCTTCATTTATGTAAGATTGAATTCATACTAATAATGAATGCATTCAATATGTCATTTATATATGTCCCTATGAAGTCTGTCTAGTTATTAATTGTAATTTTATCTTTATATTTCTAGTTTTAAAATTTCAGTGGTTAATAATTTAAATTATTTAGAAATTCAACATTAACTAAAGTTTGGATCTTCCCCAATATAACTTTTGTTCAAAAGTTACTAATGAAAAACCATCGGATAGATCAGGATATACTAGCCAGATCTTGGTAAAAAAACTAATCGTTACCTTCTAGTGCAGAAATCTGGTAATTAGTTTTGTGCAATTTGGTAAAAAAATTACATAATCTCCACAAAGTTAGGACAAGAATTTTTTTTTTAAAGTACATATTTAGAAACAACATTAACGCTTGTAACTTCAAAAATATAATTTAAAAAAAAAAATAGGAAGGGAAATATTTCCTAAACTATAAAACCGGATCTTGGTAAAAAAACAAACTAGTTTTCTTCTAGGCTAAGGCTCTAGTGTACAACCAAATTTAGTAAAACCAGTAATTAGTTTTCGTGCAATTTTGTAAACAAATTAAAACATGTTGGCGATTACATAATCTCCACAAAGTTAATTTGGCCAATAAAGCTCTCCCAGTTATTTAGAAACTCAGCATTAACACTTGCAGATTCAAAGATATAATTTGTAATTAATAAATTAGTAAAAAAAAACAACAAACCTAACGGATAAAACTGGATCTTGGTAAAAAAAAAAAAAAAAAAATGAATACTTTGCCAAGTCTAGTCTCCACCAAATTTTGTAGAAATCGATCCACTGGTTTTTGAATAAGTTTGAACAAGAACGAACGCCGTCGATCACAAAATTTCAACCTACTTGTCAGAATTTTTTAACACTCACAGATATTTTCAAGATTCTTGTTTAAAAAAGTTGAACTGCTTGACCTTATAATTTTTAACAATGGTTGCGCCGAAACGTCCTAGACCCAGATGGGATATATATAAGACGAGAGAATGAATTTTATAGAAGGAAGATGGAGATAACAAACGGGACAATAATAGTGAAATATTTTTATTATCATCACATTTGTTATCTCCATCTCCCTTTATCAAATTCATGAGGCTACCTTGGAGAGATCTTTTAGTGGTTAGAGCAGCGGCCAGGAGACAAAAAGCCGTCGTTGGCGGCTGCCCCAAGTTTTAGCCAGCGGAGACCTGCGATTTCTTCGGAACCCACGTAGACGCACAGGTGTGGAGGGCCCTAACATTTTAGTTTGTAAACAGGAATTGAGTCCATGAACGGCCAACACCAGGAGTGGGGGAGGGGGAGGGGATGTAAAGAGTAAACTGAGCAATGAATAGGTGCACCGACTGGCCGAATGCAACATGATAAGGTTCGCGCCCAAAGGAAAGAAAAGGGATATAGATTTTAAATGCCGACCGAAAGATATCTCTCGCACCGAAATGGGTTTGTAGAATTCGAGGTTGTTCGAATGTAGAGACAAAAAACGGTACGAAGACAAATTACAAGTGTTAAATGAGGATACTCGAAATACTTTGATACTAAAAAAAAATATACAAAATCGCTACACGAAACAATTTGAATAGCATTCGGGGGAGAAATAAAAATAAAAGCACCATACCATGGCAGAGTCACCCACCAACTGGTGTTGAGAATACGTAAGGACAACATTTGAACGGGAGAAAAAATTGGAAGGTATGATCTTGAATGATAGGCCAATTGCGGGATGCCTCGACTGCAAAGTGAACACAAGAGCCATCGGTTGCCTGCTGTTCGAATACATAGTCTATATAGGAAAAACACTAGTTTTCGAATACAGAGATAAAGTAAACTGGAATGGTAAATTGCACAATACCACAAATGGTTAAAAGTAGTTTGATTGACCGTAATAAGCCTAGGTTGGAATGGTTAGCAATCGAAGCTGGTTTTAAGACTGGCATAACAGCAATTTATTGAGTGGACGAGTGAAAACTTCTTCACTGCAGACAAAAAACAAAAATGATATCAAACTAATATCTTTCATCAGAGCAAAAAAAATGCATGAGAACTTCACAATAGCGTGAATTTAATTTGATATAAAAACCAGACTACTAGAATCAATTTAATACATAACTAATTTCAGGATATCTACTAACACTTTCAGGTGTACAATTAAAAGATTGGACATTTGATTAATACTCCTCAGCCGAAAGGGGCAAGAAATTGAGGGGGGGGGGGGGAGGACGAGAATACTCATAAAACGGAAAATAAGTTTAAGGTTAAGACAAATTTGGCAGGTTTAATTAAATTTAAGATGTATCCAGATTTTTTATGCCGCCAATGGCATCTAAAATCGGGAGAAATGAGCACCATCCTTAAACTTCCTTGTCACTTTGTTTATTCTCGTTCTTTAAGCCTTTGTACCTCTTATTTCTTCTCCCTTCATTCAGATTGAGTGTGTGCCTCAGCATACATTGCCTGGGTCTTTGAGGAGGGTAGCGAACATAGGGAAACTAGCTCTGTATTATTGATTCTATAGGACAAATATGAAACTATGATGTAGATTTTTGCAATGTCCAATATTCCAGGTTGATTTGGGTTGTTACTCAGAGACTGGACACGAGTCTGAAGCTGGCCTACTAATGACACCTTTATTCAAATATTTCAACGAACAAAAGAAAACAAGTGAGGGCAGAATGCTGCTGCTTCCACCAATCGCAAGATAACAAGGATCAAAAGAAGAGAGGGAGGGAGGATTTCGCGCGCCTTATGGGGTTGCCAGTTAGATCGGGACGGCGAAGGCACCACAGAGGGTTGATGAGACGGAAGGGGACGAGGGTCAGAGTTGACCGCAACTCGGATCACGAGTGGCGGCGCTTCTGTGTCTGCGAACTAAGTGGCTCTTTATGTGATGTTTCTGCGTGGCGCGGTATTCGCAGAGGGGGCAGTGGAAGGGTCGCTCGCCAGTATGGGCTCGCAGGTGAATGGCGAGTTGGGAGGGCGTCTCGCACGGTTTCCCGCAATACGGGCACGAATGGTCAGGCAGCCTCCCAGCGGGACTGACGTGAGGGCTAGAGGAGGAAGAGAAGGAACTGGAGGGGTAGTCGCTCGCAAGGGTCGGCTGCATCAGGTAGAGCTGCGACAGGGCGTGGGCGTAAGCAGTCCTTCCACGGGAGCCGCGCCGTGTCTCCTGTCAGAGACAAAAGAGCTCATGAGCACGACGCCCTCAGTAACACAAACCTCCTCCTCTTCCCTTTACGCTGTGTACCCGTGGATGGAAACCCAGTGGCGCCTCAAGTTTCCCTTTTGGGCGAAGCCGATGCAGCACACGGGGCACGCAAACGGCTTCTCCCCGGTGTGCGTTCGCGTGTGCGTGGCCAGGTGGGAGGGGCGGCTGAACGCCTTGTTGCACACTGAACATCGGTACAAACGGGAACCAGAGCCTACAAGCCCCTGCGGCCGTTCTCTTTCGATCCCCATCTCGAGAAAGCCCATTTCGTGTCCGGGTGCAGATGACAGCGACCCACTCGTAGAGGGCATGTGCCACGCAACCTCACTCTGAAAACGGACAAAAGGTGCTAAGCCCATCTCCGCTTCCGATCAACTTGCCCACTAAAAAATGGCGGTGGGTGGAAAGAGGGGGGGGGGGTACAAGGGGAAAATGTCTCGAGATTCTGACTTCGCTTTTCACCGAAATAAGTTTCCCTTGGGAAAAAACATGGCCGATAAAACAACCAAAAATGATTTGCTTTTAAAATGAATAAAAGTTTATAAGAGTCGTCTAAGGAAAGATATTTTCGCGAAGGGCTATAATCATTAATTAGCGCCGGTGGAACTAAGACTTCAGAGGAACCAAGTGAAGATAACCGAGATCAAACATGGTCTCTCACTAACCAGAAAGGCTGGTGAATACCTAGCCTTCTTAATGAGGCAACCAGCCATTTAGTGATAATTTCGGGCCGATTTGGGGCGTATTTAAGGATATTCTTAAATAAAATTCGTCTACTTGATAGTTTACTAGGCGAAAAGGAATGACGAGGAATAGGAGTACCTCAAAATGCATCGCTATCCATACAGGGATTTATTTAGGCAAAGACCTACTATACGGCTCGAGAAAAAGAGGCGCAAATGAATGCTCTCCCCCTTGGAAACAAGAAAAGATGACAAAGTTTAAAGAGGAATGAAAGCCAACAGGCGTGTAGAATTACCCCCCCCCCCACCCCTCCCTTCCCGCACTCAAATCGGGAACCCACTTTACCACAAAGAATGGCGTGGGTTTGAGGTTTTTTTTGCAGTGAAGGGAGAAATAAGAGCTGATTGTGGCAATCTGGTGCGTCCTGCTAAGCGAGACAGGTTAGATAGGAGGAACCTAATGGAGGTCCAAGGAGAAGGTTCGAAGAATTCAAGTGAAGGGTCAGATACTAGGAAGCCTCAAGTAGGGTCAGTTCAAGAAGGAACTTTCAATTTTGATCAAGGGTTCTTCCTGGGGAGCGAGAGGTGGTGGCATTGAAGGCTTAAGGCTAGCCGACAATTGCTCAAGAATGCGTACGACCCCAAAAGACCATTCTTTAGGTTGCTCGAGAGGCAGAAGGTCTTAACCATAATCAGTAGACGGGGGAAGACGACTAACAACTACTATTCCAACTTCTCTTCACCCAAGTCAGCTCAAAGCCTCGGCTGGTTCACCGAGAGCCTCTTACCCACACACAAAAAATAAAATAAAATAAACTGCGCAACTTGGGGTTAAAAGAAACGCGTCCAGTTTAGTTGCAATTAACGAGGAGCTGTGAAAGAGAACTCCGTAGCGTTTTCTCTTTTAGTTAGTGGATTAACGACTGCTGATAGAGGAGACATCCACATACAACTGACCGCGAACGCCCCCTCGATAGCTGGTTGGGGACAAAAAATACCGCCCCCCCCTCATCACTCGAGGACCGTGCCCGTACTCCATCCAAGGAAAGAATGGCGCAACCTACACTACGGGTGAAATCGCGAGACAGCAATAAACTGACTGCCATCACAGAATCAGTGAATTTGCGGGCGACTCTGCTGATGCGAAACCGGTTATGCAAATGTCCAAAGACCCAATTAAGCACGGGGGGACTATTTTTTTTAAATATGTGGGTATGGATGGCAAGGGGGCAATCAAAGCGACTTAGAAAACAACAGATCCAATCCTAGGCGAATCAGATTTGGTTAATAATTACCATAAGGGCGAGTAAAACGCCGACATAGACGTGCAGTGCACAAACTAGTTTCAGTGAGGCTATTTTTTTTTAACAAACTTTTGGAAATCGCAATAATAGGTCTTCTACTGAATTTTTATCAGATACGCAAATTTTATGCGCATTCCCTAATCTCAGGATCATGGCAATACTTTTATTTTAGGCCTTCATCCAACTCCAAGCCAACCACGATCGGCGCAATTTTTTGAACCAACAAACGGTTTCCTAGAGTAAAACAGAATGACATGATGGAAAGCTGTAACTACTTTCCCACGGGGTATAAGTGATTAAAAATAGAGCGATATACCGAAAATTGAAATCGCAAAAGTTAGTAGGCATTCTATTCTCAATTGCCGGTTGTTTAATGACCTCACCGGTGTGGATCTGCAGTTAGCTCCTCTTTAAAGTAATTTATGATATGTGCACTTATTTCTAACCGACATTTACCGCGATTTGTAGGAATAAAAAAGAAAAAGAAAATAAGATTTAAAGAGAAAGAAATTAACCGCTAAAAGTGAGCTCTGCTTAACACCAGGAAGTATCACAAAAAAAAAACTTTAGCCGAGAGGTGGTTTGTATATAGATACCCATAATTACTGGAATCAATAACCGCTTCATTTCCAGGGTATATATAAAAAAAACAATCGCTGGCAGAATATGTAGCATGCCAAGGGTGCCAAACGCATGCAATATTTCAATAACTTCTATATATCGGGATAAAGTCATTGTCAAAAGAGAACCTTTGCCCAGACAAAATTTTGCCTGTAACATGAAGAGGGTCGCATCACCACTGTTGCATTAATGATTAGATCAAAATGTATCTTAGGTGGTCTCGAAGATATTTTGTGAGATGAGGGGAATTAAAGACCGTTTCACAAGCCTGGCCGAGTCTATCCAGAGATATTACATTACTGAATGCCATCACCGTGTGGAGTGAGTGGCTCATTAGAGGACCGCCAGAACGAATGAAGGATGCACGGGACATTACTTACACGCACTCTCTACGAGGATAGTAGACGAGCGGCTCCGGGAGATTGTTTAAACTTATTTCGTTAGTAGAGCTGCAACTCTGTGTCGATTGAAAATATGCGCATTCAAGTTCCCCTTTTGCGCAGCTCTGAATGCGCAGTGGGGGCAAGCGAAGGGTTTCTCCCCAGTATGGGTGCGGATGTGTCTTCGTAAAAATGCGGGTGCCGTGAACAGCTTTTTGCAAAGGCGACAGGCATATTCCCCAGAGGGAGTGCGCATAGCCAAGTAGTCAGTGGGCAGATCGGAGGGGCGATGGGGATCCGGGGTAAATACGGGAGCGTGGAAAGGGCCAACCGGTGAAGCCTCTGTCAGTTCCTCGTGTTGAACTTGGCTGCGGCATAAGAAGATAGCGGGTAGGAACCCCTCGCCCTATGGGGGAGAGAGAGAGAAGGCGAGTCAAATAACGGGCGAATGAAGGGTAGGGGGAGGTTGCAGCAGCAAAGGGAAGGGGATCTCTCATGCCGAATTAAGCCTACGGCGAGGAAGAGGGCAGCATTGGGTACTAATCCTGACCGCTGTGCCTCGCCACAACGTGGCCCTTAAGGTTCTCCTTGAGGCTCGAGGCGTGTGGACAAAAGGGGCAGCGGAAGGGTTTTTCCCCGGTGTGGGTCCTCTCATGGCGTTTAAGATGGGACGGCCGAGAGAAGAGTTTGGCGCAAAATAAACATTGGTAGTCACTCGCGCCGAATCGGGAGGAACAAGAGGAGGAAGAGAACTGGGCGGAGGGATCAGACAACGCGCCATCGCCGTGGGGTCGCCAACGCGCTTCAGAACTCCACGGGAGGAGAAGAGAGCCAGCCTAGAAGAGAAAGAGGCGTCAGGCGTCAGCGAGGCTCGAATACATACCACCGACACCAAACTTCCTCTCCCGCAATTATTTTCACTATGCGAACTCTATTTAAAGACACATCCAACACAAGAGGGAAAAACACCTTATGAACATTTGTCCGCTTACACAGCCACGGAAGAGAGATCAAGAGCGGGTCGATTCCACTCCTCAACATTCGAACCAAGCCCCACCACACCAACCAGCGCCTGCACCCGGATCAAGTGTAATAAACAAACGGTAACAGACACCTCTCCATACGCGGTCCTGGCGTGATTAGTGTACAGCCGGAGGCCATTAATAGAGGTTCTTCCTCATCGAGGGAAGGTCCATCTTGTGAATAAGAAACAAGTGCTTGCGCAGGTGCGATGACTGATTGGCCCTGTACGAGCAAAGGTGGCACGTGAACGGTTTTTCGCCGGTGTGAATGCGCATGTGACGCGTCAGGTCGCTCTTCTGTGCGAATGTCTTGTGGCACTGGAAGCACCCGTGCGTGTTCGATCCCCCTTGAAAATAATCGTCCCCCTGGGGTAGATAGTAGGCGAGCGTCGAGACGGATTCGGCCGCGGGGAGGCTCACGTGGGCCTCGTTTTCGTACGGGGATACGACGAGGCGCGTCAGAGCGTCTGCCCACGACGCACTCTCCTCCTACAGGACAAGAGACGACAGGACGTTACTACACACCCTCATTTTGCAACCACACCCTCGTAACTGCCCGAGGACCCCCGAGGAAAGATAAAACAAAGGGACTTTAACTGCTTCTTTTATTTCGAGGTGTAATCACTGGCGGCTCAAGCCCCCAACCCGTTGTACACACATTCCTTAATGACTAGAACACATTTCAGCGATGTACAGTCACAATTTCACAGAGAGAAAATACGGCCGTCGGAAAAAAGTTTTAATGATATGCTTGTGTTTGAGGACGGCGCAACGGATCCAGTGACGGGAGCAATTTGCCACAGGTAGATAAAAAAAAAGTATTTAGGGGGAAAGAAGCTATAATAAATCCCCTTCGTATAAACGTTTCGGGGAGACAAGAAACGCGGTCGAATTTAGGTGAAACGAACTGACCGATCCGCGGGGGGTTTTTTTTCAGACGGAAGGAGAGCGAAATAAGTTTGGACAAAGCAGAGATAGTGACATTACGAATTAAAATCAAACGAGCATGTGTCATTTTAAAAAAAATGAATTTGTACCATATTACTTCCATAAAAAAAAACATTCATTACACAACTACACCCAGCTTTCCAAACCTTGTCGACCTGATTTTGAGGGCATTTGGTGTGAACCAGAGATTTTCGAAATGAGAGTCCTTCCCTCAGGATTTACCACAAACCCTTCGGCTGAAGGTCAATTGGTACTTATGGAAGTAGTCCTTTCTATAAATCTGCTTTCTTTCTCTAGGGGGTCTGGCATAGTTTTGTTTTGTTTAAAGAAGGGCGAAAGGGACCTTTTGCCACATTGGATTACCTAAAATCCCACGGCTTAATTCAGCAACAATTTTTTAAATGAAGGCATTAAAGTAATATAACCAAAATACTTCAGGAGTGAACAAGACAGATGAAGCAACAGACCCATCCCCCATCAACACACAAATGACTGCAAAACAGACCTTAACTATACATACTAGCAGGTGGCTTCAAGGTTCCAGGGACAAGTTTGTACAAGGGGCACATACACTTATGTTTAAACTTGGACCTCGCCCCCATGGAGGTTCATCTTAATGAAGCGAACTAAGGCAATACTTTGGCTTTAACGAGGAAACAGCCAAAATTAATCGTTCAACTCTTTTATTGGCAACGAAATGGCACAAACTTCAAGCCCAGAATCGTCCATCCAAATCCAGTATTAATTCGCAAGTGTGTATTTGACCTCAATCCAAACTCAAACGCGTGCCACTTTGTTTCACTTCCTCCAATACTTCACAGATGCTTAGCAAAGCACAATCCAAATAACACTAGATAAGAGTAATCGGCTCGTGCCACGCACAGGTATAATCTGAAACCGCCATTGAGGTCTATGGGTGGTAAATATTCATCACTTGCCTAAATTAAATTCACTACAGCACAGTGAAATATGCACATTTATGACTTGAAATAATCTCTCCAATTTTCTAGGGGCGAAATTAAAGGGCACCTTGCGGTTACAATGTCTGTAAATTTAGGTATAAAAAGAGGATAAATGTTTGGCACAAGCTCTACAGGAACTACGTACATCAACACTTCCCGTTTATCCAATTACATTGAATCCCGTTTGCAATAAAAATCCGAACCCCAAAGAAATTCGCATTTCAGCCCAAAGAAAATCTATACAAGCGAACTAAGGGAATAATAATAATAATAATAATGATAGTCGGAGCGGAGCTACTTATCAAGCCCATGCATCTGGTTGGCCGAGTCCTGTGGATGAATGTTCCTGATGTGAGCTTTGAGATTCCCTTTTGTGGCCGACCGATGTGGGCAAAAGAAGCAGGCGAAAGGCTTCTCGCCCGTGTGCGTGCGCAGGTGTCGCTCCAAGTCCACCTTACTGCGAAATGCCTTAGTGCAAATGGCGCAGTTGTAGCGGATACTGCTCTTCACGGGGGGTGGCGGGGTCTCGGGAGCGTTGTCGGAGGGCACATAGGGCTGCAGGAGTGATGTGGGAGAGATGCTCCTCATATCGGTGAGACCGAACGAGCCCGAGTCGTCCTCGTCGCAGGAAAAATCGAGGAGAGACAGCAGCTGGAGCCCCTACAGATAGAAAATACATAGCGTGAAATGGGCCGAATGGCTCCTCACGGACACTGTCTGGGGGCTCCTCTCTGCATTACTCCCTACGATTACGTATCCGAAACCACTCCCAACAACAACAACCCCCCCCCACCAGGCGAGCTTTGGTACTCAACACCTGACACCGATTAATCCCGGGTCGACACCAACAACGAATAAGCCACCTATGATAAGTTCGTCCCAGAGGTGCCGACCGCAGAGGTCGTTCCCAAGGGGTCCCAAGATGGGCGGCCATTTGTGGCGAAGGATATGGGTTTGTCGGGATGAAGGCGGCTGATGTGTGCCCTCAGATTTCCTTTCTGGGCACTAGTGTGGTTGCAATAAGAACAGGAAAACGGTTTCTGCCCAGTGTGAGTCCTCAAATGGCGATTGAAATCGATCTTCTGGTGGAAGGCCTTCTGACAGACGTGACACGTGTAGCAGAGTAGCTTGGAAGGGTAGGAGGGCGTCCGTGACGTAAGGGAAGAAGTCGATGCTAAAGGACTCCCACGGAAAGAGGTGGCGTTGGTGGTAGTGAGATCAATGCTTGCGACGGAGACTACACCTCTCCACATTTTCTGAAGAGATTAAGAACTCAATGTCACACTTCGTCAAAGGATTTTTCATATCCAGATTTTTTTTATTCACTATGTAAAGATGAATTCGTCCCGGAGTCGAATTTGTTCCAATATAGCAAAACGAGGGGAGAAACGGGTTCGCAACCTGATCCGAGAAACGTGCCACCCTGACAGGGGAACACCCCACCCCCAATCATTCACAAACAATTTCATCACCAGCCATTCACTTTACACGAATTGATCAGTTTGGTACTACTCAACCATGACCTTTGCATCAGGCCAACTACGATGGGCAGGACTTTACGTGTAACCAATCCAAGGAGACCCGTGAAGCCTCATCATGTGTATATTAAGGTTCCCCTTCTGAGCGCTGGCATGCGGGCAAAAGGGACACACATACGGTTTTTCGCCGGTGTGTATGCGGGAATGTCTGAGCAAATCGTTCTTCTTAACAAACCGTCGGTTACAATCGGCGCAACGATTTAAAGCGGTGACTGATTTACAGGTACTGCCCATTTTCGTGCCATAGCCATCCTGCGAAGAGAAGCAGGACCTGTAAGATGACCTGACCGCCACCCAATCCGCAATAGTTTAATTTAAGTGCCAAATCGGTGCCACTTTGGATTCATCATCTGATCACGAGGCAAATTTCCCTAAACACTAGGAAAAATATATAACCACTCTCACGCATTCATTGCATACTTGGAATTCTGAGTCTAAAACGTGGATTCCATACATAAATGACAGGGTGTAAAGGATTTTTAACCTTATGATAATTTTGGACAAGACAACCGAAATGTTCAAAGGAAAACTTTCACATAAATGAATTACATTTATAGGATAATTAAAAGTGTGACTTTTCACAAAGTTCTTTCAAACTCAGCTCACTAGAAATTTGACCTCACGCCAACTCGGATTACCTCAAACTAGAAATCAATAATTCATTTCTCAGATTATATTTAGGGTGCATTTTGGGCTTAGAATTGGAGCCTTATATCATAAAGAAGTAGCAGATAATGTCCACTATTTAAAAGGTTTTATTTATATTTTCACGAATTATCCCCTCCCAAAACAATCCCTCTCTCGATGCTGATTGGGACAAAAGCCCCCCCCCCACCGTCTACCCAACCTATCCTGATAGATATATGTACTACACTCTAATCCTGTGGTTCAAATGACCCCATTCGTCAAGAGCTAGAAGGCTTTCCTCCAGAAATATATAGGGTCAGGTTAATTAATTCTTTCCCAACCACAACTATAGGGGTGACCAGCAAAATATTATAAATGGCTTTAAATTCATGAAATTGTAAATCTGGATTGAGGTATATAAAAAATAATCTAAAGGAGGAATTCCTAAGTTTTGCTTGCTTTCATGATTGGATTCAATAGACAAAAGCAATTGGAAAAACTACCACTCCAATCCCCCTACTTTGAACTTTGTTCATATCAGCTTTGGTCTCTAACAATACTCAATACACGGGGGAGGTAAAGATTCACACTGCTAAGCACTGGTTGCAGCATTTTTTAGTAATTCAGTTCTTTATTTTCATTTTCCTGATCTTTCTCCAGTGAACAACCCTGCATTGTTTCATTGCTCATCTTATCCTGCTCAGGCAGTTAATCTATACTCAACCATTTAATGTTTCAGATTTCCTGTAAGGATATTTTATTTGTTTGCAGAAAATGAATGTTGAAAGACCTCCAATGACAAAAGTGGAGACAAAAATTAAGTGTAGATGATGGCATTTAATTTTTTTTTAGTGAAAACCAACCTAGTGTTTCTAAGAAGAGAGATATAAGCAAAGTACCAAAAAGGAAATAAAAAATGTATAACCACAGCCAACCCTGTGGAGGAAGGCAATCCAGTAGACACCAGCTGCAGCATGGTCACACATGCCATGCCTAACAAGCTAGGTGCACTTCTAGTCTTAGGAAATACAACCAATGATAGCATATCCTCTTTTTTAAAAGAGAACTAAAACCAATTCGCAATTTAACACCGAGTGCCAGGAGGTAAATCGGTGTCACCTCCCCAGGGGTCACAATTTTGGGGACATATAATGTGGTGCCTAAATGTGTTTAGAAGTAGTGTAGTACTAATTATTCAAACTTTTCAGTTTTGAAGCATGGTTCTTGTACCAAAAGTTTCCTGGGGGCCACAAGTCCCTAATTGTATTGAAAAATCTCTCAGGGTGGCTATTAGATATGAGTGAGTCGGCGCTCAGTGAAATATAAGTTGGCATACATATGCGTATGCCATGGCCCTTAAGGAAATTTAGATGGCATGCAGAGGTGTTACCTATGGAGCTTCAATGTGTTGAAAGATCATAACAGTCTATTGAAATGCAATGATAACAAAAAAGTTATTTATGAGCATAAAACAATTCAAGTGTTTACAGTAGACCAATACTCCACCCAATAAACAATTCAGTAAAAAAATTTGAATTGAGACCACAAAGATTTTGCCCCAACATTATCCACTACTAAAAAGACCAATCAACCCATCGAGGGAAAGAGCTTAAAAGAAGATGCTTCTAGAGTAAAACCTGTTGCACCATCAGGAGCAACACTAACCATGGGCCCATGGGAGATGGACTTATTTTCAGAAGGATTAAACTGTTATGAAAGTAGCACATGTCAACATAACCAAATCACCCTAAGAAAAGCACCAAACAAGATACATTTCAAAGCAAAATGAATAGACTGAAGTTTTATCAGCATGTAAGAAGAATGGATTGAAATAGAAGTAGGCACCACAAACTCTTCAATTGTACTTCAGTCCCACGACCTCAGTTTATTCTGTCTATCATTAGAAGGTTAAGATTTTATAGTTTATATTTTCATATACAATATAAAATGATATTATTCACTAAGGATATATATATTGTAGTAGTGGCAGAGCAACAGAGGTGGTGGTTTCAACCCAGTATGAAAACATCACCAACTTAAATGCTTTAACTAAAGGCAAACAGTGTAGGATTCCGGACTTGCTCTACCCACTTCTAAAACTAAACTAAACAAAAATGGGTCAGTGAAATCAATGAAGAGTTAGAAGATTGTAAAAGTTACATGTGAGAACAAGGTATGATAGATGTGCATTGAATGCAGTGTATGACTGTGTCCTCAGGAGATTCTTCCATGAAATAAAACATAACCCAACAATGGTGGCTTTTGAGCTTTACCAAGCATAAAGGGGAGGAGAGGGAGTGGGTAATGAAATCAGATGGAAGCCCTTTGCCATAAATTGCAGAAGCATCGAATACAAATCTAATGTGCCAAAAATATCCCTGCCCCCCCCCCCCTTTCTGGTGGCTGCCAGTAAGAGGGACAGCAGCTGAGGACAAGTCAAAGAGAAGTAATTTAAATTACTCATGTTTAAAGTGTTATGGAAAACCATAAGGCAGATCTTATTTAATTCCTAAGACTGATTTTCAAAGAAGGGGACTAAAGTAATTGAGTTATCACCTTTTGATCTCAACTTGAAAGTTTTATATGTTAAAAAAAAATCACTTTCAAATGCTTATTCAAATGCTTACTTATAAACCAGCATAAAAATAAAGCCACACAGAATTAAGTTTCAGGAACCTATATTTCAGGTAGAAACAAAAAAACAAAGTAATGACGGCATCTTCATGAGAGTTTTTAGTCATATGGGAAGTGAAGTTAATGAAAATTATTTTTAAGGCACTAGGAATGGGTTCACTGCAGGTAATTTGCCAAAATTTTAATAAAAATGAGAACTAAATGTTCAGAATTCACTTATGGAGTAGAGATCATACAAAAATCCAAAGAACTTGAAATTACTCTAATTGGGTGGGAATAAAATAACTATTTTGTGAAGAATTGAAACAAACGATAATGCAAAAGCAACCGCATTAACAGACATAGCCTACCAAACAAAATCCACTTTCTTGGTTTGTAAAGGTAATGATTAAAGACAAAATCCATAAAGACTAAATAAATAAAGGAGTTCTTGGAGATAAAAACTGCACTACTTTATAGATGAGAGTAGTCATTAGTGGATTCTTTGAACAGACTAAAACAGTGTTTGTGAAATAAGGGATAAAGTGAAAACTTGATATTTACTCTTTTGAGACGATCATACCAAATGAGAATGGTGGATGCTGTTTAGTAGTACTTGAAAGGGGGGCAAAAGTGGGAATAGTTTATAGTACTTGGAATGGAAGAACAAAAAGTGTATATGTTAAGGGAGGCAATGGCCTTCACTTGAGAATAGAAAACCAAACAAAATGTCAGGTATTTGAATTAAATTTTTAAAGTACAACTACCCCATCATATAATTTATTGGGGCAATTCATTTAAGGAAATTGGGTGGGTTACTAACAGATACATAATGTTGAAAATAATGAAGTTATTGCCATTAACATTTTTGGGGACAAGTATGTGCAAAAGAGCAACTTATGAATTTCTTCAGAGGGCAAGGAACCTAAAACACTACAAACCAAACTATTTTTCCCAGTTTAAAAAAAACAACAGAAAAATTGACCTAAAATACTCAGAAACTCAAAATAACAGCATTATTAAACCGCAAACTGAACGCAAAATTTTGGAAAACCACCAGAAAACTGGCCAAATCTAATAATGGAGATCAAAACAACTTCAATCAAACTTGTACAAATGTGCCAAAAATAAGCAAAGGAACAAATTGATTTGTCTCATAGCACAACAAACAAGCATTTATAGTGACTTGCCCACATAATTCACTATACTAATGGTATCACAAAAGATAAAAGGCAAAATATGACGTTTCAAGTATGCATAAAACAGCTCAATACGAGGCACCAAATGCTCCCAAATCTCAATTCTGAATGTCTGTAAATCTCCCTACTTTTTACTCATTCTCAAGTTAAACAAACCACTCACTGATCCCTCATCACACTGCCCTTAAATTAACATGGAATGCTTAGTCCTATACAAAGTCAAACCACACATCCCACTAGATTCATTATATGGATTATGCACATTGCACGTGATAAACACAGTACTCACAAACATCAGCCAGCTCACACAAGAAGTCTTCTATCAACTTGCACTGTCATGCAGGACAGTAATGCAAACAATAAGCAAAAAGCCTTTGGAACAGTAGCGACATATCTTAATCACTGATACTAAACACACAAATAAAAAAAACAAAAAAATGGTCTGACAACTCCGTCACACGAAATACACCATGGCAAGCTGTCTCAATCTCATCTTATAGACACAACCCAACCTCTGAAATCCCAACATCACACTCCTCAACTCTGCCAATCGCATCACAATCTTCACTTAACACTTAAGTACATCCAGGCAGGTGGTCTACAATTCTTAGATCGCAAACACCCCACTCATAAAACACTAGCCGGCATTAGACTAGATACAGGAGTAACCAACTCTTACAAAAGAAGAAAAATAACTAAAAATTAACAGTTTCAGCCACTTAACTCAGTACACTATGGAGAACAGAGCAAAATAATATGCATACACACAGGAACCACCCCAATAAATCACTTGGGACATTCTGAAACAAATGCCACTCCAGCAAACATGCTCTAGACTTGCACATCAAAAAATTCACAATGGCAAATGAAGCCCAAGCCAGCCATAACAGATGCAAGAACCCTCTACCACCAGCCCCTAAATGTGCAAGACCTTAAGACCATAATATACAGAAATATTAAAATTCATTAGATTCAAATCACACCACCTCTACCACATCAGTTATTCTAACAAAGCAACACAGAAGAAACATCCTTCCTACATGGTGCATGGCTCACTCTGACTAGGCTCTAGTGCAGGATC
This sequence comes from Ceratothoa steindachneri, assembly GCA_963969495.1. NCBI lineage: Eukaryota > Metazoa > Arthropoda > Malacostraca > Isopoda > Cymothoidae > Ceratothoa > Ceratothoa steindachneri. The sequence goes on from OZ018322.1 coordinate 33,382,774, forward strand.
ACCACAATCAAGAAGCAGACCAACTGAGTCAATAACAAATCTGTGACAAAATCAGGAGATAAGAGAGCTAATCCTGTCCAGTTCAACGAGGTTGCCAAACTAACTTGATATGCCTTAGCATAAGTAGAGTAAGAAAAAATAAAATAAAACCAAGGGAAATCAGACAAAACCATTAAATATTTCTGTCATTAAAACTTTTCTTGTTAAATATAACCATTTTGCCTGATAATTGAACAAATACTAACACCTTCCATTTTCTGTGAATACAACCATTGTGAGAAATTTTAAACAGCTTCATGAAAGTTGCAAACGAGTGATCATCATTGGAAACAACTAGGGGAGAAATGAATTGCTATGCTAGAGTGCACTTGAGGATTTTTATTAGAAACAAAACAGCCCAGTTCCACCTTAATATTCACCCATTCCCCTTTTTGGCACTCAATGATTGTGCTTTCTACGTATATGAACACGAAGATTCCCTCTAAGGGCTGAATTATGACAACAATAGGGACACTGAAAGGGTTTCTCTCCAGTGTGTACGGAGATGGCGCCTTAGATCCGATGGTTTAACGAATGATTTCATGCAGATAGAGCAGCTGTTGGTAAAGAAGTCAAAACTTTCCTCAAGAAAAGGGTCAATGCTGAGCTTGCAATCAGACCCACCCAAATAAGGGGCAACGGCCTGCAGGAGAAAAGGCAAAGTCAGGGCAACTTGGGATGGCTGGAAAGCATTTTCTCAAATCTAAGGATGCATCTCAGCACACCCATGGCCCAAGAAATACCGTCTCCTTTTGAAGTAAATGGGTAAATTTGGGGGGGTTTTGGTAGAAATGAATTTCTTAAGGTTTTCATTCCTATTTTCAGATAAACTTAAGGGTTCACTCATTTCAAGGTTCTCTTTATCCAATATTTTAAATATAGGCCTGTATGCACTCTGGCCTACATTAAGATTATATAGAAAATGCTTGCCTTGCCTTCAGTTATAAAGATTTTGCACAGGACATAGTCATTTTTCAAGTTGACCATTTACGACCAATCAACTAAATGATTTCACCAATTAAAGAGTAAAACCACCCTAAATGACTTGAAAAATAAGCACTGTTCTCGTAACTATAATTTAGATGCCAAACCAGTTTTGAAAAGAGAGAGCCACCACCCAGAGCCACGTACCAAATAAGCCCAGAATTAAAACTACTTATGGGGCAGGTCAAAACTTTGTATTTTATGCAATTTTCATCTTATGACAATAAAATTATACTTTTTAAATTAAATATTTGCACAAAATACACAGCTGAGACTTTATAAATGTAGAAATAAGAATTACTTTCATTGTAAGTCAAAATTCATTTACTTGTTACCAACTATTGGGAAAAATTCACAAATAAAATAGAATTTTCATTTTGGGGAGAGGAGACATCCTTAAATAGTTAATAACTTGACTGCATTTAATCAGAGCAATAATTTTATAAACAAATACAATGAAAGTTAATTCCAAGAGCAAAGTCATGCCACTACACAGAGAAAGAACACTTACCCCTCCAGCTTGCTGATTGGACGAATCTCCACCAAATGCCTCCGGAGGGAAGCTATTTTCACCATCTTCCCAGGGCAAGTCACCCTTCAAAATAAAAAGCAGATCATCACTACCAAAAACTGACTTAGCAAACATAAAATAGCTATAGAAAAAAGAGAGCAAGTAGCTTCTATATTTTAAAGGGATGTTGGCAAAGATAAAAAGAATGGCTCAAATAGCTATACAAAAAAAAGAGAAAAGGATACCAAGTATCTTCTATATTTCAAAGGGATTCATTTCAGTTGTTAACCAAGAATAAATCTACTTACAGCCTGTTGTTGTGATGACCCCACTGAGAAATTTGTGTTAGGATACGTGGAAGGGTCATGCTCAGCCTTTTCCACAAAGTCGCGCCCTTCTTCATCTGCAGTAGTTCCACCAGCTTCATAGTTATCATCACCATGAAATGCATCCTCCCCTTCTTCCGATTCCTCCATTTCAACCTTGACCAGAGGCGCATCATGGTCATGCGATGAGGAGGAAACATTTGTGGAAGAGGTTTTGATGCTTGGTGCCTGACTGGTTGAAGATGATAATGTGGTGGTGGTTGTCTCAGTGGAAAGTGGGTGGGTGGGAGAAGAGGGAGAAATATGGGGACTTGCAGCAGATGTAGCAGATGATGAGGAATCTTCTTTCCTGCGCTTAGGAGGAGGTGTGTCATGAGCTAGGTCCTCAGCATTCAGTGTGTGGGTTTTGTGGTGGTGGTGAGAGGTGGGAGTGGAATGTCTGGTAGGGTCTTCATCAGGGACGGCAAGACCCTTTATTCGTAAACACTCAGCTGTTTTCAATAATAATGCTAAGTCATTTTGGTTCACATTAACTTCACCAAGGTACATATAGTCTAATAATGACTCAAGGTCTTGACTTCGGACATCTTTTAAAACTATAACAGGAGATTTACATGGGGTACGTTCAAAGATTTCATTAAAATATTCACTGCAAGTGCTCAGCACCAGCTTATGTACAGGGTAAAAATTTCCTTCCACAGCCAAGGTAGCATCAGTGTAATTTGCCTGGAAAAAGAAAATGAGGGATAATCATTAGGTATCAATCTTTGATTAATATTTTGATCCCTACTAAAGATATTACAATAATTAAAAACCCAATACCCCTCAATACACAAAACTTAAGATTCTAATGTGCACAAAATGCAAGTTTGAAGACAAATGAACCCATTCAATTTGCTATACCCTTTACTCCACCACAGTAAAAGTCCCCAAATTGCTCAGGGATTAGGGCCATCTGATTTCCAGAAAATTAGGATTCTTGGGGAGTAAGTAACCTTACAATTCACATTATGAAAGAAATAATAAAATATTGCTAATTTAGTCTGCTTGTTATTGGAATACTTTTATCTATAGGTTTTTTTTGTAAATAAATTCCCCCCACACCATATACACATGCATGACATCTTGAAGATTAAAATTATTTTGCTCAAGAAAATTTGAACCATTACTAGGTATGGGGTAGTAAAATAAATAGACATGAATATTTATATGTATACTGTAACAACTCATTCACACAGTGGATGTTCAATACAAAATGCCACAAAACATGCATCACTAGTGTCAAATTTAAATTTCTAGGAGAGATGGGATGATTAAAAGGAATCGCTAAAAATAACCCCACTTTTCAAATTACAAAAACCATTCCTTCAAAATTTCAGTACAGTCTCTTTAAACAGTTTTTTAAGTTTTTAACTTTCTTTCCTACTTGCCAAATAGTCGAATCAAAATTTTAAACATTGTTTATTTCCTATTAGTATCAATCAAGTTATGTATCTACTCATCTGTCTTATTATTCAGTGAAATTAGCGTGAATCAAGTTATGTATCTACTCATCTGTCTTATTATCAGTGAAATTATAGCGTCAATCAAGTTATGTATCTACTCATCTGTCTTATTATTTAGTGAAATTATAGCGTTAATAAGTTATTATTAATAGATTTAGATTAGTCAACAAGAATGCATCACTATTTAATATCAATTAATATTGAAGATCTGACTGTATAAGAAATGTATTGTATGTTTAATTGTTTATATGCCTGAAAGGAAGGCCTGCTCAGAGCTCGAGTGTCATTTAGAAGGGAAGAGTGGATGAAATTCTAAGATGTAAGCTTTGTTCAGCAGCGCTGGCGAAATTGGCACGTTCATACAAATTTGGTACATTTTTGCCGTAAAGAAACACTTCAGATACCATGATTCGTACAAATTTGGTACCTTTTTGCGGCAAAGAAACTTTTTGATACCATTTTACTTTTGCTTTGTTTTAATTAGATTTGGTACAATTTTACCAAATTAAAATTCTTTCAGCAGCGGGCAGCCCTGTTGTTCAGTTGACTAACAGCCACCGTAGATCTAAGTTATGCTGCACTCGCTTTCTACTCCCAGCCTATGTTAAATGTGGAGTAACAATATCATAATAGCTGAATATAAATAGTATTTAATACATTAGTCTTTATTTGCAAAATGAGGAACTAAGTTCTCTCAGCCCCAAAACAAGAAATAAATAGGTCCACAGGAAGGTGATAAGATATCTGCTTGGGTATAATAATACAATGAATGATTCAAATGTATTAAATAAATACAGTGCACAAACAGGTGCATTAAATATGTCACAGGATTAAACCACTAAAGACAACACGTTGTTACAAAATAAGCACTACTACACGGGACAATTGGTACAGGAACGGAATGTATCTCCCATCTTATGTCCTTCATAAATAGCTCATGGGGTCATCCAGGACACATCACCACAGAGCCTGCACCATCACATCTCAGATTTTTATAAAAATTGGTGTGTCGGGTTATCTCATAGGCCAAATGCACTGGTGCAAATTTTAGATTCCTACGATGTATAGTTTTAGAGTTATAGGGGGTCAAAATTTTGGGAGAGACCAACACATCAAAAATTGGTTATCAGTCATTCCGCATGAAATCAGGCAATGCCAAACCGGTGACCATCTAGGATTTTCTTCATTTTGGGGTATGTTGATACATGTCATAAAAGAATTTCACCTGCAAAACTATAGCTCTGTACCTCAAACAGTTCCAGAGATATGGCACACGTAATTTTAGAGGCTTTTTAGAGAGTAAGTCGATTTTTCAAAAACACCGACTTTTGAGGCCTCATAAAACATGCAGTTTGAAAGATATAGGTCTGAAACGTTCAGGTCATACAGAATCACGACCATAGATTCCAAAAAAAAGCAATCAAAACCAGTCTCTCTCTAACCATCAAAGAGTTATAAGCTAGCAAAAACTGAAATATTGAACAAATCCGTCACATCTGAACCAACTTCCGATTCAAAATATTCATACTTAAAACAATACTTTTTAAAAAGTTATAACTGATAGGATATGATGACATATGTCTTATTGTATTTAAAACCATTTCTGGTAGAGAAACATACATAGCAGCTGAGAAATAGTGTTTCAAATATAGTCAATTTTCATGATTTTCAGAAAATGACCTTGACCTTTTTGAACCCGTGGAAACATGAGGACCCCCTTAAATTTTTTGTGCTCAAAGGGAAAGGTCTATACACTAGGTATACTAAATATCTTATTTGTTCCATCCTTTATTTGTGCATATTAGGACAGACCATTTCACCATTGATTAAGGTAATTTACTTATCGTATTTACTCACCTCACTGTATGGACTAATGGAAAGTATGATATTGTACAGTGCTCAACAAAAGTTTAGGCCAGGTGCGAAGTTGCAGCATGATAAAAGTGTCAAAAATATTAATCTTACCCTTAATACTTTGTTGGGCATCCTTTGCTTTTCTTGACACCCCTCAGGCGTCGTGGCATGTTACCAGGACAATCTTTAATGAACTTAATCTCAGTCTTTAAACCAGGTTATAACAGATTTGGCAGTGTGGCAGGGGGCACCATCCTGTTGAAACATGCTTGCGCCATGTTAACTCAGAGCACTCCTCATGTTCATTTAGCAGCTCATAATAAATGTACTAGTTGACTGTAATGTTGGCAGGCAACGCAACACGAATAGCTTCCACAAGCCCCTGCCTGAGAAACAACCCCATAACATTAATGAACTGGGGAAGGGGGATTGAACGGTTCCACAAAGGTAGCATGGGTCAAGGGGATCACTGCCACAATTCGGATACACATTAACACCCCTCCCCTCAGTCATTGTGAACATTGCTTCATCAGACCAAAACATGTCAAGGCAGTCAGCATCATCCCACTGAAGATATTTCAGAGCATAAGCACCCCTACGAGCCTTCTGCACACAGGAGAGAATCTGTTTCTTGACAGGGCAGTGGCTTGTGTAACCAAGCTCATGAACATGTCGACTAACAGTGCGCACAGACACCTCACTGAACAGACCACTATTATTTTCCCTAGGTCTCAACGTTATCAACACGCCTCGAGGTCTTACGAGGCTTACCAAACCACTCTTTCTGGGTTGGTTTGGCGTCACACCCTCCCTCCCTCCACCTAGCAACTTAACGCCTCACAACACAATCACTTATTTTAAGTTGGTTGGCTATTTCCTTAGTTTGCTTACCGGCCTCCTTGTGAGCGATAATCTGGGGAATAGTTTCAGACGATAACTGCCTCGCTTTCCTTATTAAAAGGCCACAAACACTCCCAAACTACAAAAAAATCCAGTTACAAAATAGCGTCGGTCAGAAGAACACAACAGCACAGTCCTCTCACTACCGCGACCAAGCCAACACTGAGCATGTGCTGGCAAGCTGAGCGGGAAACTGAGGGATGTAGTGACATCATACAACTGGCCCAAACTTCTGACTAAATTAAATCACCCTCATCTATACCATTCTTGTTTAGACATAAGTTTAGTCCGCCCCCGGCTCACCTGGCCTAAACTTTTGTCGAGCACTGTATGTGCCACAAAATATATTATGTTATAACCATAAAATGAACAAAAACACTAAGAATATAACTATATCATCATGCAGGTAGTTCCTTTCTAAACAGATTGATCAATCAGATATCTATGATTTCTCACAGTATTGCAGGACTCTTTGCAAATTGGAATTTGACAAGAAATACTGCCTGCCACTTACTTGCTCCTTGGGAACTAGGGAGATCAACTGTGCAGATTACATCTTGGAAAGGAATCCAGCAGATGTCATGTTTTTGTGTCCATGAAAGTGACTGCTCTGTTGCACCCTTCTGCATGAAGTTGACAAGCAGGTCGTGCTGTTTGTCAGAGCCATCTTCTACAATCCCAATATACCAGTCATCATACATGTAAGCTACATACTTTCCTACCTCAAAAGCACTATCATCTTGTGGCTTGATACCCTGCAAGCCTCCCATCTGAACTGTTTTAAAGATGATGTCTACTGAAATTTGCCTAATCTCAAGTTTCATGTCCCCAACTGGAACAAAACTACGATGGGAACATGTACAGGGGACTGTAGACGCATGATTATACATTTCGTCTAACTTGAACCGTTCACAACTATTGATGACATCTGTCGCTGATACATAAAAGAATTTTATACCTTTCACATTGATGACACACCAAGCATGCATTTCTAGAGGGGTTAGAATTTGTCCAAAGATAGTGGCTTGCAAACTAGCACGTGCAACTAGACGTTTGACAGTACCACCTATGCCATCACAGGGACTCTTACCGTGACTAGTGGCAAAGAAATTCCACTGTGCAGGTATTCCAAAATCATCTTTGATGAACTCGTGAGAAAGCAGTGCTTCATACCCTGAACAGAACTTGTAAATAAAATTCTCAACTGTACAAGACAATGTTTTCAGAGTTGTTTTACCCAACTCATTCCTAACCAACTGGTTATATGATGTTATCATTAAGCTCTTGCTCATTAAAAGTAAACACAGACATCAAATGTTCTCTTATTTTCTGAACACTGACATTTTCACAGATTCTTAACATACAGTGCCACTTAGATATGTCACAAACAGCCATTGACAAAATATCTTTGGAATCAGTAGCATTGACGGCTGCAGTGGGTAACCCATTGAGTAATAACTTGGCATTCTGATGTTTCTCACCACACAAACAGAGAGAGCTCTTACTCCCAACATGTACACACCATTTGGGCCAAAGCTCAAAGAACTTTGATATACCAATCTTAAAATTGGGGAACCTCACCTTGAAAATTGTGTATAATTCTGAGATGTTTACCAAAATCAGTATTTTCTGTTTGCAAACTTTTTCACCATTGATTCTGACAGAAACAAAATCGTTCTTTCCTGGGCACATTCTGTAAAACTCATCATCTTGATAAAACAATTCAACAGCAGTAATAATATGTTGTGACAGTGTCTTAGTCGGGTTGTGCAAGGATTCCAGATTTCGTTTTTAGATCTCTAGCTTGGTTTATTGCACATTTTGAAACACCAAATTCATTGCAAATTTTTTCAATAGTCCAGGTTTCTGGAACAAGTATCAATATTTGAATTTTGTCGTGTTTGGATTTGCAATTTTTCAATTTCTCATCATCAAATAAATCAGTCTATCTAAGTCAGAACATTTTGTACCAGGCTTCTTCGGTAATGTTGATAACAGTGGCTACCTTTTTTGCTACTACTTCTTGAACCTCAGATACTTTACACTTACCATAATTTACCTTGTCTCTCATTCTTATATTAGTGTTACGAGGGGGCGGTCAATAAGTTTTGCAATCTGGATATAACAAAGCGAGATATGAGGAAAAGTGTTTTATTATTTTTCAATATAACTACCCTCGACTTCAATGCACTTGCGCCACTTGTCCCTGAGGGTTCAAATTCCCGACAACCAGAAATCTCCCGACTGCTGTTCAGTCCACTCCTGGACGGCGAGATGGACATCTTCATCATCCCCAAACCGGCGTCCATGCAGTGCAGCCTTGAGCTGGCGGAATAAAAAGTAGTTGCTAGGGGCCAGATCTGGACTGTAGGGGGGGATGGTTGAGCTCCTCAAATCCACACTCATGCAGGGACCCAACGGGCAGAGACCTTGGTCATGGCTAAATTGTCATGGGTGATGTTGATAACACTTCCATGTGATATTCCAAGTTGTCGCTTGATTTCTTCGACCTTCACCCGTCGATTTTCGATGATCATCCTCTACACACAGGCCACATTGCCCGCATTGGTCACGTCTGACGGGTGTCATTTTCAAGGGAGTCACGACCATGGCGGAACTCCCTATTCCAGCGAGCAATGGTTGCATAGGAAGGGGCGGTGTCAGTGTACACTGCAACCATGCATCTCTTTTGCATTCTTGCCTTCCTTGGTCAAAAATTTGATCCCTGCACGGTGCTCAACCTTCTCCATTGTTGAAAAATTTGTGACTGACGATCTGCCATCAGCTAGTGTTTCTTAAATAGACGAGGCAGGAGCATGCGGCTGCAGGTCCTGACTTTTCATAACTTGTCCTAACACCCCCCAAAACAGCCATCCCCCTTCCTCTGTTTTGCCCTACCAATTTGCAAAACTTACTGACTGCCTCTCATAATTGGGGAACATTTTAGTAGTAAAACATTTGAGTTGAGGGATTTGAAGGTCTCTTCAAATGACTGCTCACTGGCATTTCGAGTGTCATTTCTTCATACATGGGGTAATCTGAAGGCGCTTTCATCTGGGTATCACAACGTGGACAGACCTTCTGCCCAGGTTTAAGGTTGTACATTTCAGCTCTTGGGCTTTTCACAACCTGCAATGATCCTGAAAAAAGATGGGAGACAGTAAAACAACACACAAGGCTTATACTCTCGTCTCATTTTTTTTTTACATTGTACAGCCCTCGGACTAGGAGTATTTCCCTCACTAGATAATTGTAAATACTGTTCACAAAAACTGTAATGAGTTTTGTATTTAGTGTATAAATAAATCATATCATATCAAGGCCCCCATAATGTGAAATTAAACTTATATCTAAAATGTAACAACATAAATTTAATTTTACATAAAGAACTATTGAATTTCCCACACTAGATAAATGTAAATACCATTCACAAAAACTGTAATGAATTTTGTATTTAATGTATAAATAAATCATATATCAAGGCCCCCATAATGTGAAATTAAACTTCTTTCTAAAATGTAACTTTACATAAAGAACTAATGAATTTCTACTTACCAGTCACTCGCTTTTTATGCTTTTGGAATGGGTCAAGCACAACTTGTCTGCAAACTTTGATATCTACTAAAAAAGATTTTCTCATGATGATAAAGTGAGTCACCTTCTTTGCATTTATATCCAGTTCTTACTTCTAACCATTTAACACTGTCATTGGATAAGTCTTCCAAAGATAAGACACCTTTTTTTCTGTGAAAAATTAGTGGTGTAGCAATTGTCCTTCAGATAATTTCCAATACAGCATTTGCTAGACTCAGCTTTTGCCTCAGCCATCCTGCTAAGCAAATTGGAATTTCAATGCTAACATTGAAGTATCATTACAAGCATCCTTAACTTTCAGCCCAATACATTAGAAGCCAAAAATATCAGAGGTTTCAAATAGAAACAATGTTATTAAGAATTCATGAAATAAAGGGACCCAAGTGTCCTGAATTCAGCATTGTAAAAATGAAAGAAGGAATAATGGAACAAATAAGATATTTAGTATAGCTAGTGCATAGACCTTCCCCTTCAAGCACAAAAAATTTGAAGGGGGTCCTCATGTTTCCACTGAGTCAAAAAGGTCAAGGTCATTCTCTAAAAATCATGAAAATTGACTATATTTGAAACACTATTTCTCAGCTGCTATGTATGTTCAACTGCCAGAAAAGGTTTTAAATACAATGAAAGACATACATCATCATATCCGTCAGTTATAACTTAGTATTGATCTAAATATGAATATTTTGAATGCGAAGTTGGTTTAGGTGTGACGGATTTGTTCAATATTTCAGTTTTTGCTAGTTTATAACTCTTGATGGTTAGAGAGAGACTGGTTTTGATTGCTTTTTTCGAATCTATGGTCCTGATTTCCTGATTCTGTAGGACCTGAACTTTTCAAACTGCATGTTTTATGAGGCCTCAAAGTGGGCGATTTTGAAAAATCAACTTAGTCTCTAAGAAGATGGTCACCTGGCAAATGTTTTTGAAATTTGTCCGATTTTGTGCGGAATGACCCTTATATTAACCTGTTTTTATTTTATATGCTATATATTATATGGCTGGATCAGAAAAGAAAGACGAATATAATATTCATATTACTTGACATGAATAAGAAAACGGAAAAATTTTAACCCCCCCCCCCCTGGTTAGTTAAAATTGTAAAAAAAAAATATTCAAAAAATGAAATTTTCACCTATTTTTTTACCAACTAAAGTAAGTTTCAATAGTGGGTACAACCCACTTTCTGGGTGTAAAAAATCTAAAAAAATGTGGTATGCAAAATTTCCATAATTCTTTTCTACATAAAAATCAAATTAATGATTACTTAAATCTCTTAAATATATGATAAATAAAATTTATGGAAAATTTTTAGTATTTTAATAAAAATGGATAAATATTAAAATACTAATTAAATTAATTGATAGGCATAACTAATTCATTTAATTAATTAAAAAATAATGTCCTGTACAAAATTATTTCAATTTTATTGTAGTAATAAAAATATAGGTAATTACAGCAATAATTTCACTATAAAATTGGTATAGGCACTTAAATAGGTAAGCATATATACGCAAGATATTTACCACATTATTGTAGGGAATGTGGTGCTTATTTTACCCGTCCTTTCTAAATATAGCTATACATTTTTATAGCTTCCTGTGCTATACTGTGTTTACTTTTGAATTAAACTGTGTACAACATAAAGTGGTCTGTAAGTAGATTGAGGATATATTTTTTTTCCTTTTGTTTCAAAATGAAGCACTATTACAGATTGGAATGTATCTAGTATATATATGTATCTAAAGTACTTTTTTTATGATATTTATAAGAGATTTAATTAATAATTAATTTGATCTTTATGTATAATAAAATATAGAAATTTTGCATACCAGGTTCTTTCAATGATTTTTTACACTCAGAAAGTGGGGTGTACCCATTATTGAAACTTGTTTTATTCGGTAAAAAATAAGTAAAAATTTCCTATTTAAATAAAAGTTACAATTTTAACTAACCAGGAGGGGGGGGGGGTAAATTTTCAAAATATAAAATTTTTTGTTTGCTTATTCATGTCAAATAATACCACCATTATATTCATCTTACTTTTATGATTCCAACACTATAATATATAGCATATAAAATAAAAACTGAGGTAGATATAACCAATTTTTGAATGGGGGTATTTGCTCTTCCCCCACCCCCAAATTTTGATCCCATATAATTCGAAAACTATACATCGGAGGAACCTAAAATTTGCACCAGTGCATTTGGCCTATGAGATAACCTTATACACCAATTTCTATCAAAATCTGTGATATGATGGTGCAAAATTGCTTTCAAGTGTGATTTGTCCTGGAATGATCGGTAGGTCTCAATAACGAGAATCTAAAAATGAGTCTTAAGATGAAAAGAAATATTCCAAATACCTGTCACGGAAGTAGTGAGGCAATACACGGATGGCGGTTGTCCTGGGAATGGGTTGAGTCATACGAGCCCAAGCGTATTCCAACTTCCTGAAGAGTAAATCGGGGCAGAGGCAGAGCTAATCAGTTCATACAGCGAAAATCTGCTGATATCTACACCCCTGCCATCATCTGCCGCAAGCTCACAATTTACTCATCTCTCTTGCTCTCACCAGGAGGCGGAAATATGCTTGGGCTCATACAACTCCCTGTTTCCAGGACAACTGCCATCCGTGTATTGCCTCTACTTCTGTGACAAGTATTTAAAATATTTCTTTTCATCTTATGCCCCATTCTTAGGTTCTCATTATCGAGACCTACAGCTATTTATGAAGGACGTAAGAGTGGGGGTAGGTATATTCCACTCCTGTACCAATTGTCTGGAGTAACAGTGCTTATTTTGTAACAACGTATTGTCGTTGGTGGTTTAATCCTGTGACATATTTAATGCACCCGTTTGTGCACTGTATTTAATATAATCCTTTTGTGCACCCTATTTACTTAATATATTTGTAAAAGGATATCCCTTTTCTCCCTTCTCTCAATGCTTAGCATGTTGCGGGAAGCCAAGTAGTTGGCCAGACTCCACATCGGCCAGCCACAGGCGAAGCAAGCCCAGATGCCCCCCCCCCCCATCATACGATCCAAGTAGTGTGGAGAACATCCCCTACATAGTTGTAAATTCCAGCAGTTTCCCCTGCAGAGATAGAGAGAGAGGGTGAAAACTGTTTATCGCCGACAGTTTGGCACCTCAGCTGCTGCCTGGGAATTCCCCATCTCCCACATGAGGAGAATCCATATTTAAACCTCTTAGCCGCCTTCGATCAGTAGTAAAGAACAAGGCTCACTCACACGAAGACATCCCTCATCCTAAGTTGGCGTTTTTGTGTGTACCCAACTGAAGGCTGGACACACTCTCCCAGGTAAGGCATCCACAGTCAAATGGAAGCCTTTGCCCCCACTGTCTTCTGAAGCAGCTGTACCAGATTACTCTGAGTCCTTGAAGCACCCAGCCCCGTTGAAGTTACCCTGAGGTAGCTATACATCTCTCGAGAATCACCAAGGATTCCAGCTCTCCACTTGAGCCGCAGCTAAGTTTAGAACTTACGCCTTCACAGCCCAGGAAGTAAGGTGCCGACCATACCCTTCCTTCCCACTTTTCACCTGACAAAGATCTCTCCTTTGAAGACACAGACAAGGTCATCTCACCGAGCCCATACTTTCTCCCAAGCCTCCTTGAAGTCACTGTCACTCTCCAATCTGTAAGCCCCCCTTTAATCTTGTGAGCCCATTTGGATCTGATCAGGTAGCTTGAAACTAATTAATAGAAACTAGCCTTTCCCATCAGTAAGGATAAATCATTATCCAACCTTTAATTTTTCTCTATATCATTTTGATCATTTTAATTTGTAAATAAAATTTATATTTTCTTAACTAAAATGTCACTCTCAGGCTCGTTATTCAAATCTCACCAACTTCGGACTCAGTCTGATTAGTTAAGCGTATTGACCCTGCACCTCAACCTAACACTTTCTAACCGTGGCATCAACGTAGTGTTCAGTCATTGGATGCAGTTCGCTTTAATAGCTTGAGTTCCCCCCCCTTCATACTAATAATAGATATTATATTACATAGTCCGCTATACCATGACAATATTTGAATCATTCCATGTATTATTATACCCTAGCAGATATCTTATCACCTTCCTGTGGACCTATTTTTCTTGTTTTCGGGCTGAGAGAACTTTGTTCCGCGTTTTGCCTTTACAATATCAAAGATCTAAATTCGCTTGGTTGTGATGACTGACAATACCAAACTTCCAGCATGAAGCACTATATCAGATTTTTTTTTTTAAGGGGGCTATCTGGCAACTGCCCTACAGTATATCAGAAGATTGGTTGTTAGCAGATACTATTTAACTTGGGCGCAATGTTCATCTTACATTTATTTGTTTACTATATTCTATTTATTTTATGTAAAACCTAACTTTATTAATTATTATTGAAGCATCTAGTATTATTATTACACAGAAGGAATTATGAATAGATGGGACGTAAAGAAAATTAAGTTTTATTATATTGATTATTTAATGATCTTTATTGACAATTACTAATAGTAAAGCTGCAATACATAACAAATTATATGTATCGCATTGTTTTTAACAATATATATATCATATAATCAATATTCTATTTTGTGAAGGAATCGGAATCAGCATGGTAACTTGTAACTGGAATCGGAATCGCAAAAGTTCAGGGAATCGTCCCAGCGCTAATTTCTAGTTTTAAACAATTAACATTTGGGGACTTTTATTGTATTACAATAGCTTTTAGTATCCAGAACGCTTTAATCATGATGTAATTTTCATCATAAGATGAGCCAGCCCCACATTACTGACCTCCTCCTCCTACCAACAAGGAGCTAAGCTCGATAATAAACAAGATATCAAATTCTAATTGTGAGACTATGCTCACCAAGAAAATAGTCAGGCATATTTACTTGTGGTAATTATTTAAAACAGTGATAGTTAAAGAAGAATATTTAACTCCTTGCCTGATGTTGAGTTCATTAATAGTAGGTAATATTTTTTTTTCACAAGCATGTGCTTTAAGGCACAAATGTAGTCTCCAAGCTCTGCCATTCAAAGTTAAGTCTTTTATAACATAGAATCTTAACTATTTCTGCTCCTTCTATAGGCTCAACCACCCCAACTCCCTTCTGAATAAGTAAGTTTTCATTAGATTACACAGCCTGCACTTGTTTTCTAACTAAATGGCAATACTCACCTTATCTCTAAGTACTTTAAGAATTTCAAAAAATGTTGTTTTATGATTATTCCACTTGAGGCTAAGGAGCCCATCATCCATTTTGAAAGGAAATTCCTGAAAAAGAGAAGTTGCATTAATTCCAAATGGGTTAAGTTCTAAAAGAGACCTACAGTATCTAATTTGAAAGATATACTGGCAAAATATGGCAGCAGAGTAAAATAAAGAAAAAAAGGATACTTAGGAGAGGCTTCATACTTATTACATGGCATGTTAACCCATTAATGCCCAAATTCTTTTCAAAGATTTTTTTGTGGCAAATGTGATCATTTTATCTCATTAGAAGGATAAATGAAAAAAAATCTAATAGTCAATATAGGAATAATAGCTTTATTTTGATCCCCATTTAGGGATCGTGGGCACTGGATAAGTAATTTCAATGATGTGAAAAAATCTAGTATAGTTAATATAGGAATAATAGTAATTACTAATATAGTTAATATAGGAATAATAGTAAGAGTACTATTATTCCCAGGCTGGGTAATGATTGGCATCATTGATAATGCTGTTAAAAAGAGAGGAGAGAAGGAAAGAGGGTGGGTATTTTAAATATTTCTGTGTAGCTCCCCCACCCCACCCAAACAACCAAATTTTCAAGCTCACGGCAAAGTGGAATTCATAATGTCATAAGGGAGAGGCTGCTAGTTCAAATGAAAAAGCTGCTAATGAATTTGCGAGTTCATGTATTTCAATTTCATTCTACATATATTCTTCATCCCAATAAAAAGCACTTAAATATGTAAAATTACCATATTTCTTAGGCTGAAACATATTAATTGTATTTACATTAATTTTGAATGAAAAAATTGTCTTGGTTCCAGAATGGTTCATGAACCGAAGTTCCACTGTAATGCAAATGAGAAAACAAGTACTGAAATAATGGGAATAAATGTGGACTACAGCCCAATGGAATGGAAAAAGACATGACAAGATATGAGAAGGATTGCAGTTTAGGTTGTCACAGGTGATTTACACAGTAGATACGCATCGTTCAGCTTCCACATTAATTATTTTTTTTATTTTAAGAGCCCATCTGGTGAAGACAGATGCAGTGCCTGGCAGCGTCTCTAAGTATCAATCTAAAACTTGGCTGATTACCAAGCTCCTCACTTTTCAGGCCACTGTGCACAGGTTTGACATCCACCTATTTTCACTTTCTTTAATGAGTAAAAGAGTTAATATAATTTTATTCTGTTTGCTCTCTTCATTTTCTTAATCTATGTTTAAGAGAGAAAATTGCTTGTACATCAGCTTTCCTTAATGCCTATGGGTTATGGAGCATCCAGCATGTCATGTGTTATGCCTCCCATTCATATATATATATATATATATATGCACAAGCAATTTACACAAACTTTCCCCATTGAAAGCTCTATACAAGAACAGAATCCCTCCCACCCAAGCCAGCCTCAGAACAAAGCCACTACCACCCAAGAATAATATTCCATACTCTCTCTCTCCAAGGGTGTATATATCACTGCTAATCACTTGAACCAAACTAATCCCAAACTCCACCACCCATTGTCTAAAAAATTCTTTTGGATATCTAACAGAATCCTATCATGACTGTCAATCCAACATCCCAGAAAGCCAGTACCATAATATAATCTGCATGCAGATGATTTTTTTTATATAGAGCCTATCTGGCAACTGCCCACTTGGGCATAAGTCGCCGGAAACACGACAGCCTAGAACTAGGCTACATTAAAATAAAAATATGAAAACAACAATGATAAAAATTGGAAAAACTTAACAATTAGGAAGCAATCTCCGGGAGGGGGGGAGGTCCCCCTCACCCCGGTGCAGAAGCGTGCAACCTACAAAGAAAACAATAACAAAAAAAACCTTAAGTAAAGGGGAGAAGCCCAGCCTCCCCCAAAAGTCAATGTGCATGAACTTGTCCTGAGTACAAGGGACAGGCGGTAGCGACCCCGCCCATCCCAGTACCAGGACAGGTATCGTGTGTGAAGATCACCCAGTCTGGGGGATGGCGCAAGCGTTGCAATAGGGCGCTCCATCAGATAGCGATGCATCACATGAGTGTGCCCGATTTGGAGACGGCAGAAAGCGACCTGAAGCCATCGCAGCACTGGGGGATAGGTCCATGGGAACAGTCGCCTTTGACCGTCTCCCATCTTCTTTGCATCCAGATGATTACATTATCAGCCAATCATATTGAGTTTTTAATCAAGACCCCAAATATACAAGTACTAATAACTTGGCTATAATACATATAAACCTGCATAATTAGTTCATATATATATATATATATACTCTTCCCCAAATACTGGTCTAGCCTTCTTTTGAATGATGCAAAGCTAGCTATAGAGAGAAAATAAATTTTAAATTATTTTGCAACAACTTTTTGTACATTATAACAAAATTAAAGGTAAAACCCCAACAAGGCCAGCCCCATACCCACCTAGCAACAATTAATTAAAGTTTAAACATTATTATTTATCAACAAAAAAATGTAATTTACAAATTCAAGCTTTTTTTTCTAAATGGTTTACAATTAGTGTTTGTTTCTTGGTAACTTCTTCTCTTGTTTGAATTTCATCCAGCTTCCTTTTCTTTGAAATAGCTGCTTCTAACATACTCTGCAGCGCTTATTTCAGTAAAGTTTTTTTTTTTCTATACCTTCATTTAGTCAAATCTGGGCTTCTTCAATGAGCTGGTTTGAAAGTAACATCTTGTTTTTCCTCTTGCTCAATTTCATTGAATTGTTAAGCTAATTCCTTATACTTAGCTTTTTTTTAACAGACAGTTCTTTCAAACATCTCTCCTTTTCCAGTTTTTCCTTCTCTTTTTCTTTGTGAGCCTTTTCTTCTTTTAATTTTCTCTTCCTTTCTAGTTCTTCTTTATATTTAGAATATGCAGTGTGTGCATATGTTAGTAAGATTCTCGTTATAGGGACAAGTTGTGGTTTATTATATAAATAAAGTCCACTTTTAATATTTAACCTTGCATTTAGCATTCCAACTGACATGCTTGCTCTGTCTTCTAGCAATATATTCTTTGACACGGAAAATCCACACTCCACGGCAGAGTTGCAGTGTGTGACAGCTAGAAGAGCTTTCACTACTTTGGCAATATTATCTATTTTTAAATTAGATTTAAATACATTTTGCCAGTAGTGATCAATTCTATCAATTTTAAAGTCATCAAACATATCCATTCATCATGCAAGAGGTCCTCCCTTAATTAGAATGGCAATATTTTGCTGACTTTCTGAATATCTGATATACTTACATTCTTGGCCCTCTGCTCAGGCTTCAAATAATGGTAATATTTTAGACATATATCTGTTTTCTAAAGACTTGTTTAAAATATGACCAGCTCTTTTTATAAAATGTAATGCAACCATTAAAAAAACCTTTCCTGATCAATTTTGGAAAGACTTTATTAATGATTTTGCTTCATTTTAGCACTGCACATTCTGACCTTTTACAAAATCACCTGGTATATTTCTGTCCAGTACATCTTCTAAGGATCGCAATGAGGGGTTTGTGGAGGAGATGAGTGATGGAGAAATAACCATATTTGCTAAGGTGACTACAATTTCCTTCAAATCAAGATGCAATTCTTGAATGAATGGAGCTTTGAAAATATTTCTGCTGCTCTGTACAGAAAATACAGCTCAGCTTTTATTGAAGACTTTTTCCAACATTCTCTGACCTTTTAGCAGTAAAAATTACTTAGGAGACTTTTTTTATTGGGCAGGATGTACTCCATGAAATATTCATGTATTGCTTCCCATTGGTCGATAAATTTTTTTGCAGCTGATTCAAATGTAAGCCATCAATTTGAAACATGGCGAATAAGTTTATTTTGGGGCAAACTTAATTTTTGTTGAATAAATTCAAAATCCTCCTAATGAGAGGGCGAGTTGTTAAAAAAATTGAATGCATACATTAACAAATCAGATGGATCATTATCAAATCCTGCCCTGATTCCATCTTCAAATGCATTGTGCAATATGTGCAAGTTGCATGACCCAACATTTAATGGATTTTTATCTTACCTTTTTAACTTCTTTATTTAACAAGTTAAAAACTTTTTTATTACATTTGGGCCATCTGCACCTAACATAAGGAGATTGGCTACATTTAATTGAGCATTGTTAATCGAATCTAAAATTTTATTTAGCAGAATTTCTCCAGTTGCATGTCCCATGAAGAATGTCTCAAAGTGATGATTAATAATTTCTTCATTCCTTTCTGACCAATAATGCACCAATATTTGGAGTTGTTTATTACCTTCATTATTCTTAGTTTCGTCAAACATAAGTTCAGAGTATGAAGATTTCAAATCATCAATTAGTATTACTCTAGAATATGGGGACAATGAAAATTTAAGTAAGTAGCTCAGCTTTGTTGGGCCAATGCTCAAATCCTTTCAAAGTCCTTCTAGGAACATTGCAGTCAACTCATCTACGATTCCTTCACTGGAAGCTAAGGAATGGTTAATTTTACATTTTCCCATTGCATAAATTAGTTGAGCCTTATATGCTGCATCCTTTTTCAAAATTACAATATTATTATTATTGATATTTAATGAGTTGGATGTTGAAGGCAAGGATATTTGATCACTGGAGGAGCCCCCTTGGAGTTGAATGTTTGTTTGATTCCTGCATGCTTTGGTCTTATAATTTTCTCTATGCTTTTTATATGAAGAGTGCTGCGTTATGGCTTGGAATCCTTTTTTTTTCTTCACACATCAAAGTAGTGCATACTAGACACTAATGTATGCTCATCCTTATTCTTGGCCCATTCTTTTACTAGAATATTTTCACTATCTTTTCAAACCAAAAATTATTTACTTTAATGTTTCTCACTCTGAAAATAGTAATTTTAATCTGAAAAAAAGGTAATCCTTTGTAACATCAACTAAGATAAGTTTATTGAAGGATGTCATGTCAATTTTGAAATAAGCATATCACTGCCTACCTACCTAAAACTACTTTACTGCAGGTGGTTTCCAAAGTTCAATCCTAAACAAGGGCAGAATTATTTAGCATTTTAAATTTTATTGTTTTCATTATGGGTTCAAGTGAGGTATATAAGTATGTACCTAGTTAAAAAGAGCCTCTAGCGATGTAAGGACAGTCTTTATCTGGGGTTTGAGGGGGACTGGAATCCATTCTATACTCTCAAAGTTAGGAAAAAGGATTGCAAAAGGGTCCTGCCACCAATGTGTTAAGAATGGCATCCCTCTAGTTATAGGGATCAAACCAAGACAACTGAACATAAAAGATATTTCCTATAAATTATCATAACTCCAAATTGACATGACATTAATGATCAACCTTAAACATACCCTATTGTACTTTTTTAAAGTAAATTTTGCATATTTTTTTCCTCAAATCCTCCAATTTCATTTTTATAAATGAACAGACAAAATTGAACATCTTATCCAAAGGGGTGCCGATAAAGAAAAAAAAATTGTTATGCTTATAACTATAGGTAGATATGTATATAAAGGAATTATACATAGATGTATTATTCCTTTATATACATATCTACCTATAGTTATAAGCAAAACAAAAAAAAACTTTTTCTTTATCCTTTAAGGTTAAACGCCTTTCTTTTGGCACCCCTTTGGAGAATTTTCATCACCAGAGGAAATCCCTATGGTATGTAAAGTTGTTTCTATAAGCAGTTCATTCCTAAGTCATATACTTGACCCAATTGGGATTCAATGTAGAACCAACTTAGCACTAATATAAACTAGGTATACCCTCTATGTTACTCATAAATCTATTGGTTTATAAATATTAACCGAGGGATGATCGTTATTTGAAAGTAAATAAGTAGATATTTATATAAAAATAATAAAAAAAAATAACATTTTATGAATAAGTGACACATTAAGTGAAAAAAGTATCTGCTGGGAGGCCTGCTATATTATTAAATAAGTTCTTTATTACATTTAAGAAAAACATTCAAATGTACAGTGGGTGCAATAAATATCTGATACATGGTCAAAAGTCTATTTACCATAGCAAAGTATTTACCATACAACAGCAAAGTAATCAAAAATTGAACATCTTATGTATTTTGTATGTTGAATACAAATTGGTATCATATTGCAAAAATAGTAAAACATTACTATGATTTAGGCAAAAATATTAAACAAATGTTTCAAAAAGTATCTGATACATCTATGAAAACCAGTTAGTATTTGGTGATGTGACCTTTCATTGCTAATACAGCTTCCAACCATTTGGTATATTTACTTATAAGGTTCTTACAAAATTTGTATGTATCTTGGCCCATTCTTTTTAAATGTGTTAGATTTCTTGGGTCCCTTTTCTGAATCTTTAGTTTTAATTCTCGCCACAGGTTCTCGATAGGATTTAGGTCTGGTGAATGACTTGGCCATCCCATAACCTTTATTTTCTTCTGCTGAAACCACGCTGCAGTGTCCTTGGCTGTATGTTTCGGATCATTGTCCTGCAGCAACTTCTAGTCATCTGAAGACTGTAAGAGATTATCATCCAGAATCCTATGATACATCTGAGCATTCACTTTCTCTTCAATAATACTGAGTCTTCCAGGACCTTGCAGAGGAGAAGCGGCCCCATACTATTAAGCTGCCTCCTCCAAACTTCACTGGTGGGATCGTATTTTTAGGATCATGCGCTGAGTTTATCTGCCTCCAAACATGACTAACACTATTCTGCCCAAATAACTCAATCTTCGTCTCGTCAGACCATAGTACAGCGTCCCCCAAACTTGCAGACTTCTCTAAATGTTCCTTGGCAAAATTGAGACGATTTCTGACATGAATTGGTTTCAACAAAGGTGTCTTTCTTGGTGTGCAGGAATGGAATCCCTCGTTCCTAAGAACTGCTCTAATTGTATTTTTGCATACCTTTGTCCCAGCTGCTTCCAAATCTTTCTGAAGTTCAGATTGAGTCACTCGAGGATTCTTCTTTACTTTATGAACTATATGTTTAGCTGCACGGTTTGAAATTTTAGATGGACATCCTGAATGTGGTAGACTTGCTGTGGACTGATATGACGTGAACTGGCGAATAGTGTCACCAATGGTTGAGATCGGTATTTTTAGCATAAATGAAATTTTTCTATAGCCCAAACCACTTTTATATAACTGAACAATTAGTTCTCTGCTCCTGTTTGGCAATTCTTTAATCTTCGCCATATTAGAATTAGTGTTGAATGATGACCTTCTCATGCAGCTCTCAGACACTGACTGAGGTCCACTGTTTCACATGGACGAAGTACATATATTATTTTTCTAGAAAGTTCTACAGCATTCTAGTCACATAAACCACTCTGGAATGTTAGAGGAACTATTTATTATTGCTTTAAAACTACTTTTTGAGACGATAATCTAACACTTTTGTCGATATAATATCAATGCTTTGCTATTTGTGTATTCTAATACCAAATTTGTATTCAACGTACAAAATACACAAGATGTTCAATTTTCGATTATTTTGCTGTTGTGTAACTATGGTAAATAAACTTTTGACCATGTATTGGATATTTATTGCACCCACTGTATATGATATCATAGAAGCAAAACAAATAGAAGGGTAAAGAACCTAATCATATATTCCACCAGTATTGTTTGCAATAAAAGCTGTCAGACATTTCTTAGAAGACTCGATATGCCAAGTTGTGGCAACATTGTTTTTGATTAACTGCCCATTCCTCCCTTATAACTTTCAATTGGGAGGTTTGCAGGTTTCCACTTGAAAGCACTCCTCAGTTTATTTATGTCTGAACTATAGGGGCTAAAAGATGCAGGAAACTAAAAAAAACAAAAAAACAAACAAACCAAGCTATGCTTAAACCTCTGTATGACCATAATGGAAGTTAAATATTGTCCTTTAATGAGTTTCACTGCAAAGAACAAAGGAAAATAAAACAACAATGCCAAGATTGTAAAGATTATGACTGTTAGAAGAGCTCAAGACTAAACTGAAGACATCTTCCAGTCAGGGTAAGAGGGTACAAATCCTTACTCTGCAGCCAGAATTTGAGTATTTGTAAGGGACTGAATTTACTCTCAAAAGGAATGGTAAAAAAAAAAAGGCCAAGAAGTTATGCCAGAAAGATGGAGTTCTCGCCATGCTTGTGAAGAATAAATGCATATCTTTGCTGCCTTTGACAACCAAAGAGCTTGTTCAGTTTCTATCAGGAGAAAGAGTATAGCAAAATGTGCACAGGCAATGAAAGGTGGCAAAATGAAAAAGAAGAAGCAGCACTTGCTACCGATGCAATTTGAATGAGCTATAGCTATGTGGTTTTGGAATAACTATGTAAAAATTGGCCTCCCAAAGTTTGATCAGGTTAGGCCTGAGTCATGCATTACTGTTGGAGCATAGTTGTGCCTGCATGAAGCATCAGGTCAAACTCATACTCACTGGAATCTCTTTGAAAACACATCAGCAGAACTGTTTGCACTATAGAGTCAAAGGAATGTATTATGTCAATTTGAAGCATGTCCAGGGCAAGATGCAGTTAGTGAATGCCTTTGGTAGATACACCAATTAGCTGACTGACAGGTGAGAGTTTATTGTTGATGGAAACATTTTTAACCTTTCTATACATCACTAAACATCAAACATGACATCTAAACAAGTCTAGAATGGATCATATTTATCCATTTTGCTGAAGATTACTAATTTGTGGTTCAAGATGCTGTGCAAGGGCTTCATTGGGAAAATAGCCAAGCCATCTGAAGTTTACAGCAGAGAGAATGAAGAAGTACAATGTCAAAGCATGTGCATTATCAATGACAAATCACAATGTGTGTGTGCGTTCCTGCTAAAATTTTCCAGTTTCTAAAAACTAGTGTACCTGAAATCAGATAGTGACAGATACAACTACTACTTCAGTTATGGTTCAGTAGCGTAGCACAGTACAGGAATTTAAGAAATTTTGCCAACCTTTGCAATCATCTGACAGACCATGGGATAGCTGCTGACTAGTTTCTTTGCTACATTGCATGGAAAGTCACTGTGATGGCAAATTGAAGAGACTGGTGCAAAAGAAAAGATTGCAGCACTGTACATGGGCATATACTCTGCTCAAGATCTCTCTGAGTTCATCGAACAGCTCAAGGAATTAAGACATTCTTTGAGAGCAGTAGTGAGGGTGAAGCAGCTATGCCCCTACAAAAGAAGAGATTTACCAAAGCACACTTTAATCAAGGCCATAGGCAATATTTTGCTCATATCTATGACAAGTGGTGGATTGGAAATGTGTTTTGTCTGGATAATAATTGGGTGGGGAGATTGGAGAAGACGTGGAATGAGGTCATACAGAGGGACCTCAGAGAGACCAAGCAGCATGGAAGGCCACCATAAGGTAAATAAGGCCTACAGATGCAAGCATGTATGAAGCCTTTAAAAAATTATGAAGCAACCTATATTGGGCTAGGCCAGAATTTCCACTGGCTGCAACAAGACAAGTGTCGGATGCCAGAGCTCCACATAATCTGCATTAAAACTACAACTAAATACCCCATCATTACCAAGAAACTAGTTTGCTAGAGAAAACTCTGAAATTGGGGAAAATTTGATCAAAATGTAAAAACTAAAAATATGCACAGCATTGGCTTTGGAACCATGCCAAGAAACCCTCTTCAGGAAATACCCCATCTACAGGCTTGGGGACCTGGATAAGAAACGCTCTTACGCTTGGGACCCTCAATGAGAAACCAATTTGGCTTGGAATCCAGCAAAAGTCTATCTTAATGGTTAGGTTAGGTGATGAGTGGGACGGCTACCAAAATGTCCCATAGGTAATGGGCATACCAATTCCATGAAATACATAAATTCTATAGAAGTGGTATTGCAAAAGGGACCACAGCCAAACATAGAACTATTTTTGCCATTTAATGTTACTTTTTATGTGGAAAAGTGGTAAAATTCCACATTATAGGCCCTCATCTCAGAAAGTATGCAGTTTACACCCAAATGGATTAAATTTCTCAATCTAGACTACTTTTCTCTTTTTTTTTTTAAAGTTTGGCTAATGGTGCTCTAGTAGATTAGAGAACAGGAATGACTTTCCCCCCCCCCGTCTCAAACAGTAACAGCCACTATAGCTCCAGACAAATAAACTTGTGCTATCAATCTAGCACTCTATATAACTAAATAAAAAAACTAATCTCTAAGTTTCCCAGCTATAAGGCAGTAAAATTTGGATGCACTGGTTTAACAGATTTTTTTTTTCCTATTTCTATCCCACATATGTAATAAAATTATGGAGTCAAATGGACCCGATTTCTGAAAACCACAAAAAATTGTATAAGACCATTTACAGTACAAGAGGCAGCAAAACATGCATTTTGGTAATGGTTATGGCTCAGTAATTCAAAGGGGGATGAAGCATTTTGCACATACAATGAGCTAAGAATTTTGCATAGTTTCATGTGCCAAATTTCATCAAAATCAGAGGTGGGCCAGATTTCTAAAATTTGGTATGTTAGCATTGAATGACCCATCTACAAGAATAACCATATACCTTAACATACTTTACTAATTCCCATTAACATTAAATTACCAGTCCCAATCTTAATCTGTACAAGGATCTCAAATGTAGCATCTTAATATTATTGACACTAATATCTAGTGATTCAAACTCATTTTGATTTATTGAATTATTTACATCTGAAAATGTTTCTTAATATATAAATATTCATCTCCCACCAATTTGTACTTTGATTAATGTACACATTATATATGTATAAATTCCCTTATATTGTCCTTGTATTTTAATTCATTAACTCAGGATTTTGTTACACTTCTGTTTATATCTTGTCTGTAAACAATATTCTAGGTATGGCAGGTTAGAAATATATTTAAATGTTAGAACAGATAGATCATATATATCAAATTTACTAGAATTCCTAGATTTTGTAACTAGATAAGGGAGAAAATGTAACTGGAATGTACTCAGATTTTAGTAAAAGCCTTTGACAAGGTTCCACAAACACTAAAAACTTAAAAAAATGTCTGTGTTAAATTGGAGAGCTGAATGGCTGAGGAATAGGAAGTAAAGAGTGGTACTAAATAGAGCAAAATCAATGGAGGGAGGGAACTATTAGTGTAGCACCCCAGGGATCAGTTCTGAACCCATGATTATTTGTAAGAGAAATTGAGGTGGAAGTTTTAAGTGCAGAGTGATTTAGATAAATTAGTACCATAGGCCCAAAGGTGAGAGCACTTTGAACTTCCAGAAATATAGTTATTAACATGAGAAGGGGTACAAAGAAATTTAGCTAGGAGATGGCTGAACTCAGTAGAGGATGAGAAGGAATTAGTAGTAATAGATAGATCACTAAGGTTTTCTAAGTAAAATATGAGTAATGAGGGGAAAATAAGCGAGAATAATCCTCAGTGCTGTAATTCATTAAAAGGAATGAAAGTTATGAAAGCAAGAATGTTATCCTTATACTCCATAACTCATATGTACAATCAAACCTAGAGTACTGCATACATGCATGGCCCCCAACAACATTGTAGGCATGATAGCTAGTCAGTGTAAAGGAGGGCAACAAAAATTATACCTGCCAAGGCACCTTGAAGATGTAGATAGACTGAAGGTTGTGAATTATGTTCTCATTTAAAAGGTGTGCGAGAGGGAATATAATTGTTCTTTGATTTCAAGGGTAATAATGGGACTAAAGTTCACAAATTGATTTTTTTTTTTAAATGTGTAGGTTCGATTTAAAATCCACCCTCCTCCAATAGAGTGGTAGACTTCTGGGATAAATTACGGCAGGAGGTTGTGGGTAGTCCAAATTTAGGCAGGTTGAGTGCATAAGGAGAAACAATTGGGGGTTTTGTGTTGTCAAAATTTACATATTGTAGTCGCATGCTTAGAATTTAGAAGCAGAATTATAGATGCTTATTGCAGAGGCTCTTGAATTGACTGGGATGACCTCTGATAAGTCCTTGTGGCTCTTGTGACCCATTGAATTATGTTAGCTAATTCTGCCATCTCCATTTATAATCCCCCTTTGTGGAAATTTGGAGCTTGCATAGAATTTTCACATATTCTACCCCTGATTTTATGTTTAAACAATGTAATGATCATTCTTTCCTAATGCTTCCCAAACAGTCAATTTCTAAAATATTGGCAGCCCCCATTGCCTTATTACTGAATTGGCTAAAAAAATTATCCTCAAAACATTCTATAAACTTACAACTTGCTCCATCTTGCAAGCTCCAAATTGTCAGAAATTATATTAGCTCAAAATAGAAACAAATTAAAAAAAAAATTCTTTAGCTATACAAAAAAAAGAATAAATCAAGCAAATAAAATAGGAAGAGATTGTCCAAGAAAATGATGAGGAAATAGTTGAGATACTTATGACCATTTTACTTGATATGATACTGTACAATCAAGAAAGGTATTGACTACCATTAATATAGAGGTAAACCATTAAAAGACTTGTAATTGAGTTAAATGTTAACAAGGCCTCTGATAATATTCATTATAGGATACTTAAAGAATGGGCGGAAAGTATTGGAGTAGAAGTCTTAAGATATATATTAGATCATGACTTTGGAAAAATACTTAATAATTGGATAAGATTAAAAAACAAATGTATAGGTCAGATTTGCAAGAATATTTTTTTACTAATAGAGTGGTAGATTTCTAGAATAAATTACATGAGGTTGTGAGAAGTCAAAGTTTAAATGAGTTCAAGAGCAGGTTAGATAAATGGATGAGCAAAGAATATTATGAAGGGTTTTGAGACTTATGTTGGGCCAAATGTACATATTTTAATAGTGATGTATATATTGTGGCTGCATGCTTAATTTTTGACAAGCCTTGATTAGTGATGCTTTAGAAGCACTATTCAAAGATGATGGGTGATTCTTACAGATTTCCTCAAGTTGGATGACCTAATATATGCCCTTGTGGTTTTTGTCCTCTTAAATTTTTACATTATGTAGTCCATCCATTCTTGGAAGCACACCTGAGAACAAACCAGTGCCTATCAGAGGTCATCCAGTCAATCAAAACTGCAAGAATTATCCATCATCTCCAAATACTGCTTCTAAAGCATGCAGCTACAAAATATACAGCATAGAGCTCAATAAGAAATTCATTAAGGTTTCTCTCTACTATACATCAAGCAGTTCAAGAGAAGAGAGGCCTCTAAAGTTGGGTACAAAAACAGTTTCGCGAAAAAAAAAATCAAAAGGTAAACATTAAATACCTTTGAGACTGGCATGCCCTACAGGGGTCATTCTGTAGGTGCATCTTTAATTTTATGTATATTTACAATAGATCAAATAAAAAGTTTACCTTTTATTCAAACTTTGCCCATGAAAAGGTCTTTGATTTAGAAAGATTTTAATCAACCTTCTGGTAATAATTGGTATAGAAGTGCATCTTAGTTTACAAAAAGAATCATATTTAGAAAAGTTTAATTTAAGTACTAAAGCCAATTATGTGAACCTTAGTTAACCAAAAAATATGGTAAATATTTGTTTTAAGACATTTCTAAAGAATTTAAAAATGCTTTTCTTATGGAGTTTTATGTATACTTTTCAGATGATAATCCTTTTTCTTATAAATGCATACTTTTCCCATACTAGATTGAAGGGCCATAATAGGAAAAGTACCCATGTATTTCCAGCAAAAATGAGTTTCAGATCTGAAAAGTACACAAAAAACTGCAATTTTTTCTCGGCTTCTCAAACAAAGATTTGCACAGAAAAGTTTATAAACCAGAGACTAGCAGGCATTAGAAAGCCACATGCCCTTAAATGCACTAACTGAAAATTTGCATGTGGTTTTACTGCCTTTCTAATCCCTTGCAATTATATCACAGAAAAAGAAACTTTGATCTTGCCTAAATTAATAATGCCTGCAGCATGTAGGGAATTTAATGACTCGCAGGATTATTATATTGTGAGCCCTATCTATTTTTAAGGCCTGAATATTGTCCTCGAAGACTAATAGATCAACTGAAGAGACAGCCATGCCTAAACTGTCTGAAATATAAGAAAGCATGGTATTGGCTAATCAGTCAGAAGATGCACGCACAGATCGTCTGCAGATCTAACATAGAATGCTATTGGCTAACTAGTCAGGCAAAATGAATGACTTATTAATATGTTGCAGAAAGTTGAAAATGACATGGGTGAACATCATTTTAAGAATTAAGAATGTTTATTGTCTGATAATTTAAAAAATCTTAATGTCTTAAAATGAATTTTATCCAAAATTATCTTAAGGATTGAGAGGTTATTGTCTTTATATTTTTGTTAACCTCTATATTTACTAACATGTTTTCTATATCTTATTTTCAAAATGGGAAAAATTTTTAGTAACAGAAATATTAAGGATAAAACATTATTATTTTTGAAGTTTTTTAATGAACAATGCTTTGAAGTATTGAATGAAATTAAAAAAAATAAAAGATGCAAATATTTTCACTAGTTATGGCCACTAATCATAGTTGTAGCATTATTTATTTCCAATTTTACCAAGGTATAGGTTGTACCAGCAAGGGTCATCGGGGTAACAATCATTAACATCACTACCATCGACAGGAAGCTCATCATCAGGTGATGAGGGATACACAAAAGAGTTAACAGGGCAATGTGGGTGGAGAAAGCACAACCTAACTGCATTGGTCTTGTACTTAACCTACAAGACCAGTGTGCATCCTAGACTACATATTATTATAAGGGGAGGGGTTAACTTCTCTTTCTTTGAGTGTGTGTGTGTGGGGGGGGGGGGTTATTCTGGAATCAATCCTGTGGATGCACCCTTTTATTATTGTATATTATGGGTGATTTGGATTTTGACAAGCCTTGATGGTGATACTTTTTGTTGACCAATTCCTGTTTATGGTTTTATATTGTAGATGCAACCCGTCGGATGAGGCTGTCAGAATGGTTTTAAGAGTAATGACATCCGCAGCAGGGATGGTAAGTTCATGATCTGACACAATCCTATTGATTTAGTTTCAGATCAGATTTCTTACCTGGATGGGTTCCACCAGAGGGGAACCCCATAAGTGCCAACACGCCAGCAGAATGAAAGTTAAGAATTTGCTATTGTATTAAAACATATGAGCATCTGCTGGAAAGTGTGTTGATTGCACTAAGTAATGACTATATTATAGTAATACAATTAGGATAATTAATTATGAATGTAATATGTGAATACATTGTTATTGCGGTGTAGGGGGTTAATATTTGAATAGATTTTGACTGAGGTGATCCGCTAGTTTACTCTTGAATACAGTTAAGGATGGTGACAGGATAACTGAATCTGGCAGGCTATTCCACAATGCAATCACTCTTACTGAGAAATATCGCCTGCATAATTCTGTGTTACTGTGGGGCAGGAATATTCTGTTCAAATTACCGTGGGTCCTAGGAGAAGGTCTGGAGGGAGAACAACATAACATAATTTCACGGATGACAAAAGCCACAAGGGCCTATCAGAAAGTTGCACGGGATATATCATTCAAAATCTTCCAGACTTTGATTGTGTCAGCTCTGAGCAGCCTGCCATGCACAGAGAAGAGACTCAAGGTATCGCCAATATGCGAAAGTCCAAAAATTTCCTTAGTCCATCGTCGCTGCACTCTCTCAAGCATGTCAGTAGCACCCACATACCCATTGTGTCAAACAACTGAGGTAAATTCCAACACAGGACAGATATGGGAGGTGAGAAGAGATTTCATAAACTCAGACTCTCAGTTAACTATGCTCTTAAGTAAGTTTGACGCAATGCCTGCAGCTTTATTTGCAAGAGAGCGTATGTGGGAGATGAAATTTTAGAGAAATATCCACTTGAACCCCGAAATCAGATGCAGATTGTACAAACGGTAGAGGATTACCTTTAATGTAGTAGTCAGAGGTAATCCTCTAGCGTTATGTTTGAGAATCCTCTTTTCAAAGTTATCCTATAAGCATGCACAGCCCATAAAATTAGCAAAGAATGGGCCACAGCAATATATAACACATGCAATATATTTCTACTATACATGTTTTAAATTAGCGGCTGAGATTATTCCCTTCAGCTTGTGGAAGGGTTTTGACAGCCAACCTTTGATAGGACCTTGTGGATTTTATCATCAGTGAAATTATGTTGTGGGTCAAATTTTGTGGGCAATTTGTTATAAATATTCTATTTTTTAAAAAATATGCAAATGTTATATATATATATTATATATATATGATAGATATACACTATATAACACTTTCACTACTTAATGCAGGCAAATTTCTAACTATGATATTATGACAAAAAATAGATTGGACATCATCTTGGGAGCCATATAATTAGTTGGAATCACATATTTTGAAGGGAATTTTTTTTTCTGAATTTTAAAGAAAATATGACTGATCTAAATAGCATTCAGGAATGAGGCTTATATGTCTGAAGTCGAACTATGTGGTATAAAATCTAGAGGCCTAATAACATCTGGCAATTGACTGAATCTAATGGTAGACTTTCAAATTATAAATACAAGTCTCCTTGTTCCCATACTATTTCGGACATTTCCCAATGTTTCACTTATCTCAATAAATGTAATTTTACTACTTGTTCCTGAGGGTAAGCAGGGGGGTAGCCCCTTCCCCCATATAGCAACCGATAGTACGGCTCGAAATTGGCTTTCAGTAACCAAGCGTCAGTTTCTCAGAGGAGATATGATTCATGTTTTCAAATTACTTAATGATGAAAGGGTAAGTGGTTGGGAGGAGTTCTTTGAACTGGCAGAAAATTGCCAAACAAGAGGCCATAATAAGAAAATAAAGAAAAAAAGTGTCATTTGAACCTTCGTAAACAAATTTTTAGTAATAGTTTGCTTTATGATATTGTAGTCATAGCATGAAAGATTTTAGAGCTAAGTTAGACATTTATATGGATAATTTAAATATTGTATAATATGATTTATTCTTAATCTTAATATTCAACTTGGGGTTCCTTGGATCCTCTTTGTATTATTGGACTGATATTAAGTAATGTCCCCCATTCATTTTGTAAATGAAATTTTATATATTGGTCATTTATTTTGGGGGGAGGGCTCGTTATTGAGTTGCATGCTTGACTAATGTAGGCTTACTGAAAATTATTATTTGACTGAGCTATATGCTCCTCCCTGTAATTTTGGTATATGTACACCAGGTTGATTGTGGTTGGTAATCTTTTGTGTAATTTTTGACAAGGTTGCTTGCAGGGAATGAGATTCTAACCTATATGCCTGTACCGTGGTGTTGAATTTGTTTTATAGATTGTAAGTCTACAAATTGTTTTATGTATCTTGATTCTTTGTGATTGCTCCACCAAGTTGGACCCTTGTGGTCTGTTGTGGAGTTTATTTCTTATGTTCTTAATAACCAAACGAATATGCAAATAATCTAAAAATATAAATTAGCACACATTTTGTTATTTTTTCGTGTAATATATTTAAGTTCGGGAAAATAGTTAACTTTGAGTGTTAGACAAGACTAAAGGAATTTTTAATTATATTTTGAAAAGTTTCTCAATATGGGTGTTGCTTTGGATGAAGTGACTTTTGATGTAAGCAGTGTGTATGTAGTTTGTGATTTTTGTAATATTGAAAGAAGAGCAAATGTATCTGAATGGTGGGTGTGTTATGTGACTAGTGCAAATGTGGCTTTGGTAGAGGTGAGTCGGTTGCGTGATTAGTGCAAGAGATTAAGTGAGTTGGTGAATGAAGTGAGAAGAGATGCGAGTCTTGCATGAAGAATGTGGCTGGGACCACGGTGGAAGATAGGCCTAGACTAGGGACTGGAGAGAAAGAAGTGAATGAAGATGAATGGTGGGTGAATATGGATAGAATAGATAGGTTAGGTCTGTGAGTAAGAGGGACATGGAACCTGTTAGGTTGACTAACAGATTTGATGCCCTGAGAGAGGAAGAGGTTGAAAGTGATTTGTCTGATGTGGTTGTAGCAGAAAGTGAAATAAGTGGTAGTTTGAATGAGAACAGGAGGGAGGGTAATGCTAGGGGGACTAGGAGGATGACTGAGGTACTTGTAATGGGCGACTCTCAGATTAGATATTTAGATAGGAAGTTGAGTGCAAGCAAATGGAAGGGAGTGAGAGTTTGTTTGCCGAGTGCTGGTGTAAATGATGTACAAGAGGTATGACAGTCTAGTGTCTGGGAGTGATAGGGATGCAGTAATGATTACGCACATGGGAGTAAATGATGTAAAGGTGGGTTCATGTGAGTTACGAAAGATGAGTAAAAGTAGAGTGAAAGACGTTGCTTCAAGTGTGTACTAATAGTTGTCAGGGAAATATAAGAGTACAGGGTGGGGCAGGGAAAGGAAAGAGATGCAGAGGAGATAGAGTGGAAGGAATACATTCTAAAAGAGGTGCTTCAGGGATAGGAGGGCTGAGTTGTCTTTATACCAATGCTCTAATCTTAGAAAAAAGAAAGATGAGTTAGTTATATTATTGATGAAGATATAGATGTGTAAGAGAATCATGGGTTAATGAAAATAAATTTAATGAAAACATGAATGAATTTGAACTACAGGGTTATGATATATACATTAAGCAAAGGAGAGATAGGATTGGTGGTGGGTTGATTATTTATATCAGAAATAGTATTTCTTCAAATCTAAATAACTCTATAAAGCAAGAAGAAGTTGAGTCACTGTAGATAGATATTAGGGTCAGTAAAAATAGGATAATACACTTGGGAGCTTTTTACAGACCACCCGGACAGACTGACTGTAGTAAGCTAACAAGGGGTGCCAATATATTGGATCTGGTTCTTTCAAATGATGATCACTTGGTTCAGGAATTGACTGTCAGGGAAGCATTGGGAAAAAGTGATCAGATGGTTCATTTTAACTTGGGAATAGTGAAGGTAGAACATCAACAAAATCCACAAAAACTCCAAATTTTTATAGGGGAGATTACGATAAATTACAAAACTTGCTAAATCAGATTAGGTGGTATATAGAATTCAAGGGGAAGAATACTTATGAGATGTGGGACACATTTAAAACTATATTACACATAGTCCAGGAGCAGTGTATTCCAATGAAGGCTTTTAGGAAAAAATGTAGGAAGCCATTGTGGTGGAATCAGGAGATAGCTAGGAAAGTTTCTGAGAAAAAAAGGGCATACCAGAGATTACAGAGAGAAAGTACTTTTAAGAATTTAAATCATTATAGGTCCACCAGAAATGAGCTAAATAAGATTATTAAGAAGAGCAAAAGGGTGACAGAAATTAATTTAATTCAAAATAATTATAAAGATAAAAAAATTATTTAGCTATTATAGAATTAATAACAAATCTAAGTGATAAAATGGGACCTATTAGATATGTAGGTTTTTTTGAAAGAATCTGTTATAGAATTAATAACAAATCTAAGTGATAAAATGGGGCCTATTAGATATGAAGGGGTTTTGAAATAATGTGATGTGGAAATAGTAGAGGTTCTTAATGATCATTTTTCTTCAGTATTTACCAAAGAGAATCAAGTTAGATTAATTGATGATAATTCTGTTAATTTAATGGATTTTCTCATTGTATCTATCATTATTAGCCAACCATATCACCTCTCCTTGTCATTTTTCTTTCCTGTTCTGGTTGGATGACACAACAGTGACTGTTGAGGGAGAAGACCCTGATCAAGGTTAGAAATACCAGAGATTACAGAGATGGATAAAGTACTGTTGACAATTTAAGTCATTATAGGTCAACCAGAAAAGAGCTGAATAAGATTATTAAAAAGGAGTGGCAGAACTTAATTTAGCTCAAAATAATAAAGATCCAAGAAAATTCTTTAGCTATTATAGAATCAATAACAAATCTAACAGATAAAATAGGGTCTATTAGATATGATCATTTATAGTACTGTATATAAGCAGTCACCACATTTTAGACATGACATCAGCCTGCTAGTCAATATAAAGGAGGGCAACAAAAATAATACCTTCACTAAAGCACCTTGAATATGAAGATAGACTGAGGGTACTAAATATGTTCTCATTTGAGAGATGATATGTGAGGGGAGATATGATTGAGCTTTTTAAAATCTGTTCTGGGATGAATAAGTTGGATTTTACCAAGTTATTTAAGTTGGAAGGTAGTAATAGGACTAGGGGGTCATCACTTAAAAATTAAAAAACAGAGGTGCAGGTTGGATGTTAGAAAATATTTTTTCACTAATAGAGTGGTAGATTACTGGAATAGTTTGCCATCTGAGACAGTAGACAGTCCAAACTTGAATGTTTTCAAACACAGATTAGATCATTATATGGGGAGGGAGGGTTAACTTTGGGGGGTATTCTGGACTCATTCTTGTGGATGCAGTTTTTTATTATTGTATATTATGATTGATTTGGATTTTGACGAGTCTATGATGATGCTCTTTGTTTTTGACACATTCCTGTGTATGATTCAAATTGTATATTGTAGATGCATGATCTGACACAATGCTGCGGATTGTTTATATTGTAGATGCATGATCCGACACAATCCTATGGATGCATTTTGTGGGTGTTTTGACAGATGCGGATGACCTTTGATAGGCCCTTGTGGCTTTTGTCATCTGTGAAATTATATTTTGAAAGAATTTGATGAGGAAATAGTCAGGGTTGGCAAAGCAAAAAAAAAAACTCAGCCCTAAAAACCACTAGTTTTATTACCAGTTTTGGGGGGCTTTTTCCAATGACATTTGATAAAACCCAGGTTTTGGGGAGGGGTTTTTTTTTTCAAAATTACAATTACACTTTTTTTTTTCAAGAAATGAATGCTACTTATTATTTAATTTAAAATTCATATTTTGTTATATGATGCATGACCTGACACAATCCTATGGATGCATTTTGTAGGTGGGTTTTGACAGATGAGGATGACTTTTGATAGGTCCTTGTGGCTTTAATCACCCATGAAATTATGTTATGTTATATACTATGGGTTGCTATCAGTTAAGAATCGGGAGTATTGCCATTCGCAGCAGCTGATCCTCAGGAACAAGTAGTAAAATGAGTTAATGAAAAAGGTGAAACATATTGGGAAATGGACAAAATATTAGAGAAACAAGAGACTAAGTGAGGAAGCAACCATGGTACAGATTGTAAGGTTTACAATGGTATTCAATACAGCAGCAATTCACTTTCTGAGTTTTAAGGTTATTTATTTATAATTAATTTAAATTAATCAAATTACCCAGAGCATGCATATTTTTCTTTTGTCAGTATATAAAAACAATGAACATTTAAGTACCTAGTAATGTCTGACAATCCCATTTAAAATTCAAATCCAGTAAAACTGAAGACCCATAACCAGCGAACTTCCCTGCTTGCATTCCCATAATATTTCATCCATTTCCCAATATGTTTTCACCTGTCATTTTTTTACTTGTTCCCTAGGGCGAGCGAGGATATTCAAGGAGATAATGGGGAGGGAATTGCCCCCATATATAGCAACCCTAGTAAGACTCAAAATTGGCTTCCAGTAACCAAACACAATAAAAGTTAAAAGTGAAGTATTGAAATGAGTTAATGACAGGTGAAACATATTGGGAAATAGACGAAATATTATGGAAATGTGAGGGGAGAAAGCTCGTGGGGTATGGATCTTCAGTTTTACCTTCAAACCCTAAGGTGATTCTCAAAATAAGGGGGAAGGGCAAACCCACCCATAGACCCCTGTAATAGTGGGGGGTTACCCTCCCCTCTAGTACATTTAAATGTCTAGTAAATTTATAATTAAAAAGCTTAGCATTAGGTTCAAAAGCAGGCAGAAGACATTAAACACTCCAATATTCATTGTTTTTTGTAGTGCACTCTGGGTAATGGGATTGAATTAAATTAATTAAAAATAAATCAAACCTTTTATCCAAGAAATAAGTGAATTGCAGCAGTATTCAGAATCATATCCTTGTTCCTGACTCCTAAAAATGTAAGAAAAATACATTTTTATAACTAAAGTAATTAACATAACATAATTTCACGGATGACAAAAGCCACAAGGGCCTATCAAAGGTCATCCGTATCCATCAAATCCACCCACATAAAGCATCCATAGGATTTTGTCAGATCATGCATCTACAATATACAATTTAACAATCCATAGGATTATGTCCAACCATGCATCTACAATATATAATTTAAAGCCTCCATAGGAGTCTGTCAAAAACAAAATCAAAGTTCCCCAAAATATACAATAAAAAGAAACTGCATCCACAGGAATGAGTCAAGAAACATATCCACATACCGAAAGTAGGAAATTAACCCTCCATCCCCATATAATCATCCAATCTGCGCTTGAAAACATTCAAGTTTGGGCTGTCTACAGTCTCAGATGGCAAACTATTCCAATAATCCACCACTCTGTTAGTGAAAAAATATTTTCTAACATCCAGTCTGCACCTCTATTTTTTAATCTTTAAGTGGTGGCCTCTAGTTCTATTACTACTTTCTAACTCAAATAACTTGCTGAAATCCAATTTATCCATCCCAGAAAAGATCTTAAAAAGCTCAATCATATCTCCCCTCACACACCTTTCAAATGAAAACATATTTAATACCCTCAGTCTATCTTCATATTCAAGGTGCTTCAGGGATGGTATTATTTTTGTTGCCCTCCTTTGTACTGACTCTAACAAGTTTATATCATGTCTAAAATGTGGTGACCATGCCTGTATACAGTACTCTAAATGTGGCCTGACATAAGAGTTGTATAGTTTAAGGATGATGATTGGTGAGGATATTCTTAAAATTTACACTAAAATAACACAAATTGAGCTTAAAAAATACAAATGAAGGGAAAGACAGTGAGCAGAGGATCATAAATTACACATTTTCAAGCAATCCTTAACATTTCAGTGTTTAAATGTTGCCTGGTTTAACTTACCCTGGAAATCTTGTTCCAGGAGGGCCTGGAAGTGAGGATACCTGATAATTTCACAGGGTCATTGGCTGAATATATTTGGCTATTAGCCATTAATAACTTTACACTTTTTAGTAAAGAGGAATGGGCTAGACACTGTATTAGTGAAACTTCGAATAAAGCAAAATGATGGTGAGAGTTAGGAGAGAGTTAACAAAGAGGGGAAAGTAGGTCAGTCGAATCCGCCATTTCATTTTCACCTTTCTCCGATTCTTCTCTTTTGCTCTCACTTCTCAACAAAAAAAATTAGAGAAAGCAAATTGTTCTAGAGGAAAATGTCAGGACTCAACCATAAACATGAGTGAAAAAAAAGAAAAGGAGAATATATGGACAATATTTTAAATCGCCTTCAAAAAATATAAAAAAATAAGTTTAAGAATAATAATAAAAATGAGGGAATGGAAGAACGCTGGCGGGAGAAATCTTTGTGATAACTTTCAAAATTCCACGTAGTACACAAACAAAGTACTACAATAATCCTGACAATAGTATTATACTCAATTTAGCTTAGAGTGGGACGAGTATAAAAAAAATAATATATGAAAAATACTTACAAATTTAATTGTCACAAATATATCACATTATAGGATCGTTCACTGACGCTTTCACAGATGGCGCCGTGCACCCAGTCTACAAAATTGGATTGATCGAATGACAAACAAGGAACTTTATGGAAAATTACAAACACTTACTAATAGTTATATTTATAAATAAATGTGATTAAAAATAAATGATTAACCTTATTGGTCACTCGAAACAATAATATTTGGTTATTTACCGAAGTACGAAAATTCGAAAAATAACTTTGCAAAACGTTGCCATGTTTCACAATTTTTTAATAATTTAGCCAAACTGGCTACATAAAAGAAAAATTTCAGAATATTTGCTGAGAAAGAACTATAGTATTAAATACGTTAAACCTGATTAGTATTAAGTAAATATTAAGTATTTGTAAAATTTTATTTTTAGCGATAACTACTTACTTTAAAATAGGCTCATATTTAATGATTAATTAGACTAGTAATTGTAGGGCGGGGGGTTGGGTAGCAGTTTATTAAAGCAAAAACAGGGAGAATTTAGTAATGCATTAGATTAAAAGGAAAAGATCCCAAATTTCCTTATCAATAATGTAAAACTAGAGTAATTAACAACAGTTCAAGGCAATACCTTCCAAGAATCAAAACTTTATTGGTGAAATAATATTTACTCAAATCCATCGTGCATCGGACTTTTTCACTTAAAAATTATGATAATTTTCCAGCTTTAAAAAACTTTGTTTCTAATTTGTCAATCACCCTAAACATTTTAAAAAGCTGAAAAATGTCACCCATGGAGCACCTTTATAAGAAGAAAACAATTTAAGTATCCTCAACCTATGACTTTGAAAACGGGAGGGAGGTGGGGATAGGAAAGTATGAGGATATGGGAATAGGGCCTCAACAAGGAAGAGAAACCACTAGCCAGACAAGTGGATTCATGAAAATAGGATGCCTGAATGTCAGAGGATGGGGAGTTGGAAAGTTGGAAGACATAAGTAGAGAGTTGAATGACTGGAAATTTGATGTAGTAGGCATTAGTGAAACACAGCTGAGAGATGATGTACAAATAGAGAGCAATGAATATGTAATGATTGGCAAAGGTAGAAAGAAACAGGAGAAACTAGGAGGAGGCATTGCCCTTCTCCTGAGGAAGGAGTTGAATCTGAAAGTGGAAGTGTTAGACGTTGGAAACTGTGCTGAGAGTGAGGATGTATTAGTAGTGAAAATAAGATGCAAGGATGTCTCTGGCAAAGATGAGAGCATGATAGTAGCCCTGGTGTACATGACAGTAGAGGGTGTGAGAGCGGGTAGGGAAAATTCTAAGAAGTATGATGTGTTGAAAAATGTTGTGAGAAAGCATAGAGAAGAGAGAGTGATTGTTATGGGTGACATGAATGCGCACACAGGTCTGCTGAATGAACAGCCAAACAAAAATGGTGAGATGCTGTTGGACTTCGTAGATGAGATGAACTTGGAAACTTGAATGAAACCATAGCAGAAGGATGAGTGACATGGAGTGCACGAAATCAGGAATCTGCGATTGACTATATGCTAGTGAATGGGAAGATGCGCGACATAGTGTCATGTATGTGGATTGATGAAGAAGGCGTGATTGATGTAGTATCTGATCACGACATGCTGGTGATAGAATGCAAGCTGTATGGAAGTAAAGAAGTAAAGGAGAAAAACGGGAAGAGAAAATGGAGGCTGAGAGATGCCAAGTGGGACAATTTTCAGATAGACCTTAGGGACAGGGATTGGGGAGCTGGAAGTGGGTCTGGTGTGGATGAAACAAATGAGAGACTTACTGAGACCTTGAGAGGTGCCGCAGAAAGGCATATAGGGTACGTAAGAAAGAATAGGAGGAAAAAAAATGGGCAAACCGTGGTGGAGTGATGATATCAGGGATGCAAGAAAAGAGAGGAAGAGGCTGAATAAGTTGTGCAGAAGGCTGAGAAAAAGGAGGCATGAAAGCGACCAAGCAGAGGCAGAGTATCAGGCGACCTGGTAAACGTATGTGAAACAACAGCGAACAACCAAACGCAAGATTAGAGATGCAAAAGTGAAGTGTGAGAGGGGTGTGATTCATCTGCTAAAAGAAAAAGGCCTGGAAGGGGGCCGTGAGTGGTATAGATTCATGAGAGGTGAGCGAATGATAGACAGGGAAAATGTTGAGAGTTTAAAAGTGAATGGGGAAAGTGTGGTGGACAAAGATGAGATGAAAAGGGCAATCAATGAATTTGGGGAAAAAATTGGCGGTGTGGGGGAAGTGTTTGATGTGAGACCAGAGTGTGTGACTTTGGAGAGA
Organism: Ceratothoa steindachneri; assembly: GCA_963969495.1. Lineage (NCBI taxonomy): Eukaryota > Metazoa > Arthropoda > Malacostraca > Isopoda > Cymothoidae > Ceratothoa > Ceratothoa steindachneri. The sequence goes on from OZ018322.1 coordinate 33,423,462, forward strand.
AAGGATGCGAATGAACTTAGTGAAGAGATCACACAAGGAGAGGTGGCTAAGTGCATAAATAAACAGAAAAATGGAAAGGCCGCAGGCCCGGATGACATACCGTACGAACTGCTCAAACATGGAGGTGAGGCTGTGATTGAAGCGTTGACTGAATTGTTCAACCGTGTTTGGTACGAAGAGAGAGTGCCAAAAAAGTGGAATGAGTGCAGGGTTTCATTGCTGCACAAGGGAGGCCACAAAAGTAGAAACGAGCTGAAGAACTATCGACCTATTTCCCTGGGGAATACGATTGGAAAAGTCTTCAGTGCAGTTTTGAATGAAAGACTGTGTAGGTGGATTGAAAGAGTGAATGTCTTAGGTGAAGAACAGAATGGTTTTCGCATCGGTAGAAGAGCAGAAGATAATATTTTTGTTGTGAGCGAACTGATTGAAAGCAAGAAGAAGAGTGGAGGCAAGCTGTACCTAGCCTTCTTGGATATTGAGAAAGTGTATGATAGGGTGAACAGAAGGACGCTATGTACTGTACTTGAAAAGATTGGGCTTAGTAGGAAGATAGTGAGGATTGTAGAGAGTATGTATGAGGACACAAAGGCAAGGTACACACTGGGAAACATAGAGACGGACTGGGTGAAGAGTGAAAGAGGTGTTAGACAAGGATGCATCCTGTCACCTACCCTCTTTAGTATATACACTGAAGAATTAGCAACAGGAGTGAGGAGAATGAATGTGGGTGTGAGAGTACGTCAGGAGAAAATATGCATGCTGCTGTATGCAGATGATGTGGTAGTGATGAGTGAATCAGGTGATGAGCTGCAAAGGACACTGGATGTTGTAGAGGAGTATGGAAGGGACTTCGATGTGACTTTCAGCACTGAAAAAACGCAGATAATAGTTGTAAATGGATCAGAGGAGGAAAGGGATACCACTTGGAGGCTTGGAGAGAGAGAAGTGAGGCAGACATTAGAGTATAAGTACCTCGGAGTGTGGGTGAGTCCAGAGGGGTGTGGAAGAACGAAGCATGAAAAGCAAAGCATAGCTAGCCAGTGGGTGGGTAGACTAGCTAGTGCCGCAAGAATGAGAGCCAGCAAGTATGATGCCTTGCGTAGGGGATGGAAGTGTGTAGCAGTGCCTAGCATTATGTATGGTATGGAGGTGATGGCATGGAACGAGACCGAAATGAACAAGCTGGAAGTGTGCCAAAGTAGAGTGGTGAGAGTTGCTCTAAATGCGCCCAGGTATGCTGCGATAGAGGCTTTGAGGGGTGACATGGGGTGGAGCACCTTCAAGGAGAGGTATATGAAGGCGATTTTGAAGTACAAGATACGTCTGGAAAGAATGAAGGATGAACGGCTAGCGCGAAAAGTATACTTAGCAAACGTAGGAACAAGTAAATGGGAAAAAAGGTGCCTGGCAATTGTAAACAGGACTGGGCTACGTATCGGTTTGACTCGCCGGTTTATGGAAGGAACCCATGATGGCTATGAATGGGCTATGGTGAATGGAAGTGGAGAAGGGCCAGAGTGGGATGGGAGGAAATGGAGAAATGAGATAGAGAGCGTAGTCAAAAGGATGGGAATGAACAAATGGAAAAATGACATGTTACAAAAGAAGACCTTAGAATTGTTCAGAGAGAAAGATACCCCAATGTATGTCAAGTGGTATGATGGAAGCCTTGGTGGGGATCTTCTCTTCCAAGCTAGGGCCCAATGCATGGATGTAAATGCAAGGAACTATAGGTGGTCTGAATCACATAGTAAGGTCTGCCAGAGGTGTGATATGAGTGTGGACGAGACTGTGGAGCATGTATTGCTGGAGTGTGCAGAGTACTACAGAGAGAGGCACGAAATGATGCAAAAGGTCTTGGTTAGAATGGGGTGCACAAGGAATGACAGAGTTGAAAAAACAGGAAGAGAATGGATGATACTAATTCTAGGTTTGGGGAGAGAGACGACTGATAACATGATTGTGGTGGTGAAGGAATTGCTTGAGAAGATGTGGTGTATCAGAAGTAGAGTACAGTAATAGAAAACGGAAGTGGCACAGTTGAGAACGAGAGAGTACTATGTACCTTTTTTTCCCCTTTTTTTCTTCTCTCCTTTTTTCTGTTTTTCTTTTTTTTTTTCCTTTACAGGTGCCGCCGCTACAAAGGCCAGCCTCCCATCATGTGAGGCTCCTGTACAATCAAGATCAAGATCAAGATCATGACTATGCATATAATCAAGGTGCCTGAATGAAGCTATTTTTTGTAATGCCTTTCTGTTTACTGCCTCCAGAATGCTCATATGTTGCCTGCAATATGGGCATAATACGAGTTATGTAGCTTCAAAATAGCTTCCTTAATTTTATAACTAACGTTTCTTTAGATAATACCTTGTAGTGTACAATAACCGCACACACACAAAGAAAGAAAGAGTGTGCGTGTGTGTGAGAGAGAGAGAAGGACAAAGACACATTTTGCCAGGTCGAAGTATCAAAGAGGGAATAGAAGGAGAATAAATTAAGGTCGTTTGGAGACAGTTTGTGAATCAGCGGAATCTGATTAGAGTGTCTGGTTTGAAACCCGACTAAAATGTAAGGCTATCGCAACCGAGTTTGAGAGCAGATAGGCAAACAGAGTAATTAGAGGTGTCTAGAATGGGAAACAGAATTGATGACAAAAGATGCTTCGCCTTAATGTAGAATTTGATAAGGTCATCTTAGCTTTAAGCAAACGTAGTTTCTGTGATACCCTCGCAGGGAAAAGACTCCCAAAGTAAGATACGAAGTGGAGAATTTCAGCCAATCACAGGCTAGACTCTAACAATCACAGGCTCCGCTGGGCTGACAGGTAGCTAAGCATCGCCTCTGCGACCAAAGGAAGGCGGAACTACGCGTCGCCTCCCAAATGATGCCCGGTATAAATAAGTGAACATTTTCCTTCAAAGATCATTATCATAATTATTATTATTATTGATTATTATTGACCCATTGATTGATTGATTATTAAAGTCTTAATTCAACACTCTGCGAATGTCCATTATTCTTGCTCTTGCCATTATAACCCGATTTAAAATATTCCGTTGCGCAAATTAAATCTTTACCGTAAGTGTAAACATTTCAAAGTGGTATAAAAATACAAGTGTTTAATTCCTTGCACAAAGAAGCCTTTTACTTACAAACCTTGATCGGTTAATACCCCTCGGACCGTACGTCAATAAACCCTTATAGGATCGCCTTGCAACCAAAACAAGGCCTACTTACGCCAAACATAAAACTGGCGACCACATAATAGGCGGCCTATAATTGGCGACATTTTGCCTTTGAACCTCAATAACTGGCTAGAAACCTTAGCCGCCGAAACCGAACAAAGAAGAAAAGATGGAAAGCACAGACAACCAGCAAGCAGAGCAAGAAGGAGATTTCGTGAATGCGGTGATCATAAAACCACCTATGTTTAACGAATCAGAGGTCACTGGCTGGTTCCCTATAATTGAAAATCAGTTTTACAACTCCGGAATAAAAGAGAACGAGGCAAAATTTTATCAAGTCTTAGCCTCACTGCCCCCGGAGACTGTCACTCGACTGCCAGAGGATATTTTTGAAGTACAAAACTACAACAATCTGAAGATGTGAATCATGGGGCTTTTCGAAAAGAGCAAGCCCGAACTTTTCGACAAACTCATAGTGTCTTCCGGCCTGCCCTTACTGAATTTGGAAAACTAAGTAGGATAGTACTTCAGGTAGGAGTCGGTGAAGATTTAGTGCGACATAAATTTGTTCAGTCCTTTCCGCGGAGCCTAGCGCCTGTAATCGAGTGGCAAAAGGACTATCTGTGGCCCAGCTAAGTAAATTAGTGGATGAACTGATTATGTTCGACAAAGCGCAATACCTGAGTGTAAACGCGAGTGGGCAATCGAGGGAATGCAGTGTAGTATCCGCATCTGATTCCTCTTTGCCAATTTATGGTGCATATAATAATAGTAATTTTAATAATGGTGCATTTAGGAATCGTGAATCTAATAATTATGCATTTAATGATCGTGCAGTTAATAATTGTACATATAGAGATAGTGTGTATAACGTCGAGAATTCGTCATGGTCAGGGCATAATAACAGTGGCTATAAGCATAATATCCCGGTAGGCTTACGGCCATTTAGAAGGGAGCAAGAAACTATGGTGTGCCGCGCTCATATTTATTTTGGTGAAAAGGCAAACACTTGTAAACCCTGGTGCAGGTGGCCAAAGAGAGTTGAGACTTTGCATATGCAGCCTTCCTCTAGGCCATCTTCGCCGCTTCCGGTGGAAAACTAACCAGGCATACCATAGCTAGCGCGGCCGCTGGTGTGCCATCTGTGTTCACGATCGCCGCAAAAATAATGAATAAAAAATGCGAATTTTTAATAGATGCGGGGGCGAGTGTGTCTATAGTACGGTACGATTCCGACCGGCCAAACTGGTGCCATTGAGTGAAGTGCGTAAAACGGGAGTCAACATTTCCACGCCAAATGGCGCAAAAAATTAAGGCTCATGGCGAGATGCATGCGGATATTGCAATCCCAAGTCTCCAGCGATCATTTAGGTGGTCATTCGTAGTCGCTGATATCACCTCTCCAATTTTTGGAATCGATTTCCTGAGTCATTTCGATCTCTAGGTGTATTGTGCGCGCAGCAAACTACTGGACCGGCAAATGAAGCTAGCCACAGCCTTGAAGATCTCCGAAAAGTCTTCAGTTGCACTGATAACTGGTAACCTACTTAACGTACCCCCCTTCCCCCCGTCCCGTGCCGTCCGATCGTGGAAAAGTTTTGGGCTCTGTATGGGCCCGCCTCCGCTCAGCTATCACCATCCATGCCTGTGAAGGCTATCACGGAACACGGTTCACACGGCCCAAATATAACCCAACAAGAAATTTATAGAAGACCAGAGATCTAAAGGCATACCAGAACTTCACCAGAATTTATCAGGATGGTGCTAAATTATGAGGTATCCGCAAGGGGTTAAATGAATACACACATAAAAGGATTAACAGTATTATTTGCATCAAATTCAAAAGGTAATAAATTGACTGCTAACAAATTATACGGGGTACATCAAATAATAAGAAAAGTGACAAATGTTTATCACCATCTAACGACCACAAGTGGTTCTAACCAAAATAGATATTCGCGAATAAAAAAATTGGGTTCTATAAATAATTGGCTTAAAGCCGAAACGACACGCGCTGTTGAAGATGAAATAAGCTACGCTACTTTAGTGACAGGTGTTCCCGGAATAACCTCCCTATTTTACGTCCCTTACCCAAAGGCCCAAAGTTACATGAATAAAACTTAATTAATTCAAAAGGGACGTAAGAAGAAAGAAATACTCCAAAATACCTGATACGAGAGCAGCGAAGCAATAACCCACGTCGGAAACCCAGGTGAAAGAGGCTCGGCGACGATGAGTCAATTCGACCTAAGTCCACAGGAGTGAATGCAATGACCGTCTTCGGCGAGGAGAAACCCAGAGACGGCGATATCGAGGCGAAAGGCGTCGAGACCACGGGGAACGATGACTCGAAGGCCCAACGATCCGAGAGAAAAGTTGAGATGACAGAATTCTCCAGAGAGGAGATGGCAAGGTGACTAGGGGAGAGCTTTCACGTGCCCAGTATGAACTGCTTCCCAAAGGAGAACACTTGCAAGCGTAACTGGAAAAACACAATTCGTTGCAGCCGGAGGCTTCGAGCCATGCCTGAAATAATCGGGCTAGGTGAAATGAAAATTGCTGAAAGGTTTCTTCCGCGGAAACCTTAGCGCTACGAAACTCGGTACGGTAGCCAACCGGATTTTTATTGAAGCCTGTAAGAAGGGCTCTCTTCAAAAGGTTGTAATCCCTGGTGACATCCATGGGCAGGGAGGTATAAAGCTCAGCAGCCTTACTGGTGAGTAGGCTTCCTAATCTCTCGGCTTAACTCTCGGGGTTAACTTCTAGTAATTCGGCAACCCTCTCGAAGCGGTTGAGATAAGAAGTAATATCCACGCAATCCTGTAACATGGGAAGTTTCGGACGGCTCACCGTGTCAGTGAATTGAAGAGAAGTAGGTTGCTGAGGTGTGGAGATGCGAGCCAATTCAACCTCTTCTCGGTTTGGATTCAGCCTTCTCTGCTCCTACTTGGATTTGGGCTAGCTGAAGCTTCCGTTCTTCCTCCTCTTTTTTAGCCTCGCGCTCCCTCTCGCGCTCCTCACGTTGAAATTCCTGATGCTACAATACATATTGAGCAATTTCATTGCCGGTAATGCCCAATTCGATGGCCTGATCCTTAAGAACCTTGATGGAAGACATTGCAACAAAATCAGGAGAAAGGTCACACCCCCAAAAAAAGATAAACAAAGCTAAATCAATCAATAAATAATGGAAGCAAAGTCGATTAATGAAAGTTAGACAACAAATATTAAGACTTCAAACAATTGAATGAGTTAACTCTGCAAAGGACAAAAATATCCATAATTACGCAAAACGTACAAAAAAAAACGCGGTAAGAGTTAACTAAAATACACAAGAAAATATTTAAAGTGGGGGTCAAAAATAATTTTAAAAAGGTTAAACACATAATGGGGAGCACACAAATCCCACACAAGAGCCAATAAGCAAACCTCTTTAAAAAAAAATGCTGCTTAAAGTAGCCAAATGTAAGTAGTACAAAGATAATCACGGCAAGAAAAAACAAACAACCGTGAATACCAGGCGTATAGCAAACCTCAGAAGACACCCCTGCAAGTGTCAAAAGATTAATAAATTAATACAAACGACGGCTAAGGTGAGCCGTGAAAATTGAGGCAAAGGCAAACCTCGGTAGCACAAGGGCTAACAAAATCCTATGCACAGTAGGAATTCACTTCCGGGCCACAGACAGTGAATGAGCACTCGAGGCGACTTAAACACCCAAGCGGATAAGCAACACAACCTAACCTGACAAATTTTACTGGGAAAACCAAATACTGGCTAACTAACTCCTGGCAAAACCTAATCCTGGCAATGTCACAACGTATGTGAAGGCTATCGCGGAACACGGTTCACACGGCCCAAATAAAACACAATAAGAAATTTATAGAAGACTAGGATCTAAAGACCTACCAGAAATTCACCAGAATTTATCAGGATGGTGCTAAATTATGAGGTATCCGCAAGGGGTTAAATGAATACACACAAAAGGATAAACAGTATTATTTGCATCAAATTCAAAAGGTAATAAATTGACTGTTAACAAATTATACGGGGGTACATCAAATAATAAGAAAAGTGACAAATGTGTATCACCATCTAACGACCACAAGTGGTTCTAACCAAAATAGATATTTGCGCATAAAAATTGGATTCTATGAATAATTGGCTTAAAGCCGAAACGACACGCGCCGTTGAAGATGAAATAGGATACGCTACTTTAGTGACAGGTGTTCCCGGAATAACCTCCCTGTCTTACGTCCCTTACCCGAAGGCCCAAAGTTACATGAATAAAACTTAATTAATTCAAAAGGGACGTAAGAAGAAAGAAATACTCCAAAATACCTGATACGAGAGCAGCGAAGCAATAACCCACGTCGGAAACCCAGGTGAAAGAGGCTCTGCGACGATGAGTCAATTCGACCCAAGTCCACAGGGGTGAATGCGATGACGGTTTTCGGCGAGGAGAAACCCACAGGCCGCGATATCGGGGCGAAAGGCGTCGAGACCACGGGGAACGATGACTCGAAGTCCCAACGATCCGAGAGAAAAGTTGAGATGACAGAATTCCCCAAAGAGGAGATGGCAAGGTGACCAGGGGAGAGCTTTCGCGTGCACAGTGTGAACGGATTCCCAAAAGAGAAAACTTGCAAACGTAACTGGAAAAACACAATTCGATGCAGCCGACAGAGGGGCAGCGACAACGCTGGCAGGAATCAATGTCAGAAAATCCTCGCTGCACGAAGGACTTCCTTATGGGTCTCCAAAAATGAACAACGTCAATGGTAAGTGACGGAAAATGATTCAGCGGAGCATTCAAGGCAGAATCCTCGCAACAGAATAAATTAAAAGGCCCCCCACCCCATTTATATCCTTCAGACCGAAGGAGGAAAAGGGAAGTGGGCTACAGGGAGGAGGGGGGATTAGTCGCTCCCCCTACGCAAATTAGGATGGTAAGTTACAGAGGTTTAGGCCCAAAATGGTAGCCTTGAAGCGGGTCGACCTGCAATAAACACTGTGAACTATGATGAGAAAAGGAAATCATGGGAATACGAGGGCCTACCCTTTACACCGTCGCAGTCAGTAAAACACACCATTGACACTGGCAGTGCCCCGCCGACGTTTGCACGACCAAGACCTTTGTCGGAGGGCACTTTCACTCGGTGCCAAAACCTTTCATGACACCATCTCTGCAAGACGCTTCACATGTGTGGGTGAGAATAGATCACGTTCGAAGGCCTTTAGAGGCGTCCTATGCAGGCCCCTTTGGAGTGATCGAACGCCGTCCCAAGGTCTTCAAACGGAGTTTCTGTGATACCCTCGCAGGGAAAAGACTCCCAAAGTAAGATACGAAGTGGAGAATTTCAGCCAATCACAGGCTCCGCTAGGCTGACAGGTAGCTAAGCATCGCCTCTGCGACCAAAGGAAGGCGGAACTACGCGTCGCCTCCAAAATGACGCCTGGTGTAAATAAGAGGACATTTTCATTCAAAGATCATTATCATAATTATTATTATTATTATTGACCCATTGATTGATTGATTATTAAAGTCTTAATTCACCGCTCTGCGAATGTCCATTATTCTTGCTCTTGCCATTATAACCTGATTTAAAATATTCCGTTACGCAAATTAAATCTTTACCGTAAGTGTAAACATTTCAAAGTGGTATAAAAATACAAGCATTGAATTCCTTGCACAAAGGAGCCTTTTACTTACAAACCTTGATCGGTTAATACCCCTCGGACAGCACGTCAAGAAACCTGTAAGCCACTTTACCAAACCCTTATAGGATCGCCTTGCAATCAAAACAAGGTCTACTTACCCCAAACCTATAACTGACGACCCCATATTTGGCGACCTATAACCTAATACCCTATTTTCTTCTTCTGTTTACTGCAACCAGAAGGCTGATATTCTAAACACAGCTTTTAAGAAACTTGTAGCGCTCAATTGCAAGGTGAAGTAGAGCCAACAAGGAATCCCACAAATTACGCACCCCCTTGGCATTATAAAATCTTATATTAGGGCAAACAAATCGAACATTGAAATCATATCCCACCCTGTAACAATTAATTAATGTAAAACAAAGCGAATACTTGTAAATAATGTTAAATCGCAATTTAATAATCTATGTAAAAATGCGAAGCAGAATATTTTGTAATAATGCAAGTGAAATCGTTGTATTGCCACGCGAATATATTGGGTTGCGGAATAAGTTCTTGCGGTTTTATCAAAATTATTCATTACCATTAAAATTTTTAGAAAAACTTAATTTTTAATTGATAACAATATGCAATTTAATCAATAATATATTCTCTCTTGATATTTACGACTTCTTCCAAACCTTCAACTAGTTTTTCGATGCCTCTGCAATAAAAATCACTGGATTTGACTCGAATAATCCATCTAACCAGGTTCTTAATTCCACATCAGTATTGAATGAAACACCGGGCAAATTGTCGGAGAGCGATCGGAACAGATGGAAATCCGATGGAGCCAAGTCTGGCGAATATGCAGGATGCGGCAAGATTTCCCAATTAAGCGTTTGGATGGCGTCTTTTGTCATATTGGTAATGTGAGGACGAGCATTGTCGTGTTGCAGAAGGACTCCATAACGTCGATGAGGTCGCTTTTCACGAATAGCTTCGGCGAGTCGATACCTTTGTTGAACGTAGAGTTCTGCATTGACAATCTCGTTGTTCGCAAGGAGCTCATAAAGAATGATGCATTCACAATCCCACCACACACACAACATCGTCTTTCGTGGATGAAGTCCTTGCTTTAATCGCGGAAGTGGTTTTTTACTGGGGCTAAGCCATTGTTTTCGATGGTTCATGTTGACATAAACACACCACTTTTCGTTGCCAGTGATGATGCGGTGAAGAAATCTGCCCTTATATCCACGAGTAGCCTTGTGATGAGCAAGCAAACCTGCGGCAATCGTGGAGCGTTGAAGTTTGTTGCTTTCGCTCAAAGCGTGCGGAACCCATGCACCGAGTTTTTGAACTTTCCCCAATTCTCTAGTCGATTGACGAGGATTTTTATAAAGAAGGTCGTTCAATCGATCTTCATCCAACTTAATGGGGCGACCAGAACGTTCTTCGTCATTAAGATTGAAATGACCGTTTTTGAAACGTGAAAACTATCATTGAGCTGTCCTTCCTGATAAAGCATTTTCTCCGTACACAGCACAAATATCGCGACTAGCTTTGGCTGCGTTTGCATCCTTTCCGTCTCGATTGAAAATGATTAACAACAAGTGTCAAAAATACGCCTTTCTTTCAACTTGACATTCCATTTTGAGGGTACATAACAAAAATTAAATTAACACAACTTTTAAATAAACCTCAATGACTTATTACTCAACTTCAAGACGTATCCTAAGCAAAAGCCTAATAGTCTACGCTGTTAAGAGACGTAGCCTAACCTTTGCAAATTTTGTTCTCATTATTTATTATGGTTTCTTAATATGTGCACAAATCACGTCAACAAAACTTAAATCAACACAACATTAAAAAAAAAGGAAGTTCTTATCCTCGACCTAATACAAACATCCAGTGGCGGCTCGTAGCTAAAATTAGTGGGGGTGCTACATCATAAAATTTTCAGCATTGGTTTAATATTGTGTAAAAGGAAATCAACATATTGTAATAATTGAACCAAAACAAAGCATAAATTTCGGTCTTATTGAACTTATAAGGACATAAGAATTATCACTGAAGTCCAACATTGCGCTACGAGACCAAGATCCCAACTAAATCCAAAATTAACATAGTTATCAATGTTAACTATGTAAGGTGGTAGTAGTTTTAAAATATAACATATAAAAAGAAAATTTATTGATAAACTTGATAAAATCCTAAACAGAACAAAATAAACATTTTTTTCCTTACTAATAGCCTAAATTGTTACAGTTCAAGCTTGATCCATTCATTTGAAAATGAAATCCATTATTCTTGTTTTAATTTGTGCGTAAAGATTAGTTATTTTTTCGTTGATCTCTGGATGACGACTGAAGAATTTTTTCTCCATTGAATGCACTACAAGTGCATTTAGTCTTTCAGAATTCATTTTGCTCCTTAGAAAAGTTTTTATTCTTTTCAGTGTTGAAAAGCAGCGTGCTGTCCCCATTGTAGTCATAGGATTTGTCAAGAGGATTTTTATCAGTTTCGTAATTTCACTAAGAACATCATGTAGATTATTTTAAAAGATAAATTTCAGCAGCTCAATTAGTTAATTAATTAGTTAATAAAAGAAGCGAAAAAAATATGAAATAAATTCTACACTCTATCACATTCAAGAATATAAACACGTTTTTAAGCACAACACACGCGGAGTCAAAAGGAAACACTAACTTCCCGCGAACACCAGGGTTGGCACTGCGTGAGTGACAGTGCTCTCTCTCCCTAGTGTGGGCCTTCCTATCTCGAACATGGGAGCATGCGCACAATAGCCAAACATTGCGTCGCTGGAAATGTGAGCGCACAGTTCTATACAAGTAGTTTTGTATTTTTGTCATAAACTAGGGGATGGCTACTGACATTAAACTGGAAATTATATAATATACAAGTATAAAGAAAGTTTTAAAGGAAAAATGACTCATTATATTAAATATTATCGATAATATCGAGTGAAAATATGGGGTGCTGTTGTTCCGCAGTGCCTATAAACGAGCCGCCACTGAAACATACACACATTAGGAAACAGGTGCGAGCCGACAGTCTGGCTGCAGAGATAACAAAGACAGTGAAGACACCTGTGCATACATGGAACAGAATGTGATAGAGAGGGAACCACAACCACCAGCCTTGACGTAAACCCGTGAAAGACGAAATCAATCTTGCTACGGATGTCGGCTTGATAAAGCCAGGTCAGGTTTCCAAATTCAAAATACTCTTTTGGTGCACACGTGCCTACACTGAACATGCGCACACCCTCTGATTAAATAAGCTCCACCCAGCGGTCAGATTGGACAACACACGCACACACCACCTGATCAGATAAGCTCTCCCCCCTGCGCTCGGATTAGAAAAGCGCAGCCACGCCCCTAAATTTACGTTAGAATAAATAGGCTTGCAAAACATACAGCGAGAGTCAGTATTATTAGTATCATAATTAAGTCAACTGCCAAGAGTCAGACAGTACCTTAATCGACGGTCCGTCCGTCCACAGTCCCAAAGTCTGACTGAGAAGGAGATATACAAGAAACACTGAGTTAATTAACACTGCTAGCCAGTCATGAGGACGTGAGCACACAAACGAATCTAAAACTCAGCGATTTCACTTGCCCGAACTGAGGTAGCCCTAAGCCAAGATTAAAAGTCTACAAAACCGCCATTTTACTTTCGATTCCCTCCTTTCGCCAAGTAGTCTATCCAGTTACCGCCACCCGGCCGACAAGTGGATAACAAAACGGATATTTGGAGTCAGATTAAATTCTACAGATCGCCGCCTTAGCCTCGCTTACCAATAAATTGGATCACCCCGTTAACTTATAAACAATTCTTCCCTTCACATCTTCAACGAAGTCTAAACAGAAATTTTTCACAACTAAATTCACTATTATGTTTGCCCATGTGAATAACTACATCTTCGGAGGTTGAATGTCATCTGCCAGTTGTGTGTCGATGTCACTATTCTATTAAATTTGCTTTGAAATTTGTCTGCATTTCTTTTACACTAGCCATATCTCTGTCACGAAGAACTATTGTTCGTCGCATAGATGCAATTACAATGAATATTCAAGAAAAGATGTTAACAGCTAGTGGTAGTTTTCAATGGTTTACTATTACTTTAGATGAGAGTACTGACATTCAGGATACTGCTCAGGTTCTTATTTGCATCAGAGGAATTGACGAAAACTTTGACATTACAGAGGAATTATTATCTATGGACTTTCAAAGACACTGCTACTGGAAAAGATTTGTACAACAGTGTCATTAACAATCTAATCAGGTCTAGATTAAGCATGGATAAACTGGCAAGAACTACAACTGATGTTGCTCCTTCACTCACAAGCAAACATTGTGGCCTTGTGACCTTGATGAATGATAAAATCAGAGAAGTTTTTCCATTGCACAGTGCGTTGTCTTTTCACTGCATGATGCATCAAGAAAGTCTCTGTAAATCTTCTTTAAAACTCAAACATGTTATGGATCCAGTGGCGCTTGCAGTGAATTGAATAAGAGCACGGGGACTGAAACACAGGCAATTCAGAAGTTTCTTTGAAGAAATCGAGGCAGATTTTACTGATGCGTTGTACCACACAAATGTCCGCTGGTTAGGCATGGGAAAAGTACTAAAGAGGGTGTGGGACGTTAAAGCAGAGATTGTCATGTTTTTTTAATATTAAAGAAATCTCTTGTGACTTTTCAAAGGAAATGGAGAGTGACGAATGGGTTTGTGATTTTGCATTTGCTGTAGAGATTATGCAAAAGCTGAATGAGTTAAACACAAAACTACAAGGCAAAGGTCTATTTGCTCAAGAATTGTACGTGGAAATGAAAGCCTTTCAAACGAAACTTAAACTTTTTGACCAGCAGCTTAAAGAGCAAAACTTTGTTCATTTTCTTCTGTTGAAAACACGAGCTGTTACACAAGCATTATCAGACAAGTACAGTTCGCAGTTGATGGCTCGAAAAGAGGAATTTATCAGAAAATTTGCTGATTTTAAGGCAATTGAAGGCTAGTCCGATTTGCTCAGCTCAACTTTTGCCTGTGACATTGAAACAGCTACTGAAGAACTGCAGGTGGAACTGATTGATTTTCAAGCCGACAACTCTTTAAAGAGGCCGTTTGAAAATAAACCACTGCTCGAGTTTTATGCATTTATGCATTCAGAAAAGTTTAAAAATCTGAAATATTTTGCAATAAAAATCTTTGTGTTGTTTGCATCAACTTACATTTGTGAGCAAACTTTCTCCATATTGAAAGTTAACAAGTCAAAGAACAGATAAATTCTCACAGACTCGACGAATCTTCAGTGAGTATTGAGGATCAGAACTGGTAAATGACTGCAGTCAGATGCATCATTCTTATTGAGTCATTGAGATCCTTCTGTTGCTGAGTTACTTTGTTTTTCAAATAAATGTGTTTCATGTGAAGTTTCTACTTTAAAATATTAATTAATAAGAATTGTTTTTATTTCTTTAAGCATAGTTAGTTTGTTTTTCAAATAATTTTTTTCTACTTTATAATATTAATTAATAAAAGTAAGTTTTTTTTCTGAAAAACAAGTTTTTTTTGTCTTTCAAATGTGTTTTATGTAAAGAACCAACTTAAAAATACTTATTAATAAAGTTGTTTTTCTTTAAAATTTAAACTGAGTTACTTTTCTTTCAAATAAATGCGTTCCATGTGAATCTTCTACAGTACTTTGAAATATTAATTAATAAAAGTTAATTGCATTTTTTTCTTTAAAAGCCTTTTATTTTGTGTATTTTAAATATTAATTATTTTGAGTTAATATACTATGCGGCCCTTTAAAATTGTGAATTTTTGAATGTGGTCCTTGCATTGAAAGGTTTGCCCACCCCTGTCTTAGATAAAGGCCCTGTCCTCGTCGAGATCCACTTTTGTACCTAATTCCCAGAATTAGTAAAGTACAGGGTGTTCGGAAAGTCACTGTGCACTTTTCTAATAATTTTTTTTTTATATTTCAGATTTCGACCCCAAGCGAGCAACTGATAGCGGTGTTTAGAAACAAAATAAGAAGGGTCCAAGCCTGTATTGATGCCAAGGGGGGTCACTTTCAACATGATTTATAATTGTCATTCATATTTACCTCATGTATTCTATATTGAAACATTTATATTAATAAATATGTAAGTGCACAGTGATTTTCTGAACACCCTGTATTAAGAGATAGTTTTTTGTACTCTTATGTCAAATTCTCGGGTTCGCCAAACTATGGAGACCCAAATACCATTTATATTAATAGTAAACTGATTTATTCTTTCTTATATATATATATATATATATATATATATATATATATATATATATATATATATATATATATATATATATATATATATATCTGATCAATTAGACTATTAGATAATTTCAATATTTTCAGATTATTTTCTGGTACTTTAATATACAGGCCATTTAGTTGCAACAGCCAATCAACCTCGGGTGCCCTAAACACCCTTAAAGTATATATAAATACATTGAATTGCAGACGAAATTAAACCTTCTCAGTGGGAGAAAAGCAATGATATTTCAATATATCCTTGGAACAACTGAATCATATATATAATTTGGGTCAGTTGGCTACAGTGCTAAGCCGACGGATTTATATTTAATAATAGGGAAAAGGAGGAGTCAGGCAATAGGGATAAGAGGTTTAGAAACAGCTGGATCCAAGATAGTTACGAAAAGGCTCAAACTACATACTTTTAGAAGGGCAAACATAGTAAAGGAGAGAATAGAGGTAAAGATGATCTAACGACCCAGAGTAGAGAGATGGACAATAGAAGCCGCAGTTTGGTGGGCTGGTATTTTCGAGGTGTGGAGCACCGCATGAGTGCTTGCGCGTGGGCTCGAAAGGAAGAGGAAGAAAAAATTGTAATAAAGGTGGGGTAGAAGTACAAGTCAGAAATAAGAAGTTGGAATGTATTCTTAACACGGCCACAAACGGTCGGGGAATGATTGACTAGTGAGAGTATCCGAGACTTCATTCACGAATGGAAGCTGACATGCAGTGAAAGAGTTTTCCGCGCCCATAAAGCAGCTAAGGGACACAAGTGATTAGTTAAGCCTGGCATACAGGACCTCGTTTCAGGCACCAGAAAAAGCTATTGGAGGCTGTGAATGATAGATATTGGGTGAATGGTGTATAGAAATCCGTTTAGCTATCTTATATCTGGAGTCCGCGTTGGCAACAGGATGGTACAAGCTCGAGGTTTATGATGCCTTACTGGATGAAGGTTTCAGTCTGATATTAGGCATTGATATAGCTGGTAGCAGTGTAGTGCCAAAAGCGGAAGTGATAAATATTATCTTAAAGACTTGTCCAACGGAAAACTTATGAACCGAGTACCCATCCTTGTTTCGAGCAAGCTTTGTCACGCGTTCCACGATGGAGCGGGCGGAGCTTGGCGAGCATCTGAATGGAGGGAGCCAGAGACTCATGCAGGGAAGGTACTCACTCAGGATAGTACGCCGGGAGGTATTCACGGGAGGTTTCGGTGGACGAAGGCCGGAGTGAAGGAGAGAGGGTTTCTCCGAGTAAGAGTCAGCCGTCAGCTAAGAAGAATTTGCTCATAGGAGGAGTCTCAGGTTCAGGAGAAAAGGCGAGTTGAATTTGGAAGGTTTGGTTGAGCTGTTTAAGGGGTCCTGAAGTTGAAGTAAGTGATTCTTTGGGCGAATAGCAAGCAGCTAAGGACGAAACTCCACGTAAGTGCTTTGGGTTAGTGAGTGATGAAAAAGGAAGTAAGTATTTTCTGAAGGGAGGAATTCTGATGAAGAGATTTGACCACTCCGGATGCGAATGGAAGAGCGCGTGTTCGGATGTGCTGCAAGCAGTGGCCCCTAAGGTCTATGGACAGACGGTTTTATCTCTTGCTCATGGGGTAGGGGGAGACTTTGGAGGACTAAAGACGTATCAGAGGATCCTAAGTCGATTCTTTTGGCCGGGAGTGTATATGGACGTAAAATATGACGTCGGGTCGTGTTACGTGTGCCAGTTACCTGGAAAGGGTAGATCTGGATATAAAAAGCTCCTCTTAAACTGGCATCTATTGTCAGATAGCCTTTTCCTTCTATTTTAGTAGATATAGTAGGCAAAAAAATATAATGCACCGGGAGATTACCAGTGTTCGGCCTTAAAGTATCTTAGTAAATTAAGGGAGAATCTCAGTGAATTGAATAGTTTCGCGCCGGAGAACTTGAATAGGCACAAATTCAGTGAGGCGGCTGACTAGGAATACGGCGAGACGGCGGAGTAAGGCTCATTCCAGGAAGTCAAGAAGCTGCTGTCCTCGGCCTTTGTTTAGAGGTCAGCTAACTTTGTGGATGCTTTTGAGCGTCAAGTGGATGCTCCCCATCCAGGTTTGACAGAGGTTTTGTGGCAGAAGAATGAGCTCGGACCTCTTCACCACGTCGCTTTTGTCTCCATAAAGCTAGTAGCGCATCGCGAAACTATTCTATAGCGAGAAGAAACTTTTGTTACGAATGTTAGCACTGAAGAAATTTAAAATATATTTGATGAATTGTGCTCATAGGTTCATAGTATTAAGTTACTATAATCCGTTGGCCTATTTGAGTAGGTTTACTTTACCCGAAGAATGACCAGTTACTTCACTGGTCACTGGCGGGGCTACTTTAAAATTTGACAGTAGAGAACATAAGAGGTAAAAATGTTATAGCAGACATAGGTGAGCACTAAATACATTCAGAGTATTTAAATACTAAATACAGGAGAAAAATGTATTTAGATGCATTTTTAAGTACATTTCAAATACATGATATATAATGACAATCGATAAGGACCATTGGTATCACAACAAAAAAATATCCATTAAAATAAAAGTGTATATTATAATTACTAATGTAGGATTTGATGACAATTGGACTTAGGTACTAAAAAAAATAGAAAGTTCCATAGAATGAAATTTCATTAGGTATTTATATCAGCATTACATTTAAATAATATCAGTTGCTGAAATGTTTCGTCAGATAAAGAACTCCGTTTTGGAGATAAGGTCAATCCCCCTAAACTTTGAAGTGTTTTATTTGAATCCTGAAGGTAACTGAACAATTATAAATCTGCGGTTGTTCATGTGTGAATGGGATTTGAAAATCCAAAATAATCGTCACTCTCCGATACACCACTGGATAATTCAACTTAGGGACCCTCTGCTAAATTCCTAATCACTTGAATCATAATATTTTTCATAGAGTCTTGGTAGCTTGAACTGTCCCATGAAGTACTGATATCTAATCAGCGGAGTTTGAAGAATGGATGGTTTGTTGATGCAATAATGGCATCTGTAACGCTGGCTTCATTTGCCAAGGTCAAATAAGATTGGAAGCGCTTTCCAAAGCCCTTAGTGACTGCGTGGGTACATTCTAATCTACTCCCGAAATGGGGGCAGCAGCGGACGTACCATTGGGCAGCGTAAAATGTCTAGGTTCTTTTTTAGTAACTCCAGGGAAAAATTCACTAGGATAGAATCTCCCACCTGGATACTTCATCTATCCAGTCTTACCGAGTGCGTGCTTAAAGACAATTTCCGAAGCGGGCTTTCAGATATTTTTTGTACTCAGGCTACTCTCGTGGTAAGGTTTCTCCTAGTACTTAAAACTATTTGGGAAACGTCCTTTAAATGAACAGGGTTTAAACCTCGCATCAAAGCGAGCCAAGGAAAGATAGAAGAACTGTAGAGAGAATAGGTGAAATTTAATATTTATGTATTTTTTTTATTTTAAGCTTTACTGTGAGGGCTGCCAACAAAGGCATAGACCACGAAACTACAAACAAGTCTATTTGTATCCTACGTTAAAAAACAACATATAACCAAAAAAATCAATAACTATAACTCGTAAACCAAAACTCGTAAACCAAAATCAACAACTATTATTCGTAAACCAAAACCAACACAAGAAGAATAGTGTATCGTTCGTCCCGGAACAAGGGACAAGTGAGAACCACCCCCATAGGCCCGATACTGGGACTAGTAGCACGCGCGGACTTCTCTCAGACTGGGACATTCGACGAAAATTTCACGAGCAGCCCGAGTGACTAAGCTGTCATCATAATAGAGTTCAGGGAAGCGCTCTATTAAATGGTCATACAATCCGGCGAGTTTACCCCAATTTGAAGTCGAAAGAAAATGATCCGAAACCGTTGAGGCATTGGAGGTACCTCACGGGAAAAATTAGGGGGCAATATAACGCAGGTTTCCATTGGTCCTCTCATATCTGTTTTGCCATATAGTCAGAGTAGAGAACAGCAAATCCCTGACCTTGTATCTAAGTCAGTGCAGACTTTGGTTATATCATCAGCGCGCTCATTTCTGGTAATCCCCACATATCTAGTGACCCAGCAGAAGATATTTTGACATCCACCCAGCTCGTATCAGCCATGGTGTCACGGATACTGAGAACCAGTAGGTGCAGATATCCTATTTCTTAAAAGGTACTCAACACACACTGTAAGTTGCTGTAAATCATATTCTGTCACCAAACCGGACACGGCGCGTAATCTCCCAAGCCGAATGATGTATTGCAACCAGCTTTGTGGTGATGACAGACGTCCGGAGAAGCACCGTCGAACAAGGGAGAGAAGTCGTGGAACCTGGCCATCTCTTCGGATTTGAAGCCATTCGTGTACACTGACATGGGTCCAATGTGACACGACATTTCTCTCAAGAAATGCAAAAGTAATCTTCCCAGTGTTGTGCAAGCTTTGGAAGCAGAGGCGTCGTGACAAACGTCCAGAGGTGGTACCCCCAGGGTGGCGTCCTGGGTAGAACTAGCGGCGCTTCAAGACAAGAGCTATGTCAAGCTCTCGAAAGAGTTCCCTAGCTCTAAACCTAAAAGGCTTAGGGCATGTACAAGCGCATAATTCACTTTGGTCAAATCGGCTAAGTACGAAATGGCGGTACCTACCTGGCATAGTGCAAATATTCAAAGTCCTGCAACCACCTATTGGCAATAATTCGCAGGTGTAAATTTCCGAATAACATGGAGGGGAGTACCAACGAAAAGTAGAAGGACAGGCATCGGCCGAGAGTCAACCTGGGGTTAGACTCTAGGATTTACAAAAACTGGTCGTCCTGTTATGTCTATCCTTTGAAATACACTGCTTTGTCGTCTTTTCCTTCGAAGAAATCCGAGTAAGCAGAGAGGATTCCTTCACTCCTATAGAATACGTGTAAGTAGGGTTCAGTCGAATGCAGACGGAAAAACAACAGAGAATTTTGATGATAATTGATAAAGGAACCGTAGACTAAAATATGTTGCACGGTCAACACGGTTGGGGTTCTGGGAGTCTGCAAATAAGTCATGGGCAGAAAGAAAATAGAGGCTGAATAGAGGAGACTCAACCTCAGTGATGACAAAAGTCTATTGGAAAACACGAAGTAGATCGCGGGAAACTTTGAAGAAGACTCCTGAAGGAGGGCAAGCTTTCTCATCATCAGAAGCAGTAAGAATGATGAATTCCTACACCCATGCCTATGAAGGTAGATAACCTAGAAAGTGGATCAAAGACGAGGAAAGGTGAACCGCTGACTGACAGGGAAGAAGTGGCAGAGTCGATTGACCAAGAATTCGCTTACGTTTATAGTTTAAACGACGAGATCAAGCTAAACATGAGGATGGAGACGAGGGAGGGTGTTGAAGGAAAAAATATAAACAGCTGTTTACATTTTAATTTCTTTCATTAAGAGCCCAATGATAACAGTACCTACCAAGATTTTGTGGCAAGGAAAGACACTGTTGTGTGGGAATGACGATAGTGATTAGATGGCTTATCCCGCCTATATCTATAAGGATTAGTGCTGCTTCCTGGCCCATAGTGAGGCTATTTCATATGGCCGTCGATCAGCTTGTTAATATACTCTAGCACACCACCGGTTGGTGGTCTGGAGAGGTAGTCAAGGAACCTGTGAGCTTTAACTGAGAAATTAATGTAGTATGAATATCAGGTTAAAAATTAAAGTGCTCATATCATCTATCCAATACTTCAGCAATCTCATCAAAGGAAGAATTTCGGAGGGGCACTTTTATTGATACAAGGGGTTGGAAAAGGGAGTAGGGAAATATTTCTCTAAGTGTTAGCACATAAATTTCTTGTGAAATAAAATGTTCTGACTACAGGTGAAGGAGGAATTTAGAGATTATCCGATGCGGGTGACTTGTGTCTGACCAAATTCCTTCTGCGATCCATATTTAGTAAAACAACATTTTGTAAAACGTAGATTAATATACTGAGGTTAACTATCAGGAGATGTCTCCGCTGCTATCGTTTTGAGTCTGCACCTGCTGCTAAGCTTGTTTGAACAGCTGACCTTTTATCGTGGCTATGAGAACCACTTTTGCTTAGCTTTACTGTGTATATGTGTGTGTACATGTACATATGTTTGCTGCCGTGTGGACGTCTCGAATTCATTTGTCTCGCCTCGAGCAAAATAAATATTATTATTATTTACATATACGAAAGTTATAAATTAATATTTTACAAAGATGTTATATATTATTTACACAAAGAGTTATTATTATTTATGAAAACTGCTATACATATTTTAGATTATTTGTATGTGTATAATTATTTGAGTGCATGTTACAAACCTTTAAGGGATTCACATGATACTTATTTGTGAGGCTTCACTGTTGATCCTAATCCACCTTATAATGGGCTCTACAGGTTTACCTTCTTTCTTTAATATTACTTTGTGACAGGCAGCTCTAGAAGGAAGGAAATGGGGGGTGGAATGAAAAACTAGCTCCAAAATATAATTTACTAGTACAAGTATCCTAAAACGATACACAATAAGTCTTATATACATGATAAACGAACAAAAATGATCACCACTCTGGTCACGTTAATAATATAACAGTTCTACGTACCAGGAAACACCTTGCCCTGACTGTAGCCTCAGTCCATAAATTCCTCAAAGCACAGTTCGGAAAATGCCTCTAAGTACGGCCTGGGGAAGACTGGAGAGATAGAGGATCTTGTGGGAGATTGTATGCCAAGTGATTTTCCCCCGACAGTACTTAATAAAAGGCCTCTGCATTCCTCATTCTCTCCGGCCTCTCTTTAACGTTTTTCAGTAGAACGTCAGCTGCTACCTTTTGGGGGGTGGGGGGGGGGTGGAGTCAACTTCTCGAATGTGTCCATAAGCTTGAGGTCATGTCTAATTAATTTGGTATTAATTTCCTCCGACGCTTATGGCGTCGGAGGAAAGCACCCGGGGCTCTTACAAAACATGAGCCTCCTTCCCTTCCAAAGGTATACGGCTGGTGCTGGTAGTAAAACTCTATGGACTCCTGCCTGGACCGTTAACAACATCAACAACAACAATATATATATATATATATATATATATATATATATATATATATATATATATATATATATATATATATATATATATTGTTTATCTCCCCGGGAGCAGATGATGAAATCTCTGCTCCTTCTGACCACTTGTAAGATTAAAGGGAAATGCTTCGATTCTACAGCCTGTGCTGTAGCCCCCATCAAGGTTACTACAATTAAGTGGGGCTTCGCTCTCCGTGCATCTGTTCTGAGGGGACGAGGTTAGAGTGGAGGGAGGTTGTTGCATGCTGTGAGAATTTTCTAGACACCTCGTGCTAGCGGTCCATTCAACATCTCTGAAGTGGAAGTTCTATTGCAACTTAACCTCACGTGGAATATATCCAACTGTGGTGGTCGCGCTACAAGATTGCATCAAGGTGGGTGTGGTCGTGTCATATCCCCCTGGGAATGACTGAGATCTCTACAACTTTTTTATCTTGACCAAAATAGAGAAGAACCTCCCCGAATGGGTCAATGGGTCTAAAAACCTGCCAAAGAATTTTAGTCTGTTTTACAAGATTAATTGTTTTAATCCCTTTTTAATGTTGGATAAAGTTTTTTTTAACTTACATTAAGGGAAGAATGTGTTAAGAAAGATAGAGTTGTAAAAAGAAATTAATAGAAGCAAAGTAGTATAAGGTCTTTAATGAAACTTGTTTAAAATAAAGCCACTGGACAAAAAATAGTCACTCAGCGTGTTTAAAATAATTTAAATACAGGGGCCTGCACTTAACATTGAGCGCGTAGAGTAGAGGGTGATAGGGTGCAGTGCTTATCTCATACGTTGTATGTAAAATGAGGCGCAAAGCTGATGTTACTGAATTGCTAAAACGGAGTGATTACTTTTGGACGGGCCAAAGGGCAGCTTACGAAGGATGTAGCGGAATTTAAAGGTGAAACACTCCGAGATCCCAGGAGTGTTTCACAACTTGTGGCTAAAATTCGATTCGCTTTAAGGTAGGAATTGCTGCAAACATCAAGGTCGGTTTTTCAGCACCTAATACTGAAAGAACACTCTGCATGGAACTGCATAGCATGGGAATATTGAACAGAATGGCACGAAAGAGGCCTTTGATCACTTCTGCACACAAAGTTATCCGGCAAGAGTGGAGGACTGGAAAACGCGTTATCTACACGCGTAGTCATATGAATCAAGCTTCTGCCTGTATGTGAATGATGCCCGGCGTCCTGTCCATCGCAGACCTCATGAGGCCTTCAAAAGCAGGTGGCCTGCAGTTAAAAATAAAGGAAGCTCTCTGTGTACTGGGGTGATTTAATTATGCAGAAATTGGTCTTTTAGTTGAAGTTAAAAACAATTTGGACCAGTAGGCCTACATCGAGCTGCTAGACGGCCAGGTTTTGACGTTTGCCCTTCGTCTTAACGCGGAAAGTAACAGTTCAATCCCTGCCTTCCAACATGAAAATTTCCGCCTTCACCGGGCTAGAACTGTGACTGACTGACATGACGAACATTCATACCTCTGGATTGGCTCGTAAAATCACCGGATTTAAACGCCACCAAAATTCTATGGAACTACCTCCAACAATGTGTCGAGCGTTAGGGATGGCGCATCCACTGAATTCGGCAGAATTGCACAATTCTTTTTTACAAGTGTGGCTGTATATTTATGTCTCATACATCTACAACCTTATCCAGTTCATGTCACGTCAAATCGTAGCTGTTATCCATGTTCGTGGAGGTATTACACGCTATTCCTAAGTGATTAATTTTTGGCCAGTAAGTCTATTCAATAAAATTTTAAACCCCGAATGAGGTTTAGTTATGTATCTCTTCTGGAGTTTCAGCGTTTCTTAATTTTGCTCCTTTCCATACTGAATTTTCGACCGTCCCTATTCCTGCTGTTTATCTTTATTCTTTAGCCTCTTCTGACCCTCTTCGGCGTCATTATAACACTAAAAATCTCGAAATCAATCAATTAGACTCAAAATCAAGATAAATTTTATCAACAGTTGGTAAAATGGACTTCAAATTTGTCCTTATATCCTTTTTGCTACCACTTTTTATTGTTCTTTTTCCCTGCAAATGGGCAACACTTGCCAGCCATAACATCCCCTTTGCTAAAGATTTACTACTTTACTGCACAAATCTGAACACAACCAACCAAACGATATTTATTGATCGAAAAAAATTGTACAGACATAACTGGGCAATAATGCCCAATAAATAATAAATGGGGAAGATATGCGAATAAAATGAGAGGATTGATTATTATTAGGAACGGAGATTATATATTTATATAATGCGATGAAATCTATTAGGTTGAGTGGTAAGATGGTTTGAGAAATTGTGGAATGTACATAAAAGATAATTTAATAACAATAATGTGTCGGAATCAGATAATGAAATAAAACTATCCTCAATATAAACTTTATAGGCGAGTGCAATAGTAAAAATTTCTGTAATCGTCCTCTTGTATTTCTGGATACGATTCTGACTCCGAAATATTATTACTACTCGATTCGTGAACCACAGAGAAAGATTCCCGTGGATGATATGTTCCACCCATCCCCATCTCATTACTTGGTTTCCTCGCCCATACAGGGACCTCCTTCCCGTTGTCACACTCATCACATATTTTCTTGAGTTCTTCCTTCCAGAACGAATCTTCGAGAGACGTGTTGTCAAACGTAACGTTAATATCACTCGGGTGACCTTCCTCTATGACTGACGTATTGGGATGTTCATTCTCTTCACTATCCTCAAAGACCTCTGGAAGTGCCCGTTGCATATCGAGCTCACTTATCGAATGGTAGTACAAACGGGGATTTTCTCGCTGTGACAAATACCCAGGTTCATTCGAAGAAGATTCGATAGTAATATTCGATATTTCTGTAATGGTGGTACTAACTGAAGTGGATCTTGTCTTGTCTACCTTGACAGACTTCTCATCCAGTTTCACTCCCTTCGCGAGAAAGAGAGTGTTATTTTTTCGCAATTTCTTTATTGCATTTCCTCTCCAGCCCGGATGAGGACCCCCATGTGGGCTTCTGGTCGAAAATATCTGTCCCCAGGAGCTATGAAAACGAGAGCTAAAGGTGTTTATAGTTCTCGTCATCCACGAATTGTTACTAGAGTTTAATGAAATTATAATGAATATTCCTACTCCTCTCAAACAATTGAAGCCTACTGGGAAATACCACAAATAGTGGTACCACTGTTCATGAGGTCTTCCTATATGCATGGTTACTAAAGTACCAATAATTTCCATTAGCCAAGTCGTACCAGACCACAAGACCAGCTTCAGCGATTCCAACCATCTGAAACAGGGATAAGGGCATAAATACTACTGCTCTACTTAATTAGAATAGAATAGGCTTAAACTGAAGTTTGTGCCACCATTTATGCAGCATTTTTGTGAATCTGTATGGGTTAGATCAGGCTTAAAACTTTAGTAGAATGTTTGTTAAGCTTTTTTGCCCTCGGCCCCACTATATTTTTTGCACAAAACAGTAGTGGAAAAGAATCTGTAATTTGAATAGAATTAAATAATTATATTTCAATGAAAGTAAGGTCGGAAATGCGCTAGAATAAGAATTTAATATTCAACTATTACTTCAATATGTTAACTTTTTAATTATTTAAAAAAAATATTCTTACATCCCACTAAAATATTCATATGTTCCACGCTCTACCATGAGAATCACTGTTTTTGTATTGCTGATCGCTTCCATATATGTTTATTTCAGCAGACTATCTGCTCAATTTTATACAAATAATTCATCATTCGTTTTTATAAATTTTGTTCCAAATGTTAACATGCAAATTTTTATTTTCTACAGACCCCTTTCCTTTATTTCTACAGTACCTTAACCTCTTTTCTTGTAAATACTTAAGGCATAAAAAATGAAAGCGTAATATTTGTTATCTCCTTTAGGTAACTGTACAGCCAACATGGCTTTTACAATTTCAATAATTATCTTTATTCTTTTTTATCTTTATTATGGTCAGCGGCGATGTACGAACCATCAAAATTGGTCTTCAATAACTCTACCATTGATATCAGTGAAAGAGTAAACTTGAACGAAAGACGGCAGACTATAGGGAGAATCTTTTACTCTGGAGACTAGTAACAAAGAGGGTCATTCTCTCCATCTTTATTCCATATATGACCGAGAATCTTCCTCTTACTTTTAATAGAAACATCATTATATAATTTTTTTAATTGTAATTTTTTTGTGCAAAAGGTTGTTCGAAATAGATACATTCAATTCAGGGCTGAAATATAAGAATAGGTTAAACACGCAAATGCGAACCAAATACTGAATGATCCGGCTAAAAATGGCAAAGGTCTAGGTAAATAATAAGTGAGAGAGGTTGAAAAATCCAAATATGTTTTTTGTTTGTCTTTTACTTGGGCTTTACAACCAGCTTGCACTGATCATTGAGGCTTTGATCAATACGAAACTATAGTTTGACGGGGGATCTGAACCATGTATCACAACAAAGTCGACTTGAATAGGGAAGAAGTTGGTGAACGACCAGGTTAGGTAAATGTCGGGGACAAATATTAATCCAGGACAAATCCTAAAGAACTGAGACGAATGGAAGTTTGATATTTACTTACACATTCCGGTTTTGATGCGTCCTCAACCCAGATCTATTGGAAATGGGCTTAATCGATGGCTCCCCTCGCAGCTTACTCTTGATACTCTTGATGGACAGAACTTGCTGAAGAGTTTCTGCGGATGTGGTAAGAAACACGTAAGGGAAAAACTTAATTTAACTTAAATTAATTAGAATCTTCAGAATACATTTGGTGAGAGTTAATAAAATACACCATCGATCCGTTTTCAATCGTGGCATGGTTCCCCGATCGAATAAGGAAATAGCACTATGACCAGAATAACAATCCTGCAAGCCCGTGTACGCAAGGAGCTGTTCCTCCGTGGGGAGGGAAGGGCAGGAGAGAGATAATACTATGTTTTGCCGCTATCCGACTAGCAGGGAACCTTTCGTGGCATGAGGGAGAACCCAGTCCCACGAAAAGGGTTGTGTAGATATGGGATCTCCGTCAATAGGTTTAAAAGCGGAAGAGTGATGCACTATCAGTACGAAAGGACGAGAGGTGGAAGAGACAGAACTGCAGCGATTGACTCTGGTGATGTGCGTAGCCGAAGTTCTTTGCACGCATGTCTCAGAGTCAACGTACCTCTGATAGGGTCCGGTTCCAAGCGAACGCAGATTTTTTTTTTTGTGTCCGATCCATTGGCGGGCATCGATCATGTCATATAGGCGTGGAAATCCATCGCTTTATCCGCTAGGCAAAAGCCCTAATTTTATCTTTATCAACTATAAAGTCAGTTTTTTGATGATTGCCCATTCTTAAACTCTCCTTAACCTCCGTCCACGAAAGAAGAACCTCACTTGCTCTGCTGTGAATGCAAGCCCTATAAAAATAATCTATGGGACCCAGTAAGTGGTTTCGAACTCGTAAGTTTAATTAATTATTCTCTTTGCATGACTTTGTTCCTGGAGCCCTTCAATGTCCCCTTCTCTCAGTTCGGGCAAATTCGCCTCCGAAAGAGAGACAAAGGTCCCGCGCTCTGAGGGACCCTTTGAGTAAACGAGATTTGCTCGGTTCAAGCATTCTCTCGGAATTGTGGTAGCAAAATGATGAAGCTGTTTGAGTATATGATAAGTAGAGAAATTGTGGGTAGGTATAACTGAATGATGATGTTATAGATGAGTGAGGGATGAATATGAGAATGATTTGGATGAAGATGATAATGAATTTAGATAAATTCGCCTTCGCGGCTTTATTTCACTGTATCCGTGAGGCATTACCTGCCTAATTATCGCTAATATCTGTTTCGAGTCGATTAACAATGGGAAAGGCTTTATTCATTGAATACGGACGATTGGAGTTGCCTTGTCATATTCTTTATAACGGATACTAGTTTGCACTACTTTAGTTTTATCTTCTATTCAGTCTTTGTTCTTTTGACTTTCCAGATTCGTCTACTTTCCTCGACGAGCCGACGTCCCAGATGGGCAATTTTCCTCACAAATGAACAAATTTTAAGAGAATCGGAGTTGTCTTACCATGATTACGCACACGGTTTGGGTCTTTTTCAAGCTCCTTAAGTTTTCTTCTTCTTATTATTTTGGCGGTCAACAAGAGGATCGCATTGCCAATCACCGTGATAGCAATTGGAAAGTAAAAGTACAGGAGCTGCGCCATAGGATCTGGAAGTGATAAAATGGCTAAACCGTTGGTCCTGGCAACTAAAATATTTTCATTACTCCATATCCGAATCCTAAATAGAAATATGATTACATGCTTGGTTCTCGACGGTGAATGAGAACAAATATTTAATATAAATTTGTGTAAAAAAACGTTTTATATTAATATTATTTTATACCTGAAAAGAAACATTTTTCCATCCCAAAATTTGGGGTGATGGCGTTGCATGGAAGACTCTCTCGTTGGGAATCTTTAATAAGAGCCGCAGCAGTAAAGATACTAGGTAATCCCCACGCCCAGATAGAGTGACAAATATAGCGACGGGACTCAGACATCTGAATATGCCTAAAAAAAAAGAAAATTCATTAGACAATAATAAGGTTTATTAATTTTTGCCATCCAGTAAGTATAATAGCTTAAATTAGTACCATCCTAATAACTACAGCCATGGCGACCTGGAATCTAAAAATATCAGAATTTATTTCGAAGACAGAAAAGATTCCTTTAATAATATTCAACTTTAAATCTTATGATACCCTATTTGGGATAGTGGTTCGTCTTTTCGTTTCTTCCTTCTTTTTAGTCCTGTTATGGTCTAGTCGCAAGTGACTCACTATGTCGGTCGGTCGGTCGGTTCCCGTTTTGCCTTTTGTTTTTGTTTTTGTAATAACATCATAACTATTCGGCCGATTCTAACGAAATTTGAAAACCTCATGTTGTTTTACACTCTCTTTCGAATGCTATAATTGTCAAAGTCCTCCCACGGTTGGCCCGGGAATTATTTTGTTTTGGCAATAATATCATAACTATTCGGCCGATTCTAACGAAATTTGAAACCCTAATGTTGTTTTACATTCTCTTTCGAATGATATATTTGCCAAAGTCTTCCAAAATTTAAAACGGGAATTATTTTGTTTTGGCCATAACATCATAACTATTGGTCCGATACTCTGCTAGACTAGACTATAAGATGCTATACTCTGCTAAGCAAGCCTAGAATAGGCTATACTATGCTAGCCTATTATAGGCTAGGCTATAATAGCCTATGCTAAGATATAATGTACAAGGGTAAGATATGCTATGCTAATTTAGGCTATAAAATGCTATGCTAGGATAGCATATAGTATGTTAGGCTAGAGAATACTAAGCTATGTTTGCCTAGGGTATAATAGGATAGTATAGGCTATACTTGTCTAGGATAGTTAATGCTAGGCTAGGCTAAGCTATGCTAAGCTATACTAGGCTAAACAGGCCTATACTATTCTATGCTATTGTAGGCTAAAGTGTAATAGGCTAGGTAAGGCTATGCTCTGCTATGCTAGGTAATACTATGTTAGGCTACGATAGGCTAACTAATCAAGGTTACAATAGGTTAAGCTATGCAAGGTTATTCTAGTCTAGATTATTGTGTGCTATACTAGTCTAGGATATACTAGGCTAGGCTCTAATATGATACGATTGGCTATATTATGTTAGGTGTGGGTATGCTAGGATTAGCTATAACAAGTTAGCCTATAGGCCATCGTATGCAAGGATATATTGGTTAGGCTATAGTAGCCTATTCTAGCTCGGCTATACTAGACTAGGCGACGTGAGGATATGCTCTGGCATGCAATCCTAAGCCATATCTGGTTAGGCTAGGCTATAGTAAGCTACGCTACACTAGGCAATGCTACGCTAGGCAAGGCTATACTCGGCTAGGCTAAGCTAGGCTATACTATAATAGGCTAGGTTAGACTAGGGTCTACTAAGCTAGGCTATACTAGGATACGATAGGCTAGGCTATACTTGGATACGATAGGCTAGGGTATACTAAGCTAAGTTAGGATAAAATAGGATATACTATGCTAGGTTATACTAGGCAAGCTAGATTATACTAAGCTAGGCTAGGTTAGGCCCAGCACAGCCAGGCTATTCAATTTTAGGCTGGGTTCGAACTCGGTTGAAAGGACATAAGTTTAAAGAACTGAACCAATTTCTAAAATTTAAGTGGTCGCAATGAGAACTCGCTCAACATTTGGGAAGATAAATTCTAAAAAAAATAGTAACCCAAATAAAATAGAGAGTAATTTTATGTTTAAAACAATTTGTTAAATAATCGTTGGTAGATGTAATATCACTAATTCTTGAAAGGAATTCTGAATTAAATCTCACGATGGATAAAGTTATCAGACAAATTGATATTTATAATAATTTGTATTCAATAGAAAGCCTTAAGGCTAGAGGTGATCTTATATCCAGTTATATTTTGTATTCATCAATGAATACAAAAGGAGAAACGGCGACTCTTGTTCTTTGTGGCAAACACAAGAGGAGCTCTATTAAAAAAAATAATACAAAATGACAAACAAGGTCACAGTGAGAAAAGGAATAATCTCTTTTCCCACGGCAACCAAAAGAACCCCCCAAAATATACATATTTCTCATTACTTACATGGTAAGAAGAAGTCCTTCCACACAAATTGAAGTATTCCAGCAGAAAGAAGCAATCAGGAAAAACATCAGAATTCCAGCTAGAAAAGAAAGAAAAATGAACTAATTATTTATTCACCTAAGTATTTTCTATGGGAAGACAGCAAAAAAAACATTAATTATAACTTATTTGGGCATGTAAATGAACTAATGAATCTGAGAGAGAAGGACCAATATAAACTGATTGGCTACCTGGGGATTAAAGTTGCCAATGGACGTATTTATCGAATTACTGCGTTTCAAGATCTATGATATTCCTAGAAAGCAGAATTCTGCTGAATGTCAAGATTTGTGTAGGCGTAAATTTAAATTTAAGAATATATGGATAGTGTTTTGATTTTTTTTTTTGCTTTTGTGTAACTGAATACCATAGTGCACATATATGATAGTTTATTGAAATTGGATGGTAAATCTTGATTAAGCGTAGTTTTATTATTTCTTGTTCCCTTATAGCTACCCTTGTGTGATGATTAGAGCAAAAGGAGTTTGTCATTTATTAGGAGACTGAGGATGACTTTAAAAATGAAATATTGATTTATGCATTAGTATTGTTTACAAAGAAATATTCAAGTTACTAGTGCGAGAAGGTACATGAAGCAAAAGGCGAGTTATGCTATGAGGAAGGTCCTTCAGTCCGTCACTGAAGAACTCCCGTTTCGCTGACGACTGACGGAAACATTATTTGCCGAAGGTCGTCTTTGCTTTTCGGTTGACGGCCGAAAATCGCTTCCGTCGGGCTTATTCCGTCAGTGTTTCGAAGTTCCGTCATTCGTCAGTCCGCCAGCGAAACGGGAGTACGTCAGTGACGGACTGGCGGACCTTCCGTCATCAGTACTGACGGACTGCCCACCATTTGAGCCTCAGATTTGTATCAACTGACTATCAGCATTCCGGTAAATTTTCCCTTTTCGCCATATTCTGACTCACTTCTGGTCTTTTTGTCATGTGTTACCTTTTAATTTTATTTGGTATCTGTCATAACATTTCAAGGCAACCTTAATATATATATATATATATATATATATATATATATATATATATATATATATATATATATATATATATATATATATATATATATATATATATATATATATATATATATATATATATATATATATATATATAAGATGACTAGCTTTCACCAAATTTCCAAAATCTCATTCATTTATTTGCTTCGGTCCACCTGCTATTTTTCTTCTTTTAGGAAGTCTCCAATTAGTGACTTTCTTCTTTCAAACATTCAATTTTGTATATCTTAATATAAGATTTCATTCTTCTTATTTAAAATTTATGTATTCGTATGACTACTGAATCGATTACGTCGAAGAGGATGCTTTAGGTTAATATGGATATTGTAGTGTAGCGTGAGAAAGGGGTAAGCAGGGGGGCTTAAAGGCTTCACTTGAATGTCTTTTTTTTTATAGGATGGCGCAGTCGATACACCGCTCCAGGGTGATCCGACGACGCAAGAAGCCGTTCAAAACGCGCCTTACTCTACTTTTGTTCTTTATTTGTTCATCGCTCCTTTTCCTACACTCCTCTATCTACAGTTGTAAACGATCATAACTGGAAACAGGTTTATTAGGTTAAACAGGAACCAAATCTTCATAACGCCAGAACCACATGCCTGGATGGAGGGAGCAGATTACTTTTGAGGACCTGAGAGAATACTACTTGTAGGGTAGTAATTAGATTGACGTAACAACGGGGGTTTACCAACGTGTCTATTTAATCCTTCCAATCAAATAAGCGATCCACAGGTTTTTCACTAGGACCACTGATATGTTTGGAATGTTTTCTGTTTTAAATTCAACAGGTAACAGGAAGGTAGAGATGAGTGCAATGGGTGATTTAATGATATGGGATATGTTGAAAGAGTTTTGTGATCGATGGCATAGAACCAGCAAACATTACTGTTCGTTGGCACAAAGATTCGAGCACCTAAGACAAACTGAATGGTTTTAGAGCATTAGTTATCAAAATAGGAATTAAAGACCTTATACATTCGAGGAACATCTTATGTGCTAATCTGATGACTAAATTAAAAGTTAAAAGGAACAAAATTTTCCCACCTATTCTTTCTAGAATTAACATAACAAATACGTATTAATATATCCAACTATAAAAACTAAATATTAATTTATAAAAAGCACGGAGTAATTTCTTCAAGTTCTAGAATTATTGTTACTTAAAAAAAAACGAATCTTTTTGGACTCCAACAAAATTTTATTGAAGCTGAAATATTTGGTCGATTAATAAATAAAATAAAACCTGACGCAATAAAAAAAGTCATCTTACAAATTTTTTTTGTTTGTCTTGGAAACCTCAATGTATGAAGTAGAAAGAACAAAATATTAGAGTTTAAGTCACAGGTAGCAAAAAACGTTTCGATATAGTTCAATATAAGTTGGAAAATTGGACGAATATTTCCGTGAGCCCGACATTAAATATACAGAGATTCGCACCTCCCCCACCCCCTAAAATCATATATTCTAATTCTAATACTATTAGATTTCGCCCCGTGCAAATGTATTTTGTCGAAGAACAATGAACGTCTTGGAATTGTTTTCGTCGAATAAAATTGCAGGTCTCGAAAAAATGTTCGAGTTCGAAGCACATTGAAGGCTTCAGATAAATATTTTTCGTTGAAAAATATAACTGGTCTCGGAGAAATGTTTTCAGTTGAAAAATATTGTGGGTCTCGGAAAAATGTTTGGCGTCCAAGAACATTGCAGGTCTAAGCTAAAAGTTCTTCGTCGAAAAACATTGTAAGTATCGGCGAAAGTATTATTCGTATTAGAACATTAGAGGTCTCGAAAAAATGTTGTTCATCGTGGAACAATGCAGGTCGCTGGAGAAATTTTCTTCGTCGAAGAAGATGACATGTCTGGGGAAATATATTCTCCATCAAAAACATTGCAGGTATATGGGAAGTGTTCTTCGTCGAAGAACACGCCAGTTCTCTGAAAAATGTTCGTTGTTGAAGAACAATGCAGCTCTCGGAAAAAATTTTCTTCGCCGAAGAACATGGTTGTTCTCTGAACAATGTTCTTTGTCGAAGACCATCGTAGCACTCGAAAAAGTGTTCTTTCTCGAATATTTTGCAGACCCCTGCCATTAGCCTCAATCCGGATCCGGATTGAGGATTATTTTTATCTTTATTTTAAATCACAAAGATTTGGAGCATGTTTGGAATTTAAGCAAATTTCTTAAAAAAATCAGCTAGATCAGGGTGTCAATGAAAAAATATCAACCATAATAAATTTACTAATATTTATTAATATGTGTCATTTAGTGTTGACTTGGATTTATTAGATCGATCTGGACCCTTGAGACTTCTAGATTCAGATAGATATAATTCTATCTAGTCATTGACCGAAATTAAACTTTCAATGTATGTGGGGCGGTGGGGGGGGGGGGTAGGTAAATCCTGTCACTCACATCTCCTTGCGTCAATAAATTAATCTATACCCTATACCAGTGTAGGCTAAGAACATCAAATTCAAAATAGGCCTACTAAAATAGTTGTAGGAGCATCTGGGCCTACGTTTTTACGTATTTTCATTAGCTTCGGGAATACATTCATACGCATACATTGTTATGGAATTGGATGTAGAACCATTGCCATTTACATACACTGAATTAAAATCACTATTCCCCCATCAGATAGACTTACATGACACCCTCGTCATGTAAGTCTACCTGATGTGAGGTAGCAACCATTTTCATACATATTACCCGCTATATGAAGCTCCCCCTCGGTCATTCTTTGATGGGAAGTATTATGGACAGTGATGATTCATTATAATAATAATAAAAGTTAAAAATCGCTGATGAACACTATTATATGTAGGCTTTTGTGATCGTTTGGTCTGTAAATTATTTTGATGATTGATCGAGTTTTATTCCCAATGGCGTCGGCAGACGTATGCTTTCTAGCTTTTCAGGTGTATTTTAATTGAATTGAGAGAAATTAGCTAATTAAGTCTGATATTTTTTCGGCTAAATTATGTAATAGAATTTTGTTTATATATGAATTAGGAGCTTTGAGCTTTTTTTAATAGACAAATGTTCATTTACCGTTTAATTCAATGGTCACGTCAGCTTTACAGGATACATTACGGAACTTCTTGGGTATAAAAAGAAAATAAAAAATATTATTTTCCAGAATTTTATTCACCTCTCTGGAGGGGACCATTTCAAAGCGCATTTTCATCTACAACTTTTATTTATTTATAATTTAAAAAAATGAAAAAACAGGGAGAATTTTTTCGAGGTCTCTTGTAAAATATTCATAAAGAAGTAGTCAAATTGGGCTACTCTAAAAGGTAAAAAGACTAATTATCCAAGAAATTGGGGTTCTATAGATTCCAAAATACGTAAATATCTTGAATCTGACCACGTTCCGGAAGCCTTACAAAAAAGGAATTTTCCCTGGTTTAGGTGGTGGGGGTCAAAATCACCAAGAAAATTCCAGGATTCAATTCCCACAGGGAGATCTGCGGCTATAAATATTCCACAAATTCTTATACTTAATCTTCCCTTTCTTTCGAGATTAATCTTCTTAATTTTAGGTAACAACAATAAAATCCTACCCAAAATCAGGCAGCTGTTAATGTCCTCTTCGAAATCCAAAATAATCCCGAGTCCAAGGATGAAAAAGCCAACAAGTTGGGAGAGAACATAGCTTATTAGGATTCTTCCAGCTAATGTATTAATCTGTGAATAAAAAAAAATCCAATTAATATCTACATAGATTACATAATTTCAGCTCGGTAAAAGCTGGGTACACGATTTCCTCATTTAAAGGAAGCTTTTGAAAAGGGATCAAACTGGGCTAAGGCAAGGAAACGAAACCAAGGATTCTATCAATTACTCTTCGTAGGGGGGAATAAAAAAAACAGAGACAACCTAAAAAAAAAAGAAACTCTCAAGTAAATAACATTTTGGGGTGATACTTTTTATAGGTAATGAGATGTATTTGATTAATTAAGGACTTGAGGGTAAATGTTAAAGCCTGTTTCAATGTGACGAATTTGAAGTGATAGTGCTTGACTATAATTCTGAATAAATATAAAATAATTGAAAATAAAAATTAACATTTTCTCTCCCTCTCTCTTTAAAGAATTCTAGGAAACAAATTACAAAAAAAGAGAACTGGACACTGGTTCATTCTAGAGCGCCGAAAATCCCTAGGGATGGAGAGAAGGTCACTGTGAAGCATGGAAATACAGATCCCGTGACTTTGTGTTTCAGGTTGCGTTTGACTTTCATGGTTGTTAGTAAGTTAAAATGCCCTTGTTAGCTACATAAGTTTTCTCTATTCCTTAATTAATAAAAAAGATATTGTTTTTCAAACTTTTGAATGGAATATTATTATAGGTGTTTTTTATTGTTAATTTGACTACAAAATTATCGGTAGTTTTCGCCTCGATACTTCGTCAAACATGGCTTATAAAGTGCCACTGGCTGTACAAACACAAGCTCGAAACAAATGGGTTTAGAGCATCGCATAGAAATACCCGCGACTGAATAACCATTGGTATAGTAACCACAACCGTATTTATTCAGGGGCTTCCCACATATATACTTAACGAAGTGGCTAACCACTATGGTAACCGAAACTGAAAACGTGACCAGCTAGACTCACCTTTTTAACTGTGACCATTCCACGACGGACTCTCATAAAGATCAAGGAGAAAAATGTGGAAATGAGAGCTGTGCAGGAGATTCCGACCAGACACACAACAAGAATGTTTCTTTCCTCGTGAAACTTGACATTGGAGATACAAATCACGGCTACGGGTTCATATTCCTCATTTTCACGTTCAACGAAGTCGACACAAAATTCGGATGGACGAATCAAAGATTCTTTGACTTCACAATTGTTATCTTTTCGAATTATTTTTAACATTCTTTCCGAGGTTAAACTGGCGTAATCATGATAAGCAAGTTTCTTGAGACTATATTTGTGATAACTTTTGTCTGTAGAGCAGTTTGGAAAATGTGTGTAAAGGAGATGACTGATGTTGTAAGTCTGAGCGAGCTCTTCTTTTAGGGAAACCATCACTCCTTCAGGTTTTTCAACACATGTAGAAAGATTCGCATTAGCACGATGCGGTTGGTAGAGTTTGTTTCCTGGACAACACTTCCCGAGAGTATTTTGAGATTCTACTTTGGTGGACGATGTATGATGGTAAATTTTTACTTCATCTGAACACACTTTCATAACGGGAGATACAGTAGCATCATTTTCAAAATCATCAACACAATAATTATCCGTTTGAATGGTTTGGTTGTTCTTTCTTATTTCAGCCCTCCCGTAAGGATTTATTGTCCAACTTAATTCGGGGTGAACGTTTCTGTCGATTATCACCGGATTGCACCCAGCTCCCATGTGGGAAAAACTCCTCACGTGGTATCGTGAATTATGGAGGATATGAGCCAGTAGAAGGGACATTCTCGAGGATTCCTTGCAGCCATCGCTGTCAAGAATCATGCCTTCAGAACAACATTTATGAATGAAATTCTCGGGACATACATATACTGATTGTATGAGCTCATTTGCGTGATTGTCCCACACGCTGTCAATGCAATACTTATTAGAGTCGTAACATTGTCTCGTATTCCGGAGACAAAGGTTGTTGTCGGAAAATCTTGCTTCATCCAAATTGATTTTCTCTGGTGGATCTTGGCAAGTAAACTCTTCCTTGTATACCAGTCTTGAGCCTTTCCCGAGATACGATAATAACTTCGAATCTCCATTTTCCTCATTGCTACCATAAAAAGTTGAGCAATCATAATCCCTTAAATCATAGTAGTGATTTTTAGGGCAGCATTTAGGAAACATTTTTTCAATGCTTAAACAATATATGAACGCAAGTGTGGTTGTTTCAATTGCATCCCCAACCATTTCGAGGCAGTAATGAGAAGTATCAAAGATTAGATCCATATGACGATGATGAATTCGTCCATCAGCTAAGAGGGAATGTGTAGTAGAATCCAAAATCATGGCTGTATTGGGCATTTTTCCTTCGCCATTCGGACATGAGCGCATTTTTTTAGACTTTATGATCAAACTGTACTTGCGGCCATTCAACAAAAGCTTATTTACTATATCCTGAAAAATGTAATGATTTTCTATAGTCACACATTCATGAGAGTCAGTATTATAGTATTCTTGAGGTTCACAACATTTTCTCACTCCAATTTCTTTTTTATTATCTGTGCTTTCACTAATATTTGGGGAATTATATTTTGTGTTTGTTTTCGGATCGAGTAAATACGAATAATTGGTGATCTTTGATGGTTCGGAGGTTGCATGGTAAAAAAACAAAGCAAAATATAAGATACATATATCCATGGCTATTTGAAAATGAGGTTATCAGAGGTACTTAATGAGCTACCTGGTTGTTAAATAATATATTAATAATATTTTGCGCAGTTTTTATCATGAAAGTCATAGTACCTGTTTAAATATGCCTGCAAAAAATATTAAAAAATGTATTACTATTTGTTTATCAACAATCCTAATAGGATCACAAACGAAAACACAGTCAGGCAACGGTGTTAATATTATTATTATTAAACTGATAAAATAACCACGAAAGAAACGATGGGTTTCAGATGAAGTGTTTGGGGTGGCGATAAGGAACAAATATCAGGTTAAAATAGGGAACTACGCTTTCAAAACGATGGGTTTCAGATGAAGTGTTGGGGGTGGGGGAAACAAAGAAGAAATACAAGGTTAAAAAAGGGAACGCCCCTACAAAATTTCTGATAGAAAATGAAAAAAAATTGATAACTGTTCATTCGCATTTACATTTACATCGTCGAAAATCAAGAAGGAGAGACGAAAAAATTGGTTAAAGAAGCGGCTAAGAAGGCAGAAATAGAATGAATAGAAAGAATCGGAAAGTCAAAAGAAAACGTACAAATAAGAGAATTTATTGGAAAATAAAAGAAAACAAGAGAAAGTTCTATTTACAGGCAATGCAGGAAATATGATTACAAAAGATTGTAATTGGAAAGAAATAAGAGAAGATGTGATAGAAAAGAAAAAAGAGAAGATGTGATAGAAAAGAAATAAGAAAATATGTGATAGGAAAGAAATAAGAGAAGATGTGAAAGAAAAGAAATAATAGAAGATGTGATAGAAAAGAAATAAGAGAAGATGTGATAGAAAAGAAATAAGAGAAGATGTAAAAGAAAAGAAATAAGAGAAGATGTGACAGAAAAGAAATAAGAGAAGATGTGATAGAAAAGAAATAAGAGAAGATGTGACAGAAAAGAAATAAGAGAAGATGTGATAGGAAAGAAATAAGAGAAGATGTGACAGAAAAGAAATAAGAGAAGATGTGACAGAAAAGAAATAAGAGAAGATGTGATAGGAAAGAAATAAGAGAAGATGTGACAGACAAGAAATAAGAGAAGATGTGAAAGAGAAGA
Organism: Ceratothoa steindachneri; assembly: GCA_963969495.1. NCBI lineage: Eukaryota > Metazoa > Arthropoda > Malacostraca > Isopoda > Cymothoidae > Ceratothoa > Ceratothoa steindachneri. The sequence continues at coordinate 33,462,826 of OZ018322.1, forward strand.
AATAAGAGAAGATGTGACAGAAAAGAAATAAGAGAAGATGTGAAAGAAAAGAAATAAGAGAAGATGTGATAGAAAAGAAATAAGAAAAGATGTGATAGGAAAGAAATAAGAGAAGATGTGAAAGAAAAGAAATAATAGAAGATGTGATAGAAAAGAAATAAGAGAAGATGTGATAGAAAAGAAATAAGAGAAGATGTAAAAGAAAAGAAATAAGAGAAGATGTGATAGAAAAGAAATAAGAGAAGATGTGATAGGAAATAAATAAGAGAATATGTGACAGAAAAGAAATAAGAGAAGATGTGATAGAAAAGAAATAAGAGAAGATGTGACAGAAAAGAAATAAGAGAAGATGTGATAGAAAAGAAATAAGAGAAGATGTGATAGAAAAGAAATAAGAGAAGATGTGACAGAAAAGAAATAAGAGAATATGTGATAGAAAAGAAATAAGAGAAGATGTGATAGAAAAGAAATAAGAGAAGATGTGATAGAAAAGAAATAAGAGAAGATGTGATAGAAAAAAAATAATAAAAATATTTTGAGTCAGTTCTAAACCACTGATGGAAGGAATCTTCCCAGGATAAGTTACGATTAAATAAGGGATGAGTTGCTATTAAAATAAGTGCCAAATTCGAAAGTATTAAATCAGTAAACATTGGATAAATAACGTAAACCTAAAATCATCAAAACTAAAATATGGCACCCACCTACCACGGCACGGCAGCTGAAAAATAAAATAAGACAAATGTTAATTTAAAATATTAAAAAAAAATGTTCATCAATAAAAACAGAACTCAAAACAAGATTAATAATTAAAAGAAAACAAAATACGAAAAAGTAACTAGGAGGCTCGCTGGGGCGCTCGACGGATGCTCTTCTCCCCCAGGGAGCCAGGCGTGCGATCAAACGAGTCTAAATAGTATTGGAATAGCCACCTACTCCAGAAACTGTACCACACCACCTCCTGAAGTGCAGGTTGGTGATCGCTATTTTCTCAGAATCGTGGACAACTTTAGCATTTGACAGCGCGGTCTCCGAGTCGAGCGAAAAGAGACCGAGCTCTTGTTTATCTGGCAGGATCAGTTTCATGGGCCTGGCTTGTACCCTGTTCATTATTAAATGCATTTTCGAAGGCTGAGGAACCAATACTGAACTACATATGCATTACCTTACACTTTTGTAAGCTGAAAGGCGTCTGCTACGTGATTGAGCACTCCCATAACTGGAGTAAGTCAGCCCTCAATTTGTAGACGCTTTCGTCTGACCACTTCCACTCCCTACCCCACATCACAATTGTGTTTCGTCTGCAAACTTTCGGGATGATAGTATGGTCATGAGGCCATGTACTTCAGTTGTCAACAAGGCTGCTTGCATGCTGATGATGGTCCTATACAGGTGTGGGGGGGTGTTCACGTGGCTAAAGATAAGTCCGCTGGTCCGCCTAACCACGTCATTGACGGGAGAACGCTACGTTGTATTGCTTTTTGACCATTTGCATCCATTCCAATACTTCATACACCCCAACAACGATGGGGTATTCCAGCATGGTAATAGACCGCGTCATCGGGGACAAGTTGCCCAGAATTGGTTCAAGGACCATTCTGGAGAATTCTTCTGTGAACGATGTTCAAATGTTGTTAACAATTTGCATAACACCCTTGTGGTCTATCAACGCACCACTTGGTTTTCTTGCACCAAAAGCACTAAAATTGCATTGATAAGCCCAAGGCATTTAAATAGAGCTAACAGAAGAAGAAGCAAAAAATAAACAATTATGAAGAAAATTAAAGCAAAAATATAGGATAATAGTGTAAGGCTGAGTGCATAGAAGATTAAAGAAGATTATGAGTATAATAAAGAGCACTTAACTGCGGAATGCTTGAAGCTACGTGAAGCAAGCATGTATAGAGGCAAATCAAGTGGAAGAGTCGGGGAAGTAATAACAAAATTCCCATAAGTAATAAGTATTTTTCATGTTTATCATTATTTTATGGATATAAGTCAAACAACTCTTTTAAGTTATTTATATTTAGATAAGTATTCATTTATTAATTTAATAAGAATATAATTTCGATTAGTTTTTTCCACTTACCTCCATTATTTTTACTAACCATGTTTGGAAAAATCGTTTGACTGATTTGATAAAGTTCATTAAGGTCGTTTCTATCTTTTCTCTTCTCTTCAGGTGATTCGCTAAACTCCTAAAATGATGCAGAAATCAACCCTAATTAAGCGCTTAGTATTCATACGTGAATAAGTGAATCATGGTGTACCAAAACATCTGTGGACACACATTTTTGTCTTTTGATTCTAAATGAACTGAAAGTGAGAGTGAGAGACAAAAATACAGATAGCCGAGTCCCACCTCGTTCTCCTTGGAGGAGGCAGGACAGCAGCAGGGGGGATACTCCCCATTTCTCTTCCAAAACTCCCCCGACATGACCTTGGTAGTCTCCTAGGTAAAGAGTTTTAGAGGGGGGAGGAGAGGGAAGGGAAGAAGAAAAGGCAAAGATAGACAGGTAAGTGTAAAGTAGAAGACATAACATAGATGATGATCGATCGACCTACAGCTTCACGTGAGATCCAAACCACGTGTTTTTCCTTATCTCTTAATGTGATTTGCTGTCCTTGTCCAAAATGTCCTGTGTTTGTCCAAATGAGTAGATAGTGATAAAATGATAATTGACACAAATAAAAGGAAGAGGGGCGGGATTTGCAGAGTTAGTTGAAGGTTTGTGTGGTTACGCTTATCTCTGGCCCCTAAGCTAAATTTAGAGTTAACGTTCGGAATTAAGGGTAAAAGTTATGTTTGTTTTTGTTTTTATTGTGCGGTGTGTTTAAGTATTCAAACCGTTGTTATTATTTTTTAAATTTTGTTAATGCTGGTAAGCAATAGTTCCTGCTGGTTATTAGGATGTTATTTTCAAATACTTGTATCCTTCAGTTCATAATTTGTATGTTGTTTTAACTTATTTATTTCTGACTTTCTTTTTTTGTTTATGTGCCCCTTTTTATCTATTAATTTCGTTCTCTCTTATTTTAAACTTATTTTTATTTTTCCTGTTTTGCATATCTTTATTAGGGTCATTTTTCAAAATAACGTAGTTTTGATTCGTATTTTGGTGATCTTAATATCTCTTTCGGGTAGTCGTATTTGTGTTTCAAGCGTAAATCTTCTCCTGCTATTTTTGTCCGCTTTTGTTGTGGCACTCGAGAAGTCTGTGTTGTCTCGATCTTGCTCCTAGTGCTCTGTGGTTGCCAAGTTATTCCATAATTTTCTTTGCATTTTTTTATATTATTTTATTCAAAGTTTCATATTTACTTCGTTATTTGTTTCTTTCTTTTATGCCATTCTGTTCATCTAGTATTCGGGGTTATTAATACTCCTTTTATTCTGTATAGGTTGCATTTTTAAAAGTTACTTCGAGATAGTGTGTTGATGGTTGTTAAATAACCAGGTATATTTTTGTCTTATTTTTTCAGTTGAGGGATCTTAGTTTGAAGATTAGCTTAGTCCACCCTTCCCTCTCTCTATTCGTTCGATTACGTGTTTCCTATAACCGTTAGAAATAATTGTTAGATCTAGTATCTAGCCTTCTGTGTTGTATCTGTATTTAAAAAATTCACAAAATTTCGATACTAATATTTATTTCTGAACTTCACCATTTTGGTTTTGGATATTATAAAAAAATTATTAGAAATAACTTTGATAAAAAGCATAAGTCATAACAAACTAAGATGAAATTATTATTTAAATACTAAAAAAAAAAAAACCCTTTCTTAAATTATATTTTACCCAGTTAGCTATGTGATATGCCTTATATTTCTTCGTAGGGCTGTGAATGAGATGTTAAGAGTGAGTAAAGATGTTAAGTGGTTGCTGCGGACAAATCTATCGGTTCCATCTAAGGGTTGGAAGGCTAAACCGCTGGGAAGATCTAGATATATGTACGCCCGATGCTTAAATAATGGACTCAATAAAATGAACAAGACTTTGGTCGGTACATGAACTTATCGTGTTGTAAATGGCTTTTGCATAAAAGAAAGGTGACTTAGAGCAGAATATGCCTAGCTGAACTGCTTGCTAATGACTGCGAACGTAGGTGGTTAAGTATAATGAAGAGAGATATAAGGGGAGTGGGGGCGATGTATTTACCAAAACTCTTCCAGACTTACGAGTCAATCGCCGGATAAAATCAGATTTATTTTATATTCTTTTAATTAGTATTCATAGCTCATTAAGCCATTCGAATGGCAACAGTACATATTCATTGTATGCAAAATGAAACTACGCAGACCATTCCATACCAGATACTATTCAGAAGAGAGCGTTGTACCAGTACAACGAGTAAAGATAAGATGACTACAGAAAAGTCGATAATGAGCGAGTCTTTTGTACTATTTTAACCCTCAACCAAATCAATACTAACGATCTGCAGATATACAGACAGGTGGGGATGAAATGAGTCGGGTTGAAGGTTTTTTTCCGTAATTTAATCATCTGATGATGTACCCACAGAAAGAATGAAAAGCATTATTGACGACGAATTAAAGTTTTTTTTTGTATTGAATTAAATCTCCTCCTAAAGTATTAGACAATTGCGTTAATGGTTCTTAAAAGGAATAAAAATATTTGCCCATTTTTTTGCCACATAAGAATAGAGTATTGCAGAATTCATCAACATAGGTCGTAAAAACTACTGTTTAGGGGGAAGTCAGAGTCAAGAAAAAAGCAATGCGTGAACTGCAGTTATTTCGAACTTCAGTACTAGTTCCGGGGCTTATTCATGTACAATACAAAATAAAATTTACTACATTACTTTTGTACAGAATACAACAAAATAGACAAAATACCAAAAAATAATAAAAAATACATATAAATTCTTAATTCCTTTGGACAAGAGATCAGGTTGGAATGAACTCCAAGATTTCTGTGTGTGACGATACTTATCTGCTTAGAGAAGGACAAAGGTTAAAGCTTCCTGGGGATAGAATGAAGGTGGGAACGGAATCAATTATACAGGGTTCCCCCCCCCCCCAAAAAAAAAGAAAGAAAAAGAAATGGACCGTTTTTGAGAAGCAATATCTCAACAACCATTACAGCTAGGGAAATGAAATCAAAACAAATGAAAGATGGATAGTTTATCTATAAATACTTATTCTTTGTAAAAATCATCTTAAAGTCATTTACTGAGTCAATTAGCCTTTAAAAATAATGTAACAAAACATGTTTTTTTATTTCCTAAATTGCAACCTTTAAAAAGTTTAAAATGTTAGACTAAATGTAAATTTTAATGAATAATAATAATAATAAATAATAGGTATTTTTATTGGAACGATAATAAATTTTGCCAAGTTCCAGTTAATTAGATGGTCCTTATCTGACATATGGACAAAGAAAGCCCTGTTATTTTTCCCTCTTCGGACACTATATTTATGTTGATTTATCCGAACAGAAAGTTGTTTACCTGTTTGTCCATAATATTTACTTAGGCAACCAGATAAGGACCATCTAATTAACTGGAACTCGGCAAAATTTATTTATCGTACCAATGACCCTATAAAAAGGAATATCATTGAATGTGCTTTTATAAGCCAATGGGATAATTTTAACCTTTTCCCTGGCTTATATAAAATAGATGCTATAATTAAAAGACTAATACTTAAAGAAATTAGTTCTGACTTTTGTTCTTAGTTTTCTATATATCAACTTTAGTTATGTGGCCCTATTATTTAATTTTTTAATTGTCACTGCTCTGTTATATACATTGTATTTTCCCCACTTTTCGCTCCTCTTGTCTTATAATTTCCCTTGTTAGGCTATCTCCATTTCTTTTAATCTGTTACCGTTTTCGTCTTCTCAGTTGACCTTACTACCTGCTTCTTGTCGTTTTTAATGTGAATCTTTACCTTCCTCCTTCCGTCTTCCTCATTGGTTATTTCTTGTTTTTGGGGCGGTCTTTCATACTTTTCTTTCGTATATATACTCGTACCTCTAATATAATATTATTTCTTGTAGTTATCCTTGATAAGGAAATTAATAAAGTTCGAAAGTACTTGGAAACACCATTTCATTTTTTCATGCGGGACATTGCATTCATATATATATATATATATATATATATATATATATATATATATATATATATATATATATATATATATATATATATATATATATATATATGTATATATATATATATATATATATATATATATATATATATATATATATATATATATATATATAATATATGGCCAGCTGCAGCTGACATCTAGAGAATCGCCTGCCTTCCAGGCCTCAACGCCCCAATAGGATCTGCAGCTATACCCTCCCCCCCCCCACATCCTTACTTCCTATCTTCACCACATTTTACCAATCTCTCTTTTCAAGCTTTCTGTCGGAGGTGCCCTCGCTGGTTGTCGCTTTAAATTAAAACTAATATTAAGAATTGATAAAGTCTGTTATTATGCATTTTCTCATAGTTACCATTTTCCATATTCGCCCCCGTCCCCCCTTTAACTTTTATCTGACCTCTTTCCTTATTGTTCCATCAGCTTTATTCTTTTCCTGGGTAAACTCCGCGGCAGTTGTAGATGAACTGAACGGAACCACACAATCGGGGTCGATTTTCACTTTTGCCGCCTCTTAGAGTTGGATACGAGTCTCCCTCTGTCCTTCCTTTGTGCTTCATATGCCCAAACCTTATCGAAATATCCCTATTATACTGGACTACTTCTCTTATTCTCAGTTCGTTATTTACCAAAATTTACTTTTGTTCGCTCCTTTAACAGTGATACAACCACGCATAGTTATCGAACCTAACTTACAGTGATACAACCACACATAGTTATCCAACCTAATTTACAGTGATACAACCTTACACATAGTTATCGAACCTAACTTACGGTGATACAACCACACATAGTTATCGAACATAATTTAGTTATACAACCACACATAGTTATTGAACTTGACTTACAGTGATACAACCACACATAGTTATCGAACCTAATTTACAGTGATACAACCACACATAGTGATTGAACCTAATTTACAGTGATACAACTACACAGTTTATCTCTGAATACTATTTGACATCAATCGAGATAATAGAGAAGGCACGAGAAGAATGGTATAAAAAACTAGACAGTACTCACCAGACATTAAAAGAATGATCACAAGACATTAGAAGACTCACTACCCGACACATATACTAGACATAGAAGAATAAGAACTAGATCACTGTACATTAGAAAAAAGGCTAGTAGACATACTAGTGACTAGAAAGATCATTAAAACACTATACATTATAAGAATGTCTACTAAGTATTTGCACTAGCTACTAGAATAATGACCACTAGATCCCTAGAAATAAGAAGAATGACTAGTATACATATACATTTGATATCTAAAGACAACTAGACACGAGAAGACTGACTACTAGAAATAGACGCATGGTGCCAGAATAATGACCTCTAGATCTTAGTTACTTTAAGAATAACTACTAGACATATACTAGACACTAGAAATAGGACTACTAATATTTACGAAGATGACACAAACCAAAAAATGTCACTACCACGTATACGTTTCTTTATCCTCCCGATTCCATCACCTGCCTACTAAATCACTAAGTTCTGTGCACTGAATAGTACATCATTCACCTCAACTTTGTAGAGGTCATGTTTTGATCGGTAAAATTAGTGAAAGTTAAACATTTCTACTATTTTTTTCCTTGCCCCAATTTTCCATGTTTGGTCACTGGTAGTTGTATTTCTAACTCATTCTATATCACGAAATTAGAAGTCATAAAGAACTAATTAACAATGAACGATCGATGACTTAGAGAGAAGCACATAGCAACATCCACATAGGAGAGAACTTGGCTCACCCAGTCATCAGTCACAGGTTAAACGCGAAGGGAATTGGGTAAATACCCAATACCCGATATCACCTAGCAAAATTCCAAGAAAAAACCGAATCTTGCTGTATTAAATATCAGGATTTTAAGGGAATTCATACTCCAAACGAAATTATTTATCTCGTTCGTGAACACCTACACAAATTATTTATCGAAATCTCGTTTTCATATATCGTACACTTAATATTGATAAATTATGGCCTTTTTAAATGGAATGAGCAGGGCTGTTTTGTTTAATGGCCACATTCATTTGCAGATGAAATATAAATATTGGACAATTTCGGATGTTGGATCCGACTTAATATTTATCTAGGCACCACAGAGGGATAATGGCGCGAAAAACAGGAGGCACTTGTGAACAGAGGCGCAACTCGGAAATGTTCCCTCTATAGATGCAACGCGCAGAACCTTGGTCTCACAGTCAACGGTGGCCTTGCTGCCTGATGACGTCACGTGTCGGTGCCTTACAAATTGACATCTTCGCTTTTCCAGCTACCACGCCCGAGACTCTCCACAAATTAATTGCAATGAGTCTTACCTTGATTGGTTCGGTGTATGAAAGAAGTCTTCCGATGGTTTACGCCATAAATGCACCTCACTCACACAATCTTCATAATTCATACCTAAAGCTACAACGTACGTCACACTACGTCACAAACCAGTTTTTTTTTTACTGCCAAAGTGAGGAAGGGTACATTCCCACGAATAATATATATATATATATATATATATATATATATATATATATATATATATATATATATATATATATATATATATATATATATATATATATATATACACACTGTCATAGCAAAAGTAAGTAATGTAGTTTTTATTATGATATTTAAAAGTTTACAGTAAATTACTAATTTAATCAAATGTGTATTTTCCGTTTGAATCAATAACATTATGTCTCCTATATTGAATTTAAGAAGTTTGGGAGCAAAAGTTTGCTAATGTTCAATTTTAATGCGTTTAAGGAATCGTATAGTATTCATCGAGAATGAAATGCCCTCAAATTTGAAATAAGTGATAATCTGATGGTAAAAGATTGGAAAAATACAGGGATGTGCCAACTTTTGCCAACCGAGCTCTTCTATGTTCGAACAAGTGATTTTCGCAGTATGGGGCTTCTCATTATCATGATAGAAAACGACACCCTTTCGAAAGACCAAAGACCACCTCGACTCCTCACGTTTTTCATACAACCGGTCGAGTTGATCTCAATATACTTGAAGTCTGATTGTTTGGTTCAGTAGTAGGATTTAGAAGTGAATACCATACTCTCATATCACACAAAACGTTCCATAGAGCCAAATTGGGTTCAATATCTTGATTGAGGTCTTGCCTAGTGCCTTATTGGTACTCACTGTCTTTGATGCTTAATTCTTTTTGTAAAGCATCAATTTTTCATCATCGGTAAGACCGTGATTCATAAATCAGGATGAAATTGTCAAGAAGATAGACTAATGGAATGTTGACTTGTTCTCTTCGGTCTTGTTGATCCCATTTGCCGAACTTAAGCACAAATTTGATGCAAATACTGATGTACCGTAGGTGGCGATGAATTAAGCTCTTTCTTTAAATATTTATTAGTTGCATTGCTTCTTTTTAAGAGCTGATGTCAGTTTTTCATCAGCAAGGGAGACAAGACGTCCATAGAGAGGTGAATTTTCTAAGATGAGGTCTACTTTTCGAAATATTGAGAACTATTTTTAGTTTTTCCGCTCAGTCAAAACCTTATTCCCCGACAATACCGACGCATATTTTTGTAGCAACGGTAGCACGGTTCCCCTTTTTGAATTCTTCTATCAAGATATGTCGTATATGCACTTCGGTAACCTCCCCAGTTGTAATGGGTTATATAAGCAGTAACTAATGCTGCCCTTCGTGCAGAATGGCTCTCGCTGGAATGAAGCTCTCTCAACTTAGTAGTGTTGCAGGAAAAATAGTCTCCATCTGCACCACATCATGAAATTTTACTCGTGTTAAAATGCATCCTCACACATCTCCAAAATTGCGCAAAATTTTTGAAGCATTTGATAATAATAATAATTTGATAAGCATTTGATACACCAATGCACTTCCATTTTTAGATGCATTAGTAAGAAAAGCCATTGTTCTCGAAACCCCAATTCACCCGAAGCCTTCCTGTAGAGGAGAGGGCTTAAATTTATTTAGATTCAAGAACAAGAATTACAAAATGTATTAAATTAAAACTCTTTTTCACCGTGCTTATAATTTCTGCTCAAAATGTCATGCTAAATAAATTTAGTAATTATATATTATTTTCTGATATAGTAATTTCTCTGTAAAAATTAAAAAGAAATTCGAATTTTCTCCATGAAAAATCTACAATAAAAAAATAGGTATAAACAATAAGAAAAAAAAGGTCTTTTGTCGATTTTGTTGACCAAAAACTTTTGTTAAATGGTTAAGTAAAAGATAAATACTTTTTTTTAAATTCTCAACCTACTTTTGCCCTGCTCTTTGAAATCTACATTGCCCAAATTTATGGTCGCAAAATTCAACATATTTCGCACATTTAGTATAATAGGAATTTTGATCTCCAACTGTTATTAGCCATATTTTTTGGTCATATCGATATTAAAATGTTTGTTAATACCTCAAGTATTAAATCTCTTTTCACTATTAAGGATCCTGCCCCGAAAAGAAATACCAATTGCAGCTCCATAATAAACCATTCCAGACGTTTTGGACGTTCCCATGGCAACTTTAGCTATGAGAGAACTTTATAGATTGATTAACTATAGATTGCCAAATTACAGATTGATTAACTAATCCCTCGCAATTTACTACAACTATTGAACATAGTTTGGCTTTTATATATTGTTTTAATAGGAAATTTTTAATCTTACTATTAATTCGGTAATTTTTTTTTTAAAAATTGGTTTTATTCTAAACGTTGTGGATTTTCCACTGGTACCTCAAATTCCCACATCCTAGAATCCTTCCTCGGCCTCCATTTGTTTGGATAAATGCGATCAATAAGAAATTATGTATAATTAATCATTTTTATGCATAATTACCAACATGTTCTGGAAATGTGATAAATCAAACTAAATTAATCTAAGATATCCGTAATTTTACATACTTAACAAATTTCCTAATCTAACTTAACCCAACCTAATTTTAACTAAATTAATCAAAGTTACTGGCAATTTACACGCCGTACTTCCTAACTTAATTTAGCATAAACCAAAAAAACTTAGATTAATTTAAATAAATTTATCACTTCTACTAATGAAGCTTGGTATGAAAAAAAATTCCGTAAATTAAAAAAAAAAAACCCTGCCCAAGGTTACCATATTTACAAATACATGGCGGTAATTATGCAGACCGGTAATTATTCATAATTTCCAATCTATTGTATTTACCCTACAGATACATTTGAGAAATTATAGAAATATTTTTAATAAATTCTCTAAATACGCCAATTTGAATCTTAGTATCAGTTAGCACATGAATAAAAAAAATGATAAATAATAGGTGCCAAGTGCTTTGGTAGGTGAAATGAATCTCTTTGTTCTTTGAGACATTTTTACGTAGTTATAAAAACACTACCTCATAGTTAAATGCTTGTAAAGGGGCGAAAAGTCTTGCCCTTTATCGTGGCAAGATTTTGCCCTACGGATAGAATCTGTTTCCTGGTGAGCATTTCCCTTTTCGAGTGTTCTCTACAGAACCCTATTATTAAGGTTGATTGTATGGAAGTCGTAAATTTCATATTTTTATTTATGATTTAATTGAATTTAGTGAGATCGCGAAAGTCCTTAGATCGCTTGGGTAGTATTGTTATGTAATGAGATAGGATTATTGTAGCCTGTTTTTGAAGGTTTACATGATCCCGTTAATTCAGTGTCATATTCTCACCATTCCAGGAAGGCGAGTTAAGATGCAGTTGTAGCCTCTCTTCGTAACATTTCCATTCATTATCGATTTACCTTCCGCAACACCCTTCCATGTAACACTTTGATCGATGTCACAGAGAATGCTCCGAGTTTGAGAACTACCTGTCATCTTCTATATTCCATTCACACTCAACATAGGTCTAATTTCTTGAAGCGCGAGTTTATCATACACTTATCTCACTGCAGAAGAGCCAATCGATTTTGCAGACAGCGTAAAGAGGCTACACCACGAAACACTCATTCTTAGTCTCTCCTCAAGATCCTTGTTTTAAGGAAAGATCCGGGTATTCCGCCGAGCCTGGGAATGCCTGGACAATTTACTGTACGCGGCAGTCAGGGAATTTTTTTCTGCTTCATGTGTAAGAAGTCCGAAAGAGTGAATGTATACATGACATAATATTCACTCTTTTTTTTATCCGATCAACCTACCAAGTAAACAAAGCATTCAAATCGTGTTTTAGTGGAATAAATACTGTTTCTTTGTTCCATATTACATTATATGGCTATACTTTTACAAAAGTAGATGCATATTTCTATACCTGTTCGTTTGTTGTTTCGCACGCTCTTAGGCAGGTGGTGAGCGCTTTGCCCGGAGGTGCGAAGGTCAGATAGTTTCTCATAAGTTGACGCGGGATATTGTGGGAAGGTTTCCTGTTCCCCATTGCATCGCATGTGGCACGACTGAGAGACGCATTAAAGTGAAAAGGTAATCTTTATAGTAAAATTACAAGATAACTTTCTGATTTTACTCCTCTTTCGATAACAACAAACGATCACCTGGTTTTAAAGGCTGTCAGTTGAGTTTGTTTAAAACACTGTCTAGGAAGTCACTATATCCATCAAGTATCCAGAAAAGTTAGGGTGTTTTATATATTAAAGTACATTGAAGTCTTCGACTGACAGAGGTTCGTGATCGTTTTCTGCAGTATGAATACAGGAAGAAGGAATGGACAGAAAAACAAGTTGAAACAAGACGACCACACAAATTGAGCGTGTGTGACAATTTTCTAAATGAGTACAAATCTGGAATCAAAGCAAGGCAGACGGTCCGCAGGATACATGCGGATCTGAAGGAATTGAGGTTAATGGCCCCCAAAGGAAGATACAATGCTGTAAACTGGAAACGGGTAATTTGAAAATGCATCTCCGGGACGAGGGGCTGAAAGCAAAGAGGGAATGTTACTTGAAAAGAAAAAATGGGTGTAACAAGTAGTGAAAAGGAATAGTACTATTTACGGAAGGTTTTAACATACAGCTTTAAAAAAAGTAGCAGAAATGAAAGCCTGGCCGTAGAACTCAATACTACAGTGCTCAAACAAAACCCTCGGACAGTTCAAAATTTTACAATAATAGGCATTAGTTAAAAGCTTCTATTGGGGTAAGTTAACGAACACTGTTTTAGAAATCAAAAAAGAGAAAAAAAGATATATATATATATATATATATATATATATATATATATATATATATATATATGAGGAATTAAACCACATTCTCCGAAGACAATTTAATTCAGAACAGTTTCGGTGTATCTCACACCCTTTTTCAACTGACACTGGATAGAAAATATAAGAAAAGTGCATACAAGCATAACACAAGGTCAGGTCGTGAAAGATCCCCTCTTTTTTCCCCAATCTCCTACTTGTGGCTAATCTGGGATGGGGGGGGGGGGGTTAGGCCTAAACATATTGAAGGGCTGACATTTTACTATTTTGTTTATTTGCTTTCTTATAACAGGATTAAAAGAAAATTGACCCTCAGATAGATTTAAATTAGGAACTGACGATATCAAGCTCGATTCTACGATTCTTTTCTTAACATAGTTAGCCGATTTAAATACCATTTTACTTCCATTGAAATCGATCGTATGATTCAAGTCTCTAACATGGCAAAATATTCCACTGCTTTCGCTGCCCACTCTAATATCTCTTTTGTGTTCATACAATCTCTTGTCTAGATTTCTCCCCGTTTCCCCTATATAAACTTTATGGCAATCGTTGCATGGTATTGCATATACTCTTATGTTATGATGTTCTTTGGGTTTCCTGGCCATCATCAATTGGTTTAAGGAATTATTATATTTAAAGGCTAGATTAATACCCGCTTTTCCAAATATTTCCTTTAAACTATTTAATTTATTATTAAATGGCAATGTTATACATTTGTTGAAGTCATTAGTGCGGGAAGGCCTATTACCATAGAATGTTTTCCTAGCTGCAAAATGGGCAGACGATATGAACCAATCGGGGTAATACAAATTAGAAAAAATGCTCCTGATAATGACAATTTCTTCATCTAAATAGGAAGGATGAGATATTTTGTATGCTCTAAGGAAAAGGTTAGAAATTAGCGTTCGAGCCATTTGTCCTCAAAAATTAATGTTCTTAGGTATGATATGCGCATTTGATGTTTTGGTAATAAATGACTTTAATCACTTTAGTGTTGTGCTTAGTGTCTTTGTTTTTTTGTATATTATGTAGTGATTGTAAATCATGTATCTGTTTTTTTCTTGGATGTCTTCTTCGGTATTTTGAGATCTTCATTGGTAAATTCTTGTAGAAATCGGTGAGGTTTCATAATTGGGTAATCTTTTTCTTGGTCGAGGTCTTTGGTCTGGGTAAAAACATTCTTATTTTCATGCGTAAAATGGCACTTCTCATCAGCCAGCTAAAAGCCCAGCGGAGCTTGGAAATCTGGCGCGACTTATTCCTCTTCTGTCTGGTTAATCATTTGGACGATATCATCGTTCAATTTTTGATTAACCATTTCCTGCATATTACTTGTCCGTTCTTCTATGACAACGTTAATGGGACTTATCCCCGCCTCACGTTGCGCTGCTCTTCCTGGCGGCTTCTCTCTGGCCTGTATGCACCTGTAATTAGGTATATGCATTTATTCTGCACCCCTTGTAGTTTCCTCTTTTGTGTCTTCGTTACACGTAAGAGGGCGAAAGCGGAGTATAGCAGCGTCGATCTTACAAGTGAATTGTACATCTCTTTCTTATTGCTTTCACGAAGATTTATCAACATGTATAGAGTTTTGACTGCAGCAGTAACCTTGGTGATTCTCTCTTGGACGTGCTTCTTGTACCCGGTTGAAGTAATTCTCATTCCGAGTAAATTGCACTCTGTGGTGTAGCGATAACGTCTATCCCCAACCCTGATATCGTAAAGTAGTCTCCTGCCTATGGGGACTACTTTGAATTTTTCCTGATTAGTGCGGATGTTCCACTGGGCCTCGTAGGTGTTAAAGTTTTCAATTTCTGCTGTTGTCATACGAGCTTGCCAAGGCTCATTCCTCCATGGACAAGTGATTATCTGGGGGAAATCATCGGCGAATTGAATGTTGAGGCAAGTGAGGCTTACGGGGGCTGAGACATCAGCGGTGTAAATCAAGTAGAGAGTAGGGGTCAGTAACGCCCCCCCCCTCTGAGCAGAAACTTTGGTCCGTCCGTGCACCCTAAACTGATGTACGCCGCTCTCTCCATGACCTAGTCACAGAAAGTTCTTTCCAAGTTTTCATTTAGGCCCAGTCGTAAGATCTTGTACTGGATTCCCCGTTGCAACACCTTATCAAACGCTTTTGATGAATCCTGACAAACAATGTCCACGTAACTTCTTTCCCGTTTTGCTTGGGTTAGTTTTTTCGTGATAAGATTAATCGCCATCTCCGTACTTCACTTTCCCCTAAACCCGAATTGATGTGGGTTGAAGAGGGAGTTCTCCTCCAGGTGGACACCAGTCTTCGGTTGAGGATCTTCTCGAAGAGCTTCCCGCCAAGTTCTAGAAGTGAAATTGGCCGGTAGCTCTGCTTCAACGTTGGGTCCTTTCCGTGCTTAGGCAAGAAAATCATCTTAGCCGTTTATAC